>JASDDO010000016.1:582537688-583746438 GCA_030015575.1 Agapanthus africanus | reverse complement strand
ATCTTACCGCTCAGTGGAAGCTTCAACAAGACTTGTATCAGATGGAGATTGAAGTAATCATGCCACGTAATACTTCAAGTTTGATGAATTTACAAGTTCAATCAACCATTGTCAATTAGATCAAAACAGCTCAAGCAAGTGATGCTAAGTTGCAAAATATCAGAGAACAAGTGGAGAATGGACTCAGAACAGATTTCATCATCCATGAAGACGGACCTTTGAGATACGGCAGCAGATTGTGTGTACCAAAAGGTCCTGTTCAGGAAGAGTTAATGAAAAGCTCACAGCTCTCCCTACTCAGTACACCCTGGAGGTACCAAAATGTACAAAGATCTATGTCAGAATTATTGGCGGCATGGAATGAAGCGTGAAGTAGCCAGAAGCGTCGCAAAATGCTTGGTGTGTCAGTAAGTAAAGGCTGAACATCACAGGACTGCCGGATTACTTCAACCGTTACCAATCCCAAAATGGAAGTGGCAACATATCACGATGGATTTTATGACTGCTCTTTCTCGCAGCACAAAAGGGAACGATGCTATATGGGTCATTGTGGATCGACTCACAAAGTCGGTTCACTTCATCCCATTTCGGGTTGGCCAATCAACTGAGACACTGGCAAAGAAGTACATGGAGGTAATAATCTATTTAAAATTTAAACTCTTCATAATGTACTATCTCTGATACCTATGAACTCATACAGGAAATTGTGAGACTTCATGGAGTACCGGTCTGCATTGTCTCCGATCGTGACACCAGGTTCCGATCGCAATTTTGGCAGAGTCTGCAAGCAAGCTTGGGAACAAGTCTGAACTTCAGCACGGCTTATCATCCATAAACAGATGGTCAGTCGGAACGAACTATTCAGATCTTGGAGGATATGCTCAGAGCGTGTATGCTAGAATTTAAAGGATCGTAGGAAGATCACCTACATCTTGTGAGTTTTCGTACAACAACAGCTACCAAGCAAGCATAGGAATGGCACCTTTTGCAGCATTGTATAGAAGGAAGTGTCGATCGCCATTAAGTTGGGACGACATCGGAAATAGGGAACTTCTGGGACCAGAGACGATAGTAACAACTGTTGATGTAGTTCGTACTATCAGGGAAAGAATGCGCATAACCCAAGATCGACAGAAACACTGGGCTGATACAAAGAGACGACACTTGGAGTTCCAGCCAGGAGATTACGTATTCTTGAAGATATCTCCGAACCGCGGAGTGATCCGATTTGGAAGACGGGAAAAGTTGAGTCCGAGATATATTGGACCGTTCGACATACTCGAACGAGTCGGTGAAGTGGCATACCGCTTAGCGCTTCCACCTTCATTGGAAGGAGTGCATAATGTGTTCCACATATCCCAACTCAGAAGGTATGTGAGTGACCCCAGCCATGTTCTCGATCATTCTGAGCTCACTATACAGCCCGATTTGTCTTGTGAACAACAGCCTGTGGAGATCCTGGACAGGAAAGTGAAAACACTTCGGAACAAGGAAGTTAACTTGGTTCGAGTGATGTAGAGGAAAGACACTCCAGGAGAGTCCACTTGGGAAAGGGAGGATGAAATGCGTACTATATATCCATACCTCTTTGTAAACTAGTTCTTAAATAAAAGTTATAAATTTCGAGGACGAAATTTTTGTAAGGAGGGTAGACTGTAACAACTCCATTTTTAATGTACAAAGAATTGATTTAAATTCAATGTATACTTGGAGTATTTATTGTGGCTGATATCTCTTTAAGTATTTATTTCACTCCATAATTACAAAAAGGAGCTTGTAGCTCATTGGTAATACCTTGCATTGCTGAACCAAGCCACCAGAGTTCAAATCGCATACCCCACATTACTTTCGTATTTATTTTTTTAAAAATCCTTTAGAAGCCCAACAGTCAAAACACCATAACTCACAAAACTTGAACTGAACGTAAAAAACTAAATATACCATAATTCACCCCTCGAGATTCCCCGGCCCCCAACACCCCGACTCGGCCGAGTCGGCCGGTCGCGCAGCCGGTCAGACTCGGCCAGACGGCCGAGTCATCAGCATAGAAAGTGAGCATCTTGACTTGGTCTTCCCCCATGCACACACTAAATTCCTTGACCGGTTACAGAAAGCCCGATAAATCTCTTTTACTCCAAAGTTTAATGATTTTTAATAATTTTTATATATTTTTTATATTTTTTTAATTAAAACCCTAACCCTAGCCTAACCCTATATATACCCCCATACCCTCTACCCTCTCATCCTAAATTTCTAAGTCCACTCTCCCAAAATCCCAAGAGAACTTGGTACGTTAGAAAACGAGCGAAAGGCGAAACGCTGACGAAATCAACGGCGAAATTTCGGTGATCGTACTAGGACCTCTCAACGACGATTCGACGCACTGGCAAACTCTCTACTTCCCTCTCACTCTCTAGTGTTGTCCAAACCCGTAAATCCCCCTTTTCTATATTCTTTTTCTTTCATTAAAATACGACTTTACAAACCCGACGGAAATCGGAACAAACCGATTTTCGATTCGCTTTTCTATAAAATCTCACTTATCACCAATTCCATAATACTTAAACATTTTCATGTTGACCATTAATCACCTAACAAATAAATTGAACAAGTTTTCTCACATGAAATGATAGCTTTTGCAATATATCGTATTTTTGCACTTAAATACCATAATAATTAGTTTTCACATTTAATCCTTTAATATTGCTATACCTTAAAGTAGATCACGAGGTAATGACCTACCTCCTCACACACTCATATGCAATCATAACACACTACCTTGAAAACTTAGAATACGATAAAACAAGATTTTACATTAAAATACCATTTTCTTAATAAAACCTTTTCTAAAAGTTCTAGGTTTTATATAATTTTAAAACAATATCTTTAATAGGAAAAATACGATAAGTTGTGGACATCGATCGTTTATCTAAACCTGACTTTGTGGTGTCTAAGGCTAGGCAAGTGAGCTTAGCTAACTTTAAAAGGCCCGTCTCACGATTCGTGAGCGGATCCCTCCTTCCTCACTTGTACTTACCTGACCGTAATTGGCTGTGAAGAGTCGATTTGAGGCTTCTAATAACTTGTCGTTTAGACCATTTAGAAATAGGCTAGTTGGTTAGGAAACCCTAGAATCTAAAATACGAAAATTTACACCTTTGCAAATAAATACCTTTTATTTTATAAAACCGTTTTCTAAAGAATTAGTATTTATAAAATCTTTGCAAAGCGCCACTACAACCCACCTTTGGAGAACCCGTTAGGGATAGTACGGTTTATCGTGCACCCTCGAGCTTAGTAGTGCGAGATTCAGACCTCCGCTAGGAGCATTCGGTCTCGAAAGGTTTAAAATACGACATTTAAGAAAAATGAGATTTTTGGAAAATAAAATATTTATTAAAAATTATTCTTGTATAAACATATGTCTATTTATCATTTAAACACCTATTTTGTTATAAGATAAATTTCCACCTTTTCCTAAAAATCACAACACTAAATTTTACATTATAATACTATGAATTTCAAATAAATCAAAATTATAGATAAATACCTTTATTTATGTAATTAGGATATTTTCACTAGAAATATCACAAATAAAATTTACAATCATTATAACTATAAAGATGAATAATAAATACTTGGGGCGTATCTTGAAAACTATATAAAAGTATTTTTACATAAAGCCTACTCAAGTTTTATAAATTACAATAAAGACCCTAACAATTATAGAACTTCGACTTACATTTCTTTTGGTCTGACTCGGGTTTGAGTCTGATTATTTCTGATTTGAATATGATTCAAGTCAATCTACATTCTTTAATATTTCAACTCAATATGAACACATGAATCCCAGAATCCAGTTAACAAACTATACAACTTGACTGAATCAAATCATGGATATACATCCATTATTCCGTTATTCCATTTACCTTATTATGCAGTTACAATCTGTTTACTGATATCATGGTTTTGGTCGGTCATCCAACTTACACAATACAATCAAAATGCTATGGGGTTTAAGGGGTTGATTGGTGCGGAAGGTGTTAGAAGTGGCACGAGATACTAAGATTAAGACACATAACCTATATTCCGTTACTGTTGTACCGTGGCTTAACGGTTCCTTGTATATTCCGTTTGCCCTGATCTCTAGCATACTGAGACCCCTCTCGTATACACTGGTATCCTTCCGTACCAAGGTACAAACAACAGCGTGAACACAATATTCTATAACATTATACTTTAGAGGATATCTCTTATTCTGTCTTTTCTTCCTTACCTTTGGGACTTACCGAGCGACCTGTTCGCTGACGACATTCTATTTTTTTCTTCTTTGAATGTCGTCAGGTATTTTGGACCCGACAGAGATCGAGCCCACCGGTGACGACTTAGAGCAGTTTCACGAATACCCCGAGCTCTAGACATTGTACCTTGTTCTATTCAGTATTTCCATTTACTGTTATGCCATTGTTTAGGCATCGTTTTTTCATTCCAGTTGCATTTACTTTTCATGCATTGTACAAAAGAATGTTATTAATAAAGTTGCTGTTATTTATATATCTCTTGTTTCTTTTGATTTATTTTATATTGTTTAGATACGCTCAGCGTATTTACTTCACAGTAAATACGTAGCGGATCTAATCGCGTCCCCTTTGCCGTACACCGGGAAGCGGGACGTGACAAGAGCGGACCAAGGCAATAAGCCAAAAGCCCAACGAGCAGCATTGCCGATGAAAAAGCAATAGACGGGTACACAATCCATGCGGTCTACATGATGGAGCTCAGAGGAACAAGTCCTCCTACGCCTTATAGTCATGACAATGACGCGGTTGTTGCCATCCACACCGGCTCGGTCTAGATGACGAAGAGCACGCTTATACAATTAAGCCAAAGGAACCACTGTTTCCTGCAAAATCGAGCCCAGACTCCAACATCTGACCACCACGTCGTTAAACTGGAAACAGATGACCGCCACTTTATTAAACTGGGAACAATCGATCTCTAAGTCGTTAAACTGGGGATGTAAAAATGTGTAAATAAAAGAAAAAAAGAAAAGCCGAAATGCTGGGTCAACTCGTAATAAACATTAGCGAGTAAAATAAAAATGAAAATAAAGCTGAAATGATGGGGCAACCGCGAATAAATAACCGAAATGATAGGGCAATCGGGACCTTCGCGATAAGAAAAGATAAAATGGTAGAGCAATCGCGGAAAAAAAAACCCTCCAAAAACGAATGATGAATCATTTCTGAAACCATATTTCAATGTTAGCGATGCAGACGCCAACCAAAATTCAACTTCTTAATGAGCGAACACATTCTCTTCAGCAAAATTTCATATAAATGCTATATATTAATATATACATGCTGCCGAGATCATATTGTTTATGCCTTACTTATTTAATGCTTGTTGTGAGTGATTTAGAATAGGCATATAGGAGGGGTTTTTTTTTTCTTTTTTTTTGCATCTTCTTTCAATACAAATTATCATTCTAAATGACCTCAAAATATTGAACATGCAGAAGTTTTTTCTTTTTAAACCTCAATGTAATGAAGACATATTAATATCTCTATGTCCAGAAGTTACATAACTGCCTAAAACTTTGGTTCAGATTTACGCGACGATAAGCAAATCTTCATTGACCATCCAGGGGCAACACCAATCACAACTGTGCAGGCAAGTTGCTTGTGTGATATAAAGGAATTAAGGGTTACATTAAGATTCAGGAACTGATGGTGCTCACAAATGGTGTCTTCTCGAATTACGACACGTGGCGGTTGACATGTCCAGAAGGCTACGGACGTGGAATAAATGAGTTGTATTATGAGGATTTCTCGGGACTTCGTCTCGAGGAACGTGTCCGACCTTCCAGTAGATCTCCCTGAATACATTCCACCTTCACTTAGGAAACTACTAACAGCTCGTCCCCGAGCTATCTCAGCCTTCTGGCTTGTCTCCGAGCACTTGACATGCCGAGCTTCCTCGGCCTTCCGGCTCGTCTCCGAGCCCCTGATGTGCCGAGCTTCCTCGGCCTCCCGGCTCGTCTCCGAGCCCCTGACGTGTCGAGCTTCTTCGACCTCTCCGATCTACCAGGAGCGCAGATCCCATGCGTCCCGCAACAGCTCCGAGTATCGCCAGGGCGAGATATCCGCCTCCCCACGATCCGCGTCCCACGCTAGCGCATCTCTTCATTAATGGACGCATCCCTCCATTCAAAACGAGAATAACGTTGGGGCGTAACTGACGGCGGTAATCTCGTGCCCGCTCGCTCCATGCGGCCCCTATATAAACCCCTCTTTCAGACGACGCAGGTAACTCGAATTTTATCACAATACTCCGCTGCTCTGCTTCTATTTCTCGGCTCTAATTTGATCGTCGGAGAGTCTTATGGTGGTTACCAACCCCGGGACTTCTTTGTAGGTAGCTCGGCGTCCAACACCAACCCATTGAGATCCACACCCAATAACACCAAAATCAAATCTCAGTCGTCTAAGACCGCTATCGCAGGATCGACGGAGGAAAATATCTGAAGGAGATCTCGAAGCTCCATCAGTTGGCGCCGTCTGTTGGAACGAAAGACTTATTTTGTTCCACCAAAAAAAAGTTGATCTTCCGCTCTCGATCCAATGGCGAGCGACGACCGCAATGATCCAACCATGAGCCGCCGCAACGGAGGCAGGAGCAGCTCACCTCCCCCTCCTAATGCCATCCACGCCTTGTCCGTCCGGATAGACCGGCTTAAGACGCTGGTAGATGCCCTCGTCCGCGTTCAAGCATCGGGCCTTAACCACCAAAGCGCGGCTCCGCCTCCCCGGGATAACGACGTCTGCTGAAGGACGGACAGGCATACTCAAGCCCTCGATCTACCTCACCCTCTTCACAGCACCACTGAGCGCCGGAGGGCCGACACCGGCCACCTCAACCCACACGCAGCGACTAATTCCATGACCCGCTAGGCGCTGGACAGCTTCACGCCACGGTCATAGGGAAGATTGGGTCGTCTCCCCAATGCCCGTTGCGCGTTCTCTCTTCCTGAGGAGGTGTCGGTCAGCTCGACTGCTTCCATGCATGACCGATGCCCCCATTCTCGCTGGGATCACACGAATGATGAGCGCGGGGACCACTCGAGAAGGGCTTCGTCCGAGGACCTGAGACACCTAATAGAGCGGAATCGAAGCCGCACCCTGGCGCAGACCCGAAGCGGGGATAGCCACCACTCCAACTGTGCAGAATCCTCGGGTTATCACCACTGACTCGAGGCCCTCGAGAAGAAAATTGAGGGCATGCGCCGGGATGGCCAAGCGTCCGGCGAAGGGGCTCGATACTCCGCCGATTCGCTGACGAAACACTTTACGGAAGAACTGCTGGCCGAGCACGTTTCGTCCAGGAACAAACCGTCTAAGGTGGCCCTCTTCGATGGGAAATCCAACCCGAAGAACCATTTAGATTCATTTACGGCGGGCATGAGCTTCCAGGATGACTCCGACGCGGCCCAATGCCGAGCTTTCCCCACCACCCTTATCCGTGCTGGACGGGACTAGTTCCGAGGACTTACGCCTCGCTCCATCTCGACCTTCGACGAGCTGGCCTCCCAATATCTCGGTCACTTCGTCGGGAATCGACGGCAGAAGATGACGGTCGACTATCTATTCACCTTCAAGAGCGGAGACAAAGAATCCTTCAAAGGATATGTCACCCGCTTCTACAACGCGCTCCTCGAGGTCCCAGAGCACCGTGATGAAACGGTCATCATTGCGCCGAGATCGGGTCTTAAGCACAAAGAGTGGCTCCGCTCTTTTGCATTAGCGCAACCTAAGACCATGGCCGAAGTAAAAGCTTATACCGAGCGGGGGATCCAACTCGAATCGAAGGTGAACTCAAATCTGCCCAGAGACGACCGAGCCGACCAAAAGAAGAGGGGCAGAGAAAAGAAAAATAGGATCGACCGACCAAAACCATACTCCCCGAAATTCCAGGAGTACACTCCTCTTAACATCTCCCAGACCGAGCTGTTGGAGGAAGCTAAGGGCGAGAGGTTCTTTAGGCTCCCGCTAGCTACCGGAAACATGGGCAAGCGGCTCCGAGGCCCGTATTGCGCCTATCACTGGACGCAAGGACATCCGACCGAGGATTGTAAACAGCTGCGCGATTACATCAAGGAGCTGATACGCTCCAGTCACTTGGCAAAGTATCAGCGAGATAAACGTCAAGCAGATAGGGGGTAAGCCGATCAAATTAAAGACGGAGAGCTGACGATCGGACAGATCATGGTCACCGCCGACTGACCCAAGTCCGAGCAGTAAGGACACCTACCGAAACCAGTCATTCAATGCAGGAGAATTTAAATTGAACCACAAAATCTGTATTTTATTCAATAATAAAGATTCTAGCTTTCCTGCAATCTGAACTACTTCTCTTTGTTCCGTGCTAAAACTCCCTGTAGGGCCAACGATTGTCTTCCTACTAGGCTCATCCACAGAGGGCAGCTTCCTGCCCAACAAACGCTGTGGATCGAAGCCCTCATCACGAGGCCACCGAGCAATTTCCTGCTAGCCCATCCTTACCGGGTAGCTTCCTACCCAACAACACTAAAGATTGAAAGCCCTCCTCGCGAGGCAATCGAGTAGCTTCCTGCTCGGTCATATACCAGCAGGCAGCTTCCTGCCCAACAACGTTGTGGATAGAAGCCCTCATCACGAGGCCGTCGAGCAATTTACTTCTGGCCCATCCCTAGCGGGTAGATTCCTACCCAACAACGCTAAAAATCGAAAGCCTTTCTCACGAGGTGTAATAATCCTAAATTTCCTGTACAACTTTCTATACAAAATTTTCAAAATTACAGAAAGAGGTATTTTGGTCTTAGCATAACTTATAACTTTGTTTTGCTTTTTAATAGCAAGAAGGAGCTTGTAACTCATTGGTAAGACCTTACACTGCTGAACCAAACCACCAGAGATCAAATCTCATCCTCCACATTATTTTTAATATTGTTTTATTTTAAATTTTTAGAATACCAAGGGTTTACACATGCATAACTCACAAAAACCCCACTACACAAGAAAACCTAACAGTACGAGAGGCTACATGAACCGACAAGGGACCCTCCGACCACCCGACTCGGCCGAATCGGCCGGCGACTCGGCCGACTCGGGTCGCCGCCGCCTGCCGGACTCGGCCGGACCGCCGAGTTCCTAATATGAAAAAGTTGGATTTTCACATTCCCTGCACATCTGTATACTTTATTTCTTCAGACCAGTAACAGAGACATTTTAAAACACCAATTACTCCATTTTATTACATTTTAATATATTTTATCACATTTTTTTTCATTTCAACCTTTCACCTACCCTAACCCTAGCCTTACCCTATAAATACAACCCCTACACACACACCCCTCATTCCAAAATTCTGAACAAAACTCTCAAGAAAATTCCTAAAAGGTTAGTGTACTTTTGGAGTAGCAAAGGGCGAAAGTTTCGGCAATTTTCCGACGACGACTCTAGGAGCTCCCGGCGACGAAACGAAGCACCGGTGCCTCCTACCGTCTCCTCTCCCTCTTTTCTATACTAAAAAGCCGTAAGTCCCACCTTTCTCTTCTCCTTTCTTTTCTAAAAATACGAAATTCCAAAACCCGACGGAATCGGAGTTAATCCGATTTACGATTCGCTTCTTTCTAAAAATTCAACCTTTTCTTAAATACAAACATATCAAACCATTACATGTTGACTATTAATCATTAACAAACATATTGAACAAGTTTCATGACAATCTATATCATTTTGTAACTTTTATCGCTCTTTTTCAGTAAAATATCATGTAGTTTCATTTTGGCATTAAAACATCACAATCTTGCTATATCTTTAAGTAGATCACGAGATAATGACCTACCTCCTCACAACACTTATATGCAACATAGCATAATATCTTTCGGGAACATAGAATACGGGAAACGAAATCTTTCAAATAAATACCATTTACTAATAAAACCGTTTTCTAAAAGATTAAGTATTTTACAAATTTTTGCAAAGTGCCGCTACAATCCATTTGGGGAACCCGTTCGGGATGGTGCGGATTATCGCAATCCTTAGGTTTAGTAGTGCGAGATGCAGACCTCCGCAAGGAGCATTCGGTCTTGAAGATTTAAAATACGAATATCTTAAGAAAATGAGATTTCTAGAAATAGTATATATATATATATATATATATATATATATATATATATATATATATATATATATATATGTATGTATGTATCATTAAAATATCTATTTTTGTGGTAATATAAATGTTACAAATTTTTCTAAAATCACAAATATCACTTTACATTTCTGTTATGCCACTGTGCAAGCATCGCTTTATTCCATGTATTTATTTTTCCATGTATTGTAAAAAGAATGTGAATAAATAAAGTTGTTGTTTTATTATATCTTGTCTCTTATTCATTTATGTTTATATCGCTTAGATACGCTCAGCGTATTTACTTCACAGTAAATACGTAGCGGTCTCGTCGCGTCCCCTTCGCCGTACACCGGGAAGCGGGGCGTGACAGGTTTTGTTGGCGGCCCATGCAGGTCAGAGCTGTATGGAACCCTACCATGCAGTTCTGTTCTGCATGAACAACCTAAGCAATATAACATCAAGAACCAGCAACTAAAACATTCTTTACAATTCATATTCCTTGAATTATACAATTTCATATTCTTTGAATCAATTTTTGAATCTGTCCTAACCTAAATTTTTCATTCAAGACTATGCATTCCCCGAACAACACCAGCACCAACTTCAACAACACTCCACCTCCACTTCCAATCACACCTGCCGTCCCTGCTCCGATCAACGAGCAGACAGTTCTGCTTGAGAAAATCCGAAACCTCCTGATTAGACTGCAGCAGCAGACTGCTATATTAGTGAACCGATCAGAAGCAGAATCAACCGGTATAAAGCGCTCTGCCACCCAGATGGCAGGAGGAGCCTACCATATACAACCTTCTGAACCTAAGAGACAGAAAGAAACAATTAACCAGTCAAGTCTAAGTTTTTGCTACTACTGCATGAGAAAGGGACACTTGTGGAAGGACTGTAGGCGCGCAAAAGGCCTGTGCCTAGTTTGTGGCGCATCCGATCATAGAATTGGAAACTGTCCCTATAGACGCAACTCAGCTCACACACCCACTAACTACCCGCAGCGGCAAGCTATCCAGGCTCCTGCAACTCGTCCTGCACTCCCAGCACCACCTCCACGTGGATTTCCTACACAGCCAAATCTCCAATTCCATCAGGCACTGAGTAACATGCCTCGAGGACAGAGGAATGCGCCTCCAACTAGGAGGAACGTGCCACGGCGACAGGCTTACACATTAGCAGCCGTAGAAGCTGAGACGGTTGACCAAGGTAACACTAGTAATTCACTTTCACATTCTCAAACCCCTGTGCCACTTTGTTATTCTTCACACACTATCAGTACTTCAGTCACCAAATCTTCCTTGAATCTGTTACACTTTTCTTTTACAAATTTCGAGGACGAAATTTTTATAAGGAGGGTAGAATGTAACAACCCTAAATTTCCTATACAAATTTTTCAAAATTACAGAAAGGGGTATTTTTGCCTGAGCACAACTTATAAATTTGTTTTGCTTTTTAATAGCAAGAAAGAGGTTGTAGCTCATTCGTAAGACCTTGCACTGCTGAACCTAGCCACCAGAGTTCAAATCTCATCCCCCACATTATTTTTAATATCGTTTTATTTTAAATTTTTAGAATACCAAGGGTTTACACGTGCATAACTCACAAAAACCCCACTAAACATGAAAACCTAACAGTACTAGAGGCTACATGAACCGACAAGGGACCTTCCGACCACCCGACTCGGCCAGGATCGGCCGACTCGGGTCGCCGCCGCCGGCCGGACTCGGCTGGACCGCCGAGTCCCCAACATGAAAATGTTGGCTTTTCACATTCTCTGCACATCTGTATACTTTATTTCTTCAGACTAGTAACAGAGACACTTCAAAACACCAATTACTCTATTTTATTACATTTTAATACATTTTATCACATTTTTTTCATTTTAACATTTCACCTACCCTAACCCTATCCCTACCCTATAAATACAATCCCTACACACACACCCCTCACTCCAAAATTCTGAATAAAACTCTCAAGAAAATTCCTAGAAGCTTAGTGTGCTTTTGGAGTAGCGAAGGGCGAAAGCTTTGGCAATTTTCCGACGACAACCCTGAGAGCTCCCGGCGACGAAACAATGCACCGGCGGCTCCTACCGTCTCCTCTCCCTCTTCTCTATACTAAAAAGCCATAAGTCCTACCTCCCTCTTCTCCTTTATTTTCTAAAAATACGAAATTCCAAAACCCGACGGAATCAGAGTTAATCCGATTTCCGATTCGGTTCTTTCTAAAAATTCAACATTTTCTTAAATACAAACATATAAAACCATTACATGTTGACTATTAATCATTAACAAACATGTTGAACAAGTTTCATGACAATCTATATCATTTTGTAACTCTTATCGCTCTTTTTCAGTAAAATACCTTGTAGTTTCATTTTGACATTAAAACATCACAATTTTGCTATACCTTTAAGTAAATCACGAGATAATGACCTACCTTCTCACAACACTCATATGCAACATAGCACAATATCTTTCGGGAATATAGAATACGGGAAAACGAAACCTTTCAAATAAATACCATTTACTAATAAAACCGTTTTCTAAAAGATTAAGTATTTTACAAATCTTTGCAAAGCGCCGCTACAACCCATTTGGAGAACCCGTTCGGGATGGTGCGGATTATCACACATCCTCGGGCTTAGTAGTGAGAGTGCAGACCTCCGCAAGGAGCATTCGGTCTCGAAGATTTAAAATACGAATATCTTAAGAAAATGAGATTTCTAGAAATATTATATATATTAAAATTTATATATATATATATATATATATATGTATGTATGTATGTATCATTAAAATATCTATTTTTTGGTAATATAAATATTCCAAATTTTTCTAAAATCACAAATATCACTTTACATTTCTGTTATGCCACTGTTTAGGCATCGCTTTATTGCATGTATTTACTTTTCCATGTATTGTAAGAAGAATGTGAATAAATAAAGTTGTTGTTTTATTATATCTTGTCTCTTGTGCATTTATATTTATATTGCTTAGATACGCTTAGCGTATTTACTTCATAGTAAATACGTAGCGGTCTCGTCACGTTCCCTTCGCCGTACACCGGGAAGCGGGGCGTGACACAAGGCGACCGAGTAGCTTCCTGCTCGGTCATTCACCAGCAGGCAGCTTCCTGCCCAACAACGTTGTGGATCGAAACCTTCATCACGAGACCACCGAGCAGCTTCCCTGCCCAGCCCATCCCTAGCGGGTAGTTTCCTACCCAACAACGCTGTGGATCGAAGCCCTCATCATGAGGCCACCGAGCAGCTTCTCTGACCGGTCCATCCCTAGCGGGTAACTTCCTACCCAACAACGTTAAGGATTGAAAGCCCTCCTCGTGAGGCGACCGAGTAGCTTCCTGCTCGTCCATCCACCAGCAGGCAGCTTCCTGCCCAACTACGCTGTGGATCGAAACCCTTATCACGAGGCCATCGAGTAGCTTCCATGTCCGGTCCATCCCTAGCGGGTAGATTCCTATCCAACAACGCTAAGGATCGAAAGCCCTCCTCGCGAGGAAACCGAGTAGCTTACTGCTCGGTCATCTACCAGCGGGCAGTCCTGGCCAACAACGCAGTGGTTCGAAGCCCTCCTCTCAAGGCCACCGAGCAGCTTCCATGCCCGGTCCAACCTTAGCGGATAGCTTCCTACTCATCAACGCTAAAGATATAAAGCCCTCCTACAGAGGCCACCGTGCAGATTCCTGCTCGGCTAATCTTCAAGGGGTAGATTCCTACCCTATGAAGACATGAATCTAGGACCTACATTGAGGAAGAATCAGTTATGGCCGACCTATTCTAACTTGGATGATTTTCTAATCATGCTAGAACACGTGGTCGTCACCCCGACTCCGAAGTATGGACTGATACCGACCTTTCTAGCCTTGGGATACCTTTTGATTCATCCTAACTGAACGATCGCCATCTCGACTCCGGAGAGCGGGAGGGTACCGACCTTCCTACACTTGGTTATTGTTCGACTTACACTCGATGCGCGATCGTCATCTAAAAAGCCGGGCAACGACCTATCACCTAACACTTGCAACAGAATGAAAATTCAAACAAGAAGAAGACGGACGAGCTAAAGTACTCACGCAGAAAGAAGACAGACATGCAGAGGAAAATGAGCTCAACTTTATTTATAATCCGAAATTTTACAAGGTATTCTGGGCTCCTCAGCCTTAAAAAAAATACCCAGAGGTTTACAAGATTTTGAAAAGGAAAACAAAAGTTCCAAAGGGAAGAAATCTCAGGCCGTGGGCTCCGCTGGGATCTCGCCCTGCTCGATACCTCCCTCGGGAGCCGGAGCTTCGGTCTTTACGAAGGCTTCTCCCCCTACGGCCATCTCGGCGCTTGCCCCCTGTGGAATATCCTCAGAAAGCGGGTACTTAGCACGGAGCTCACCGTCGGCAAACTCCGGCATTGACACCGTGCCGGCGTCGAGAGCTTCATGCCAAACGATGGCCGTGGCTTCGGCAAGGTCGGCGTAGAACTGGTCCGACGTCTTATACCTCTCCACGGACTTCACCGCTCAGACCTCGGTGAGCTTCACGGCTTCGAGCGCCATCCGGGCGTCCTTCCTGCTGACGTCCCACGACTTCTTCATTGCGTTATAGAGGTTACTAACCTCCTCCAACTTGGTCTGGATAGCCCGGTTGGATTCACTCAGAAGTCGCTGAGATTCCTTGTACTTGGAGTTCATCAGCTTCTCGGCGACCACTCGGGTTTCGAGGGCGTCTATCTTCTCATCCGCCTGTTGCAGCCGAAGGCACAAATCCTCCTCCCGCGAGGACGATTCGCCCATCTTCTTCATGGACAGGACTATCTCCTCGGATTCCATATTTACAATGAGGACGCAGTGGTGGAGGACCTGAGGAAAGCAACAAAAAGTGTTAGCAATGTTCAAACTGAAGAAAAATATACTTAAGAAAATTCTTAAAGGGAATCAGATACCGATCTGAACCGCCACTTGAGCAATGGCGGCCATCTGGGCCTTCAGGGTCCCGTGGGGAATCTTGCCTCTGGCTGCTTTCTCCATGTCGGAGAGCAGGCTATCGGCGACAGAGAGCCCCGAGGGCACCCCGAAGCAGAACCCTGGCTTCGCTTCTTGCTTCCAGTTAGGCGGAAAGGAAGAACTGGCTAATATTCTTTCCCGATACTGTAAAGAGGGTTATTGGAAGTCCCCCTCCTGCACTGGAATTCTGGTGGAGGGCGCCCGAGAGACCGTCCTTTTTTACCTTTTTAGGGGAACGTCTCTGGGTTCCTCCTCCTCCTCCCTCGCCCGGGGCGCCGGGTCCTGCGCATGCTTCTGGCTCCCCCTACGGCTGTCTTCCGAGGCTCGGGATGACGCGGAAGGCTTTGCCGGTGGAATTGGCTTCAGGGCCGAGCTCGGTCCAGGCGTGGACAAGCTTCTGCCCCCGGTCTTCTTTTGGGCCTTCGCGGCCATAACAGCTAAGAACTTGGATCGGTCCTTTTGCTTTGCAAAAAGGAAATACACAAAAGAGATTTAGTGACGCTGAAAAGGGCAAAGAAAATTTATCAAAGTCTAAATAGATCGTCTACTGCCCTAACTTACCCAGAAAGCGCGCAGGGCTGAGCCCATCCCAGCTCAAGGCCTGCTCAGAGAGCAGGATGTCGGTCCACGGGATCGGCTCCCACAACGACACCACCCTTGCCTCGGGTGAATATGGCTGTTTCGCCCTTGGACAGTCTGCCATGTGCTACTGTGTAGGCACGGGCCAATCCTCTCCTTTGGGTGGCCTGACGAAAATGAACTTCTCCTTCCATTCATGGATGGAAGATGTCATGCCCCACTTCCCAGTGTATGGGCAGAAGACGCGATGGGTCACGCGACGCATTTACTCAGAATTACTTCGCGTCGAACGTGTCACGAAAAGTCCTCCATTCGATAGGTTGGTCAAGACGGCTTTCTTCCGCCTTCCACCAGACCCATGCATTGTCAGTGAGCTGCAGCTTTGCAACTCAAACCCAAGCGACCTCTGGAGCTTGTGCCGCTGCCAGATCATCTTCAATACTCTGAGCCCATTCCTCAGCTTCTAGAGGGCTCTCTTTTCCTGAGAATTGCTTGGGGTGCAAGGCCCTGAATTGCTTCACCCCAGCTGTTTCTGCCTTGGGATGGTTCATCAAGATAGCAGTCTGCTGCTGCTGTCCCTCTAAGAGGCTGCAGATCGCCTCAAGCAGTACCGTATGTTAATTGATCGGAGCAGCTACGGCCGGTGTAATTGGTAGGGGTGGTGGAGTGTTCTTGAAGTTGGTGCTGGTGTTGTTTGGGGAATCCATAATCTTGAAAGAAAATTTGGGTTAGGTCAGATTCAAAATATATGAAATTGGAAGATTCAAGAAATATGAATTGTTAAGAATGTTTTCAGTTGCTGGTTCTTGTATTATATTGCTTAGGTTGTCCTTGCAGAGCTGACCTGCATGGTAAAGTTCCATACAATGCTGACCTGCATGGGCCACCAACAAAACCTGTCACGTCCCACTTTCCAGTGTACGGGCAGAGGACGCGACGGGTCACGCAACGCATTTACTCAGAAGTAAACACACTAAGCGTATCTAAGCAATATAAAATAAAATGTACACAAGAGACAAGATGTAAATAAACAACAACTTTATTTATTAAACATTCTTTTTACAATACAATGAACAGTAAATATATGGAATGAAAGCAATGCCTAAACAGTGGCATAATAGAAATGAAAATGGAATAAGTACAAGTGGCTACAGCTCTGGGTCTTCGGTGTACTGCTCAGGGGCCTGCTCCAAATGCTCCTGGTTGGTCTCGAGCTCAAGCGCGTTTGATCTGCCTGACAACATTCAAAAGAAGAAGAGAAATATGAATGTCGTCAGCGAACAATCGCTCGGTAAGTCCCAAAGATGAAGGAGAGGTAGAATAGACAGAGAGATTATAACTGTATTATATTTTAGATTGTTAAGTTAACGCAGTTGTTTGTAGCTTGGTACAGAAAATGCCAGTGTATATGAGAGGAGTCCAACTTATACCGTGGACTTTAGTAACCAGTAGTACAAGGCTCCGTTGATAATACCACGGAACAACGACATGGATGTAATTACGTCTTAAGTGACCACCTTGTGCCACCTTTAACATATTCCGTACCAGTCTACCTCTTATAAACCCCGCAATGGCTTGATTATATTGTTTGTATTGTAATGTATTGTAAATTGTATATGGATGACTTGCCGAAACTATGATATCAGTAAATGGATGTAACTGGAGAATCATGTAGATGGATGTATATCCATGGTTCAGATCAGTCAAGTTGTATATTGAAATAGATTGTACAGACGGATTCATGTTGAATCATGTTGTGTTGTAAGTTTATACTTGAATCGTATTCAAGTCAGATTGATCAATTTTAGACTCAGTTTGAGTCAAACAATTAGAAAAGAAATTGAAGTCCTGAATTAGGTTTTGATATTATCGGTAACTGTTGCACATGGACGGTGGAATTTGTGTCTTTTTCAAAGACAATTACCGTGTTGATAACACTGTTTATTAGATTTTCTACCTTAAATAGGCAAGCACCCATATCTCTGACTCTCTGAGGCTCAAGAGACCGGTCCCGCTTAAACCTATGTTCACTAGGGTTCTTATTGTAATTTAGTATAACTTGAGGGGGTATTATGTAAAAATAGTTTTGGCATAATTTCAAAATATACCTCAAGCATTTCATTATCGTCTTTAGAGTTTTCATAGATGTATGTTTTTTATAGATGTGAAATTTCTAGTGAGTAGAACCTAATTTCATAATATATAGTATTTTCTTGAAATATTGTACTTGTGTTGTATTTGGATGGTATTTTCATGTAATAGTGATTTCTTTGATTTAGAAAACTTGGAATATTTGTATAATTAAAATAGATATTTTGTTTATATATATATATATATTTTATCAAAATAATTTATTTATTTTCTTGTAGAAATCTCATTTTCTAAAAAAATGTATAAAAAATTCCATCGAGATCGAATGCTCCTTGCGGAGATCTACATCTCGTTCCACTAAGTTCGAGGATGCGCGATAATCCGCACCATCCCGAACGGGGTCCCCAAAAGTAGGTTGTAGAGGCGCAATTGCATGGAAATGATTAATACACTTTTGTATAGAAAACGGTTTTGTAAGTTTAGGATATTTATTTGTAAAGTCGTATTTCCCGTATTCTATTATCCCAAACTTCATCGTGCTATAATAGAGATGTGTGTTGTGATGAGATAGGTCATTACCTCGTGAACTATCTAAAGGTATAGCAAGGAATAAATGTTATAATGTCGAAATGAATAGTTTGTGGTGTTTTTATGTAAAAATGCGATAAATGTTACAGAAATGATTATTTTGATGTGAAACTTGTTTTATTGAGTTTTTTAATCTTTATTAATCAACATATGAGAATATGGTTTTATCTTGTTAAAAAAAAGTGTGGTTTTTAAAGAAAACCGAATCGGAAGTCGGACTAACTCCGCTTCAGTCGGGTTTCAGAAATGGAACCTTTAAAGAAAAAGATGAGAGGGGAGATATGACTTACTGGCTTGTTGGACTAGAGGGGAGAGAAGGGGTCCTAAAGAAGGCTTCGGGGCGTCGATTCGTCGCCGAAATCTCTTCGGAAGTTCGTCGGAGCTTCGTCCTTCACTAACTCCACTTGTACACTAAAAACTTAGGAATTTGGTATAGTTTTTATATAGAATTCTGAGTGAGAGGGGTGTAAAATGGAGTGGGTATTTATAGGGAAAAATTAGGGTTAGGGGTGATGAATTTGAGAATTAAAAATTCATTTAAAAGGAATTAAATGGTTGATTCAATGTTCTCTGTGTGAATGCAGAGAAAACAAGCAGTGTGAAAGGAGTGGGGTAGCTGAAAGGTTGCAGGGGTTTAAATATAGGAGCATTACCGTCAGGTATGACCGGCGGAGCCGGGGTTTTGGGGTGTGTCGCCGGGTCTTTACCGTCGGGTGGGCTTGGTATTTAGGCCACGTGTCGGGGTCGATTGGTATACTTTAGTGCACATGTTTAAATAATTTGTAACTCTTCAGTTTACGTGTCGTGCACGTGTAGACCTTTGGGCTTCTAAAAAGATTAAATGAAATTAAAATAAAAAGATAATGTGGCTGATGGGATTTGAACTATGGTGCTATAGTTCAGCAGTGCAAGGTCTTACCAGTGAGCTACAAGCTCCTTCTTGCTGTTCAAAAGCAAATCAAACTTATAATTTGTGCTCAGGCTCAGGGGTTCCTTACTGTATTTTTGAAAAAAATTTGTACAGAAAGTTAGGGTTGTTACAGAAGAAGGGACGACTACCACACCCGACCCGGCCACCCTCCCTTACGTTTTTTTTAAAGGAAAAGTACACTCAGCTCGGCTCATCCTTACTAGTGCCAGGATGATTCTTATAATAGAGGAAGGAAACGGGAAGGGTCAAACTGAAGGGGATGTTTTCAAGTTTCAACCGGACCAGAAATCCGAGAAGGATTCTCCACGAGTTCGGCGCTAGCTGGCCCGGGGCAAGATGGAAGCAGCGAAGCATCCCACATACCTCGGCTGAGAAGGACAGACGCATTCCGGCCCGGAATGCTTCCAAATACAAGGCAATCTCCTTACCCTGCACCTGATCCGTCCGCTCACCCTCTCCAGCTAAACGAAGCGAATAGTTGGAGGGAATATGGAATCGAGCCCGAATCTTGGTAAGCCCGTTTATATTCCTAATGACGGAGGGCGCTTCGCTGGCGTTCCCGATGCACACCTTAGTGGCCCTTATCGCTGTCCGACGGCGAACGACACGGCAACCCTGGCTCTAGGTGACGAACCCGACATAGATGACGCAGTAGAAGAGCCCTTATGGTTTCTTAAACCGGAGGGGAGGAAGACCCACCGGACTCTGCTCCAACAACTGGAGCCTCATCGTCCGACTCAACCCTAACTATCTCTACAGACATCTCAGATGAAGACATCTAACCTGATTCAAGGGAATGGGCTCGCCGAGGAAAAATCAAAGGTGATCCGATCTAAAAGGAAGGAGCGCCGAGCAATTTTCGACAACGAAAGTAAATTATGGTGGAAGTGCCGGCCTTAGAGGGGTCCCCTCCTATTTATATACTCCAAAGAAAGCATCTGATGGCCCAGATCGATTCCGGCCAAAATAAAACGTCGCGCCCGCCAGCCGTCAGAGCTCCACGTGGCAATCGGCCATTGGGGACGTCCCTTCGATTGCTGGTGACAGTGACAGCCTGTCGCGTCCGCCAACCGACGTCTGGCCCGTATCCCAACCGGAGACCGACTGAAATGGCATCCCCTCTTTAAAGCGCGATCATTTCATTTGATCCGCTGACGCCATCGGGGATACGTGCGAAGATTTAGGCGCATGAAGAGGTGACACGTAGGCCTAAAAGATCGAAACGACACGACCGCCAAACGCCGTGCCATTCCCAGACGATCCGCATTATGATTCCTTGGCTCCAAATTGAGCAGAAGAAAGACCGAGCAGACCACTCTTGACCCGACCCTTGGATAGGTCGGAACGAGAGTGAGGGGTAATGATGATGCTCATAAGTGGTGTTTCCTTAAATTACGACGCGTGGCGGATGACGTGTCCTGAAGGTTACGGAGGTGGATTAAATGAGTTGCATTATGAGGATTTCTCGGGACTTTGTCTCGAGGAACGTGTTCGACCTTCTAGAAGACCTCCCTGAATATATTTCATTTTTGCCTGGGAAACTGCCAACAGCTCGTTTCCGAGCTATGTCAGCTTCCAAGCTCGTCTCCGAGCACTTGACATGCCGAGCTTCCTCGGCCTCCCGGCTCGTCTCCGAGCCCCTGACGTGTCGAGCTTTCTCGGCCTCCCTGATCTACCAGGAGCGCAGATCCCATGCACCCCTCAACGGCTCCGCGTATATCGCCAGGACGAGATATCCGCCTCCCCATGATCCGCGTCCCACGCTAGCGCATCCCTCCATTAATAGGAGCATCCCGACATTAACACTACTACAATAAGGGGTTGCCCCTACAGCTTTATCCGTAGGGGCAAAGCACTGCCCCTACGGATATATTCGTAGGGGCTAGAAAATTAACCGTAGGTGCAATGGTCCCAGGTGCAAGTCTTCGCCCTGAACATGCCCCTACGGAGTAAAAATTGCCCCTACGGTTTAATGCGTAAGGGACTATCTACCTACGGTGTATTCCTTAGGGATAAAATATTTATTTAATTTAGTGGTTTATAAAATAAAATACTTGCCCCTCAGGTGCTATCCGTAGGGGCAACTACCAGCCCCTACAGAGTTAGCCGTAGGTCCAGATATAAGCCCCTTACGGCTATATCCGTATGGACAAGTGTTTAATGCCTATTATTGAGTCCATAGGGGCAAAATGTCAGTTATCCTGATATTTTGTCCCTACGGATAAATATATAGGGGCAAACTGTGGACCTAATAGATGGCCCTACGGATTAATCCGTATGTGTAATAGATGGCCCTACGGATTAATCCGTAGGGACATAATACCAAGTTTTTTTTTAAAAATAACTCTTAATGGTACATTATATCACTGTAGGTCTATTGTAATTTACCGATAACTCCATGGCACGGGTAATATTCCTCGAGCCACCTGTATAAGTGGGGCGACCCCTCTTCGCCGACTTCCTATTCTCTTTACTTTGATCGGCATGTTTTTGCACAACACATTCAGATTTAGTTTTCTAATTAAACAACACGAAAAAGTAAATTATATACTAAACAATGAATTACATTTAAAATACAAACCGGTTTGCGCCGAGAGTCGAAATATTGGCACAAGAGAGGCCATGTATCTACGTCAACTCTCGCAAAGGCCAGAGTATGTAGGAGAGCCTCTCTCTCATCCTCGGGGGTCGCCATCCATAGAGAATAGCAGTCGATCTTCAGCCCGTTCCTATTGTATCAGACCTTTGATTGTATGTTCTTCATCAGGCCATGGTACAGAGCGTGAAGATCGAGCACTCTCTCATGATGATCTGGGTCGGGTACAAGCTGAAAGTCGTAATCCAACTGCAAATACAAAAAAAACATTGTTATTAAATTGCAAGTGTTAAATAATAATAAATATATTGGGTAAGTCAAATGAAACTATATATTAATACCCGAGCCTGATCCCAGAAGATGGCAAACGAGCGCCGGTACTGGTCGCCCCACTCAACGTGAAGTGGATACTTCTTCACGAGGCGGCTCTCATCCCCCATATACCGGCCGAACCTTTCGGCATAATCGCCAGTATAGCGATAATCAGGGGTAAAGAAGAGGGAGAATGCTGCCTCCCCCTTAGCTCTGTCGGGCCTCATCCTGTGGGACTGATTCGGGCCTCGAGTCCCCCTCTCGGGATGGGGACGCCCCTGCATCTACAAGAAATATCAAGACAATCAATATTAAGACAAATTAGTATTAAGAAATCAAGGTTTAACGAAAATTGAAGTGTGATATATACCTCCGGCGATAGAAGCACGAGCCTGGGCCCGGACGGCAGCACGAGCGGGACGATAGTTCCTCCGGTGAGAAACAGCCGGTGACCCGGACGTGGATGCATCTCAAACTAGAAAATAAACATCGATAAAATTACATGAAGTTTATGTTTATTCCTAAAGGATATGTAAAATGAATAAATATTTTATATTTATCCATACAAACCTACAGACTGAGTGGAGGGTATGGAAGTGACGGGTGTGGCCCCTGCACCAGACGTGGACGCACCACCTATAATTAGACAATCAAACATTAACTATATAAGTAATTGCAAATCATTTTGTAGCTAATCATTTATCAAAAAAATGTATATATCAATAATATAATATTCTAAATCAACATGTATACACTATAGGATATATAAACATACCCGCAGGTGCGGTAATGGCCTCTACCCGAGATGTAAGTACGTAAGAGCAAAAAGAATGTATGATATTTATGATATATACATGCACTATATGATATATAAACATATCTGGAGGTGTGGGAGTGGTTTCTGTCCTTGATGTGGACGCACCACCAACAGCTAGATAATCAAACATTGAATATATAAGTAATTTTGACATGAATATGCATGTATATCTATAATATTACATTCAAAATGAATATGCGTGCAATATACCTGGAGGTGTGGCAAATTTCACACGGAAGGAGGCATCCGAAGGGGTCTCCGATCGGGGTGCAAGACCGGCCCTCTGAACCTCCCTACGCAGCTCTCTGGGCGGTAGAACCGCTCAGACTCTGCCTCTGCCTCTGCCGGTGCCGCGGCTGGAGCTCCTGCCGCGGCTTGCTGCTCCCGTCACCGTCATCAAATCTAGATAAAATGGTTCGTAGACGCATTAGACAATCATTACATATGCATACTATATATGTATAGATCGTAAAATGTGAAGTAATAATATAACATTACTGATAAACTTTTCGTTTCGTGGAAGCATTAGACATATCTACTTGGATTTCATCATCGATATCATTTCTAACCCACGTAACTTTATGATCAGCCGAAGACAACCCGTCTTTTGAAACAGACGGTCGGAGCACTCTAAGTCTTCTCTCTTCTTCATCCTCATCGTTGTCCTCGAATTCTGGGATATCGCAAACATCCATGGGTTTCCAACGGCATACTGTAGGGTTCCTAGGCACACTATAGAGGTCTCACAAGGTATCGAACATGCCAATTTAAAAATTCCCAGAAAACTCTAATACGGATCGTCGGCTAGATTTCTAGGCGAAACAATAAACTAGTTAACACATTAACTAAAAGTTAGATGCTACAACCTTTGTAGATCCGGTTCTCCACTTCCTTAGCTCCACGTGGGTGTCCTCTCGCTGTCCATCATGAATCCCGAACTCAATCGTCGGCTTCATCGGAGAAACGGGCGAGCTAGGTCGTCGGCTTCGTGTCAAAGACGATCTACGTCGAGGCATCACAAGTTCAAGCTCCGACTTCACAAAGTTGTGAAACTTGTGAAGAAAACACCCAAAACAACTTGGCAAGAGGTAGAGGGTGAAGAAATAGGAGGTGGGTTCACTTTAGAATTGGATTTCACTCACTTTTGCTCAAGTTGCCATTGATGGCATCTAGTTTTCTCTCTTGAAGAAGAAGGAGAAGATCAAGCTAGAATATGATAAGTGTTGTCCATAATAGAAAAATAAATCAATATTTATCATATCTTAACCAAGGTTAAGTGTAGAGAAAAGACCATGGTAAATGAGAAGGGTTAGGGTTAAGCTAGAAGACAAAATGGTTTCTTTAGTCAAAACTTCATGAAGCTTCAACAAGCTTCATGATGAAAAGAAACCATTATGTTTTCATTTATCCATTTAAATAAATAAAGAATGGATAAATAAATGAGAGAATAAATCAAAACCCTAATTATCTTCTTAACCATGGTTTAATTCTTTACACTTAACCATGTGAGCAAGTATCATCAAACATGATACATATATGTGCACAAAAGTATATCACATATACAACTTGCACATCAAGTGAGAAAATCCGTATAAAGTGAACCAATACTAGTTAATGCAAAGTAATATATCAAATATATAATTATACATTAAATCATTAAATCAACATTTGATTCAATGATCCGGTCATGTCGCACATAACCGACTAGTATTCAATGTATCGATTTATCGAATCAATGATTCGATAACTAGGTCATATCGAATATAACCAATCGAAACATTTATCGCGAGAATGAAATGCGGTATCACATACACGCATTATTCTCGCTCCCGCACATATCTCATATGCGCTCCTATTTCGTTTCGCTTGAGCCAGGAAACCTCTGTGTAGGACTCTAAAGACTTGTCAATACGCCGGTAGCAGATGATGATCATATCAAGCACCCACAAGCCGCAAGCGGTCTGCTAAACGTAACGGCCATCCGGGTATTGAGCGATCAGAAGATCGACGAGCTAGCCCGCTCACACTCCTGTGAATCCAACCAGTAACACTTACCGTACAGTCCGGTCTATTCGTCTGATATGTCGCATATCAAGTCTAGGGGTGGTATACGTCAGACCCCAATAACCGATAAGTCGTGCCGATGTGAGGCTCATAACGGGTCGAGAAACTACTGGTAACACTTACCAGCAAATCTCTGATCAGCCCTGGCCAGGGACTTCCCTGTTACGGCCAATCGAGCACAGCGCAACATCAACCCCCAATACCGGGAGAGACGAAACCCCTCCTATCGCTCATTGCCTCCATGTGACTCGGGACTGTACCCAAAGACCACCGTTTTGCACGCCCTCATGGACGTAGTAAGGTGGAGATCAAAGCACAGTGGGAATCACACAAGACTCTATGACGATCTCGGGTCTACAGACTAACCTGTACAAGTGTCACCTGAGAACTGCCATCTGACGTGAGGTATAATACCATCTGGGAGTTCTCGGCGAGTCCGTCCAGTGTACCCAGTCTCCACTGAGCACCCGTATACCATCTCTGATGTCAAACACCAATGGATGTGGGATCATCCATCGCCCATCTCATGGGTCGAGAAGCGTATACGCTAGTCTACTCTGGTATATCGATGCCCCGTCTAGATACACCCACGACTAGGGACCTTGAAGGATGTACTTATGGACTATCATGTCCCCACTAGTATGATCTGCATCACAGTCCAGGTAGTCAAGTACATATCCTAAGGGCTTTACCAACATGTAACTATAAGACAGTATAAAGAGACTAGTGTACATGTTAAGATAAAGAGTAACCAGATAGCATACTATCATATCGAGCAAGAAAGTCATCTCTATATATGTCCAAGCATCCAATATAATATACATCATCTGTACAATACTGGCCTCTAGGGCATACATACAACTAACAATCTCCCACTTGCACTAGGGCCAGCTGCTGTAGTATCGCATACCGAGCATCCCGAAGAGTCTCTCAAACTGTATCTGGGGAATGGCCTTCGTGAGTGGATCCGCGGTGTTGTTCTTCGTGTCAACCTTCCTGACCTCGATCTCCCGGCGATCAACTATCTCCCGGATCAGGTGATACCGCCTCAGAATATGCCTGGATCGCTGATGGGACCTGGGTTCCTTGGCCAAAGCCACCGCTCCATTGTTATCGCAATACAAAGGTATTGGATACTCAATGGATGGAACCACTCCAAGTTCAGTAATGAACTTCTTGATCCAGACAGCCTCTTTGGCAGCATCGTTGGCAGCGATGTATTCAGCCTCCATCGTCGAGTCTGCCACGGTTTCCTGCTTGGAACTCTTCCAGCTAACCGCCCCTCCGTAAAGGGTAAAGACAAAGCCCGACTGCGACTTAGAGTCGTCCTTATCACTCTGGAAGCTCGAATCGGTAAAGGACTCCACTTGGAGTTCTCCGTTACCATACACCAAGAACATATCTCTAGTCCTTCGCAAGTACTTGAGAATGTTCTTCACAGCTGTCCAGTGACTCTCTCCAGGATCTGCTTGATACCGACTCACTACACTTAGTGAGTATGCAAGGGTCTGGTACATAGCATCGCATACATGATAGAGCCTACTGCCGAAGCATAGGGTATCCCTTGCATGCGAGCTCTCTCCAAATCAGTCTTGGGAGACATCTCTTTGGAGAGAGTGAGTCCAGAGATCGTGGGTAAGTTCCCACGCTTGGATTCTTCCATACTAAACCTCTTTAGTATGGTGTCAATGTACCTGGATTGGGACAATCCCAATATCCGTTTGGATCTATCTCTATAGATCCTGATTCCCAATATGCAGGAGGCATCACCAAGATCTTTCATTGAGAATCTTTGTGACAAGAAGAGCTTGACCGATTGCAGCATAGGAATATCATTTCCTATCAAGAGTATGTCGTCCACGTACAATACGAGGAAGACAACCTTACTCCCTGCCACCTTCTTGTAAATACAAGGTTCATCTGGGTTTTTGACGAAATCAAACTCTTTGATAACGACATCAAAGCAGATGTTCCAACTCCGCGATACTTGCTTTAATCCATAAATGGATTTAAGCAGCTTGCACACCTTGCCGCTGCTCCCACTGTCTACGAAGCCCTCTGGCTGAGTCATGTACACGCACTCTTCTAAATCACCATTTAGAAAGGCGGTCTTAACATCCATTTGCCAGATTTCGTAATCATGATATACAGCGATGGCAAGCATGATCCGGATGGATTTAAGCATAGCCACTGGAGAAAAAGTCTCGTCATAGTCCACACCTGGTCTTTGACGAAAACCCTTTGCTACAAGTCTAGCTTTGAAAGTCTCCACTTTCCCATCTACACCAAGTTTCTTCTTGAAGATCCACTTGCTCCCAATGGGTTTTACCCCTTCAGGAGCAATTTCCAAAGTCCATACTTTGTTGGTGTACATGGATTCCATCTCGGACCGCATTGCATCCAGCCATTTCACTGAGTCCCTACTCGTGATGGCCTGCTCGAAGCTAGTTGGGTCATCATCCTCCATGATGCAATCCTCGCTCCCTCCATCCATGAGAAAACCGTAGTATCTCTCAGGCTGGCGAGGAACCCTACTAGATCGGCGAAGAGGCTGAGGTTCATTGGGAACTACTGAATCTTCTGGTTCCACTAAATCTTCAGTTACGGTTTGTGTATCTGGAACTTCTTCCAGCTCTACCACTTTGCCACTAATTTCTTTTTCAAGGAATTCCTTTTCTAAAAAGGTGGCATGTTGAGCAACAAACACTTTTTGTTCCTCACTGTGGTAGAAAAATACCCATAGGAGTTCTTTGGATATCCCACAAACTTGCAAAGAACTGACCGTGCCTCGAGCTTGTCCGGATTTTGTCTTTTGACATAGGCTGGACAACCCCATATCTTAACTCGTTTAAGACATGGCCTCTTCCCACTCCATATCTCATATGGTGTGGTAGGTACAGATTTAGATGGAACTTGATTCAATAGGTATGCTGCTGTCTCCAGTGCATATCCCCAGAAGGAAATAGGTAACTCAGTTGTGCTCATCATAGAGCGCACCATATCTAATAGGGTGCGGTTCCTCCGTTCTGATACACCGTTGTGCTGTGGTGTATATGGAGGAGTCAGCTGAGAGAGAATCCCATTCTCTTTTAGGAAGTCCAGGAATTCATTGCTCAAGTATTCACCTCCTCGATCAGATCGTAGGATTTTAATACTTTTTCCGGTTTGGTTCTCAACTTCTTGTTTATATTCTCTAAATTTCTCAAAAGCTTCTGATTTGTGTTTCATCAGGAACACATATCCGAATCTAGAGAGATCGTCAGTGAATGTAATGAAGTATGAAGAACCATCCCTGGCATGAGTAGACATAGGACCGCATACATCACTATGTATCAGTCCTAAGAGTTCGGTAACTCTTTCTCCGTGTCCCGTAAACGGAGTTTTGGTCATCTTGCCTTTGAGACATGACTGGCAAGTGTCATAAGATGAAAATTCGAATGGTTTCAAATATCCATCCTTATGCAACTTAGCCAGTCGTGTCGCATTGATGTGACCCAGTCTACAATGCCACAAGAAGGATTCGTTCATTTCTGAACTCTTCCTCTTGTGTGTGTATGTTATGCTCAGAACTGTTGATTGATTTAGAACATAAATGCCATTGCACAACGTGCCTGATCCAACCAACTTTTGGTTACGGAAAATGTTCATAACATTGTCCTGTAATACAAAATTATATCCCTCTTTACTTAATAAAGAAACTGATATAATGTTGCATATCAGGTTCGGCATGTAATAGCATTCGTTCAGAACCAATGTATTACCAGTTGGTAATGCAAGGTGATATTCCCCGACAGTCTTAGCTGCAACAATTGCACCATTTCCAACTCTAATGTCTTTATCACCTTCTCCAAGTTCTCTACCTTTCCTGAGCCCATGTAACTGATTACATATATGGGATCCTGACCCGGTATCTAATA
The DNA here is from genome assembly GCA_030015575.1 of Agapanthus africanus. Classification (NCBI taxonomy): domain Eukaryota; kingdom Viridiplantae; phylum Streptophyta; class Magnoliopsida; order Asparagales; family Amaryllidaceae; genus Agapanthus; species Agapanthus africanus. The sequence continues at coordinate 583,717,346 of JASDDO010000016.1, read as the reverse complement.
CCCAGGACGTAGAGCAAATGGAGAAACAGTTCTCAGTAACGAACACACCCGAAGAAAATGCATCAACATGTACTTTCTTCATTCGGGTGGCATGGGAATCCTGGTATTCCCCTATATCCTGTTCATTCCTATAACTCTCATAAGAAAGAACGGAACTAACGTTCCCCAGCACAGTATAACATGCGGGTTCGGTAAATACATCCATATTATTATCTTTATTAAGGCATGAAATGGTCGCTACCTGGAGAGAGAGAGAAGAAAACACTTTAGCGCAAGCTCGTGCAAGATCAGATTGGTTATTATCTTATCTAATCAGGATGGCTCCCACTGGTTTTTATCAAATCTTCCTTCAAACCCTAAAAGGAAAGACTAGCCGGGATTAATTACACACTACAAGTTCGCCAATCTTTCAGCCAGGCCAGTGTCGGTACTTTGAGGGAGGTCCCCCGTGCTTTCGCACGAACCTAATTACTGTAAACCTCGTTAACACCTTTCTAGACACCTACTTGATCGGCTAATTGTAATGTGTAAAACTCTCCCAAGAGTAACTCTTACTCGCAGTGGGTATCGGGATCCAACTATCTCATAGAAGGTATGCAATCTCATTGCAAATTTCAACACTTGAAATTCCCGATAATGCTTTTGCCCCAAACGATCTATGACCTTGACAAGGTCAACAAACCATAGACCGTAAGTCAAGTTCAACCCGTCATTTCTTGATTGAATTAAACCCACCCGCACGACCCTTGACAAGGTCAACAAGGCCGTACGACTACCCTAACTCAATCTGCATCATATGCATAAGCAGATAAATACTGGTTAGCTACCGCACACTGCGCCTTGACAAGGTCAACAAACGCAGCACGAATACTAAACAGGACTTATCTGAAATGACGGAGGGCTACGACAGGTTTTTCTGAAAACCTATTGCGTAATGAACTTGATATCGTTGTAGAATCAAATGAAGTTTTGAAATGGAGTGATTTTGAGGCTTTTCCAGTTTCGCTAAAGGGGTCACTCCCGGTGAAGGGATCGTCGGCCCTTTCCTCGTCGAATGAGGTGCGGGATATATCATATATATCACTGTGCAAAGCAAAACTCAAAAACAATCAAAAGCAAACCGAGTGTGTAGTATCTGCCAGTTATTGCTAAAGGAGTCACTCCCGGTGAAGGGATCTCGGTCCTTTCCTCATCGAATAAGGTGCAGGGTATATCATATATACCGCTATGCAAAGCAAGAACTGTAGCTACCTGTTTTGTTTAAAATCTGGTTCTACAACATCTTAGGTTTCTTTTCTTTCATTAATCACATTAATGAAGTCCCATCATTTAAATACCTAAACATCACAGATAAATACGACGTACACTTATGCCATCCGCATTCGCCTCGATGTCCCCTCGTGCACCGTTAGGTTAGGTAACTAACGACAGAGCAGGGCAGGACTAGTGCGGGTGCAAAACATAAGTAACGTCTATATAATATATCATATATACTATATATAGTATCTATCACAGAACATCACATGATCACATCACAGATATCGCAGCAGAAGAAACATATGAAATATTGGATATACTAGGACGTCCGTGTTTTCAATACGAACCAGTATAAAACACGGATTCCACGGTCGTGATGAATAGCCAATCCCACACCCCTAGACCCCTACGAGAGTGGCAAGCAACCCTGCCAATTCTAGGGTTAGGAGACCCGAACTCGACTCCTCGAGTTGGTCTCCCACTGGACCCCAGAACCCGGTTACTTGTGCTCCCCTCCTTGGGTCTATCCTAATGCGGAAAAGTAAATAATATACAAAAGGTGAAAACTTCCGCAACCTGGAAGTGCCCCAAATAAAAAGAATATTACATACAAGTTTTTACATGAATGAAAATGAAAAACACTCAGCTCACATAAAAAACCCCGGCTATTCAAACACGACAATCCAATATAACATATCCAGCAACACATAACATCACATGTCATCAACGTAAGTAAATATGTCCATCCCAATTGTCGTTGACATAAGCAACGAAACCGGAGATATCACATATTACACTTACGGTCACTGAAAAGAAAGTGTAAAACTACAACAGTTGGAATCCGCAACCTCTTTAGACATCACATGCCTAATCAAATGAAATACTTAGACATCACATGCCTAACAGATATAAATCCCGCATTTTAGTCTCATTATCGAAAACTCTTTTCAATATCAAGTGAAACTAAAGTGCTAGACTTATATCATTCATTCAGTTATCTCATAACTGTTTGTGAATTCCAATTATTGTATCACATTCCAGATAAACAGAAAATGTTAAACTTTCCGATCGAACAGTCGAATACCCAAGTTTTCCCGATATAACTCAACACATGAAATAAGTCTAACAACATTCAGTTCGTGCCTCAGTACCAACGGTCCAGCCGTAGAAGGGTCAAGCCAACGCCTCACATGTGGCACGTCGTACTGCCCCAAACCCGAAGGTTCAAAGGGCAGTTCAAGACGGTCACATAATCGAGTTAAGGTTTGTTGTCTTCTAGAGGATCCATCGCGTTACTTGCACTACTTAGAACGTCGTTAAACTACGGAAAAATCCAACACTTGGAAATTTCCCGACAGGGGAAAAGTTGGGTATTTATATCCGGTCGAACTTTTTAACAAATTCAAAAATTATCCGGAAAAACACTTAGACAAGGTTCGACAATCCGATCGAAACATCGTTTCCCAATTTAACCCCAGAACACTCAACTTAAGAGCCAATTTAAAAATTCCCAGAAAACTCAGAATAATTAATCAGGAATTACTGTGTAAACACTTAGGGCTGACGTCACCAAATAGCCGCGGAACCGCCGCAGAAGCTAGGCTTCTGCCGCGGTTCCGCCGCACAAAGTACTGTTCATGGGAAACTTTTTGCACCGTAATTCTTAGATTTCATTGCTGAATTTTTTAAGCATTTTTAATTGACAAAAAACCACAAATTTGGAAAAAGTCCAGAGAGCATTATCGGGTTAGGGTTTCGGGTTCGTTCGGACTTCAAACTCCGTCTAGACTTCGCCTAAGGCTCTAGCTAGGCTCTGATACCACTGTAGGGTTCCTAGGAACACTATAGAGGTCTCATAAGGCATCGAACATGCCAATTTAAAAATTCCCAGAAAACTCTAATACGGATCGTCGGCTAGATTTCTAGGCGAAACAATAAACTAGTTAACACATTAACTAAAAGTTAGATGCTACAACCTTTGTAGATCCGGTTCTCCACTTTCTTAGCTCCACGTGGGTGTCCTCTCGCTGTCCATCATGAATCCCGAACTCAATCGTCGGCTTCATCGGAGAAACGGGCGAGCTAGGTCGTCGGCTTCGTGTCAAAGACGATCTACGTCGAGGCATCACAAGTTCAAGCTCCGACTTCACAAAGTTGTGAAACTTGTGAAGAAAACACCCAAAACAACTTGGCAAGAGGTAGAGGGTGAAGAAATAGGAGGTGGGTTCACTTTAGAATTGGATTTCACTCACTTTTGCTCAAGTTGCCATTGATGGCATCTAGTTTTCTCTCTTGAAGAAGAAGGAGAAGATCAAGCTAGAATATGATAAGTGTTGTCCATAATAGAAAAATAAATCAATACTTATCATATCTTAACCAAGATTAAGTGTAGAGAAAAGACCATGGTAAATGAGAAGGGTTAGGGTTAAGCTAGAAGACAAAATGGTTTCTTTAGTCAAAGCTTCATGAAGCTTCAACAAGCTTCATGATGAAAAGAAACCATTATGTTTTCATTTATCCATTTAAATAAATAAAGAATGGATAAATAAATGAGAGAATAAATTAAAACCCTAATTATCTTCTTAACCATGGTTTAATTCTTTACACTTAACCATGTGAGCAAGTATCATCAAACATGATACATATATGTGCACAAAAGTATATTGCACATCAAGTGAGAAAATCCGTATAAAGTGAACCAATACTAGTTAATGCAAAGTAATATATCAAATATATAATTATACATTAAATAATTAAATCAACATTTGATTCAATGATCCGGTCATGTCGCACATAACCGACTAGTATTCAATGTATCGATTTATCGAATCAATGATTCGATAACTAGGTCATATCGAATATAACCAATCGAAACATTTATCGCGAGAATGAAATGCGGTATCACATACACGCATTATTCTCGCTCCCGCACATATCTCATATGCGCTTCTATTTCGTTTCGCTTGAGCCAGGAAACCTCTGTGTAGGACTCTAAAGACTCGTCAATACGCCGGTAGCAGATGATGATCATATCAAGCACCCACAAGCCGCAAGCGGTCTGCTAAACGTAACGGCCATCCGGGTATTGAGCGATCAGAAGATCGACGAGCTAGCTCGCTCACACTCCTGTGAATCCAACCAGTAACACTTACCGTACAGTCCGGTCTATTCGTCTGATATGTCGCATATCAAGTCTAGGGGTGGTATACGTCAGACCCCAATAACCGATAAGTCGTGCCGATGTGAGGCTCATAACGGGTCGAGAAACTACTGGTACCACTTACCAGCAAATCTCTGATCAGCCCTGGCCAGGGACTTCCCTGTTACGGCCAATCGAGCACAGCGCAACATCAACCCCCAATACCGGGAGAGACGAAACCCCTCCTATCGCTCATTGCCTCCATGTGACTCGGGACTGTACCCAAAGACCACCGTTTTGCATGCCCTCATGGACGTGGTAAGGTGGAGATCAAAGCACAGTGGGAATCACACAAGACTCTATGACGATCTCGGGTCTACAGACTAACCTGTACAAGTGTCACCTGAGAACTGCCATCTGACGTGAGGTATAATACCATCTGGGAGTTCTCGGCGAGTCCGTCCAGTGTACCCAGTCTCCACTGAGCACCCGTATACCATCTCTGATGTCAAACACCAATGGATGTGGGATCATCCATCGCCCATCTCATGGGTCGAGAAGCGTATATGCTAGTCTACTCTGGTATATCGATGCCCCGTCTCGATACACCCACGACTAGGAACCTTGAAGGATGTACTTATGGACTACCATGTCCCCACTAGTATGATCTGCATCACAGTCCAGGTAGTCAAGTACATATCCTAAGGGCTTTACCAACATGTAACTATAAGACAGTATAAAGAGACTAGTGTACATGTTAAGATAAAGAGTAACCAGATAGCATACTATCATATCGAGCAAGAAAGTCATCTCTATATATGTCCAAGCATCCAATATAATATACATCATCTGTACAATACTGGCCTCTAGGGCATACATACAACTAACACATACGACACTTCATCCCGGATGCTTCAAACACTGTGAGTAGTATACTTGGAACGCTTGGTTCGGAAAGATAAACAGATCCTCCTGACCGTAAAATCGAAGTGTGTTCACACTGGTCAATCCATATTCATCTTTCCAAATCCTGAGATTGTTTCTCCACTTATCCGTATCGGTTCGTGTATCGTACCAAGTACACTGAAATATATAAAATGGTTCCGATCGTCCGGGATATTGGATGCCAAGTAAACAATTTAAGTATCCATAATAAATCACACCATCCGATCCTACCATCGCAATCCGATTATTCTGAGTGGTTCTAGATGTTTCTATATTCTTAACTTCGAATTTATATTCAAGGATACCGAATCCTTTATAATATGCAACCTCCATACTAGGAAACTGAGCTAAACATCTTGAATCACTCTCTAATGGTGTAGACAAGTTCAGATCGTGGATCTAACAAAACAAATTTTACGACAAATACATAACGATATAAGTTTAGATTAAAACTGGTAGCAATAACATGTTATTCGAATAACTTACATGATCTGCAACCCAATCGCAAAAATTATCCTGATGATATTTTTCCAATCGTTCATCGTTCTAATCAGGATGCCCCTCACGTATCTCGTTAAAATGAATTCTGTTCTCAACAATAAATTATGGCATTAATATTATATCATTTCACACACACACAAACACAAATATAACAATTAATCCAAAAAAACTTACTCTCTAATTTTTTCAAGACATGCGCTATTGAGGAGGATAAACCGGTATTTCTTGTTGATAAATATAGTGTCTACCCTCCTATAATCAGCTTTACCATATGGCCCGTCCTGAATTCTTCGAGGCCGGTTAAGTCTCGTCTCAATATTCTCGTCCAGATAGCGGGAACAAAATGTGGTTGCTTCATCTAGAAGATAACCTTGCATGATAGAACCCTCTGGTCGATTTCTATTGCGTATATACTTTTTTAGAGTGTAGAGGTACCTAGAGAAAAATATGTTAAATAAATAAATACGGGCATACAGGACAACAATAATTTTACAAATTGCGCGAAACAAAAAATTCCACGTACCTCTCGACGGGATACATCCATCAATATTATACCGGTCCGGCTAACTTAGCCTCAGTTGCAAGATGAACCGTCAGGTGTATTATGATATCGAAGAATGACGGTGGGAAAATACGCTCAAACTTGCAAAGTATCAACGAAATAGAATTTTCTAGTTTCTCCAGCGTCGCAACATCAAGTGTTTTAGCGCATAATTCTCTGAAAAAACAACATAGGTCATTGATTACTAGGACAACCGATTTGGGAAGGGAATTCCTGAGGGCTAATGGGAGAAGGTGCTCCATAATAATTTGGTGATCATGACTTTTCAGCCAATCAATCTTACCTTTCACAATTTTTATCTTCTTACTGAATGATCCTGAGAAAGCTGTGGGAACTTTCAAATCATGCAACACCTGCAGGAATCTTTTCTTCTCATGTTGTGACATATGATACGCGGCATTGGGAAGTATAAACTTACCTGGTTTACCCACTATCAGTTTAGGATGCAATTCACTTCTAATTTCTCAGTCCTGTAGATCCATCCGAGCATTGAGGTTGTCTTTCGATTTCCCGTCTTTACAAAGAAGCAAGTTGAGTACGTACTCGGATACTCCCTTCTCTATGTGCATGACGTCCAGACAATGACGCACTAAATTTTTTGACCAGTACGGAAGCTCGAAAAAAATGCTTAACTTGTTCCAGAACGGTGGTTTGACCTGTTTTGTCGGATCTATCCCGAATGTCACATTATTGTAACCATCCCATTGAGCAGTCGCGTCCTTTCCGGACAATGGGGCTGGAGCTCCAAGAAGTTCCTGATGACCATCAAAGTGAATATCGTCTAACCTGTAGGGGTGGTCTAGAGGCAGTAAACATCGATGGCCGCAATAACAAACTTTCTTTCTAAAATTCAAGAATTTCGATGTTGTATGTTGATGGCAATAAGAACATACTTTGTGACCATGTACGGACCAACCTGATAGCATTCCATACGCAGAAAAGTCATTAATTGTCCACATTAAATACGCACGCAGTATAAATGTTGTATTTGTATTTGCATCGTAAGTCTCTACACCATCAATGAATAAAGATTTTAACTCATCGATCAGAGGTCGGAGATAGACGTCGATATTGTTTCCCAGTGAGTTTGGTCCGTCGATAAGAAGAGGCATCATAAAGTATGATTGGTCCATAACCAACCAAGGCGACAGATTATAAACTATCATTATAACGGGCCATGTGTTGTGGCTTCCAGCCATATAGTTGAATGGGCAGAAGCCATCACTAGCGAGTCCGAGCCTGACATTGCGAGGATCGCTACTGAATATTGCGTGCCTCCTATCAAAATCCTTCCATTCCGGTGAATCTCTTGGATGACTCATTTTTCGATCTTCACTTTGAGGAGCACGGTGATGCCAAATCATTGTCTCGGCTGTTTTCTTGCACCTGAATACCCTCTGCATCCTCTGTGTTATGGGAAACTATCGTGCTATCTTGACAGGTATATCGGGCTTCTTATCAAAATCTTTTAGCTTATACCTGGCCTCTCCGCATGTTAGACACTTTTTCAAATCTGAATTCTCTTTCCGGTACAACACGCAATTTTTAGGACATGCTTGAATCTTCTCACACTTCAGACCCAAATCAGACATCATCTTCTGGGTTCCGTACCAGCTGTCGGGCACGTTATTTTTCGGGGGTATAGAATCTTTCAAGAACGAAAGAAGCATTGTGAGTGACTTGTTGCTCCATCCATTTAGGCGCTTAATCTGGAAAAGTTGGACGAACCATGAGAGGGTGGAATACTTTGCATTCCCATAAATTGGTTTTATAGCATCATTCATGAAATTTTCATACTTATCCGCACGCGGTCCTTGACCGGAAGGAATGTCATTTTCGGTACGAATAGATTCACCTAGGGTAGACTCTACCATATCCTCCATTTCTTCTCCTGAAAAGAAATTACCGTCTTCTCTTTCTGCCGCATTACCGTCTTCTCCTTCTTCTGCCACATTACCGTCTTCTCTTTCTTCTTCTGCCGCGTTACTGTCTTTTTCTCCTTCCCCGTGATATAGCCAAGTTGTATAAAATCTAGTAAAACCATGTTTAATGATATGAAGCTCTGCAAATTCTATCTACTGCCAGTACTTATTCCCATATTTATCGCACGGGCAGAGAATCTTCTCTAACACGATCTTATTATGTGCGCGTGCAAATTCAATAAAAGCAGCAACTCCTGCGACAAACTTAGGTTGCATACGTTGTTGCCAATCCACATATATCCAGTCTTTAACTCTGATGTACTCATGGGCCATGTTAGACTGTATAACATGTAAATTGTAGGTTATGGTGACTATATTGAGAAATCTAAGAACGGGATAGTTACTGACAAAGGAGAAAATCCGTGTATATGCTTTGTGTGTGTATTTGTCGTTGAAAAGAATAAATTATCGATAATCAAAATTAGATTTGAGGATACCCATGTATGAGTTGTATTCTATATATGTGTTTCAATTTATGATTTCGCTTAAGTGTAGAGTTGTTAGTGTGTATGTGCTGTGTGTGCGTTTGTTGTGTATTTGTGTTGTATGTGTGTGTTTCGGCTGTCGGGGGTAAGGCTTCTATCCCATTAAGAATATATAGAGCAGACACCCATTCGCTTGTACTTTCAACCATTTCGAGTAAATTTCGGCAGCACCTCCCCGCTGTTCTCCGAGTAGACTATAATAGAATAGATAATCATTTCAAATCTGTGAAACAACGTTGAAATGAACATCTAATCTATCTTTGTACATGGAGAACTAGCGTAAAGTACCGACGAAATAACTCGAAATGGATGAAAACACAAGTGAATGCAGGTGTTTGCTTTATACATTCCTACCTTGTCCACACTGGACAAATCTATCGGTTATCATATGATTGAATCTTCTCGTCACATAGACTATACGACGGTTGTTAGTACCAAACTATACCGTCCGATAGTTAACAACCTTCGTATAGTTCTATGTCATGATGAACATCGAACGTATGTTAACCGATAGACGGGGACTAAGTCGCGTTTTGATTTTCATATATCAGTATCGATGAGAATATGAAAGTTTTATATTATCATCGAGTATTATATATTGGTTTTAACTTGAACATTTAACTTGAATAGGTTTTACGTTTACGTTTCGTTATTAAGGGTTCGAAGTTTTTAGTTTAGGGTAAATTTTTCTTTCGTTTACGGTAAAATTGTATGTTGACGTTATCATCGAGTATCCTACTGAATGAACTAGTGCACCCTAAACCCGAACCCTAAATAACCCAAATTAACCATAATCGTTACCCTAACATAAATTATCCCTCATTAACCCAAACTTAACCCGATTTACCCAAATTAACCCTAATCAACCCAAACTTAACCCAATTTACCCAAATTAATCTAATTAACCCTAATCAACCCAAACTTAACCCAATTTACCCAAATTAACCTAATTAACCCTAATCAATACCTTAACCGTTTCAAATTATCAATAATTAACCCAAATTAACCCTAGCCTCTAATTAACTCAAATTAACCCTAGGCTCTAACCCTAAACCTGAACCAAATCCTAACCCTAAACCCCAACCCTAACCATACACTCGACCCTAAGCCTAACCTTAGCCCAAGCCTAACCCTAACCCCAACCCCAACTAATTAACCCTAATCCTAACCCTAACTCAACCGAACCCTAACCGAACCGAACCCTAACCAACCCTACCCTCAACTGAACCCTCAACTGAACCCTACCCTCACCCTAACTGAACCCTGAACCCTAACCCTAGCCCAAGTAGCAACACAATAATCAACAAAAACAGAAATAAAAGCATAATTACAAGTAAAACTATGAAATTTACTAACCTGTAGTAGCTAGGCCGGCGATGGAGGAGACCGGAGATGGTCGACGACGAGTCGCGAGCGGTGGCGACGAGGAAATCGACGAGGAAGTCGACGGTGATGTCGGGGACGACGAGCCGCGCGCGAGAGGGCGGTGGCGATAAGGCGCGGGCGGTGGCGACGAGAGGCGCGCGCGGGAGATCGAGTAATTTTTTTGGGATCGAGGAATTTTCTGTGATTTATTTTTTTATTAATAACTCATATACATGCTCCTACGGATTAACTCGTAGGTCCTTCTTTTGCGGCTCCGTAGGGCACAATAACAAATTACGTTTTAATATTTTTAATTTAATTTTTATGGCACCGTAGGGACAACCATGTGGACCTATGGATTAATCTGTAGGAGCAAATTGCCCCAACGGATAATTATATTCGTAGGGGCAACCCCTTATTGTAGTAGTGTAATGGGTGCATCCTGCCATTCAAGACGAGAATAATGCTGGGGCGTAACTGACGGCGGTGATCTCGTGCCCGCTCACTCCACGCGACCCCTATATAAACCTCTCTCTCAGACGACTCAGGTAACTCGAATTTTATCTCAATACGTCGTTACTTTGCTCCTATTCCCCGGCTCTAACTTGATCGTCGGAGGGTCCTACGGTGGTCATTCATCCCGGGACTTCTTTGCAGGTAGCTCAGCGTCCAACACCAACACATTGAGATCCACACCCAACAACTCCAAAACTAAATCTCATCCGTCCAAGACCGCCATCGTAGGATCAATGGAGGACAGCATCTGAAGGAGATCCCGAAGCTCCATCAGGAACTTTTCACTAAAATTTTGCTTTGGCTTGAACAGGGCGAAGAGTTGAAAAAAATGATAGGAGCAGCTGTCTATACAGAATGCAGTTCCAAAACTCAGCAGGTATATGATAAGCTGATAAAGGATAATTTACGAGGAAGTGTTCAAAATTTAAATCTGATCATTTTTAGTAGTTCTATAGCAAGTTATTAATTGTAGTTTTTGTAATTGTAATAAGATAGTTTAGTTGTATTTATGCTATTTCTTCCAATAATGTTGCAGAACGTGAAGACCGTGTTTGATGCTGCTATTAGGTAGTTTTGCGCCCCCCAAAGCAAAAGAAAAGAAGAAGAAAGCAAAGGGCATGCCTGATCCTTAAAGCACAAGAAATACCATCAAATTCAACATCCTAAGTTAAATTACTTCTACAAACCTGTTGTAATTCTATATCAGGTTGTTACGGTATGTTTCTCAAAATGACTGGATTATTAGCATGAAGTAGCTTGTATACCTAGATCCTTCTGTTGTAAGTTTTTTGTGATATCTTCAAGTGCCTTATGGAAATGATTCGAGAACATGAGTTGCTATAAAGGAAGTGCATTATTATACAAGTGAATCGAGAACATGAGTTCGACTAGGAGAACTATCAAGTAATATCTTAAACCAAAATAGGGTCGATTACATGCATTTATCATAGATAACATGAATTTATATGGAAGTCTGAGAAAGAAAAGCATGAAGTTGGTGATATTCCACTCGTGCACATAAAGAGCGATGGTGATTTTATTGTAACACACAAAATGACAAGCCTTTGTGGTTTTCATAATGCAAATCCACATTTCACAAGTCCTAAGTGAGAAAATAGGAAAGTTTTATCATTAAACTTTTAAATGTTACTTTTAGATAATATGCATATGTCAGCTCAGAACGGATGTTAAGTAGACTATTTCTCAAAATATTGTTTTGACTTGAATCATATGGCCATCTGATTTATCTTGTATGTTTGCGCCTGCGATTTTTTTCAAAAACAATAGCAACACTTTCATAAGATTAGGGAGGAGCAGCGACCAATTATGTAAAGAAATCGTGGCATTCCAGATATATTGAAACATTTTCATAAGCATGAAATCAAACTCAAGGTTTGAAAACTAGAGTTAGCTTTTCATATATATTCAAGCTCGCTGAGCAAAAAAGTAAATACATAATCGACATGATACTGATATTTGAAATATACTATCAGTAACATCCGGCTTCCAGCTGCTAACTTTCTCAAAAAACAATCTGCTGCTTAAGTAAGCACACCAACTATAGTTTGCTTAAGGAAAATGAACCTAAGTAGAGTAGATAACTTGTAGTCTAGTCGACTATTTTTCGTAGAAATAAATATTTATAAAATAAGGAAGTATGGTATCAATGCTCATTCTTCCAATCCCTTGGTTAAACTTCCAATGTAAACTCCTTTCATCGAGCATCGCTTCAACTTCTTCAATGGGCAGACCCTTTGTTTCCGGCGCACAAATGATGACAAAAAACAAAGCGACGAATGAAATCCCCCCCGAAAATTAGAGAAGTCCACAAAGTCCCAATCGCCTCGGTCAGAGATAAGAAAGACTGTGCCACAATGAGATTCGAGACCCAGTTTGCAGTAGCAGCAATTCCTCCGCAGACTCCTCGGACTTAAAGGATAGATTTCTTAGTTGACGATCCAAGGCACGGTCCCCATCCCCGGGGAGAAGAATATAATGTACAGTGCTAGGCCAACAAATGCAAGCCAGCCAAATTGGCTAGGGCACCCTTGGGTGTACCATATCCATCCTTCTCCATGGCATGTGTCTTTGACGGTCGAGTTTGATACCCAACACGCCCCTGGAAGAAGCTGCAATAAGATAATTTAAGCTGACTATTTGGTTTGGTGCAGTAGAGAATGCAGCATTTGCTGCAGGAAACAACCTCTAATATTAAGAAATATTGTTTGGATTCTTGCAGGTTTTGATTAGGTGCAGAAAGCACTGGATTTGAAAAGAGTATTTCCCCCCTTTTTTACTATGGTAGCATTGACGTGGAATGCATTTATAAATTTTTAATGGATTGCCAGATTTGTTTCAGCCACTTTAGCTGCAGTCTACAAAGAACAGACACTTCTAGCTAGTTGCTTGTCGTGTCTGTGTCCAACAATCCGACACATATTGGACACTTAAACACTCCGGCGGACACACTTACAGGCACACTTGGACCGTGTAAGTCCATATCGGATGTACCCAACCCTTTTATATGGTATGTGGGGTTAAATCTCTTTCATGATGAACTATTAGAAAGAGTAAACACCACTTCTAAATAGCGCAAGGGATTAAATATTTTTCATGACAAACTACAATAAGAAAAGTAAATGGCCATTTTGATGTCCGGGTTAATATTTTGTTTGTTACACTCTTACGTATAGTATTCTTATGTGTTTTATTTTTAGTTTTATATATGTATTTGTTTATTCTTTAAAAACTTACGATTTTGGATAAAGTTATAACTTTTGTTTTATTTTATTATGCTTTTAAGATTGTATTAATACATATTTTTTCTTATAGTTTAGTATATTTTATTTAATACATATAATTAAATATATAGATAAATAATATAGCCGTATCCCGTGTCCTCCTTTTTACAAACTTGCAATATACCGTATCCGTGTACGTATCCATGTCTGTGTCTGTGCTTCACATGCTGCAGTGTTTGCTCCTTATTTCTGCATTTTGTACGTTCATTATCAAATCCTAATGCACATGTTGCTAAAAAATGGAACACTCTATAAAGTTAAGGCTGTGTTCGATTTTATTGTCGCATTTTTCTTTGTTTTTGAATGCCAAGGAACAAGTTGCTGACTAACATGGGCTTTTTTCAAACAAATGTTGCATGCAACTCTGTTCCTAGCAACCAGACCCTAAAGGTCGCACAAAAGTAATGGAGTTCTTCCAAAAGCTAAGGCTATCTTGAAATCTTTTGCTGCATATATATTTTGCAGCTAAAATTTCAAATATTAATGAAACGTGTGAAATAAAGCATTTTTGCTACAAATGCTGCATGCGGTTCTATTTCCCAATAGCCAAGTAAAAAAACGTAAGTAAAAATAAATTAGACTTTATTGTTGCTAGAAGCACAAAACCCGCATTCAGGAGACTATGCTTTCAAGCACTGCATACAATCCCAGTTGGCAGCCGAATGGAAGGCTGGTGATGGAGCTCTTTTTCGGGCCTCCGTCAGATGTTGTCTTCCGTTGATCTCGAGGTGAACTTGGTTGATTGTCCTTCGTTGCATGTGGGTCTCAATGGGTTTTGAGAGGAGAAGATTGGATGAGGAGGCTCTCGCCGAGTACCTGCAAAGAAGGTCCCGAGGTAGTTTGGTACCACCGAGGACCCTCCGACGCTCAAATTAGTGATGAGATCCGAGCAGAGTAACGGCGTAAAGTGTAAAGAATGGCTTACTTGACCCTTCGGTGATGGGGGTTTATATAGCGGTGGTGGTACGCAGGCACAGCATCAGGCGCGAGAATCTCGCCGACAGTTATGCTCCCGACGTCACGCCTGCGTAGAGAGCGGATCACCCATTAACGGGGATCGTGATGGCGTGGAACGTAGGATGTTGTTGACGTAGAATCTGCGTACAGAGAGATTCATGGAGTGGGGGTTACGCCTGTGAGCGGTGGAGTTGGTCGGAGGGCCGAAGAAGACGGCCTCGGCCGGGAGCTCGGGGACAAACGAGGGGGCCGAGGAGTCTTGGTCCTGCGGCAGCTCGGGGCGACCCGAGGGACCGAGGAAGCTAATTTGCAGGGGGTCCCGAGGAGGGCCAGCTCGAGCTTGCAGATCGGGCACAGGGTGGCCTGGTCAGCCCCTATGGGCCCCTTCTTCTGAGTCTTGAGACACGCCATCTGTCACGCGTCCTGATCTTGGAGGTGGCCAATATCAAGCATTATCATTAGCCCCCCACTCTTGTCCCAACTAGCTAGTGGTCGGGTCGGGAGTGGACTGCCGGGCCTCCTGAGGTGAGCTCCTTCTCAGGGTTATGCCGGGATGAATCCTCGAGCCGTCGGTTGTCTTTTTCGCTAGCGAATCAAGGCGAGATCTTTGCATTTAAGGAGGGTGCGCCGGTTCGTGCACTCTGCAGTTGAAGCGACGGTCCACGTGTCGAGCGCCAACCGGCTGACATGACGTGCGCAGGTCTGCGGCGTTTGACGGGACGCGGGCAATCGTTGGGCAGCCACGTGGAGCGATCAGAGCCGCTGGACGCAAGGGGCCGTTTCGGCGGGAGACGATAGGCGCCATTGGATGAGGCCATATGCGGTAATAAATATGGGTGGGGCCCGCCCTGGAGCCCTTACTCTCTTATATTCCTCATTCTCAGGCCTCGGCTGCTCGGCGCTCGTCTCCCCTCTCTCGTTCCTAACCCTTGAAGAGTTTCCTTCCCTGGTTAGATGTCTTCCTCAGTAGAATCAGTACACGTCGTAGGGGTAGATGTTAGGGTTTCTTTAGATGTGTCCGAGTCCCCTCGGGGAGCGGGGGTTGGGCCCTCTCCCCGAGGCCGTGAGGCGGGGGCCGCCTCCAGGGAGGAGGCGGTAAATGTAGCCTCCAGCACTCCATGCTGGGTGAGGCATGAGGACGAGCTCGCCAATGCTCGAGCTCGCTTCCACATTCCCCCGCGTTACGCGCTTCGTCTGGCCGAGGAAGGAGAGAGGGCAGACCAGGTACAGGGCAAGGAGATTGCCTTGTATTTGGAAGCTTTTTGGGGTGGAATGCGCTTGCCCTTCTCTCCTGGGGTCGTCGCCGCTCTGAATTTCTTCGGCTTGGCCCCTGGCCAGTTAGTGCCGAACGCGTGGAGGATCCTCCTTAGGTTCCTGATCCGCCTGAAGCTGTAGACGGTCCCTTTCAGCCTTTCCCTTCTCGATTCCTCTCTTGCTGTTAAGAGTCATCCAGGCGGTCGAGCTGGAGACCCGAGGTGGGTTTATATTACTTTTAGGAAGCGGCCCGGGGTCGCTGCCGGGGCTGGGGTCGTGGCCGTGCCTTCTTCCATTCACGACTGGAAGAAGAAGTTTTCCTTCGTCTCCCCTCCCGAGGGCGAGGACTGACCGGTGCCCACCAAGTGGTCGAGGGAGAAGAGTTTGCCGGGGAACCTGTCCGATGACCCCGCCGCGGTGAGAGTAGCGTCGTGGGAACCTATCCCTCGATACGACGTGCTGCTGTCCAAGAGGGTTCTGAGCTGGGCCGGGCTTAGCCCCGTCGAGTTCGTTGGTAAGTTAGGCTTGCTTTCTGGGTTTATGCTTTACTCGTGTAGCTGATAAGTGGGGTGTTTGTTTTGTGCAGGATCCATGGACTTCGGCGTTCTCCGAAATGCTATGCGCCAACCAAGGCAACCTGCTAGGGCTGGGGGCGCCAGCTCTTCCCGGGCGCAGGCCGCCCCCGTTCCCGCTGCCCCGGCAGCGGTGCCCCGAGGACGCTCGGCGGCGGATCCCGCCCCGTGCCCCAGCAGAGTGTCGGGCTGGAAGCGGGCCCTGATTGTGGAGGATACGGCCTCGGAAGAGGAGATCGGCTCCCCCTCAGAGCCGCTTAAGAGGAGCTCTCGGAGACTTTTCCGGGGCCGATCTTCGCCGACCGTGGTAGAGGAAGGGGGCTCCGGTTTACGGTGCCATCCGGGCTGTCGGTCGCGGACAGCCTCCTCCACGAGATAGAGACCTCGGCCGGGGGGTCGAGTTCCTGGAGGAACCTTCAAGGTTCAGCTGGCGTTGATCGCCCAGGAAGCCGTGCAGGTAAGCCCCCAGTGCGCGGCAAGAATTTTAGTGTTTTCCTTCATATTTCTTATCCTTCCCCTTTTTACGTCTTCCCAGACTCTCCAGCACGTGACCCTCGCCCTTCGCATGGAGACCGAGGTGGTAGCACCGGCGGTGGAGGCCGCGGGCCAGCTCGCCGCGTTGCAAGAGAGCTCCAGACGGGAGCAGGAGGCGATGTTGGCGAGGATCGCCGCTCTGGAGGGCGAGGTGAATGCCGGGAAGAGAGAGGTCGCCCGGCATCGCGAGGCTGCCACAATCGCCGAGGGTAAGTTCGAGGACTCCCAGGTTCTCGCCGGCAACCTCAAGAAGACAGTGAAGACCCTCCGGAGGGAGCTGGGGGCGGCGGCCGAGGCCTGTAAGTCGGCGGAATCGAGGGCCGTGGCGAGCTACAAGGGGTCGAGGGACTTTTATGACGACCTGGCCGTGGCCATGACTCGCATTTAGCACGACGCTCTTGATGCCGTCAAGTCTAGGTTGCCGGAGTTCGACGACGCGGATCTGCGGGCCGAGTTCCCCCTCGAGGGTGTCGACGAGCAAGGGGGAGAGGCTCCCGACGGGGAGGGGGCCGAGGACCTAGCGCCCCCAGTGGTGGAGGTTGAGAACCTCCAGGTCGTGCCCGGGCCCGAGGCGTAGAGCCCCCGCTCTCCTGTCTTCATCTTGTTTTTCTTTTGAATTTTGTAAGGCTGATGAGCCAGAGAATACCTTTGTAAAAAACTTATGTTTGGCAGCAGTAATAAAGTTTTTCTTCTTCAGCTGTGATAAAGTTTTCCTTTCTGCCATCTGTTTGTGAAGAATACTCGTTTTGGGATATTTATCTTGCGCCGTTGCTTTACTTGCGCTATTGTGCTTTCATGTCAGGTTGTCCCTCTGTTCAACGATCGTCCGTCGAGCTGACTGCGGTTGTTTGCCGACGAGCGTCTCCGAGGAGGTATCTCCTTGGGCCCCGAGGTCGAGGGGGAGATCGTTTAGGTTTGGGCAGACCTGACCTCTGTTTGTTATAGAGTATCGGTCGTCATGTGTGGGTAACCGGGAAGGGTAGCTGCGCCGTCATCTCTTGCTAAGGCTTCATGCATCTATTGCGGCGTTAGTGGGGTTATCCGCCGGGGGTGGCCGAGCAGGGTAGCTGCTCGGTCGTCTCTTTCGGAGGCTTGGTTCGTTAGAGTTGTGTATAGGCGATTACCAGCCTTAGGGGATTGAGCGGGTAGCCGCTCCGCTGCTCCTTGTGTGGGCTCGTGATCCTTGGCATAGAGGGTAGGAGCCGGTGATTGACCGAGTAGGGTAGCTGCATGGGTGCCTCTGTATGAGGGCTTTTTGATCCTTGGCATTGTGGCAGGGAAGCTGCCCGCGGGGGATAGCCGAGCGAGGGAACCTCGGGCCTCGACTGCCTCTGGGAGGGCTTTTTGATCCTTCAGGATGGGGACCAAGCAGGGTTACTGCCCAATGCCTCTTGGCGAGGACTTTGATCCCTGTCGGTTGTGGTAGGAAGCTACCAGCCGGGGATAGCCGGGCAAGGACCCGACTGCCTCTGGGAGGACTTTGGTCCTTGGCGCGAGGAAAGCTATAAGGCTGTAGGAAGCCCACCAAGGACCCTTGTCCGGGCAGCGTTACTGCCCGGTGCCTCTTGGTGAGGGCTTTTGTCCTGAAAGATAGCCGAGGGAGGGAGCCTCTGGACTCGACTGCCTCTGGGAGGGCTTTTTCTGATCCCCGGCGTTGTGGCAGGGTAGCTGCCCGCAGGGGATAGCCGAGCGAGGGAACCTCGGGCCTCGACTGTCTCTGGAAGGGCTTTTTGATCCCGGGCGTTATGGCACGGGAGCTGCCCGCGGAGGATAGCCTAGCGAGGGAACCTCTTGCCTTGACTTCCTCTGGAAGGGATTTTTGATCCCTGGCGTTGTGCGGGGGATAGCCGAGCGAGGGAACCTCTGGCCTCGACTTCCTCTGGGAGGGCTTTTTGGATCCTCGGAGTTGTGGCAGGGGAGCTACCGGCCGGGGATGTTTGAGCGGGGCGGCTGCTGAGTCGAATCTTTGACGGGACGCAGCCTGGTCGTTCGATTGTAGGTGCGGGGAATGGGAACGGTCGGGGCAACGGCGCGTGCATCTAGTGCATTGAATGCTGGGGGAGGCGAAGCGACAGGGACGCGTCGTTTCATTTCCACCGAGTAACATTCGATGGACGCCACGTGGCGCGTCGCTTCGTTTCGACCGGGCGACGTTCGATGGACGCCGTGTGGCGGCCGTTGGGCTGCACAACGGGCTATATAAGGGGCACTGGTTCTTCCCCCTTCGCAGATAGGCCATCGGAAATAGAGGATTTCCCATTCACTATCCCCGAGATCATCAGTTCTGCAGACGTGTACCTTTACGACAGCGACCGCACCGAGGACACGGTGCGGTTGGTGGTTGCTCGCATTGAGGAGCACTTCGGTCGGCTGCTCCCCAGGCGCTCCTTCCTGCTGCAGCTACAGATGTACTCCATCTGGAAGGTATCGCCGGGGCTTTACAACCCACGGTCGGAGCAGCTCTTCGACGAGGTCGTGGGCAAGCTGCAGTCCTTGAGGCGCTTCGGCTTGATCTCCGCAAACCGGCTGGCGTGCTCGGAGGTGCTCGTCCGGGAATGCTACGACCTGAGGCTCGGGGTTGACGCCCGCGGGGGGAACCGGGAGCAGAGGCTGGAACTCGTGCGGCCCCGGTTGGCGGAGATCTTCGCCGAGTACCACCAGCAGTGCTCGCTGCACCCCTTGCCCCCGCTATTGTAATTTCCCCCCTTTTTTTGTCGCATGTATGGCTGAGGAGCCCATAATACCCTTTAAATGAACAAAGATTTCCTTTCTTTTTCGCAATGTTCCATTGATCTTTATTTAGTCAACAGTGGATCCTAAGAAGAATTTACATCGCTTTTTAGAGAAGGGAAAGAAAAAGGACAGGTACAGGTTAAAGGATGACTTGGTCGGCTTGGGTCGAGCTCTCTGAAGGGCTGTCGGCCCCCGTGGTTGGTGTAGGACGTGGGGCTCCCTGAGCCTCGGGCCGGCTATCTGCTGAAACAAGCATGATCTGGCCGATGGTCAGGTCGGTGGCAGGGCGAGACTGCTCTTGCTCGCGGTCGGCCTGCCGTTTGCCCCTTAGGTAGGTGGCGAGGTGCTCAGACCGGATGAGCTTCTCGACGTAGTCCCTCAATTATTTGTAGTCCTCCGTGGCATGGTCCAGTACCCGGTGGAAAGCGCAGTAGGGGTCCCGGGTTCGCTTAGCGGCCTGACGTGGGGCCGGGGGAACTTGAAGAACCCCTCATTCTGGGCCTCCTCCAGCAACACCGCGAGGGAGACGTTGAGGAGGGTATACTCTTGGAACTTCGGGTGGTAGGGCTGCTGACGCTCCGGCCTGTCCTCCCGAGTCCTCTTCTTCTGGTCGGGAAGGTTGGTATTCACTTCGGATTCCAGCTGGACCTCGCGCTCGGTCCACGCTTTGACTTCGGCCATGGTCTTAGGTTGAGCCAGCGCGAAGGAACGCAACCATTCTTTATGCCTCAGACCAGATCTGAGTGCCGTTATGACGGTCTCGTCCCGGTGTTCGGGCACCTCGAGGAAGGCGTTGTAGAAGCGGGCAATATAGGCCTTGAACGTTTCCTTGTCCCCGCTTTTAACCGTGAAGAGGTAGTCGACCGTACGCTTCTGTCGACAGTTCCCCACGATGTGGCCGAGGAACTGGGTGGCCAGCTCGTCGAAGGTTGAAATTGAGCGGGGCTCGAGCCCCCGGAACCAGTCCCGACCCGCGCGGATGAGGGTGGCCGGGAAGGCCCTACACTGGGCGTCGTCGGAGTGATCTTGGAAGCTCAATCCTATGGTGAAAGCGTCCAAGTGGTCCTTCGGGTCGGTTTTCCCGTCGAACAGAGAGACCTCCAGGGGCTTATTACGCGAGGAGACGCGCACGGAGAGCAGTTCCTCGGTGAATGGCTTCGTGAGCGAGTCGGAGGCGTACTTAGCCCCGTCGCTCGAGAGGTGAGCTTCTCGGCGCATGCCCTCGATCTTCTTTTCGAGGGCGTCGAGCCGACCGTGGTATCTTAAGGAATCGGCGCCTCGGGATTCCCGGGCCCCGCTGCGGGTGGACTGCGTCTGGGAGCGGCCCCGGTTTCTCTTGATAAGGTGCCTCAGGTCCCGGGACGGGGTGGTTCTTGAGTCACCGGGGTGAACCCCTTCTGTGTGTTCCCGCCGACCATGGTGGGGTCGGCCACGCTCGTGGATAGGAGAGGTGACCGATATTTCCTAGGGGGGTAAGGGTCGCGAGGAGGCTCGGGACGAGGCTCCCTGGAGGCGGATCTCGGCGTGGAGCCCTGGGGTGCCCAGCGGGCCTCGGGGAGCGCTGGTTCGAGGGACCGGTGGCGAGGGGATGTAGCCTGCTGGTGGTTGGCCGTCCAAGCAGGGATAGAGTCTTCTGGAGGCGGAGGAGCAGCGATCTGGGGCTCGGACGCGGTCGTTTGGACGCGGACGAGGGCCTCCACGAGGGATTGCAGGCGATCTATCCTTCCTGCGAGGGCGTTGATGACGGTCATGGGGGGAGGTTCATCCTCGCCTTCGGGGAGCGGAAGGCGGCGGCTGGTACTGGAATCCCCATCATGGTCGTCTGCAATGAGAGAGGAGATAGAAAGGTCAACTTTGTATTTTGTGGAACTTAACTCTCCCACAGACGGCGCCAACTGATGGAGCTCCTTTTCGGGCCTCCGTCAGATGTTGTCTTCCGTTGATCTCGAGGTGAACTTGGTTGATTGTCTTTCGTTGCGTGTGGGTCTCAATGGGTTTTGACAGGAGAAGGTTGGGTGAGGAGGGTCTCGCCGAGTACCTGCAAAGAAGTCCCGAGGTGGTTTGGTACCACCGAGGACCCTCCGACGCTCAAGTTAGTGATGAGATCCGAGCAGAATAACGGCGTAAAGTGTAAAGAATGGTTTACTTGACCCCTCGGTGATGGGGGTTTATATAGCGGTGGTGGTACGCAGCATCAGGCACGAGAATCTCGCCGACAGTTACGCTCCCGACGTCATGCCTGTGTAGAGAGCGGATCGCCCATTAACGAGGATCGTGATGGCGTGGAGCGTGGGATGTTGTTGGCGTAGAATCTGCGTACGGCGAGATTCGCGGAGTGGGGGTTACGCCTGTGAGCGGTGGAGTTGGTCGGAGGGCCGAAGAAGACGGCCTCGACCGGGAGCTCGGGACCGAGGAGTCTTGGTCCTGCGGCAGCTCGGGACGACCCGAGGGGCCGAGGAACCTAATTTGCAGGGGGTCCCGAGGAGGGCCAGCTCAAGCTTGCAGGTCGGGCACAGGGTGGCCTGGTCAGCCCCTGTGAGCCCCTTCTTCCGAGTCTCGAGACACGCCATCTGCCACGCGTTCTGATCTTGGAGGTGGCCAATATCGAGCATTATCAGCTGGGCATGTGAAAGAATCAGTCTTAGTAGTCTCGATCGTGCTAATCACAGGTGAGTGTGTCGCGGTCTGATGAAACACAGCCGTCAAAACCGCTGGGGAAACCACAACCCCGGCTAAACTTATAGCCAAAAGCTTCTTCCTCCCCGTTCTATCGATGAAATAGATGCTAACGATTGATCCAATAGCATTAAGCCCAGATGTGACGAGCGAGAGCGCAAGCGCGGTTTGGTTCAATGCGTAGCCGGCCATTTGGACTATCGTTGGGCTGTAGTACATGACCGTGTTTATGCCCACAAATTGTTGGAACACTTGAAGCCCAACTCCTGCTAATAGATCTCTTATTACTGTTCTGGTTTGCCATAGCTTCATGAAGTTGATCTTCCCTGTGGAGCCTTCTTCTCTGATTTCTGCGTCGACAGATTCTTGTAGGTACAGGATCTCTGCATCGACCTCATTTTACGGGTAGATTTTTCGAATTATGGCTTCCGCTTCTTCTTCCCTTCCCTAAAAATCCACACATAACGAAATAATATTACATTAACATTATGAAAACTGGAAGGGTATATACCTTAATACTATCAAGCCAAATGAAACATTTCATTGAAAATTTAATATGAGAAACTTTAGAAATAGATATAAATATTTGCTACAAAAATGAGCAGAAAAAATATGCACATTTTATTCAATAGCAAGTTTCTTTCATAGTTCATCAGCAAAGTAGCACACTCAAGAAACCATCTCTATTTGAAGCATTTGCCAACAATTTCAATAGAACGTAGAAGTTTTAAAGAAGAGGCAAAAGAGTTTCTGTTTGGGAAAAAAATAATGTACCGAGGAAAACAGAGAGTAGCTCATGGGCGTTTGCACTGTGATTGAATGCAAACTTTCCAAACTTTTAGATTGTGCATAAGAACGTGAGGAGGCTGTGATCAATTCAGGAGATTTTCCAGAAACACTTCCACAAAACATAAGTATAGAAGCGATTTTACATTTAGTCCATTTTTACACAAAGCTAATTCTTGGACATATACAATTACTTTTGTGCAACACATGTGTTATGTGCATGTATTAACATACATAAGGTATTCAAATAAAAAAAAAATTTACCTTTTCTTTTCTTTTCTTCTTCTTTCTTTCTTTCTCTTTATTTTGAGGGAAAGGAGTCGAAATATTGTTCGATACCTTTCTATAAAGCCATCGAGGTGATTCAGGGAGAACCATCATCAATACAAACTGCACGATGGCAGGAACACAAGCGATCCTGAGCATCCACCTCCATGTTCCTGGTGCCTGGAAAAAAAATCAAGGAATTGGGATTAAGCTTTTATGCTAGTAATTATGAAAGAAATTCCTTTCACAAACAAATCAAACAAAAAGGATTGCTTTGTGGATTAACATTGATTTTTATGTATTGCCCAAATCCTTTTATCATAGTTTAAATAGAGTAAGATCTCTATATATATATTCAATATTCAAAAAATGAGTAGATTCCTTCTTTCTTGTTGTGTGAGTCGAACTTAATATACTTTTCAAAACAGTAATTTGCATTGAAACATGTTTCTTTTTCCGGATTAAAAGTTGTCTTTTTATATGCATAACCATTTTTCAGTTTTTTTTCTTCTTGCGGGGTGCATATATGAGTTTATTTCCTCACCTTTGTGAATATTAGATTGATGAGTGATGGAGGTCCTTTTCGGGTCTCCGTCAGATGTTGTCTTCCGTTGATCTCCTGGTGGATTTTGGTGATGATCTTCTGTTGCGTGTGGATCTCAATGGGTTTTGGTGAGATTGGTGATTTGAGGGTTTTTAGCGCAGAATATCTGCAAAGAAGTCCCGGGATGGTTTGGTAGCACCGAGCACCCTCCGACGATCAAGTTAGTGCTAGATCCGAGTAGAGTAACGGCTAAGTGGAATAAAAATGGCTTACTTGACCCCTCTGTGATGGGGGTTTATATAGCGGTGATGGCACGCAGCAGCAGGCGTGAGAATCTTGCCAGCAGTTACGCTCCCGACGTCACGCCCGCGTAGAGAGCGGATCGCCCATTAATGGGGATCGCGGAGGCATGGAACGTGGGATGTTGCTGGCGGAGAATCCGCGCGTGGCGAGATTCGCGGAGCGGCGGATCTGGTCAGAGGGACCGAGAAAGACGGCATCGGCTAAGGAGCTCGGAGATGAGCAAGATGGCCGAGGAGTCCTGGTCCTGTGGCAGCTCGGGACGAGCTGGGGGGTCGAGGAGGCCAACTTGCAGAGGGCCCCAAGGAGAGACAACTTGTGCTTGTGGGTCGGGTACAGGGGTTGCCTGGTCGGCCCCTGTGGCCCTTCCTTCTGAGTTTTGGGACACGTCATCTGCCACGTGTCCAGATCTTGGAGACCGCCAATATTGAGCATCATCAATGAGGTAGGCTAAGAACTGGCCCCCAGCGATAAGAAAGCCATTAGTGCTAACTAATGCTCCTCTGATTCTCACTGGTGAAGCCTCCGATATATAGAGAGGAGCAGTCATGGATGTTGTTGCATATACGAGACGATCATAAAGCAAACACGCAATCGATAACAAGAAAAAAATCAAACCACAAGTAAGATAGAAATACAAGTACTACCCACAAAACAAATAGACGAAGGAAAAACTTTATTAATTAACAAAATCCGGAGGAGTACAAATCGATGGAGAATTACAAATCCCTCTCAAGCCCTAGATATCTCACAATTATCAATGGGTACTCCCAAATTAACAAAAGCCTATCAAATGTAGGTCTAAAATAAGCTATCATATATATAAAAGATTTCCTCAAAAAACTAATTTACTAACTAAGAAAATATTGCTCGGCCCAAATATCACCGAAACTCTTAGCGCCTACCAGACATCAGAATAAGGATATGACAGACGTATGAATTTCACACCAAAATAACATAGCGCTAGCAGACGTCTAAACCTCATCAAGAACGTCTGCCTAAAGTATGCTTGCGCATACAGAGCAGAGGAAAACGTCAAAAGCTTTTAGCTCGAGACGTCTGACATGTGGATAACTCCAAATCTTCGAATTGTCTCGTGATATTGCCGGATCTTCGAATAGGAAATCTTAAGGGATCGAATGTGAGGCATCACAACAGATGCCATGCCAACACCAAAGCCAACAAAGATTCGGCCTACAATGAGAATCAGGGGGCCCAGAGCTGCAGCCATGGTGACTGCACCTGCCAAAAAGAGAAATCGGCGACCAATATTGATAATTTGCGCCCCAATCGATTGTTCGCCCATCCTCCAATGAGCGCTCCAATGACTGCACGCACAATCGCCATGCTCATTATGATCTGAACGCACCAAAATTCAATGTTAAAAAATAAGCATTTTATAGCATGCTAGCGGTCTATAGAATTTCATTGTGCAAGGAAATGAAGATACACTATATGCCGCATAAAAGGATATGCAATAAACATCTTGCAAACTGTGTCTCCTCTCAGAGAAAAGGGAGAGGGGGGGGGGGGGGGGGGGGCATACAAGAACTACTTAAATTACAGGTTCAACAACTAGCATCCTTTCATCAAAAGCCAACAAGAAGGTCATCGTATATGCTGAAGAATGGTAGCATATTTATCTTTAGTGCTGTAACGCAAACTTCTTTCTAAAGGGGTTTTGTGATTTTGAGTTTGGTTGTAATCTGGCAATCCATTAAAAATTGATAGTACAAAACAAAGAAAATGCTTCTTTTTTAACACCTATGGAAATCATCTTTTGTGGAGTATCTGTGACATTCACAAGAATCAAACATTTGGGAGCAAACTTAAATTGCAAACAAGGTTTCTTACATAGTAAACTAACAATAAACAATTAACAATCAACCAAAAAAAGCCTTTTCCAGTCTTCTCCCATTCCATTCCCCTAAAAGCATTTAATTTTTTCTTTCATTAAAAAATGCCTTTAGGGCCTGGTCTGGCAACAAGATTACGGTTCCGCATTCATGGTTTTGTGGAGTTTCGAGCTAGACTCCAAAAGTTGTAACTGATGTCCATTTGGCAACCAAAATAGGCTTTCCCAAACCGCGGTTTCAAAAAGTTTAGAGGTCTCATAACTTCAAAAGAAAAATTACTCCAAAAAGATGGGAGTTTCGTGAAGTTTTAATACGCCCTCTTTTCTAAACCCTATTTTGACACGAAATCTT
Source organism: Agapanthus africanus (assembly GCA_030015575.1). NCBI lineage: Eukaryota > Viridiplantae > Streptophyta > Magnoliopsida > Asparagales > Amaryllidaceae > Agapanthus > Agapanthus africanus. The sequence goes on along the minus strand of JASDDO010000016.1, from coordinate 583,690,963 downwards.
GGTTTCAAGATTACGTTGCCAAACAACCATAAGCTTTGCAGAAAAAAAAACCATTTTTAATTAAAAAAAAAACCGCGGCCGGCATGTATGCACAACTTCAATCAGGCAAAAATTGAAAACTTTGCTTAACAAGACTACAAGTATAGAGAATTATTTGTAATGATAATGTTTCGTCTTGTAAATGCAAATACCTGCAACCAAGTTTTTCCTGTCAGCCGCTGGAAAATCATCGCGGATGTAAAGCAATGCCCAAGAAATCACACCTGAAAACAAAGGTTAAATGCCAGAAATATTAGTTTCATGTTCAACTGATTTTAATTTGAGATATTAATTTAGTAAACCCTCTCTTTTGAGTTAGGGTTTTGGGGGTTGCGGGCGATGGTGGCGGAGGAAACGGAAGCGTCGCCGGCGATGAGGGTAAAGGCGGCGGCGACGGGTGGTTGAGGAGAAGCAGAGGCGTAGTGCGGAGTGGAGATAGATGTTTGCACGTGTGATGCACGTGTCTCTGGGGTTTTTGAAATGGATTTTTAACCTTAGATGATTTTCCGACAAAACATGTGATAGTATTGATGAAATAAGCCTAAAGAATAATTGCAAATTTAACTTCTCCACATAAAATGTATCTGTGGTCTTTTTTTTTTTAGGGATGGAGAGAGAGAATCCTTTAAGAGAGAACAAATAATTATTCACGACGGAAGGATGATATGAATAGCAGAATCGAAATAAAGTGAAAACGCTGTTTCTTGATTTTTTTATAAAAAAATTATCATTAATGAATGCAAACTGCTGGACATCCATTTTGGTTTTAAGACAGTAAAGATGTAAAAAAATTCTTATATTAAAAGTCAATCTTTATGGAATAAAGTATTTGAAGACCTTGCTGTTGCATGTGTGTGTATGAACAAAAACAATAGACAATATCCCAAAAATCATCAATATGAATTGGAAAAAAGAAAAGAAAATTAATCTAAAAAATATATAAGATCATCAATAACCTGTATCATAACCAAAGAGAAGACCATCAATTCCAGCAGAGAAAGCCAAGCGAAGGACATATGGGTTCTTCCATGAGAGAGAAACATTCTTTGAAAGCAGAAGCATCAGCTTCAATTGCTCCCCCCCTCCCCTCTAACCTTAAACTTGAGAGAAAATAACAATGTGAAATCAATATTAAGACCAAGGAGGAGAAAATAGTTCATAAATTGCTCAAAGCCTTTCTCATATATATAGGTGTTAAAAGGGATGGAATGAGATGACTCATGATCATGTAATATGGAAGAAAATATTTATTCATTTCCATTTTAACTCCACTAGTTCATATTAATCAGCATTGCCAAAGAATGTTTCAAGATTAATATGAACTAGGGTTTTTTCCATATAAAATACCCGTCCGGTTAGGGTTAGGTTTGGATAATCCGGTCTGTCCGAACCCGTAAATTGACCTGGGCCATACCTGAACTCGAACACGCACGCACCCGTACCCGTGATACGTCGGCAACAGGTGTGTTATTCATGAGCCCCCATAAGCCTTCGTCTTTTTGCTTGCAGAACATGAGCTCTTTGCGTTGCGGGATGATACATCTGCTTCTAAAAGACAGCTACATGGGTCAAATGAGGCTGCTACAGAAATCTCGTTTAGCGCTTCTAAAAGACAGATAACTTTCCAAATCTTTGACAGACACAACGTGCTTTATAAACTTCCAATAATAATCTTTGGTTATTATTATTTAATTTGACATTTGAAATCTGATTTTGAGCGAGCGAGAGAGAGAGAGAGAGAGGTCGATCCCAAGTTTATCTATTAATGGCGTACAGATCGGAGGACGATTATGATTACCTCTTCAAGGTGGTCCTAATCGGTGACTCCGGCGTCGGAAAGTCCAACCTCCTCTCTCGATTCACCAAGAACGAGTTCAGCCTCGAATCCAAGTCAACCATCGGCGTCGAGTTCGCCACTCGAAGCATCCACGTCGATGATAAGGTCGTCAAGGCTCAGATTTGGGATACCGCAGGTCAAGAGAGGTTTGAATCACCAATCTCGATCTCTTTTAGATCTTCACTTGATATACATCTCGATCTGATAATATCTCCAATTTGTTTGTTTGTTGATGCGATTAGCAGGTTTGGATGCTAAGGATCTAGATCGGGGACTTAGGGCTTAGGTTCTTAGATACTTTGTTGTAGGTTGGAATTTGATGTTTATAATTTTCACTGGACCTACTAGATCTTTGTTCTTTGTTCATTTAAGAATAATAATTTTTCGATAAGAAACGATGAGATAGGTTCTATTCCATAGAGCAATCATGTATTGAGAAAGGGTTTTGGGATATCGCCGTAATATCAATGAATTCAGTTGAAAAAGATAGCCCACAGCGGACCTGGATAAAAGAAAGGTATGCATTATTAAGAAAGGGTCTTGGGAAAGACGCCTGTTGTTGTTAGGGTAGCCATTTTATTTCTCAATATGATATAGGGGTTTGGTCGTTGAAATCTTGTTAATTTTAGTTAGAGTTGTGGTAAAGGGTGTTCATGGTGCAACCAAGGTAGGAGAAGAGACCTAAACGAGGTTGGAGAGAGGCAATTAAAAATGGTATGTTTATTGTTAATTTAACCAAGAAGATGGTCCTTAACAAAGAAGAATGAAAGAGAAGCATTCATACAACCGATCCCAGGAGTTTGGGATGAAGGCTTGTTGTTATTGTTGTTGTTTATGGTAAAGGGTGCAATAGGCATCCATTTCATATGTAGTGGTTCCGTTTCTTCTATGAAAGCGTTTGAGGTTGGTTTGGTTGCCAAGGAGATGCATGCATATGATGCGTGCTAGGAGATTTATGTTCAGGAGTGTTATTGATCCTTAGCAGGCAACTACTCATTTGTTGGTGCAATTTTTTCATGAAGACTACTATATTCTGTGTCTCACAAAAATCCACATATACACTTTTTCTAATACTTAGAATTCCATAACAAAATCCTTAATGAAATATTTTCCGTATGAACCAGATTATTAATTGGATCCTATTGTAAGTAACTTATATCGAAAATTGTTCAAAAGATGAAAAGATATTTTCAGTTGGCACTTGGCACTCAAAATGAAAAAGAATTTCATTTGGTTTTTTTTAATTATTGGATTTTAGCTCCACAAATACTATATACTAAAACTAATTTCCTTTTGGTTTTTTAAAGTGAACAATAGTCGCAATATTAGCTGTTTGTGTTCTGTGGTAGCCACCTGATGAATGCAATCAAGACTGTACATTGTAGGAGCGACAGAGGATTCCGACTATTATACATGGTTTTTGTGTAGCATATAAGATACTATTTTGTTAAACCTTCAGACTTCAGTTATACGAAGCTGCAAATATATGTCGAACCTGATTATTTTGACAATTGTAGGTTGTAGATTTAGGATGCCACGCTAACTGTTGACCTGTCATCGATACTACTTTTTTTTTACAGTTTAGCAAGGGGTAAGTGTTTAGGACGGCGTTAAGGAGGGAATTAGCTAATTCCACGTTTTTGAGGATTCAATTAATCCATTATCTACAGGTTTATCCTATGTAGCACGTGTTCAAATACGGATACGGGATTGGATTCGCGGATTCGCAATTTTCCAAAAACCTAGGATACGGGATACGTTATTGTTTCGATTTTAAATTAACTAAATATGAATATATATTAAGGTATATATACCAATATATAATAATATAAATAAATAATGTCATAATGTTAGATATTCAATTCACTTTCAAACTTTTGAGTGCCTTAATTTTCGAGAGAAAGAGAAGATGCGTTGATTCGATAGAGGCTGGTGAGACATTCATAAGTCCGAGCGAATCCGAGAGTTTTGGACTCCGATATGCGATCGGGGACAATTCGTGAGACATATACAAGTACTCGTGCTTCATAGGGGTTACTTGCCTGTTTTGGTGCATACGATTCTTTTGTCAAAACGCTACGTTATGGCCCCCCAAAAGTATTTCTTATGTGGCAGTGGGTTAGGGGGGTTAGCACTTAACTCTCTCTGAATTGTACGTTCCCAATGATATCGATCAAATCATAGTATCCTTATCAAATTATAGCTATAGGAAGATGTTAATATACCATGTTTGATTGCTAGACGCCATCTTCATAGATTACAAAAGCCATCTTGTTTCACAGAATTTCTTTTCTCAGTCACTTCACTATCATATTACCGTGTTAGGTATTTAATGTGCTTCGTCAGTTAGCATCAGCAATGCGACTCCTGAACTCCCTCTCTCACATAAATCGCGTGCAAACATAAGAATCCCCACCCACCTCTTGGCAGGAGCTACTTCTTTCCTCTTTTGTTAATTTTCCCTTTGGGTTCCAAATATAATGATAAAGCTGTCGAAGTTACAGGAGGTTCATCAATTTGCGGCAGGAATGGTGAAAGGTGGTCTATTTAAAGAATGCATGATTTAAGAGGTTGAAGTGACCTTGAAGTTTAGTTAATGATTGCAGATTTAACCAGAGTTGATTTTCCTAAGAATTTAAACAGCATATTACGATTTTCCACCTAACTGCCCTAAAACTTTAGAATAATGGTTCCTTTTGATGTTTCACCTATTTCTAATGCAATACTACACTTCATTAGCTTTAACTCGAGTGTTAAGACGTGGAGCTACTTGTTTGTGGGATTGCTATGCCCCGTAGGATCATGAAACTTGTATAGTGTGAGCAGCTGATTCCTTAAGGCTGGGTTGAAGAAGGTAATGTTTGTTGTCCCCGGAAGGAAGTATTATATGATCTTCTATTGTCCTTAATGGGTTTTGTTTCAAAGGAGCCATCTGCTGTAAAAACTTAGTGTAAGGTTAAGATTGTCAGAGTCAAGCCGCATTAAAAGTAGATTCTCGATTCAACTCATCTCTTCAGTCAGAAATTGATATTTCCCCCCTTTGTGATGTCACAATGATTGAATAGAACTTCGCCATGTATGTAGGATCATTTGGAAATGCGCTGGAAAACTTTCACTAATACTTGTTGTAATAGAACCTGATTAGATAGGGTTGTTAATGTTGCAAATATACCAGACTTGTAGATGAGGAATAAAATTTCGATGACTCAACACTTGGAGATAATTGTACTGATCATATGGTACTTGGGTGGAATACTGGAATCTGATTTCCAACTAAAATCATTTAAACACCACTCTACATATTGTAGATTTTTCGCTTACCCCAGTCCATATCTGCATTTTAACTTGCTAGATATACAATTGGACTGTTACCAGTTTGTTGGTTGATGATTCTGATTTGTCTTCAACTTCAATTTTGCTCGTCTTCTAATATATTGAAACTATGTGGCTAATGTTATGTATGCCCCCCCCCCCCACCCCAGAAAAAATAAATGCACAAACACACAGGCATAGTCTTCAAGTGCCAATAGATGTAGTTACTGCTGTGTCCCCAAGAATATGACAGTTTTTGCCTTTTTTCCTTTCCTTTTTTCCTTTTGATAATAGCATGTGACAGCTAACAAATGATTACTCTTCCTTAGCTTATCGGTCAAAATTTCACTGATTACAGCATTTTTCATATTCTGCTCTTAGAGAACTCATTTTTAGCCAAGCTTCACTGACCATTTCTCATGAAGTTGTGATTAGGAGTCAAAGAAGTTGGTAATCTTCAATTTCTTTCATATTCGAATTAGTTTTTTCCTCATTGAAAGTACGGCTTCAATATCTCTAATTAAATGTTCTCATATTTATCTCTTGCTATCATGTATTTATACAGCCACGCACCACCCTGACCCCAGGGTTCCAAAATCGACAGATCGACGGTAGTTGAAGATGTAAAAATATAACTAAAAGGGTTCGAATTAGATTAATATGGCAGGAAAAGCTAGCGGTTCAATAAATTAGCATTTTGGAATGAATTCAGAAACCATAAATTATAACAAGGTTTTAACCAAAATTTGATAACATTTGTAAAACAATTGCCAGTCTTCTACGTATTTTATGTCCAAAGTAAGCAAGCCATCAAATTTCAACTGCGTTTGAGATATGGACGTCCTCCTAATGTGAGAAGGTACATCATGGGAAACAATGGATACTTAAAGCCATTGGAAAATTTAACCTTCGAATTTTTTATTATCATTATTAACACAGGACTATTCACAGATGAATGGACCATATGTAAAGCTGAATTTTCTTCTATTATGTATAATATAAAGCCATGATCAAGAGTTGGTGGTTAGAGTAAAATAGGCTGGTTTCTAGAAATGCAGATCATGCACTGTTCGAATGTGAAATGGTGGTTTTTGTTTTCTTAAAACTTGATCACATGATGTTTAATGTGTTATACCAGACTTGTGACAATTAATAGGCATTGTATTTTCTTCGATTGCTCTTTAACATTTATCGAAACTATTCATCCTTAAACTCCTCTTAGTTGTTCTGTAATGGATTTAGCTGCAATTCCTCTATTAACTGTTACAACCTTGCTGATATTTTTCTTTTTTCCTCTTTTTCTCCAAAGGTACCGTGCAATCACAAGCGCGTATTATCGAGGAGCCGTGGGCGCTCTCCTCGTCTACGACGTAACTCGCCATGTCACCTTCGAAAACGTTGAACGATGGTTAAAAGAGCTTCGTGATCACACTGACACCAACATTGTAATCATGCTCGTAGGCAACAAAGCAGATCTTCGCCATTTAAGGGCAGTCTCAACCGAAGACGCTAAATCCTTTGCTGAAAGAGAGAGTACGTTTTTCATGGAAACATCTGCCCTCGAGTCCTTGAATGTTGAAAATGCCTTCACTGAGGTTCTCACCCAAATCTATCAAGTTGTTAGCAGAAAGGCACTTGATATTGGTGATGACCCTGCAGCCCTGCCCAAGGGTCAGACTATAAATGTCGGGTCTAAAGATGATGTGTCTGCTGTGAAGAAATCTGGTTGTTGTTTGTCGTAGATTTCTAGGGCTATTATAGATTTAGATATTAGGCTTGGGAAATCTTGAATGAGGATGTATTGGTTTAATTCTGGTTGCAATAGGTTTGCCGATTTTTATTTTTATATTTTTTGGTTCTTTTTTCTCTTTGGCTTAAATTTCCATATTTTGTTTTGCTAGTGGATTGATCGTTTATCAGTTAGAAATTTGTTATCCCGATCGGTAAATGAATATTTTATACTTTTAAATTGATTATGGACGAGGAATGTAAGCATGTTACCAGATATTTACGCTTTTGCTGTCGTGTTTGTTACCACGATCTAGATAGATCTAAAATGAGGACGGTTATTTATTGCTTTTATCTACAACTAGGGGTAAATGCTCTTTTAATTTGTGAAATTAGCGAGGAAGGAAGCAGGCAAAGAGGAAGTAGGCAAAGCAAGACGTCATTTCTTCTTTTGAGGGAAAGGGGAAGCCAAACCTTTTGGGCGTGATGCGTGAGATTTGGATGTAAAAATAAACAAAATTATAGGTTATTTTATTTTTATATTTTTGTAGATAAAAGATGTGGTGTTTATTTGCAAAAAATTTTAAACCCAAACATTTTTATTATTTATTAACACTATGCTACAATTATGCCATATATTTTCTACACCACCACCAAGAAAAAGTGAAATTTCATAGTATTTATTTGCTATAATTAAATTTCATGGTTAATAAGTATTTATTTGAAAAATCTTAAAAGTTCATGGTATTTTATTTGAAAAACCTTGAAAGTTCATGGTTAATAAACAAAAGATCCATGAATTGCCACAATTGCCTATAAGATTTAGACAAAACCACAAGTTTACCGATATAGTCCAAATCTTCACAATATTTGATGTGAAGAGTAAAATGGGCATTCAAAAGTTTTCCCCATAACTATATTTACATGTTTGTCCACACTATCAAACCATATTCTCCAAAATACCGATATAGTCCAAATTTGATGCAAGAGAAAATAATCAAAGTTAAGGGGTAAAATAGGAAATCTCAAAATTTCACACCTTCACTCTACTTTCTTATGGTTTGCAAGATAGAAAGATTTGTAGCTCAAACAGCGGCGGAGTCGAGGGGCGGGTAAGGGATCGGTCTCCCAAACTTCCAAAAACCCTATATTATTATTATATTAATTATATTCCCTCAATCGTTTTTACTTATCATTTTGGAAAGAAAAAATGTTCCATTTTATTTGACTGAAATCATTAATGCTAAAGATATCAATAATGGTACAATACCAAAAATAACCTAGAAAATTAATTGCAGATATTAAAAAAGTGATAATGCTTTCCTTAATAGTTGATGGCAGAAATGGTATGATTTTTTTAGTGGTGATGTAGCAGTAGATTAATCACTGATATTAAGAAAATGATAATACTTTCCTTTATCAATGTGCATTCCTTTAAAATGACAAGTAAAAAGATAGGAAGGGAGTATATATATGTTAGTATATAAATGAAGTATTAATTATATATAACTGTAGCCTTGAGGTTATCATTAGAGCATTCTTATTTTGGTCGCTTACCTTTTGACCAATCATGAGGCCAAGGGTTCAAAAAATCGCATCTCCTACTAGCTACGATATTGTCAACCTCATAGAATATTTAATGTAGACTATCTATACTTTTCAAATTTATTTACTATGAATATCTTTTTGGTTCTACAAAACTAAGAAATTGCCTGCCTCTTATATTTAGGAATAATCAAATGTGTTCGTGGATTCTAATTTAATCTTTAAAATTGTATTATCTAATTCAAACAATCTCTCTCCCCATCTCAAATAAAATCTTCCCACTCCCTTTCTTTCTTTCTCCTTCAAAATGATCACAAAAGAATGATTGTTTAAAAATAAAGGCATAAATTCGTCTGAATAAATATATCATTTCCATAGTAGACTTTCCAGGCATAAAACAAAATTGAGTTTCAGATATGACGTTTCTTTCCACAATTTATGTTCGATTACTCTCTTCTATAGTTTAATCTTATGACTCATAAGTTTAATTCCACGATAGTTTGAACAATTTTTTACATCTCCTTTATTTTTATAAATAGATATCAAGATATTTGTTCTTCACTCATCAGGCATTTTCTCAGCAGCAATAATTTTATTAAATAACTTAGTTATCCAAATTAGACTTGTATCTTCTAAACATCCTCCAAATTTTGATAGGAATATCATCAGCCTCCGGTGTCCCATGTGCATTGTATATTCCAAAAAGTAGTTTTTGTAAACTATATAAGCTTACAGCAGATATAAATATAAAAGATTTTTTTCTAGAAGGGGAAGTGACCACAATCCAACTGCAAATAGCGCATTAAGTTTTTATTATTTGCATCGTGCATTTCCTATGCCACCCATTTCAATGAATGACAATAACGTTAAATTTTCAATCAGCTTTAGTATCATATATATTTACAGCTTTTCTAATATGTATTTGTAACATGTTTACTTTATCTGCAAGATATAATCACTGCTTTTCTTTTTCTTAAGATCAGTCAAATCTGTAAGTTAATTATATACTGAAAATCCTGAATCAAATGAAATTGTTGTTGCATTTAATATGTTTTGTGTGAACACTATATCATACCATAAGTGTTAGCTTGCCTCTTAATTAATTAGCACGATATTTCATGTCAATACAAGTATAGAACCATATGCTGTTACACAATACTTTTATTTATAGTTTCTTTCTTTCTTAATAACTGATTTCTTATAATTGATGAAAGAAAACGTTTAAAGTCATATAAAGAGTTCATAAAAAAATGCATATATTAATTTGTTCTTATTTCACATATAAGCTTTGTATAGTTTCATTAACATGTTTTTATAGGACTAAAATAATCCCGGCTATTTTTCATGGCATGTATGTGCCAAAAAGGTAAAATAGATACATGCTTATTTATTTATTTACTTGCTTTTGAGGAAAAATATTGATACAAGTAATTTTTTTTGGACGAAATAAGAGCTGCAGGGTAACATACCGTCTCACTGAGCTATATTAAAAATAAGACAACTTAATAAATGTTTACATATATTGATACAAACTAAACTCTCTAATAAAATATGCAAAAAAGAAGTCAATCTCCTACTAATGAAGTGATCATTAGCACTATTCTTGATGATGCTCAATATTAGCGATCCCCAAGATCAGGACATGTGGCGGGTGACGTGTCCCAGAACTCAGAAGAAAGGGCCCACAGCAGCTGACCAGGCCATCCTGTACCCGACCTGCAAACACAAGCTGGCCCCCCTCAGGGCCCCCTACGAATTGGCTTCATGGGTCCCGTAGCTCGTGTCGAGCTGCCACAAGACATGGACTCCTTGGCCTCCTCGCTCGTCCCGAGCTCCAGGCCGGGGTTGTCTTTCTCGGCCCTCCGACCAAAGCCATCGCTCACAGGCGTAATCGCCGCTCCGCGAATCTCGTCATGCACAGATTTTACGCCAGCAACATCCCACGTTCCACGCCATTAATCCCCATTAATGGGCGATCCGCTTTCTATGCGGGGGTGACGTCGGGGGCGTAACTGCCGGCGAGATTCTCGCACCTGCTGCCGCGTACCACCACCGCTATATAAACCCCCATCACAGAGGGGTCAAGTAGGCGATTCTTTACTCTTTTAAGCCGTTACTCTGCTCGGATCTTGTCACTAACTTGATCGTCGGAGGTTCTTTGGTGGTACCAAACCATCCCGGGACTTCTTTGCAGGTACTCGGCACCAAACTCCTCATACCACCTCTTCTACCAAAACCCATTGAGACCCACACGCAACAAAAGGTAACCACCTAAGTCCACCGGGAGATCAGCGGAAGACAACATTTGACGGAGACCCGAAAAGGACCTCCATCAGTTGGCGCCGTCTGTGGGAAACAAAAACTCCACGAAAACAAAAGTTAGCCTTCCGATCTCCGCCCACATGGCAATCGATCCCCCTGAAGATCCAAACGTCCGCTGTCGCCTCCCTCACAACGGAGACGCAGGCGGCCCCTCACCCAACGTCGTCGGCTTCCCCGCTGGCTGCCGTCTCATAGGCCCCGGCGACTGCCCAAGCAAAAGGGATAGGGGCCGAGAGCCCTTCACCTTTGACGACGAGGATCTCCACGGCATATCTGTGCCCCATAGTGCCCCGCTGGTGATCATAGCCCAAATTCACCGGTACGAGGTCCACAGAATACTCATCGATTCGGGCAACTCGGCGGACATCCTCTTCCACGACTGCTTCCTGCGTATAGGGCTCGCCCCCGCAGACCTGAGACCGACCTCCCACGTCCTCTCGGGGTTCACCAACCACTCTATCCCGGCACAAGGGGTGGTCACCCTGCAGTTCACGATCGGGGAGCCCGGCCGCACGCGCACGCTGCCTGTGGACTTCATCGTAGCGAAGGTTCCGTCGGCCTACAATGTCCTCCTCGGCCGCTCGATGCTGAACTCCCTCCAGGCCTAGATCTCGACATACCACCTGGTGATAAAATTCCCTCTCGACCGGGACGGGATAGGTCGGGCATACGGGAGCCAGCGGGTCGCGAGGATAGGCCTCACAGAGACGTCTTCGCCCGAGCAACACGCCGCCGATGCCGACGCGTGCAACGACATCAAAGGATTCCTGGACACCCGAGACGAGCGGAAGGAGGTCCGTGGGGCGTCGGTCGAACCTCTTACCGAGATTCCCCTAGCGGAAGGAGACCAAGGAAAGACGGTCCAGATCGGGTCGCTCCTAGCGGGGACCTAGCGGGATGACCTGATCAAGTTCCTCAGAAGCAACTCCGACGTTTTCGCCTGGGCGCCTGCTGACATGCCTGGGATCGACCCCAAGATCATCTCCCACAAGCTCGGAGTTGATCCTACAGCCCGACCCGTCAGACAGAAGAAAAGAAGCTTCGCCCCGGTCAAGCAGAAGGCGATCGAAGAGGAGGATGATCGGCTCCTCGCCGCCAACTTCATCAGGAATGTGCCCTACTCAGAGTGGCTGGCAAACGTAGTCCTAGTCAAGAAGTTGAGCGGGAAATAGCGTATGTGCGTCGATTTCACCGACCTTAATAAGGCCTGCCCCAAGGACAACTTCCCGCTCCCCCGCATAGACCAGCTCGTCGACAGCTCGGCCGGTCACGAGCTACTAAGCTTCATGGACGCTTTCTCCGGCTACAACCAAATCCGTATGAACCCTGAAGACGAAGACCTGACCGCATTCACAACGGACCGGGGGGTGTACTGCTACAGGGTGATGCCCTTCGGCCTCAAGAACGCCGGGGCCACATACCAAAGGCTGGTCAATCGCATGTTCAAGCCGCAGATCGGCAGGAACATGGAAGTCTATGTTGACGACATGCTCGTCAAGTCCACCTCGTCGACCAACCATGCCAAGAACCTGGGCGAGGCATTCGGAGTGCTCCGCAAATGCAACATGAAATTAAACCTCACCAAGTGCGCATTCGGAGTCACCGGTGGAAAGTTCCTCGGGTTCATGGTCACTCACCGCGGGATCAAAGCTAACCCAGAGAAGATCGACGCTATCCTGAGCATGGCCACACCCAATACCAACGTCGAGATCATGCGGCTCACGGGGCAGGTCGCCGCTCTGAGCTGTTTTATGTCCAGGTCGGGGGAGAAGTGCCTTCCATTCTTTAAGGCGCTGAGGAAAATTCCGAGGTTCGAGTGGTCGGAGGAATGCCAAACCGCCTTTGACCAATTGAAGAAGCACCTCGCTACACCGCCGCTGCTCACACCGGCCAGTGGAGGAGGACGAGCTGTCGCTGTATCTGGCAGTATCCGACCAAGCAGCAGGCTCGGTGCTCGTCCGAGAGGCCGAAGGGGCGCAGAAGCCGGTGTACTATGTGAGCCACGTGTTTAAGGACGCAGAGATGAGGTACCCCGCCATAGAGAAGATCGTCTTAGCCCTCATGGTAACCTCGCGGAAGCTGCGACACTACTTCCAAGCATACACCATCATCGTCCTCACCGAGCCCCCGTTGGGAGCTATCCTGGCATCGCCGGAATCATCAGGCAGCTTGGAAAAATGGAGGTGGGAGCTATCTCAATTCGACATAAGGTATCGCCCGAGGCAAGCCATCAAGGCGTAGGCCCTGGCCGATTTCATCGTCGAATGCACCATCCCTAGCAGGAAGCCGGAGTCCGCGCCGCCCCTCGCAACCCGGTGTCCCGTCCCGGAAGGCCCTAGCTCAGTTCCGGAGTGGGTCATCTACGTTGATGGGTCTTCTACCGAGGAAGGCTACGGTGCCGACCTCATCATCCGGGGCCCAAACGAAACCGAGATGGAGTATTCCTTGAGGCACGGCTTCAAAGCTTCGAACAACGTGGCAGAATACGAGGCCCTCCTGGCCGGACTGCGCCTGGCCGTCAGTCTGGGGCTGAAGATAATTTGAATCTGCAGCGACTCGGCCCTCGTTGTCGGCCAAGTGACCGGCCGCTTCGAAACTCGAGAGCCTCTAATGATGAAGTACCTGGACGAGGTAAGGAAGCTCCGGAAAAACTTCGACGAGGTCCAGGTAGAACAAATACCCAGACAGCTGAATGCCCAAGCAGACGCCCTGAGCAAGCTAGCTTCGTCGTACTCGGCCAGTAATAGGCGGTCAATCTTCTTCGAAACCTTGCCTCGACCCAGCGTGGGAGACGAAGCGACGACACTCCACGTGTACGCGGCGCAGGAGAGCGGCCAGGATTGGAGGAAGCCCCTTATGGAGTTCCTGAAGGACGGCGCGCTCCCAGAGGACCGGGCCGCCGCCCGCCGTCTCCGGGCCAAAGCCCACCACTTCGTCTGGAGCAACGGGAACCTCTACAAGAAGCCCTTCACTCAGCCCCTGCTCCGATGCGTTGACCCCCAAGAGGCCGACTACGTCCTTTGGGAAATCCATGAAGGGGTGGGCGGCGCGCACCAGGGGGCTCGAACCTTGATTCAAAAAGCGTTGCTCCAAGGGTACTACTGGCCCACCATGCACGAGGACGCCCTGAAGCTGATCAGGAGGTGCAAGAGCTGCCAGCTCCACGGCAGCATTCCCCGCCTCCCGGCTACCGAGCTAACCGCCCTGACTTCCCCATGGTCGTTCGCCCAGTAGGGGCTGGATATGATCGGCCAGTTCCCTACCGGAACAGGCGGGCACAAATACGTCCTCGTTGCGGTGGACTACTTCACCAAGTGGATCGAGGCCGTCCCCATCAGAAAACCGGACACCGCCACAACTATCAAGTTCCTGCAAAACAACATGATACTCCGATTTGGCATCCCGAGATGCATCATCACCGACCACGGGACGAACTTTGAGAACGAGAAAGTAAAGGACTTCTGCAAAGGGTACCATATCCTCATGAAGTTCGCCGCGGTCGTGCACCCCCAATGTAACGGGCAGGCCGAGGTCGCTAACCGAGACGTCCTCCGGGGTCTCCGGACCCGCTTAGAAGGGAGACAAGGCGTTGGGTCGAAGAGCTGCCCCGGGTCTTATGGGCCCTGCGGACGTCAAGGAAGACTCCCACCGGGGAGACCCCCTTCAGCCTCTGCTACGGGACCGAAGCGATGGTCCCAGCGGAGATCGGGCTACCCAGTCACCGGGTCGAGCACTTCGACGATGACGCGAACAACATGGCGCTGCGGACCAACCTCGACATACTGTTAGAGAAAAGGGATCGGGCCCAGATCAGAGCCGCCACCTATCAGCAACAGACGGTCCGATACTACAACGCTCGGGTCAAACACTGCTCCTTCAAGACCGGAGACCTGGTCCTACGGAGGAATGAGTTCATCAACCAAGACAGGCTTCACAAGTTCTCCCCAAAATGGGAGGGTCCTTTTCTCGTCTCCGAAATGCTCCCCGGCGGAGCCTACCGCCTACAAGACGCGGATGGACGAAAGCTGCCGCGGCCTTACAACGCCGAGAAGCTCAAGATGTACCAATGAGGTCAAAGCCAGCGAGTGTTGCCCCCCCTCGAAATTTCCCTTTCACAAAGATGGTGCAAAGCGTTCTCTGAAATTCCTGTCCATACGAATAAAGAAACGTCGAATCTTTTTACCCCAGTAGAGGCAGTCGAGTCCTACAAAGAGTTCCCCCTTTACAACCCAAGGCCCTCGCCACAGTGCGACCGTGCACCCCACTGCCCACCGTCAAAAATCCCTCCCAGAGGCAGTCGAGTCCGAGGATCCCTCGCTCGGCTATCCCCACCGGGCAGCTTCCCTGCCACAGCGCCAGGGATCAAAAAAGCCCTCACAGAGGCAGTCGAGCCCGAGGATCCCCCGCTCGGCTATCCCTATCGGGCAGCTTCCCTGCCACAACGCCGGGGATCAAAAAGCCCTCACAGAGGCATTCGAGCCCGACGATCCCTCGCTCGGCTATCCCCAGCGGGCAGCTTCCCTGCCACAACGCCGGGGATCAAAAAGCCCTCCCAGAGGCAGTCGAGCCCGAGGATCCCTCGTTCGGCTATCCTTCAGGACAAAAGCCCTCGCCAAGAGGCACCAGGTAGTAACCCTGTCCGGCCAAGGGTCCTTGGTAGGCTTCTACAGCGCCCCGCGCTAAGGACCAAAGTCCTCCCAGAGGCGGTCGAGTCCTTGCTCGGCTATCCCCGGCTGGTAGCTTCCTACCACAACCGACAGGGATCAAAGTCTTCGCCAAGAGGCACTGGGTAGTAATCCTGCTCAGTTCCTGTCCTGAAAGATCAAAAGCCCTCGTAAGAGGCAACCGAGCAGCTACCCTGCTCGGTGTACTCCGGCTGGTAGCTCCCTGCCCACGACGCCAGGGATCAGAATGCCCTCGAAGAGGCACCATAGTGGCTACCCCGCCCGTCCATCCCAGGCTGGTAGTTGCCTACCCCCGACGCCAGAGTCAAAGCCGTCGCCAAGAGGCAACCGCGCAGTTTCACTGCCCGTTCATCCTTAGCGAGCTTCTTACAGCCACTCCTGTGCTAAGGACCAAAGTCCTCCAATAAGCATCCGAGTCCTTGCTCGGCTATCCTCGGCTGGTAGCTTCATACCACAACCGACAGGAATCGAAGCCCGCGCCAGGAGGCAACTACGCAGCTAGCGTGCCCAATCACCCCCGGCTAGTGGTCGATGCTCGAAGTCAAAGATTCCCTGTGGCCAGCGGAGGATCCGATACATGGGGGCAGTCAGGTTATCCAAGTCTAGACGATCTCCTCCCGACTCTGGGGCCTATAGGGATAGCTCCTCGGCAGCGATTGACATGCTCGTCGGCTAGTAATTGAAGTCAATTCGACGGAAGATCGCCAGACAGATGGCCAACCTGACACGAGAACACGACGGTACAAGCAAAGATATCTTACGAACATCCTTCACACACAGAAGACAAAATGCAAACCGACGAAACAAGGATTTTCTTTTATTACCGAGAGCAAGGTTTTTACAAAGGGTATTCTGGGGGCCCCCAGCCCTACAGACTGCCCGGAGACTTGCTTCGGTCCCTTCATTGCTGACATCACGGCCTGGGGCTCTACCATCGGAGATTTTGCCACCAGGGGGCGCCCTACTCCTCTCGCCATACCCCACCAGAGGCCTCGCCGCTGGAAGCGGAGCCCAAGCGCGGAGTTCAGCATCGTCGAACTTAGGAAGCTATTCCTTCACGGCGTCCAGGACCTTGTTCCATACGACGGCAGAATACACTCCGAGCTCGGCGTAAAACTGCTCTGACGCCTTATAATCGGCCACAACTTTCTTAGCCCGAGCCTCGGCAACTCGGGCCTCCAGCAGCGCCGCCTCGGTATCTCCCCTGCTGGCGTCCCTCTCTTTTTCCACGGCCGCGAAGCGTCCGGCCATATCTGCCAGCTTCCTATCGGCAACTCAGAGGGACGCATTCAGACGACGAAGGACACCCCGATTCGCCGAATTGGCAAGTTCCGCGGCCTCCACCCGGCCCTCCAAGACGTCGGCCCTTGCCCTCTCTAGGCGCAGGTCACGTCGCAAAACCTCGACCTCTGAAGGGAACGCTTCCACTGGCCTCGGGGCGTGGAACGCCCCCTCGGCCTCCATACGAGTGGCAAGGGCGCAATGTTGAAGGACCTGACAGAAAGCCGATGAGAAACCAGGAGGCCCCCGAGCCAGGGAAAGGTATACCAAGAGGAACACACGGAAAGGGGTTCGTACCTGGACCGCCCCCTGGGCCATGGCCTCCAATTGATCCCTCAGGGAGCCATACGGGAGCTTTCCCCCGGCCGACTCCTCCATCCCGGCAAGCAGGCCAGCGGCAACGGAAAGTCCAGACGGAACCGTGAAGACGGCGCCCCCTTCCTGCACGGAGATTCCCTCAGGGACCCTCGACGACGATGCGCGAGAGACCGTCCTCTTCCTTTTGAGAGAGGGCCTGCCCTCTCCCTTCCTTCTGTCCCCCGTATGGAGCTCGGGTGACTGTGGACGTCTCTGGCCACCATCGGAGAAACCACCGGATGCCGTCGACGAAGCAGACGGCCCTATCGGGGGCTCGGCCGCGCCACCAGCCTCCTTCTGGCGTGAGCAGCCCGGAAAGTGAGAGCGAATCATGTGTTCAAAAGAAAAAAGAACGCCGAGCAGCAACGACTCAAGGAAGAGGGAGAAATGAAAGGTTGGGGGCCCTGGAGCGGGCCCCACCCCTGTTTATTGCTACATACGGCCTCATCCAACGGCGACCATCATCTCCCGCCAAAACGTCCCCCTCTACCAGCGGCTCCGATTGCTCCACGTGTCGACCCTGCGTTGGACCGCATCCCATCTGACACCGCAGGTCTGCATACGTCGCGTCGGCCAATCGACGCTTGACGCGTGGACCGTCGCTTCAGTTGCAGAGTGCACGAACCGACGTACCTTCTTTAAATGCAGAGATCTCACCTTGATTCACTAGCGGAAAAGACAACCGACGACTCAAGGACTCATCCCGACAAAACCCTGGAAAGGAGCTCACCCTGGGAGGCCCGACAGTCCACTCCTGACCCGACCCACTAGCTGGTCGGGACAAGAGTGAAGGGCTAATGATGATGCTCAATATTGGCGATCCCCAAGATCATGACACGTGGCGGGTGACATGTTCCAAAACTCAGAAGAAAGGGCCCACAGCAGCCGACCAGGCCCCCCTGTACCCGACCTGCAAACACAAGCAGGCCCCCCTCAGGGCCCCCTGCGAATTGGCTTCCTCGGCCCTGTAGCTCGTGCCGAGCTGCCACAAGACCTGGACTCCTCGGACTCCTCGCTCGTCCCGAGCTCCAGGCCGAGGCTGTCTTTTTCGGCCCTCCGACCAAAGTCACCGCTCACAGACGTAACCGCCGCTCCACGAATCTCGTCATGCGCAGATTCTACGCCAGCAATATCCCACGTTCCACGCCATCAATCCCCATTAATGGGCGATCCGCTTTCTACGCGGGCGTGACGTCGGGGGCGTAACTGCCAGCGAGATTCTCGCACCTGTTGCCGCGTGCCACCACCGCTATATAAACCCCCATCACAGAGGGGTCAAGTAGGCGATTCTTTACTCTTTTAAGTCTTTACTCTGCTTGGATCTTGTTACTAACTTAATCGTCGGAGGGTCCTTGGTGGTACCAAACCATCCCGGGACTTCTTTACAGGTACTCGGCACCAAACTCCTTATACCACCTCTTCTACCAAAACCCATTGAGACCCACACGCAACAAAAGGTAACCACCTAAGTCCACCGGGAGATCAGCGGAAGACAACATCTGATGGAGATCCGAAAAGGACCTCGATCAATTCTCTTCAATAATTCTTCAAAGCTGGAGCTCTGCAGGTTGGGCAACTGTTTTTAATGAGCAGCCAATCTTTGATGCAATCCACATGATATTTGTGGCCACAGTCCAAAGTTCCAATCCTTTCATGCTCCTGCAATTATAATTTAGATAACAACCATAAATATTCTCCCGAGTCTAAACATAATTAAGGCATCAATTTACTTAATTATAAAAGAGTAAGGTCATGTTTGTGTGGTCAACAGCAGCAGTTATATAATCATTCCATGCATTACAACATGGAATTTCTTCCTCATCCTCATCCTCTGAATCCTACATCCACAAAAATATTTTTTTTTTAAAAAATACTTTGAAAGAGCCCTTTGATGCATCATGAGATAACAAACTGAAAAAAAAATTACAATCTTTTAAATGCAATAACAATATATCATGCAATGAAGAGAAACAAATATAAATATATACCTCCACATGCGACATTATTGTGTGGTCTTCACTCGATTGTATATCGTTGACACGGTGAGGTAATGGAGCTGCTACTTCATGACTATTAGAGTTATACCCGTAAAAATGCCGATTCCACATAACCGGTACGCGTTCTTGTTGAATTCTATATTCTGAGTTCATATTGGATAAAGAATTAGCATGTTCATGCAAATCAATATTCATAGATTCCGAACCTTGAGAATACGAACAATCACTTGATCGGTAATAAAAAAAATTAACCGATAAGAGATATTAGTAAATATTAAAAGGGATTTACCATTAACACTGCAACATGTTCGATGTTCTATCAAGCCATTGTGAGGATTCTGAGAATAATAAGCCATGCAATTTTGGCTACCATCAAAACAGAGAATTTCCCCAAAAATCATTCGGCATCCACTGATAGATAGGTACATTATCTGATATTCTATTGTTTGAGAGGAGAAAGCGGCAACGATTGAAGATAAGTTCGACTTCTAATTCATTTATTGTTTCGCCGTTGATAAATCGATGAAGAATACTTGCAACATTACTCAATCCATGCTCCAATGCATGTTGATATGCATTTTTATGATTAGCATTGTGATGTTGTGGTTCTAGATTGTTGAGCATTTGATAAGAGATTAAACGGTCATGCAGGTTTGGGATGTCGCTTGAATTGCAAGAATCATCGAAGAAATTAGTCATAGGGGGTATATTTGAAGGTAAATGTTGATGAGGCGCATTATGGTATCGATTTGAAGGAGCGATATTACAATCGGAAAAAGGCTGGTTCAAAATAGAATTTCTGATAAGGTACTGTGTTTCGTCGAGGATTTGGATTGTTGCTCATACAAGAATAGTACGTATCCAGAACAAGGCATTTTTCATTTTGTAAAATATTAGAGAAAACATGGTGACGAGCCGAGGTGTTTTGATGAGCCATTGCTGTGTTAGAGAGCAATTTCCTTCCTGCAAATATATGAAATATGAATTTAATTTCTCATATTAGAGCATCTCATATGGTAAGTTCTGGTTCTAAAATCATTTTAGAAATAGTTCAACTATATAATTGAATATATGCATCACATGTGCATATTGAACAAATCAAAACGCCAAAGAAAATGAATTTCAACTAGATTAAGGATTAAAAGGAATGAAAACATGCATATAAAAGTATGTGAGCACACAGTTCGGTTGGGTCTAGTTGGAGCCCTATCGATCGTTTTTTTTGCAACTACTAGTATTAGAGCATAAAAAGTAAATCGAATGGATAATAATTGCGTTGCAACTATATCAAATCAAACACATTTTTTTTATAACAAAATGTGCAGTCAGACCAAGCAAAAACAATGGTGAACCAAAGTAGGACAAGTTAAATAGGACAAGTTAAATATAAATCATTAAGTTAGTAGCTTTTTGCATCTCCACTACACATGATGCATCATAACTTGCAATTCAATCGACTATTTTAAAATGCAATTAAATTTCCAAAAGATGAAAATGAGCAATAAAATAAACATTGGATATCATTAAAAATCAACATGAAACAAAATTCCAAGACTAAGAACTAATTTTCCTTTAAAATTTTGTAATAAAAAAAGAATAGAACTTCAATGTATAATTTTTCCAAATAGTCCCTTACAATGCATTGTCTTTTTTAACTATAAACAATCTAAAAGAACTTTTAACTCATATCCTACTTGTTACCATAATAATAATAAGATATTGTCAACCGGAAGGAATTTTAATGTCTACTATCTATGTTTTAAAAGTTATTTACTATGAATATCTGTTTGCTTCTTCGATTGCTCGATATCGCTGATCTCCCAGATCGTGACACATGGCAGATGACGTGTCCCGAAGCTTGCAAGAAAGGACCAAGAACGGTACGTCGGAAGAATACCTCGGGTCTGCGACCCATGGACATGGCCGACCTTCTGCGACCGCCCACATCACTCCTATGCCCGCCTTACAAACAACCGTTGGTTTGTCTCCGAGCCCCCTACACAATTGGCCTCCCCGGCCCTCTCAGCTCGTCTTCGAGCTATCGCAGAACCAAGATATCTCGGCTCCCCGCTCGTCCGTGAGCCTCCCGCCGAGCTTATCTTCCTCGGTCTCATTGACCGACCCACAGCACCTATCACAGGTGCCTCTGCCACGGCTTCGCGAATCTCGCCATGCGTGAGATATCCGCCGGCCACGTCCCGCGTTCCACGCCATCACGATCCCCCATTAACGAGCATGTCTCATCATCAATGTGGGATCCCACCTATCACGCGGGCATGACGCCAGGGGCGTAACGGCCGGCGTGATTCTCGCGCCTGCCTGCCCGTCGCCGCCACTATATAAACCCCTCTTTCAGACGATCGAAGTAAGTCATTCTTTCCTCACTAGGTCGTTACTCTGCTCAAATATCCAGTCTAACTTGATCGTCGGAGGGTCCTTGGTGGTACAACCATCCTGGGACTTCCTTGGAGGTAGCTCGGCCTCAACCACCTCAAACCCATTGAGATCCACACGCTTCAGGAGGCAACCTCCAACTTAATCTCAGCCGTCCGTCGTCGCTTGCAGCAGATCTACGGAAGGTAACATCTGAAGGAGATCCAGACCTCCATCAGTTGGCACCGTTTGTGGGAAATTCTTGATTCCACTGAACAAAATTCATCTTCCGATCTCAATCCAATGGCGAGCGATCACCGCGACGATCCAAGCACTAGTCGCCGCCTCCCCTACAACGGAGGCGCGAACGAATCTCCTCCCCCGAACGCCATCAACGCCCTAGCCGTCCGGATAGATGGACTCGCGTCCGTCATGGATGCGCTCGTCTGTGTCCAAACGGAAGGGCAAGCTCCTCAGATCCCTGCTCCCCCACCTCGGGACCGGGACCTCTACAGAGAAAGGGAAGACTCTGCTCGCGTCGGTACTGCCGACCACCGCCTCGCTACCTCCCATGGCCGCAGATCTTCCGGTCCAACATATTCTATGACCCGCTGGGCGCCCCACAGTTCAACACCGAGATCCGTCGCCAGAGCGTCTCACCCCGAGCCCCATCACGCCCCTGTCCCTCCCGAGGAGGTGTCGGCCAGCTCACTTGCATCCAGGCATGACCGACACCCCCTCCCTCGATAGGTTCACGCGGACGGGACTCGTCACGGCATCTCGAAGACTACTTCGCCAGGAGATCTAAGGAACCTCATTGAAAGGAACCGGGGCCGCGGCCTGACGCAGGTCTCCAATAGCAAAGGCCAAAGATCAGAATGTGCCGAATCGTCGGGATACCACAGACGACTCGATGCCCTCGAAAAGAAGATCGAAGGTATGCATCGGGAAGGTCATCATTCGAGCGACGGGGCTAAGTACGCCGCCGACTTGATCACAAAACCCTTTACCGAGGAGCTGCTCGCCGCCCATGTCTCCTCTCGGAACAAACCCCCGAAGGTCTCTCTCTTCGACGGTAAGTCTGAACCAAATGACCATTTGGACGCATTCACTGCAGGAATGAGCTTCCAAGAAAACTCTGACGCCGCCCAATGCCGAGCTTTCCCGGCCACTCTCACCCGCTTCGGACGCGACTGGTTCCGAGGACTCGCGCTATGCTCGATCTCAACCTTCGACGAGCTGGCCACCCAATTCGTCGGCCATTTTGTCGGGAATAGACGGCAGAAACGGACCGTCGACCATTTCTTCACAATCAAGAGCGGAGACAAAGAGACATTCAAAGGGTACGTCACCCGCTTCTACAACGCTCTTCTCGAGGTCCCAGAACATCGGGACGAGACGATCATTACAACACTTAGGTCTGGTCTTAGGCACAAGGAGTGGTTACGCTCCTTTGCATTAGCGCAGCCTAAGACCATGGCCGAGGTAAAGGCCTGGACCGAGCGTGAGATCCAGCTCGAGTCCGAGGTGAACACAAATCTCCCCCGGGCAGAGCAAGCTGACCAAAAGAAAAGGGCGAAGGAAGAGGGAAAGAGACTTGAGCGGCCAAAGCCCTACTCCCCAAAGTTTCAGGAGTACACCCCGCTTAAAGTCTCCCAGACGGTACTGCTAGAGGAGGCTAAGGGCGAGGGGTTCTTCAAGCTCCACCCGGTCTCGCGCATGGCGGCAAAGCGCACCCGGGGCCCCTACTGCGGTTTCCACAGGTCACAAGGCCACTCCATAGAGAGCTGTAAGCAGCTCCGAGACTACATCGAGGAGCTCATCCGTTCGGGACACTTGGTAGCGTACTTGCGGGACAAGCGAAAAGCTGACCGCGAGCAGAAGCAGCGTCCCCCTCCCGGCGAGTTGAAAATCGGCTAAATCATGGTCATGTCGGCGGGGGGTACGTCGAGTACCTACGAGGCTCAGCACCCCACGCCGGTTGTGGATGCCAACAGACATCCGAGAAGCTCAAACTGTACCAATAAAAAGAACATCTACTAGCGTGTACTTTTTTTACTAAGGCAGTGTAAACTTTTCTTAATATTTTTCTGTTTATATAATAAGAAGGGATCAATAAAATATTGCAAAAAGAAGAGTTTTGTTTATTCAAAAGGGTACTATAGGCTCCTCAGCCGTATATCGAAAAAGAAAAATTACAGTAGCGGAGAAAGGGGGTGCAGAGAACATTGCTCGTGGTACTCCGAGGATATTTTCGCCAGCCGATCCCTCGCAACCTCAAACATCTGCCTCTGATGCCGTCCGCGGACGTCGGCATCGTGCCTCAATTGGTAGCACTCAAGGATGAGTACCACCGAGCGATCCCGCCGACCGGCGGAGATCAGGCCGAAGCGCCGCAAAGACCTTAGCTTACCAACCGCCTCGTCCTTCAGCTGTTCGGACAAGGGGTTGTAGAGCCCCGGCGACGCCCTCCAGTGGAGTACATCAACAGCTGGAGCAGGGGGGAGCGCCGGGGAAGCAGTCGGTTGAAATGATCCTCAATGCGGTCCATCGCGAACTGCACCGTGTCCTCGGTGTAGTACTGATAATAGAGGTACACGTTGTAAATCCCCGTTTCCAATTCAATAAAAATTTCCTTTTTCTGAATTCTAGTGATTTTCTTTTCCTTTCCTTCATATTTTGAATTGGTCGTTAGGCTAGATAATTGTATTTTTCCAAAACCTAAAAGTTAAAACCCAAGAGTTACAAACCAAAGTCAATTAAACTAAAACCTAAACAAAAACCCAAAATAAAATTAATATTAACACACTATTAAACCCCTCAGCCCAGAATTCCTACCAAATAAATTTTTATAACCTTATTTATCCCCGGCCCGTTGCCAAAATCTCAGCCCACTTTTCTTTTTAGAAATTATTTGTTTTCGGCCCACGACCCCAGCCCACCGCTTCACTCCCTTACCCGACCCGCTCGTCATTTCTTCTTCCCTTCTAAACTTTTTTCCCGCTCGAAATCCCCTTCGTCCCCACGTCGCCTTCCGCGCACGTCGCCCGCGCCGTTGCCCACGTCCCCGCGACCCTCGACCATGACTCCCTCGAAGTTCCCCAACCTCCTCTCGCCTCAAACTCCTCTCTCCCTCACACTCTCTATCTCTCCAACTCACTCCTCCCCCATCTCTCTCAAACCCACAACGACCCACGGCCAACTTCTCCATACGCCGACGCTGTGCCGACGACGACGATTCTCCTCGTCCCCCGTTCTCTTCCCTCGCTCTCTTCTCTTCAGAACTCACCAAGCTCCCCTGCACCTTCAGCCACCAAGCTCCCCGCACATCCAACCCCCCACTACCGAGCTCGGCCACCTTGCGACCGACGCCGACGAGCCTCCCCCACTTCGCCTGAACCACTCTGAGACTCCCTACATCCTCAGCATCACCACTCCATCACCCCAAACCCCCACTGCACTCTCTCTCTCTCCAAAAAAACCCCACTCACTGCACACTCTCCGTGCACGTCGCCGGAGCGACCACCACCGACCATCGTCGACCCCAGCAAGTCCTAAGTGAACCACAGAGCCCCTCTAAGCTTCCAGCGCGCGCAAGACGACTCCGGAAAACTCCGACGTAAAACCCGTGTTTCGATCGTAGCTCGCGCGAACTTGTTCCGCGGCGTACAACGCACGTTCGCGACATCGTTGCTGCCTTGAGACCTCGAGACGTCACCAGGCAAGTGTTTACTTGCTTCATGCTAAATTATTAGTGGTATGAACCTAACATATCTAGTTTACGGATTTGTCGAATACTAATACATAATACGATCAATGTGTTCGATGCTAATCTCCTATGAAAATGATTGTTTATTTTGACGGAACCCGATGTTTTATGTTGGCCCATATAGTGATAAATATAGTGTATGAATCTCGCTGGAAGATATGATTGTTTGTAACAAAAATTGATACCCCCAAATATGCCGTTAAAACTAGAATTTTCTCGTGCCTGAAAACGAATAAAATCACCATAAATCATATGCATACTGGATTGAGACGTTCGAGGGCTTAAATCGAAGCCGACTCGACGAAATTTAACCCTATGGAAAATCCTAATGATTTCTGTTCTGTAATCATGATGATAACTGGGTCGGAACACGACTCTGGACTGCAGTCCAGAGCGTTTCTGATTATTGTGCTCTGTTCAAAGATCTGCACCACTGTGTTTCTTGAAGTCGTATGTTACGGAATCCTACTGTAGATTAAAGATATTTCTGTTATTTAAACAAACCAAGTGGTTCCATTCCATTTCATCGCCGTTTGCTATTTTTAAATGTATTTAAAAGGACAGAAAGTATATCTGTCCAGAACAGATTCAGAAATGACATATTGAGATTAAACTGTGTATAACTTTCAACGTACAGATGAGATTGAGGATCCGTCTATTGCGTTGAATAATTTATCGAAAACTCCAGATTTCATTTAACTGTGACATCGCTAAATTCTGAGCCCAACTGGATACGATTCGTGCCGCGAAATGGACGTTCAGTTCTGAAACTGAAATTCCAGCCGCGAGCACTTAAACTGAAACAGTTATATCTTGAAAACCGAAACTCCGATTGAACTGAAACAAATTTTGATGAATTACTGACTGATTGTTCTATATATCTTACTTACATCATTTTTGCTGAATTCGTAACATATTAATTTGTGCAATTTATTTTAGTTCATGACATGCATGATAATTCATAACATACAGAGCTTATTGGTAGCATACAATACATATATCATACCCTTGTCATATACACAGTATTAGTGCGTGTGGACATTGCATTATCGTGCGTGATAGATGTTGGTTTAGGAGTGACGAGTACACCAATGGAAAGTGAATATTCGTGACAGTGATTGATGCAGTGGACAGTGATGAAACCGTGCCATTGGTATACTTGTACACAACTAGATCAATATCATAAATAGTGTAACCTGGGGAAAAGGGGAAATCAAAGTGGAAAGAGTATCGTATTTAGCGGGACCGTGTTTAGAGGATGATCATTCGAACAGAGATACTGATACATGTAGGATAGGATCTAGCGATCCGGCTGACAGGGTTATGTCCCGAGCATGTGGGCCGTTGTCTCGGGTATGTACGAGACTCCTGTTAAACATGATCCTCCTTCCACTATGTGATTTCAAACTCGACCTAGAGACCGATAGGGACACATAACATATTCTGCATCATATAACGACATAGTGATTACTTGCATTGTTCTTACACCAGTATTACTTCATATACCTGTTTCGTCTCATTACAATAATATTGTTATTGTGTCGCTCTGACGACCTGAGTATGCATGCTCAGATCCCGCGGGAGGATCAGCACAGGAGACGGATCTACCCTTCGAGTTCACGGAGATTTAGACCGGTGTACCTTCTTTTTCTGCTTTCCATAAAAGTGATCGTAAGTTTGACTTTGGTTAGTATTTGTTCTTGTTATCTGAAATTTTTGAACAATGGAATATTAATGTAATAAATTAGTGATGTGATTCCTTTACCACTGCGCTTTATTTACTGATTACCATGTAATGCTAGAAGCCGAAGTGTGACTACGGCGGGATGATTCCTTGACCGTAGGAGCATGGCTGGCCTAGTCATCCCTCGTTTTCCGTATTTTTGGGAAGCGGGGTGTGACATGGTTTAGTTGGTATCAAAGCCTGTGTTTAGTATCAAGGGATAACATTAACTATGCTGTATTACGTTATTCTTGTTTCACTACTCTTGATTTCCATCCTTGAATCTGATCCTATCCTTTTGAATCTTCCAGTGATATGACGTCCCCGAACGACCCCTCCTCGGACTCCAGCTCTCAGGACAGCACAGAAAGAATACTCAGCGCACTGACCACTCTCGTGGAGGCTCAGGAGAGGAAGACCGACTTGCTCACTGAGGGACTCAGGGCGATTACCGCCACAGGAGGACCCTCCGCACTTATTACCGCCCCCGAGGGCGTTGTTCCACCAGCTTATCATACTAGGGCTGGTATTGTAGCAGACTTCCGACGGTTACACCCAGCTGCGTTTACAGGGCTAGCTGAACCCCTTGAGGCTGAGCAATGGCTGGTGAACATGGAGAATTTATTGACTGCCGCCAGGGTTCCAGAGGAAGACAGAGTAGACGTGATAAAGATACAATTAGAGGATGAAGCCCGTACATGGTGGTCGGTGGAAGAGAGCAGACTTGACAGGCCGATCGAATGGAGCAAGTTTAAGGAGTGCTTCCTAGATCATTACTTTCCTTCCACAGCCAAGGCAGAAATGGAGGAGAGGTTTATTCTTTTGAAGCAGAATGGACGCCCAGTGGATGTTTATGTGGCAGAGTTCAACCGCTTGAGTCGCTTTGCTCCATACATGGTCGCCTCAGAGGTCACCAGGGCCAGGCGTTTCCTTCAGGGGTTAGATTTTGAGTTGCAGCAGTTGATTGCTTCGTTGGATTTACAGACTTTCGCACAGGTGCTCAACGCAGCGAGAGTTCAGGAGCAATTGATTAACAAGTTCAGGAGACCCCCAGTCGTTCCAGCACGTACCCACATGCCATCTCGAGGAGCCATACCGGTTCACAGGCCAGGGACGACGCAAATGAAGCGCCCGTTCGTACCACAGCATCGCCCCCAGAGACAGGGCGTAACTTGCGGCTATTGCGGTAGAGGAGGACATACCCAGAAGGACTGTCGCCGTGCCAAGGGACAGTGTTTGATTTGCGGTTCTAGTCAGCACAAGATTGGCAGTTGCCCTGAGCGAGCAGAGGTACAGGGAAGTTCTGGACCGCCACAGCAGAGGCCGCAGGAGCAGAGACAGCCCTTTACAGGTCGCGGTCAGGGACGGGCTTTCACCTTGACCGCCGAGCAGGCAGAGGCGTCAGGAGACGTGGTTACAGGTACTCTGCTCATACATTCCTTGCCAGCTAGAGTACTTTTTGATTCAGGAGCATCGCATTGTTTCTTGTTTGAGCAATTCACTGATACACACTCAATACCACATGAACCACTAACTAAGGGATGGGAAATTCATACGGGTAATGGCATCATAATATCTAGTCGAGAATGTAGATTATGCCCGGTTGTAGTGTGTGGCAGGGAATTCTATGCGAATTTCCTCCTAATTGGGACAGGCAGTTACGACGCAATTCTTGGGATGGATTGGATGAGCACTTTTCATGCTGTTATCGATTGTCGTGCAAGGAATGTGATCTTCCGCATTCCCAATCACCTGGAGTTTATTTTCGAGGGCGGAAGCGAATCTTTGGAGCCAGCTAAATACAGAGCAAAGCCTAAGGAGCTGACAGCTATGGAGATTGATGGGAGCCCAGCCCCAGAAATTGTTCGGGACTTTCTGGACGTATTTCCCGAGGATCTACCCGGTCTACCACCTCCTCGAATTTTGGAGTTCTCAATCGACTTGACTCCAGGTACAGCCCCAGTATCCAGGGCCCCATACAGAATGGCACCGGTTGAATTGGCGGAATTGAAGAAGCAGGTTGAAGAACTATTGGAGAAAGGATTCATTCGGCCAAGCGCTTCACCGTGGGGTGCACCAGTTCTATTGGTAAAGAAGAAGGATGGATCGTTGAGAATGTGTATAGATTACCGGGAGCTGAACAAGGTCACAATAAAGAACAAGTATCCAATCCTGCGCATTGACGACCTATTCGATCAGCTGAGTGGAGCCAAGGTATTCTCGAAGTTGGACCTCCGTTCTGGATATCATCAAATCAGAGTAGCAGCCGAAGACGTGTGCAAGACGGCTTTCAGGACCCGATACGGACATTACGAGTTCCTTGTGATGCCGTTCAGTGTTACCAATGCCCCAGCAGTATTCATGGACTTAATGAACAGGGTGTTCGCAAAGTACTTGGACACGTTCGTCGTTGTGTTTATCGACGACATACTTGTCTACTCGAAGACCTGGGAAGAGCATGCTGAGCATTTGCGTACGGTCCTACAAATTCTTCGGGAGGAGAAGCTGTATGCGAAGCTAAGCAAGTGTGAATTCTGGCTCGACAAGGTACAGTTTTTGGGACATATTGTTTCGGGCGAAGGCATCTCGGTGGACCCGGCAAAGATAGAATCCGTCAGAGATTGGCCGACGCCGAAGTCAGTGGCTGAGATCAGGAGTTTTCTGGGATTAGCAGGTTATTATCGGAGATTCGTCCAAGATTTCTTAAGAATCGTGGAACCATTGACGAGGCTGACAAGGAAGGACGTGCCGTTTACATGGACAGAGGAGTGCACTCAGGCATTCGACACACTAAAGCAGAAGTTAACCACGGCGCCTATTCTTACTGTACCAGATGATTCCGGTGGTTTAGTGATACACAGTGATGCCTCAGGGAAGGGTTTAGGCTGTGTTTTGATGCAGCACGGCCGAGTGGTTGCTTACGCCTCTCGACAACTGAGAAACCACGAGAAGAACTACCCTACACATGACTTGGAGTTAGCTGCGGTAGTCTTTGCGTTGAAGATTTGGAGGCACTATCTCTTGGGTGAGAAAGTGGAGGTATACACAGATCACAAAAGTTTGAAGTATGTTTTCACCCAGAAGGAACTGAACATGAGGCAGCGCCGATGGCTAGAGCTAATGGCAGATTATGATTTGGACCTTCAGTATCACTCGGGGAAGGTGAATGTTGTACCAGATGCCCTCAGTCGCAAGCCAGCGGTCATGATGTTGACCGATCAGAGAAGCATTATTGAGGACTTCCGGAGGCTTGAACTTGAAGTCGTTACACCGAACGCACTCAGTCAACTTTGGCAGCTACAGGTGCAATCTTCTTTGGTGGATCGCATCAAGACTGCAAAAGCGGACGATCCCCGATTGCAAAAGTTCAGAGAGGAAGTGAAAGCTGGACTGAGAACGGATTTGATTATACATGAAGATGGCTCTCTGAGATTCGGTAGCAGACTCTGCGTACCTAAAGGAGGCGTTCGAGAAGAAGTTTTGGCTGAAGCACACAGTTCAGCTTATTCTGTGCATCCGGGAAGTACAAAGATGTATCAGGACCTAAAGCAGCACTTTTGGTGGAACGGAATGAAGCGGGAAATTGCGAGGTTCGTATCCAGGTGTTTGGTATGTCAGCAGGTGAAGGCGGAGCACCAGAGGACAGCAGGACTGTTACAATCCCTGCCGATACCGGAATGGAAGTGGGAGCACATTACTATGGATTTCGTGACGGCCTTACCACGGAGCCCTAGGGGCAATAACGCCATTTGGGTTATCGTCGATCGCCTCACAAAAGTTGCACACTTTCTACCTTTTCGAGTGGGACAGTCGACAGAATCTTTGGCAGAAAGATATATGCAGGAGATTGTACGACTTCACGGTGTTCCAGTCAGCATTGTGTCAGACCGGGACACGAGATTCTTGTCGCACTTTTGGAAGAGCTTACAGGAGAGCTTGGGTACCCGCCTTAATTTCAGCACAGCTTATCACCCACAGACGGATGGACAATCCGAGCGTACGATTCAGACGCTCGAGGACATGCTGAGAGCCTGTATGTTGGACTTTCAAGGTTCCTGGGAGGACCATCTGCATCTAGTCGAGTTCTCTTATAACAATAGTTATCAGGCCAGTATTCAGATGGCCCCTTTTGAAGCACTATACGGGCGGAAGTGTCGATCTCCAGTAAGTTGGGATGATGTGGGAGAACGAAGACTACTGGGCCCCGAACTCATCGTTCAGACAGTCGACAAAGTTCAAATGATCAGACAGCGCATCAAGACGGCTCAGGATCGACAGAAGAGTTGGGCAGATACCAGCAGAAGGGCACTTGAGTTCGAAGTCGGAGATCATGTATTCGTGAAGATTTCCCCTACTCGTGGAGTTATCAGGTTCGGAGGTCGGGGAAAGCTTAGTCCCCGCTTTATCGGACCTTTTGAGGTGCTAGAGCGAGTAGGAGAGGTGGCCTATCGACTCGCCTTGCCTCCATCGCTAGCTGGTGTACACAATACCTTCCACGTGTCACAGTTGCGGCGTTATGTTCGGGATGAGAGCCATGTCCTGGACCACTCAGAGCTAGTTTTGGGTACTGACTTATCGTACGAGGAGCAGCCTACTACCATTCTCGACCGCAGAGAGAAAGTGCTAAAGAATAAGGTCATTCCGTTAGTCCGAGTGTCTTGGGGCGGTCGTTCCCCAGGAGAATCCACCTGGGAGAGGGAGGAAGACATCCGTGATCGTTATCCACATCTTTTTGTTTAGTACCATGTATCCTTGCATTCTTGTTAAATTTCGAGGACGAAATTTTTGTTAAGAGGGGTATGATGTAAATCCCCGTTTCCAATTCAATAAAAGTTTCCTTTTTCTGAATTCTAGTGATTTTCTTTTCCTTTCCTTCATATTTTGAATTGGTCGTTAGGCTAGATAATTGTATTTTTCCAAAACCTAAAAGTTAAAACCCAAGAGTTACAAACCAAAGTCAATTAAACTAAAACCTAAACAAAAACCCAAAATAAAATTAATATTAACACACTATTAAACCCCTCAGCCCAGAATTCCTACCAAATAAATTTTTATAACCTTATTTATCCCCGGCCCGTTGCCAAAATCTCAGCCCACTTTTCTTTTTAGAAATTATTTGTTTTCGGCCCACGACCCCAGCCCACCGCTTCACTCCCTTACCCGACCCGCTCGTCATTTCTTCTTCCCTTCTAAACTTTTTTCCCGCTCGAAATCCCCTTCGTCCCCACGTCGCCTTCCGCGCACGTCGCCCGCGCCGTTGCCCACGTCCCCGCGACCCTCGACCATGACTCCCTCGAAGTTCCCCAACCTCCTCTCGCCTCAAACTCCTCTCTCCCTCACACTCTCTATCTCTCCAACTCACTCCTCCCCCATCTCTCTCAAACCCACAACGACCTACGGCCAACTTCTCCATACGCCGACGCTGTGCCGACGACGACGATTCTCCTCGTCCCCCGTTCTCTTCCCTCGCTCTCTTCTCTTCAGAACTCACCAAGCTCCCCTGCACCTTCAGCCACCAAGCTCCCCGCACATCCAACCCCCCACTACCGAGCTCGGCCACCTTGCGACCGACGCCGACGAGCCTCCCCCACTTCGCCTGAACCACTCTGAGACTCCCTACATCCTCAGCATCACCACTCCATCACCCCAAACCCCCACTGCACTCTCTCTCTCTCTCTCTCTCTCTCTCTCCAAAAAAACCTCACTCACTGCACACTCTCCGTGCATGTCGCCGGAGCGACCACCGCCGACCATCGTCGACCCCAGCAAGTCCCAAGTGAACCACAGAGCCCCTCTAAGCTTCCAGCGCGCGCAAGACGACTCCGGGAAACTCCGACGTAAAACCCATGTTTCGATCGAAGCTCGCACGAACTTGTTCCGCGGCGTACAACGCGCGTTCGCGACATCGTTGCTGCCTTGAGACCTCGAGACGTCACCAGGCAAGTGTTTACTTGCTTCATGCTAAATTATTAGTGGTATGAACCTAACATATCTAGTTTACGGATTTGTCGAATACTAATACATAATACGATCAATGTGTTCGATGCTAATCTCCCATGAAAATGATTGTTTATTTTGACGGAACCCGATGTTTTATGTTGGCCCATATAGTGATAAATATAGTGTATGAATCTCGCTGGAAGATATGATTGTTTGTAACAAAAATTGATACCCCCAAATATGCCGTTAAAACTAGAATTTTCTCGTGCCTGAAAACGAATAAAATCACCATAAATCATATGCATACTGGATTGAGACGTTCGAGGGCTTAAATCGAAGCCGACTCGACGAAATTTAACCCTATGGAAAATCCTAATGATTTCTGTTCTGTAATCATGATGATAACTGGGTCGGAACACGACTCTGGACTGCAGTCCAGAGCGTTTCTGATTATTGTGCTCTGTTCAAAGATCTGTACCACTGTGTTTCTTGAAGTCGTATGTTACGGAATCCTACTGTAGATTAAATATATTTCTGTTATTTAAACAAACCAAGTGGTTCCATTCCATTTCATCGCCGTTTGCTATTTTTAAATGTATTTAAAAGGACAGAAAGTATATCTGCCCAGAACAGATTCAGAAATGACATATTGAGATTAAACTGTGTATAACTTTCAACATACAGATGCGATTGAGGATCCGTCTGTTGCGTTGAATACTTTATCGAAAACCCCATATTTCATTTAACTGTGACATCGCTAAATTCTGAGCCCAACTGGGTGCGATTCGTGCCGCGAAATGGACGTTCAGTTCTGAAACTGAAATTCCAGCCGCGAGCACTTAAACTGAAACAGTTATATCTTGAAAACCGAAACTCCGATTGAACTGAAACAAATTTTGATGAATTACTGACTGATTGTTCTATATATCTTACTTACATCATTTTTGCTGAATTCGTAACATATTAATTTGTGCAATTTATTTTAGTTCATGACATGCATGTTAATTCATAACATACAGAGCTTATTGGTAGCATACAATACATATATCATACCCTTGTCATATACACAGTATTAGATGCGTGTGGACATTGCATTATCGTGCGTGATAGATGTTGGTTTAGGAGTGACGAGTACACCAATGGAAAGTGAATATTCGTGACAGTGATTGATACAGTGGACAGTGATGAAACCGTGCCATTGGTATACTTGTACACAACTAGATCAATATCATAAATAGTGTAACCTGGGGAAAAGAGGGAATCAAAGTGGAAAGAGTATCGTATTTAGCGGGACCGTGTTTAGAGGATGATCATTCGAACAGAGATACTGATACATGTAGGATAGGATCTAGCGATCCGGCTGACAGGGTTATGTCCCGAGCATGTGGGCCGTTGTCTCGGGTATGTACGAGACTCCTGTTAAACATGATCCTCCTTCCACTATATGATTTCAAACTCGACCTAGAGACCGATAGGGACACATAACATATTCTGCATCATATAACGACATAGTGATTACTTGCATTGTTCTTACACCAGTATTACTTCATATACCTGTTTCGTCTCATTACAATAATATTGTTATTGTGTCGCTCTGACGACCTGAGTATGCATGCTCAGATCCCGCGGGAGGACCAGCACAGGAGACGGATCTACCCTTCGAGTTCACGGAGATTTAGACCGGTGTACCTTCTTTTTCTGCTTTCCATAAAAGTGATCGTAAGTTTGACTTTGGTTAGTATTTGTTCTTGTTATCTGAAATTTGTGAACAATGGAATATTAATGTAATAAATTAGTGATGTGATTCCTTTACCACTGCGCTTTATTTACTGATTACCATGTAATACTAGAATCCGAAGTGTGACTACGGCGGGATGATTCCTTGACCGTAGGAGCATGGCTGGCCTAGTCATCCCTCGTTTTCCGTATTTTTGGGAAGCGAGGCGTGACACACGTCCTTGAAGTTTATGATGTCGGGGATGGTAAAAGGGAAGTCCTCCATTCTTACGTTTTGGGTGTGAAGGAAGGAGTGGTCAACGCTCCCTCCGTTTTGTAGCCCATAACGCCCTAGGAGTCCAACAGTCGCTCGTCTCACCCACAACTGTACCGCCATGCGGCAGACATCGAGCCTTTCCCGGCAAAATCGAAAGGACGCGGCTCCGGCGCTTCGCCTCCCTCACGCGTTCATGACACGTGTCACCCGCGACTGTCCCTCTTCCCGATACTCACACCGGGAAGGTCGGACAGAACTTCATGAATTGACCGGGCAACAACTCTGCTCGGTCCATCCTTAGCAGGCCTCTTACGGTTCCTCCCACGCTAAGGATTGAAGCCCTCACCAAGAGGCAACCGGGCTCGCCCTTGCTTGGTTATCCCTGGCTGGTAGTTACCTACCCAAAAACGCCAGGGATCGAAGCCCTCACCAAGAGGCAGCTGAGCGGATACCCTGCTCGGCTATCCCTGGCTGGTAGTTCCCTACCCCACAACGCCAGGGATCGAAGCCCTCACCAAGAGGCAGCCGGGCGGTTACCCTGCTCGGCTATCCCTAGCTGGTAGTTCACTACCCCACAATGCTAGGGATCGAAGCCCTCACCAAGAGGCAACCGTGCTAGCCCTTGCTCGGTTATCCCTGGCTGGTAGTTCCATACCCCACAATGCCAGGGATCGAAGCCCTCACCAAGTGGCAGCCAAGCGGCTACTCTGCTTGGGTATCCCTGGTTGGTAGTTCCCTACCCCACAATGCCAGAGATTGAAGCCTTCACCAAGAGGCAGCCGAGCGGCTACCCTGCTCGGCTATCCCTGGCCGGTAGTTCACTACCCCATGATGCCAGGGATCTAAGCCCTCGCCAAGAGGCAACCGGACAGCAACCCTGCTCGGTCCTTCCTTAAGGATCCAAGCCCTCGCCAAGAGGCACCGTGCAGCAACCCTGCTCGGCCCGTCCTTAGCAGGCTTCTTATGTCCCCTCCCGCGCTAAGGATCAAAGCCCTCGCCAAAAGGCACCGGGCAGCACCCCTGCTCGACCCGTCCTTAGCAGGCCCCTTACGGCCCCTCCCGCGCTAAGGATCGAAGCCCTTGCCAAGAGGCAATCGGGCTCGCCCTTGCTCGGTTATCCCTGGCTGGTAAATTCACTACCCCACGACGCCAGGGATCAAATCCATCGCCAAGAGGCACCGGGCAGCAACCCTGATCGTCCAGTCCTTAAGGATCCAAGCCCTCACCAAGAGGCACCGGGCAGCAGCCCTGTTCAGCCTGTCCTTAGCAGGCCTCTTACGGCCCCTCCCGCGCTAAGGATCAAAGCTCTCGCCAAGAGGCACCGGGCAGCAACCCTGCTCGGCATATCCTTATGGATCTAAGCCATCGCCAAGAGGCAATCGGGCTCGCCCTTGCTCGGTTATCCCTGGCTGGTAGTTCCCTACCCCACAACGCCAGGGATTGGAGCCCTCGCCAAGAGACACCGGGAAGCAACCATGTTCGGTCCATCTTTAGCAGGCCTCTTACGGCCCGTCCCGCGCTAAGGATCAAAGCCCTCGCCAAGAGGCACCGGGCAGCATCCCTGCTCGGCCCGTCCTTAAGGATCTAAGCACTCGCCAAGAGGTAACCGGGCTCGCCCTTGCTCGGTTATCTCTAGCTGGCAGTTCACTACCCCATGACGCCAGGGATCTAAGCCCTCACCAAGAGGCAACTGAGCAGCTTCACTGCTCGGTCCATCCTTGGCAGGCATCTCACGGCCCCTCCCGCGCTAAGGATCGAAGCCCTTGCCAAGAGGCAACCGGGCTCGCCTTTGCTCGGTTATCCCTGGCTGGTAAATTCACTACCCCATGACGCCAGGGATCTAAACCCCCGCCAAGAGGCAACTGATCAGCTTCACTGCTCGGTCCATCCTTAGCAGGCCTCTCACGGCCCCTCCCGCGCTAAGGATCGAAGCCCTCGCCAAGAGGCAACCGGGCTCGCCCTTGCTTGGTTATCCCTGGCTGGTAAATTCACTACCCTACGACGCCAGGGATCAAAGCCCTCGCTAAGAGGCACCGGGCAGCAACCCTGATCGGCCTGTCCTTAAGGATCCATGCCCTCATCAAGAGGCACCGGGCAGCAACCCTGTTCGGCCCGTCCTTAGCAGGCCTCTTACGGCCCCTTCCGCGCTAAGGATCAAAGCCCTCGCCAAGAGGCACCGGGTAGCATCCCTGCTTGGCCCGTCCTTAGTAGGCCTCTTACGGCCCCTCCCGCACTAAGGATCAAAGCCCTCGCCAAGAGGCACCGGGCAGCAACCCTGCTCGGCCCGTCATTAAGGATCTAAGCCCTCGCCAAGAGGCAGCCGGGCCCGCCCTTGCTCGGTTATCCCTGGCTAGTAGTTCCCTACCCCACAATGCCAGGGATCTAAGCCCTCTCCAAGAGGCAACTGAGCATCTTCACTGCTCGGTCCGTTCTTAGAGTATAACCCCGACGTATTTTCACTACGTGACGCCCACGTCGACTTCGGGGCCACGAAGATACCGACTTCATACCGGTCTTTGCACACTTGGGCAATTGGCAAAATGGTTAAATTCAACTCGATGCGCGGTCGCCAAATGAAATTCTCCAAGCTCAGCACCGTGCAAACAGAGATTTAACAACAAGCAAAAGAAAAAATTGCGCCAAACACCACAAAAATACTTCATTCAAAAGTCCTTACAAAGGTATTATTGGCCCCCCGGGCTTACAAAAACGCCCGGAGGCTTACAAGATTCCCAAAGAAACAAAAAAATATAAGAAGACAAGGGGTTTCAGGCCTCAGGGCCGGATGCAACCCCGAGGAGCACCTTGTCCACCACAACCGGGGCTGCGTCTTGAGGATCGGCGCCCATCGCAAAAGCCTCGGCGCCGCCCTCGCCAGGAACCTCTTCCCCGGCAGCGCTTCTGGGGGCATCCCCCTGAGCGTCATCCCCACGAGGATATTCACCCCAGAGCTCTTCATCAGGGAACTCCAGCATCTGAGCCTTGACGGCGTTGAGGGCATCATGCCAGATGAGGGTAGCGGCTGCGGCTAGGTCGATGTAAAAATGGTCCGACTTCTTATAGTTCTCCACCGCCTTCGACGCTCTGAGCTCGGCCCGCTTCATCCCCTCCATCGCCGCATCGCACTCTTTCCAGAGGGAGCTTGCTAACTTCTTCAGGGTGCCGATGAGCACCTTGGAGTCCTGAAGCTTGGCCTCGGCGGCCCGGACGGCTTCACGGGACCTGGCGACCTCCTGTTTCCCGACCGCCACCTCGTCTTCGAGGACAACGACCCTCGCCATCGCCGCATCCAGCTCCAACTTTGAGCTCTCCTCCAGCGAGGAGAACTCGCCCGCGGCCCGCACCGCCGGGGCAATTTCCTCGTCCTTCATTTGGACGACGAGGGCGACGTGCTGGAAGACTTAAAGAAATCAAAAGGGGGTCAAAAAGGAAAAGGGGGCGCCCAACCTCGCGAATAATAGGACGCTGAATGGAAACCCAAGTGAGGTGCGAGCACTAACCTGCACGGCCTCTTTGGCGATGGCCGCCATTTGCGCCCTGAGAGTCCCCCGAGGGATTTTTCCCCCGGCCGACCTCTCCATCTTTGACAGCAGGCTGTCAGCAACGGAGAGCCCCGAGGGCACCTCAAAGCGGAGGTCCCCCTCATCCACAAAGATCGGGGAGGCCGGGGTGCGCGGAACCGTCCTGTGAAACCTCTTGAGGGACGACGCCGGGGAGCCAGTCTCTACCTCCGAAGCCCGGGCCTCTTGTTCCGGAACCTGCTTTCGGCTCGGCGCCTGGCTGGACTCCGGGGCACGGGGCGCATTCGAAAGCCTAGATGGAGCGGCTGCCGGGGGAGCCGGGGCCGACGTTGGACGGGAGGAACTGGCGCCTCCAGCCATCGACCCTTTCTTCTGCTCGTGCATGGCCGTTCGGAATTTGCTCACGTCCATGGGTTCTGCACAAGACAAGGTACAATGGAGTCAGCAATTCAAGTAAAAATAAAAATAAACGCAAGTCTAACAGATCGCTTGTAAACTCCTAACTTACCGGCGAACTGGGCGGGGCTGAGCCCAGCCCAACAAAGAGCCTGCTCAGAAAGCAGCACGTCAGCCCCGGGGAATGGGCTCCCACTCCGCCACTTTCACCATGTCGGGATCGTTCGACTGACTCTCCCGCCGGCAGCTATCCCTAGACCACTGGGTGGGCACGGGCCAGTCCTCATCCTCGGGCGGCCCAATAAAGAAAAACTTGTTCTTCCAATCATAGATGGAAGAAGGGATCACGACGACCTCTTACCCAACTGCACTTCCCCGTTGTTTCCTAAAGGAGATGTATACCCACCTCGGCTCGCCCGCGCGAGTGCCGTGGTGACTTTTGTAACAGAGTGAAGAGGCAAGGGTGCGCAGCCTGAAAGGGATCAGGTGCAACTTCAAATGGACCAGGAACCCAAGGAGAATCCTACAGGAGTTCGGCACTAGCTGACCCGGGGCTAACCCAAAATGATTCAGCGCTCTAACAACCTCGGGAGAGAAGGGCGGGCGCATTCCGGTCCAAAAGGCTTCCAGGTACAGGGCAATCTCCTTGCCCCATACCTGATCTGCCCTTTCCCCTTCCTCGGACAAACGCAGCATATAGCCTGGAGGAATGTGGAAACGGGCCCGAGCGGTGGCGAGCTCATCCTCATACCTCACCGTGGATGACACGCCAGGGGCATCCGTGACCTACGCTCCGGGAACCACCCCCGTCGCGCGACCCCGGAAAGAGGATCCGACCTTAACTTCCCGGGAGGACTCCGACTCAGAAGAAGAAGAAGAGGAGGAGGACGAAGAATCTACAGGGGGCTCCTTAGACTCTACCCGAGCTATTTCTACCGACTCTTCACAAGAAGAAATCTAACCTGATGGAGGGGATGAGTCCTCGGAAGAGCAAAACGCGGATTTCCCGACCTAAAAAGGAGAGCGCCGAGCTAACGAGACTCAGGACGAGGAAATTGTGAAGAGATATGGGCCCTGATGGGGACCCCACCTATATTTATAACTGCCGGCATACACATCCAATGGCGACAGTCATCTTCCGCCAAAAAGACTCTACGCATTCGACGGCCACCGTCGCTCCACCTGTCTCTCACGCATTTATCGCATCCCATCGGGCGCGAGAGACCTGCGGCTCGTCACGTCGGCCAACCTGTAGGGTTCCTAGGCACACAGTAGAGGTCTCACAAGGCATCAACCATGCCATTTTACAAAAATATGGTGCCGAGAAACCCTAGTTAACGGATCGTTGCTAGAAATCTAGGCGAAAAGAGTAAACTAGTTAACACTTAACTACTAGAATCCGGAAACTACAACCTTTGTAGATCCGGATATCCACCTCCATGGCTCCGCAACGAAGTCTCCTCGCTGTCCAAGTCGAACCCCGGGCTCTAGCGTCGGCTTCATCGGAGAATGAACTGGCTTGGTCATCGACGACGATGCCGAAGATGATCTACGTCGAGGCATCGCTAGATCAAGCTCCCACTTCACATGTGATGAAACTTGTGAAGAAAACACACTCTACTACTTGGCAAGAGGTAGAGGATGAAGAAATAGGAGGTGGGTTCTCTTTAGAATTGGATTTCTCACTCTTAAGCTCAAGTTGCCATTGATGGCCTCAAGGTTTCAAACTTGAAGATGAAGAAGAAGATGAGCTAGAATTATGATAAGTCCTTTAAAATGAAAAGAAAAAAGAATAATTATCATAATTCTAACTAGGGTTAAGTGTAGAGAATAGACCATGGTTAATTGATGGGTTAGGGTTAAGCATGATGACAAGAATGGTTAAGAAGTCAAAGCTTCATGAAGCTTCAACTAAAAGACAAAGAAAGCCACCATTCTTATCATAATCATTCCCAAATAAATAAATAAAGAAATGAATAAATAAATGATTAAGCAAAACCCTAATTATCACTTAACCATGGTTTAATTCTTCACACTTAACCAAATGATCAAGTATCATCAAACATGATACAAATGTGTGCACAAAAGTATATCACATATACTTCTTGCACATCAAGTGAGAAAATCCATATAAAGTGAACCAATACTAGCTAATGCAAAGTAATATATCAAATATATAATTATACATTAAATCATTAAATCAACATTTGATTCAATGATCCGGTCATGTCGCACATAACCGACTAGTATTCAATGTATCGATTTATCGAATCAATAATTCGATAACTAGGTCATATCGAATATAACCAATCGAAACATTTATCGCGAGAATGAAATGCGGTATCACATACGCGCATTATTCTCGGTCCCGCACATATCTCATATGCGCTCCTATTTCGTTTCGCTTGAGCCAGGAAACCTCTGTGTAGGACTCTAAAGACTCGTCAATACGCCGGTAGCAGATGATGATCATATCAAGCACCCACAAGCCGCAAGCGGTCTGCTAAACGTAATGGCCATCCGGGTATTGAGCGATCAGAAGATCGACGAGCTAGCCCGCTCACACTCCTGTGAATCCAACCAGTAACACTTACCGTACAGTCTGGTCTGTTCGTCTGATACATCGCATATCAAGTCTAGGGGTGGTATACGTCAGACCCCAATAACCGATAAGTCGTGCCGATGTGAGGCTCATAACGGGTCGAGAAACTACTGGTAACACTTACCAGCAAATCTCTGATCAGCCCTGGCCAGGGACTTCCCTGTTACGGCCAATCGAGCACAGCGCAACATCAACCCCCAATACCGGGAGAGACGAAAC
The DNA here is from genome assembly GCA_030015575.1 of Agapanthus africanus. Taxonomy (NCBI): domain Eukaryota; kingdom Viridiplantae; phylum Streptophyta; class Magnoliopsida; order Asparagales; family Amaryllidaceae; genus Agapanthus; species Agapanthus africanus. Next base: position 583,649,324 of record JASDDO010000016.1, on the reverse strand, counting down.
CCCTCCTATCGCTCATTGCCTCCATATGACTCGGGACTGTACCCAAAGACCACCGTTTTGCATGCCCTCATGGACGTGGTAAGGTGGAGATCAAAGCACAGTGGGAATCACACAAGACTCTATGACGATCTCGGGTCTATAGACTAACCTGCACAAGTGTCACTTGAGAACTGCCATCTGACATGAGGTATAATACCATCTGGGAGTTCTCGGCGAGTCCGTCCAGTGTACCCAGTTTCCACTGAGCACCCGTATACCATCTCTGATGTCAAACACCAATGGATGTGGGATCATCCATCGCCCATCTCATGGGTCGAGAAGCGTATACGCTAGTCTACTCTGGTATATCGATGCCCCATCTCGATACACCCACGACTAGGGACCTTGAAGGATGTACTTATGGACTACCATGTCCCCACTAGTATGATCTGCATCACAGTCCAGGTAGTCAAGTACATATCCTAAGGGCTTTACCAACATGTAACTATAAGACAGTTTAAAGAGACTAGTGTACATGTTAAGATAAAGAGTAACCAGATAGCATACTATCATATCGAGCAAGAAAGTCATCTCTATATATGTCCAAGCATCCAATATAATATACATCATCTGTACAATACTGGCCTCTAGGGCATACATACAACTAACAATCTCCCACTTGCACTAGGGCCAGCTGCTGTAGTATCGCATACCGAGCATCCCGAATAGTCTCTCAAACTGTATCTGGGGAATGGCCTTCGTGAGTGGATCCGCCGTGTTGTTCTTCGTGTCAACCCTCCTGACCTCGATCTCCCGGCGATCAACTATCTCCCGGATCAGGTGATACCGCCTCAGAATATGCCTGGATCGCTGATGGGACCTGGGTTCCTTGGCCAAAACCACCGCTCCATTGTTATCACAATACAAAGGTATTGGATGCTCAATGGATGGAACCACTCCAAGTTCAGTAATGAACTTCTTGATCCAGACAGCCTCTTTGGCAGCATCGTTGGCAGCGATGTATTCAGCCTCCATCGTCGAGTCTGCCACGGTTTCCTGCTTGGAACTCTTCCAGCTAACCGCCCCTCCGTAAAGGGTAAAGACAAAGCCCGACTGCGACTTAGAGTCGTCCTTATCACTCTGGAAGCTCGAATCGGTAAAGGACTCCACTTGGAGCTCTCCGTTACCATACACCAAGAACATATCTCTAGTCCTTCGTAAGTACTTGAGAATGCTCTTCACAGCTGTCCAGTGACTCTCTCCAGGATCAGCTTGATACCTGCTCACTACACTTAGTGAGTATGCTACATCAGGTCTGGTACATAGCATCGCATACATGATAGAGCCTACTGCCGAAGCATAGGGTATCCCTTGCATGCGAGCTCTCTCCAAATCAGTCTTGGGAGACATCTCTTTGGAGAGAGTGACTCCAGAGATCGTGGGCAAGTTCCCACGCTTGGACTCTTCCATACTAAACCTCTTTAGTATGGTGTCAATGTACCTGGATTGGGACAATCCCAAAATCCGTTTGGATCTATCTCTATAGATCCTAATTCCCAATATGCAGGAGGCATCACCAAGATCTTTCATTGAGAATCTTTGTGATAAGAAGAGCTTGACCGATTGCAGCATAGGAATATCATTTCCTATCAAGAGTATGTCGTCCACGTACAATACGAGGAAGACAACCTTACTCTCTGCCACCTTCTTGTAGATACAAGGTTCATCTGGATTTTTGACGAAATCAAACTCTTTGATGACGACGTCAAAGCAGATGTTCCAACTCCGTGATGCTTGCTTTAATCCATAAATGGATTTAAGCAGCTTGCATACCTTTCCGCTGCTCCCACTGTCTACGAAGCCCTCCGGCTGAGTCATGTACATGCACTCTTCTAAATCACCATTTAGAAAGGCGGTCTTAACATCCATTTGCCAGATTTCGTAATCATGATAAGCAGCGATGGCAAGCATGATCCGGATGGATTTAAGCATAGCCACTGGAGAAAAGGTTTCGTCATAGTCCACACCTGGTCTTTGACGAAAACCCTTTGCTACAAGTCTAGCTTTGAAAGTCTCCACTTTCCCATCTACACCAAGTTTCTTCTTGAAGATCCACTTGCTCCCAATGGGTTTTACCCCTTCAGGAGCAACGTCCAAAGTCCATACTTTGTTGGTGTACATAGATTCCATCTCGGACCGCATAGCATCCAGCCATTTCACTGAGTCCCCACTCGTGATGGCCTGCTCGAAGCTAGTTGGGTCATCATCCTCCATGATGCAATCCTCGCTTCCACCATCCATGAGAAAACCGTAGTATCTCTCAGGTTGGCGAGGAACCCTACTAGATCGGCGGAGAGGCTGAGGTTCATTGGGAGCTACTGAATCCTCTGGTTCCACTAAATCTTCAGTTGTAGTTTGTGTTGCTGGAACCTCTTCCAGCTCTACCTCATCGCCACTAATTTCTTTTGTAAGAAATTTCTTTTCTAAAAAGGTGGCATGTTGAGCAACAAACACCTTTTGTTGTTCACTGTGGTAGAATAGATATCCATACGAATTGCTTGGATATCCTACAAACTTACAAAAAACTGATCGTGCCTCGAGTTTGTCCGGGTTTTGCTTTTTAACATAAGCCGGACAACCCCATATCTTAACTCTTTTAAGAGATGGTCTCTTTCCATTCCATATCTCATATGGAGTGGTAGGCACAGATTTAGTTGGAACTCTATTCAATAGGTATATGGCTGTCTCCAGCGCATATCCCCAGAAGGAAATAGGTAACTCAGCTGTGCTCATCATAGAGCGCACCATATCTAATAGGGTGCGGTTCCTCCGTTCTGATACACCGTTGTGCTGTGGTGTATATGGAGGAGTCAGCTGAGAGAGAATCCCATTCTCTTTTAGGAAGTCCAGGAATTCATTGCTTAAGTATTCTCCTCCTCGATCAGATCGTAGGATTTTAATACTTTTTCCGGTTTGGTTCTCAACTTCTTGTTTATATTCCCTAAATTTCTCAAAAGCTTCTGATTTGTGTTTCATCAGGAACACATACCCGAACCTAGAGAGATCGTCAGTGAATGTAATGAAGTATGAAGAACCATCCCTGGCATGTGTAGACATGGGACCGCATACATCACTATGTATAAGTCCCAAGAGTTCGGTAACTCTTTCTCCGTGTCCCGTAAACGGAGTTTTGGTCATCTTGCCTTTGAGACATGACTGGCAAGTGTCATAAGATGAAAATTCAAACGGATTTAAATATCCATCTTTATGCAACTTAGCTAGTCGTGTCGCATTGATGTGGCCCAGTCTACAATGCCACAAGAAGGATTCGTTGAGTTCAGAACTCTTCCTCTTGTGTGTGTTTGTTATGCTTAGAACTGTTGATTGATTTAGAACATAAATGCCATTGCATAACGTGCCTGATCCAACCAACTTTTGGTTACGGAAAATGTTCATAATATTGTCCTGTAATACAAAATTATATCCCTCTTTACTCAATAAAGAAACTGATATAATGTTGCATATCAGGTTCGGCATGTAATAGCATTCGTTCAGAACCAATGTATTACCAGTTGGTAATACAAGGTGATATTCCCCGACAGTCTTAGCTGCAACAATTGCACCATTTCCGACTCTTATGTCTTTATCACCTTCTCCAAGTTCTCTACCTTTCCTTAGCCCATTTGTCTGATTACATATATGGGATCCTGACCCGGTATCCAATACCCAGGACGTAGAGCAAATGGAGAAACAGTTCTCTGTAACGAACACACCCGAAGAAAATGCATCAACATGTACTTTCTTCATTCGGGTGGCATGGGAATCCTGGTATTCCCCTATATCATGTTCATTCTTATAACTCTTATAAGAAAGAACGGAACCAACGTTCCCCAGCACAGTATAACATGCGGGTTCGGTCAATACATCCATATTATTATCTTCATTAGGGCATGAAATGGTCGCTACCTGGAGAGAGAGAGAAGAAAACACTTTAGCGTATGCTCGTGCAAGATCAGATTGGTTATTATCTTATCTAATCAGGATGGCTCCCACTGCTTTTTATCAAATCTTCCTTCAAACCCTAAAAGGAAAGACTAGCCGGGATTAATCACACACTACAAGTTCGCCAATCTTTCAGCCAGGCCAGTGTCGGTACTTTGAGGGAGGTCCCCCGTGCTTTCGCACGAACCTAATTAATGTAAACCTCGTTTTCCCAGAGGCGTAACCCCGTTGACACCTTTCTAGACACCTACTTGATCAGCTAATTGCAATGTGTAAAACTCTCCCAGGAGTAACTCTTACTCGCAGTGGGTATCGGGATCCAACTATCTCATAGAAGGTATGCAATCTCATTGCAAATTTCAACACTTGAAATTCCCGATAATGCTTTTGCCCCTAGCAACTTATGACCTTGGCTAAGGTCAACAAATCATAAGCGCTAGTCAAGTTCAACCCGTCATTTCCTGATTGAATCAAACCCACCCGTACGACCCTTGGCTAAGGTCAACAAAGTCGCACGACTACCCTAACTCAATCACATCTCATGTTTTAGCAGATAAATACTAATTAGCTACCGTACACCACGCCTTGGCTAAGGTCAACAAACGCAGCACGAATACTAACTAGTCTCTATCTGAAATGACGGAGGGCTACGCAGGTTTTTCTGAAAACCTATTGCGTAATGAACTTGATATCGTTGTAGAATCAAATGAAGTTTTTGAAATGGAGTGATTTTGAGGCTTTTCTAGTTTTGCTAAAGGAGTCACTCCCGGTGAAGGGATCTCGGTCCTTTCCTCGTCGAATGAGGTGCGGGATATATCATATATATCGCTGTGCAAAGCAAAAACCCAAAAGCAGTCAAAAGCAAACCGAGTGTGTAGCATCTGCCAGTTATTGCTAAAGGAGTCACTCCCGGTGAAGGGATCTCGGTCCTTTCCTCATCGAATAAGGTGCAGGGTATATCATATATACCGCTGTGCAAAGCAAAAACTGTAGCTACCTTTTTTATTTTAAAATTCGATTCCACAACATCTTAGGTTTCTTATCTTTCATTAATCACATTAATGAAGTCCCATCATTTAAATACCTAAACATCACAGATAGATATGACGTACACTTATGCCATCCGCATTCGCCTCGATGTCCCCTCGTGCACCGTTAGGTTAGGTAACTAACGACAGAGCAGGGCAGGGCTAGCGCGGGTGTAAAACATAAGTAACGTCTATATAATATATCATATATACTATATACTATATCCATCACAGAGTCACAACACAGATATCGCAGCAGAATAAACATATGAAATATTGGATATACTAGGACGTCCGTGTTTTCAATACGAGCCAGTATAAAACACGGATTCCACGGTCGTGATGAATAGCCAATCCCACACCCTTAGACCCCTACGAGAGCGGCAAGCAACCCTGCCAATTCTAGGGTTAGGAGACCCGGACTCGACTCCTCGAGTTGGTCTCCCACTGGACCCCAGAACCCGGTTACTTGTGCTCCCCTCCTTGGGTCTATCCTAATGCGGAAAAGTAAACAATATACAAAAGGTGACAACTTCCGCTACCTGGAAGTGCCCCAAATAAAAGAATATTACATACAAGTTTTTACATGAATGAAAATGAAAAACACTCATCTCACATAAAAACCCCCGGCTATTCAAACACGACGATCCAATATAACATATCCAGCAACACATAACATCACATGTCATCAACGTAAGTAAATATGCGCATCCCAATTGTCGTTGACATATAGCAATGAAACCGGCGATATCACATATTACACTTACGGTCACAGAAAAGAAAGTGTAAAACTACAACAATTGGAATCCGCAACTTCTTTAGACATCGCATGCCTAATCAAATGAAATACTTAGACATCACATGCCTAACAGATATAAATCCCGCATTTTAGTCTCATTATCGAAAACTCTTTTCAATATCAAATGAAACTAAACCGCTAGATTTATATCATTCATTCAGTTATCACATAACTGTTTGTGAATTCCAATTATTGTATCCCATTCCAGATAAATAGAATATATTAAACTTTCCGATCGAACATTCGAACACCCAAGTTTTCCCGAAACCATCCAACACATGAAATAGGTTCAAAGACATTCGTTTCATGCCTCAGTACCAACGGTCCAGCCGTAGAAGGGTCAAGCCAACGCCTCACATGTGGCACGCCGTACTGCCCCAAACCCGAAGGTTCAAAGGGCAGTTCAAGACGGTCACATAATCGAGTTAAGGTTTGTTGTCTTCTAGAGGGACCATCGCGTTACTTGCACTACTCAGAACGTCCTTAAACCTCACAATAATCCAACACTTGGATATTTTTGGCAGGGGAGAGATTGGGTATTTATATCCGGTCGAACTTTTTAACATATTCAAAAAATTATCCGGAAAACACATAGACAAAGTTCGATAATCCGATCGAATCGTCGATTCCCTATACAACCCCAGAATACTCAACTCTGGAGTCAAATTAAAATTCCCAGAAAACTCAGAACAATTAATCAGGAATTACTGTGCAAAAACCAAGGGCTGACGTCACTATTTAGCCGCGGAACCGCCGCAGAAGCTTAGCTTCTGCCGCGGTTCCGCCGCACTTTTTACTGTTCACTGGAAACGTTTTGCACAGTAACTCTTAGATTTTATTGCTGAATTTTTAAAGCATTTTTAATTGACAAAAAACCACAAATTTGAAAAATTTCCAGAGAGCTATTTTGGGGTTGGGTTTTCGGTTCGTCCGGGTTTCAAACTCCGTCTAGACTTCGCCTAAGGCTCTAGCTAGGCTCTGATACCACTGTAGGGTTCCTAGGCACACAGTAGAGGTCTCACAAGGCATCAACCATGCCATTTTACAAAAATATGGTGCCGAGAAACCCTAGTTAACGGATCGTTGCTAGAAATCTAGGCGAAAAGAGTAAACTAGTTAACACTTAACTACTAGAATCCGGAAATTACAACCTTTGTAGATCCGGATATCCACCTCCACGGCTCCGCAACGAAGTCTCCTCGCTGTCCAAGTCGAACCCCGGGCTCTAGCGTCGGCTTCATCGGAGAATGAACTGGCTTGGTCATCGACGACGATGCCGAAGATGATCTACGTCGAGGCATCGCTAGATCAAGCTCCCACTTCACATGTGATGAAACTTGTGAAGAAAACACACTCTACTACTTGGCAAGAGGTAGAGGATGAAGAAATAGGAGGTGGGTTCTCTTTAGAATTGGATTTCTCACTCTTAAGCTCAAGTTGCCATTGATGGCCTCAAGGTTTCAAACTTGAAGATGAAGAAGAAGATGAGCTAGAATTATGATAAGTCCTTTAAAATGAAAAGAAAAAAGAATACTTATCATAATTCTAACTAGGGTTAAGTGTAGAGAATAGACCATGGTTAATTGATGGGTTAGGGTTAAGCATGATGACAAGAATGGTTAAGAAGTCAAAGCTTCATGAAGCTTCAACTAAAAGACAAAGAAAGCCACCATTCTTATCATAATCATTCCCAAATAAATAAATAAAGAAATAAATAAATATATGATTAAGCAAAACCCTAATTATCACTTAACCATGGTTTAATTCTTCACACTTAACCAAATGATCAAGTATCATCAAACATGATACAAATGTGTGCACAAAAGTATATCACATATACTTCTTGCACATCAAGTGAGAAAATCCATATAAAGTGAACCAATACTAGCTAATGCAAAGTAATATATCAAATATATAATTATACATTAAATCATTAAGTCAACATTTGATTCAATGATCCGGTCATGTCGCACATAACCGACTAGTATTCAATGTATCGATTTATCGAATCAATAATTCGATAACTAGGTCATATCGAATATAACCAATCGAAACATTTATCGCGAGAATGAAATGCGGTATCACATACGCGCATTATTCTCGGTCCCGCACATATCTCATATGCGCTCCTATTTCGTTTCGCTTGAGCCAGGAAACCTCTGTGTAGGACTCTAAAGACTCGTCAATACGCCGGTAGCAGATGATGATCATATCAAGCACCCACAAGCCGAAGCGGTCTGCTAAACGTAACGGCCATCCGGGTATTGAGCGATCAGAAGATCGACGAGCTAGCCCGCTCACACTCCTGTGAATCCAACCAGTAACACTTACCGTACAGTCCGGTCTGTTCGTCTGATACGTCGCATATCAAGTCTAGGGGTGGTATACGTCAGACCCCAATAACCGATAAGTCGTGCCGATGTGAGGCTCATAACGGGTCGAGAAACTACTGGTAACACTTACCAGCAAATCTCTGATCAGCCCTGGCCAGGGACTTCCCTGTTACGGCCAATCGAGCACAGCGCAACATCAACCCCCAATACCGGGAGAGACGAAACCCCTCCTATCGCTCATTGCCTCCATGTGACTCGGGACTGTACCCAAAGACCACCGTTTTGCACGCCCTCATGGACGTGGTAAGGTGGAGATCAAAGCACAGTGGGAATCACACAAGACTCTATGACGATCTCGGGTCTACAGACTAACCTGCACAAGTGTCACCTGAGAACTGCCATCTGACGTGAGGTATAATACCATCTGGGAGTTCTCGGCGAGTCCGTCCAGTGTACCCAGTCTCCACTGAGCACCCGTATACCATCTCTGATGTCAAACACCAATGGATGTGGGATCATCCATCGCCCATCTCATGGGTCGAGAAGCGTATACGCTAGTCTACTCTGGTATATCGATGCCCCGTCTCGATACACCCACGACTAGGGACCTTGAAGGATGTACTTATGGACTACCATGTCCCCACTAGTATGATCTGCATCACAGTCCAGGTAGTCAAGTACATATCCTAAGGGCTTTACCAACATGTAACTATAAGACAGTTTAAAGAGACTAGTGTACATGTTAAGATAAAGGGTAACCAGATAGCATACTATCATATCGAGCAAGAAAGTCATCTCTATATATGTCCAAGCATCCAATATAATATACATCATCTGTACAATACTGGCCTCTAGGGCATACATACAACTAACACAACCAACGCCTGACACGTAGGTTGCCGCTTCGACGAACGTACGCACGATCCGGCGCTTCCTTTTTAATGCAAGATCTGACCCCTGATTCGCTGACATCATCAAGAAAATACGGCTGATTGCCCAGCCATGCGCACATACGATATCTTCGAAAATAAGCTCACCCCGGGTGACCCGGCGGACCACTCTTGACCCGACCCATGAGCGGGTCGGGACGAGAGTGGGGGGGGGGTAATGATGATGCTCGATATCGGTGATCTCCCAGATCGTGACACGTGGAAGATGACATGTTCCGAAGCTTGCAAGAAAGGATCAAGAACGGTACGTCGGAAGAATACCTCGGGTCTGCGACCCAATGGACGTGGCCGACCTTCTGCGACCGCCAACACCACTCTTATGCCCGCCTTATAAACAACCGTTGGCTTGTCTCTGAGCCCCCCTGCACAATTGGCCTCCCGGCCCTCTCAGCTCGTCTCCGGGCTATCGCAGAACCAAGATATCTCGGCCTCCCGCCCTTCTGCGAGCCTCCCGCTGAGCTCATCTTCCTCGGTCTCATTGACCGACCCACAACACCGATCACAGGCGCCTCCGCCACGGCTCCGTGAATCTTTCCATGCGCGAGGTATCCGCCGGCCACGTCCTGCGTTCCACGCCATCACGATCCCCCATTAACGAGCATGTCTCGTCCTCAATGCGGGATCCCACCTATCACGCGGTCGTGACGCCAGGGACGTAACGGCCGGCGTGATTTTCGCGCCTGCTTGCCCGTCGCCACCACTATATAAACCCCTCTTTCTGGCGATCGAAGTAAGTCAGTCTTTCCTCATTAGGTCGTTACTCTGCTTAAATATCCGGTCTAACTTGATCGTCGGAGGGTCCTCGGTGATACAACCACCCCGGGACTTCCTTGCAGGTAGCTCAGCCTCAACCATCTCAAACCCATTGAGATCCACACGCTTCAGGAGGCAACCTCCAACTTAATCTCAGCCGTCCGTCGTCGCTTGCAGCAGATCTACGGAAGGTAACATCTGAAGAAGATCGAGACATCCATCACTCCTATATATTTAGGAATAATCAAATTTGCGTCAATTACTATTTAATCTTCCAACTCAGATCATCTAATTCAAATAATTCTCTGCTCTCAAATAAAGTCTCTCCACTCCGATCCCTATTTTTCTCCTTCAAAATGGTCAAGAATGAAAAGATTGTTTAAAAGAATTTTAAAAAACATTTGCTTACGAGATTTTATGAATATTTATAACTCTTTAGTATAGTTATATGAATATCTTTCTTACTCTAATAAAACCTAGGAGGATAACAAATTCTAGGAACTGACAAAGAGTACCTTTATAATAATAGAAAGCAGTAGGTTAACTAATGTTATTTAGTTTTCTTGAAATGTAAACTCTTATAAGATTAATTTTTTTTATTTCGTAATTTTAATGGAATGTTTATTTAGCCGGGGCCTTTTTGAGCCTATCCATTTTTCTTTTAAAAGAAAACCCGACAAGCCACAAAAGAAGTCAGTACCCATTAATGAACACATTAGTAAATATAACTTCTTCTTCTTCTTCTTCCGTCTTCTTCTTCTTCTTTTGCCAAATTAAGATAAGTAAATATAATTTGCCTACACAGGCAAAGGCACAACCTAAAAGGTGATTAAAAAAATATAAAAACATCATTAAGATCATTTGTACCTTATAATGCGCGATCTGAAGGAAAAATTATAACAAGTTGTGGGAAGAAGCATGAAATTATCTTATTTTTTTTCAACCTCACCACCCTCTTTTATACAATCAAACATAATTAGTTGATTAAGTACTTTTTTAATTGATAATTTTGCTTTCATGATATTATAATATTTCTTCATCTCTTGTAACTGTTGTTCGAAAAAGATCCAAATTAGAAATTGGTAGGTGACGTGACCTGTATCACACCAAGATGTTACCTTCCGTTGATTTGCTGATGACGGCGATAAACGGCTGAGATTGGATCTGGAGGCAGGCTCCTGAAGCGTGTGGATCTCAATGGGTTTGAGATTGGTTGGGCCGAGTTACCTGCAAGGAAGTCCCGGGGTGGTTGTACCACCGAGGACCCTCCGACGGTCAAGTTAGAGAGGAAATTCGAGCAGAGTAATGGCTTAGTGGAGTAAAAATGGCTTACTTGAACCGTCTGAAGAAGGGGTTTATATAGCGGTGGTAGCAGGCAGGGCAGGCGCGAGAATCACGCCGACCGTTACGCTCCCGACGTAACGCCCCCCGTGATGAGCGAGATCTCCCATTAATGGCGAGACAGGCTCGTTAAGGGGGGGTCGTGATGGCATGGAACGTGGGACGTGGCCGGCGGATATCTCACGCATGGTGAGATTCGCGGGATGGCGGTTGCGTCTGTGAGCGGTTGCCGTTGGTCGGTCGATGAGACCGAGGAAGATGACCTCGTCGGGAGAGCTCGCGGACTAGCGGGAGAGCCGAGGTATCTTGGTTCTGCGGTAGTCCGGAGACAAGCTGGGGGGCGAGGAGGCCACTCGTGCAGGGGGCTCGGAGGTGAGCCAGTGCTTGTTTGTGGGACGGGCACAGGAATGGCCTGGTCGGCCACTGTGGGTCCTTTCTTGCATGCTCTGGGACACGTCATCGGCTACGTGTCATGATCTGGGAGATCACCGATATCGAGCATCATCATTAGCCCTCCACTCTCATCCCGACCAGGTGATGGGTCGGGTCGAGAGTGGTTTGACGGGTCATCCGAGGTGAGCTCCTTTTCTGGTAGTTCTCCACCGCCTTTGACGCTCTGAGGTCGGATCGCTTTGCCCCCTTTACCGCCGCCACCAGCTCCTTCCGGAGGGTGCTCGTCGACTTCTTCATGGTGCCGACTAGCACCTTGGAGTCCTGAAGCTTGGCCTCGGCGGCCTCACGGTACCTGGCGACCTCCTTCTTCCCGGCCGCCACCTCCTGCTTCCCGGCCACCACCTTGCCCTCGAGGGCGGTGACCTTCGCCATCGCCGCCTCCAGGTCTAGCTTCGATCTCTCCTCCAGCGAGGAGAGCTCGCCCGCGGCTCGAATCGCCGGGGTAATCTCCTCGTCCTCTATATTGACGACGAGGGAGACGTGCTGGAGGACCTGGAGAAATAAGAGGGGAGGGGGTCAGCAAGAAAGAGAGGCACCAAACCTCATGAATGATAGGATGCTAAGTGAAAAAGACAAGTAGGGGCGAGCACTAACCTGCACGGCCTCCTGGGCGATGGCCGCCATCTGCGCCCTGAGGGTATCCCGAGGGATCTTGCCCCCAGCCGACCTCTCCATGTCCGCCAGCAAGCTGTCAGCAACAGAGAGCCCCGAGGGCACCTCAAAGTGGAGGTTCCCCTCGTCCACTAAGATCGGGGAGGCCGGGGTCCACGGAACTGCTCGAGGGAACCTCTTGACAGACGGCCCCAGGGAGTCGATCTCTACGTCCGAAGCCTGGGCCTCCGGTTCCCGAGCCCGCTTTCGGCTCTGCTCCTGGCTGGGCTCTGGGGCCCGGCCCGCACACGAATGCCGGGGTGGGGCGGCTGCCGGGGGAGCCGGGGCCGACGTCGGACGGGAGGAGCAGGCACCTCCAGCTTTCGATCCCTTCTTCGGCTTGCGCATGGCCGCTCGGAGTTCGCTTAGGTCCATGGGTTCTGCGCAAGGCAAGGTACACTGGAGTCAGCAACACAAGTAAAATGAAAATAAACACAAGTCCAACAGATTGCCTGCAAGCTCCTAACTTACTGGCGAACTGGGCGGGGCTGAGCCCATCCTAACTAAGGGCCCGCTTAGAAAGCAGCACGTCGGCTCGGAGAATGGGCACCCACTCCGCCACCTTTGCCGCATCGGGATCGTTGGACTGACCTCCCCGTCGGCACCTACACCTAGACCACTGGGTGGGCACAGGCCAATCCTCACCCTCCGGCGATCCAACAAAGAAAAACTTCTTCTTCCAATCATAGATGGAAGAAGGCATGACGACGACTCCCGAACCGGGAGCACTCCCCTGTTGTTTCCTGAAGGAGATGTAAACCCACCACGGGTCGCCCGTGCGAGTGCCGGGGTGACGTTTGTAGAGGAGAGAAGAGGCAAGGGTGGACAGCCTGAAAGGGATCAGCTGCAACTTCAAACGGACCAGGAACCCGAGGAGAATCCTCCAAGAGTTCAGCACTAGCTGGTCCGAGACTAACCCGAAGTAATTCAGCGCTCTAACAACCTCGGGGAGAAGGGCAGGCGCATTTCGGCCCAAAAGGCTTCCAAGTACAGGGCAATCTCCTTGCCCCGTACCTGATCCGCCCTCTCCCCCTCCCCGACTTTGGCGAGCTCTTCCTCGTACCTCACCGTAGACGACACGCCAGGCGCATCCGCGACCTCCACTTGGGGAACTGCCCCCGTCGCGTGACCCTGGGAAGAAAACCTAACCCTAACACCCTGGGAGGACTCCGATCCAGAAGAGGAAGAAGAAGAAGAGGAAGACTCTACAGAGGGCTCCCCAGACTCTACACCAACTACATCTATAGACTCCTCAGAGGAAGACATCTAACCTGATGAAGAGGAGTCCTCAGAAAAGCGAACGCAGAAATCCCGACTTAAAGAGGAGAACGCCGAGCTAACAAGACCAAAGACGATGAGATTATGAAGTGGAATGGGCCCTCAAGTGGACCCCACCTCTATTCATAGCCACATCGGCGTATCAATCCAACGGTGGCAATCATCTCCCGCCAAAACGACGCTTCGCACTCAACAGCCACCAACGCTCCACCTGTCACGCATACATTGGCCGTATCCCATCAGACGCCAGAGGTCTGCGGCCCGTCGCGTCAGCCAACCAGCGCCCAACACGTGGGCTGTCGCTTCAGCGAAAGTACGCATGATCCAGCACGCCCTCTTTAATGCAAAGATCTCACCCCTGATTCGCTGGCGTCATCCAGAAAATACAACAGATTGCCCAGGGGCACGCCCGACGATATCTTCGAAAAGGAGCTCACCTCGGATGACCCTTCAAACCACTCTCGACCCGACCCGTCACCTGGTCGGGACGAGAGTGGGGGGGTTAATGATGATGCTCGATATCAGTGATCTCCCAGATCATGACACGTGGCCGATGACACGTGGCCGATGGAATGCAAGAAAGAACCCACAGTGGCCAACCAGGCCACTCCTGTGCCCGTCCCACAAACAAGCGTTGGCTCACCTCCGAGACCCCTGCACGAGTGGCCTCCTCGGCCTCCCAGCTCGTCTCCGGTCTACCGCAGAACCAAGATATCTCGGCTGTCCCGCTAGTCCGCGAGCTCTCCCGCCGAGGTCATCTTCCTCGGTCTTATCGACCGACCAACGACACCGCTCACAGGCGCAACCGCTATCCCGCGAATCTCGCCATGCACGAGATATCCGCCAGCCACGTCCTATGTTCCATTCCATCACGATCCCCCCATTAACGAGCTTGTCTCGCCATTAATGGGAGATCCCGCTCATCACGCGGGCATGACGTCGGGAGCGTAATGGCCAGCGTGATTCTCGTGCCTGCCCTGCCTGCTGCCACCGCTATATAAACCCCTTCTTCAGACGGTTCAAGTAAGCTATTTTTACTCCACTAAGCCGTTACTCTGCTCGGATTTTCTCTCTAACTTGACCATCGGAGGGTCCTCGGTTGTACAACTACCCCGGGACTTCCTTGCAGGTAGCTCGGCCCAACCAAGCTCAAACCCATTGAGATCCACACGCTTCAAGAGCCTGCCTCTAGATCCAATCTCAGTCGTCTATCGCCGTCATCAGCAGATTAACGGAAGGTAACATCTTGGCGTGATCCAGGTCACGTTAGGAATCAAGAATTTCCCACAGACGGCGCCAGCTGACGTGATCTGGATCACGCCAAGATGTTACCTTCCGTTGATCTGCTGATGACGACGATAGACGGCTGAGATTGGATCTGGAGGCAGGCTCCTAAAGCGTGTGGATTTCAATGGGTTTGAGGTTGGTTGGGCCAAGCTACCTGCAAGGAAGTCCCGGGGTGGTTGTACCACCGAGGACCCTCCGACGGTCAAGTTAGAGAGGAAATCCAAGCAGAGTAACGGCTTAGTGGAGTAAAAATGGCTTACTTGAACCGTCTGAAGAAGGGGTTTATATAGCGGTGGCAGTAGGCAGGGCAGGCGCGAGAATCACGCCGGCCGTTACGCTCCCGACGTCACGCCCGCGTGATGAGCGGGATCTCCCATTAATGGCGAGACAGGCCCGTTAATGGTGGGATCGTGATGGCATGGAACGTGGGACGTGGCCGGCGGATATCTCGCGCATGGAGAGATTCGCGGGATGGCGATTGCGGCTGTGAGCGGTGTCGTTGGTCGGTCGATGATACCGAGGAAGATGACCTCGGAGGGAGAGCTGACGGACGAGCGAGAGAACCGAGGTATCTTGGTTCTGCGGTAGCCCGGAGACAGGCTGGGAGGCCGAGGAGGCCACTCGTGCAGGGGCTCGAAGGTGAGCCAGCGCTTGTTCGTGGGACAGGAACAGGAGTGGCCTGGTCGGCCACTGTAGGTCCTTTCTTGCATGCTCCGGGACACATTATCGGCCACGTGTCATGATTTGGGAGATCACCGATATCGATCATCATCACTAAGGCTGAGTTGAGTCATAAGTGAGAGTCCCGAGCCTAGCCCAAGTAATTGGATCTGATTAGGATTTTGGCTTGAACAAATTAATATTAAGCATCTTTTCTTATCCAAATTAAACCATCATATTTTCCTGAATTTTGTATTTTTGATACATTTTAGAACCAGCAACTGCCCGTTTATTTTTTAGTTTCCACATATCTTTTTGTAGATAAAAATAAAGATTTGATAATCATATATTTATATACTTACTCGATTTTGTGCACGTGTATAAAAATAAAGATTTGATATATCTTCATTATCTTATCTGTCATGCCCTGCTTCCCAGAGTATGCTAAGATAGGCACGTGACATAACCAACCATGCTACCTGTGGATAGGAAATATCCTTCCACAGTCACATTACGGCTGTAGAGATATCAAGAACAGTAAAATAAACTAAACTATCTAATATATGTCCATGAGCCAGAATAAATGAGTCAAGAAATAATATAATATGCGGAAGCAAAAGATCCAATAAATAAAACACCTGGAAAGTAAAACTGGATACTAACAGGATCCTCACTGCTCGGTCTAATGGCGGCAGTACTCTTGATCAGTCTGCAACAAAGGTAGAGGATCTGGGCCATGCAAAACCCAGACGTCAGTGCGTCATAATATCAAGCAATAAAATAAACAGGGGTATCAAGACATACAAGTATGTGTATGAACAGTAAAACAGGAATAACAGTAATATAAAAGTGACAGTGAAAGGGTAAAGCACAGGTGATGTGCAGTGAGTATTCTAAACTGGTATACTGGGTTAACTACTCTCAAGTCTTTGAAATCAATTTGATGAATCATCGAATGTAACTCAATAGTATCCCGTGCGTGCCCGGGACCACGGTTAAGATTCTCGGGCTGAAGCCGAGACATGCCGCTAGTCACTAAAATAGGAAATATGTATAGATGAATGATGTCAGCAGCATCATCCCAAAGCTGGCCTAACCTCTAAAACTGATCAGTAAAGGTATCGAACTGTCGAGTTACAAGTCAGTTTTCATCATTGATTTCCCCATACCTCCAAGTTATGTATTCAAGTCTGGTATTGATAAATCTGGAGCTAATGCCAATACAGGATCAGCAGGTAAAGGTTTGTCTGGATAGACAACAGGAAATGTCCGTAGGGACAACAGGTTAAGTTTGTTGGCATTAGTAACAAGATCAAGTAACAGGTATAGCCATGGTATATCAGGTCAAGTCAGGTAGTATATAGGTATCATGTCATGTTAAGAAGTGCACGGTACCATGTCGTGTCAAGTAGTAGTGTATCAAGTCGTGTCAGGGGTGCACAAGTAACAAGTGGGTGCTCATAATCAAACTATAATAAGCATGAGTATACAAAACAAGTATGGGGTACTAATGGAACAATAAAATGGAATATTGTGGTGTGGTATGCAAAAGGTACGGATTAAAGCATATGGATGCACAGTTATCGATTTAGGTTAAGATTATAGTTCCAACACTAATTAAATACACTTTATCAAATATGGAATGTTAAAATCTCATTAATATGTATTAAATGATCTAGGGATGCAATTGAATATATATTAGGCTAGATGTATGCAATCGGGTGTCCGATAGGGTATAAACTATTAAAAGGGTACTATGGGCTATGCAACCAAGTACTATGTGATATAAATATAGACGTGGGTACCACGTATGGTAAACTAAAATGCAACATGATATGTTTCAAGTTCTAGATCTAAAATGATATAATGGAACATCGAAATATTAAAATGGAACATGTGACATTAGATTTAATCTACAGGTTTAATATGCAATTAAATAAGTATAAATAAATTAAATAGCATGTAGCAAGTTTTACTTGCCTGATGGAACACGATACGGATACGCGCTGCAATGTCCAATGTCGGTAAAAGTTGTGATTCACACACACGTGCCCGAAACGGAACCAGCCAATGCAAGAAGTGACCACGCGGCACGAGAACGTCTTCTGGGTCGCCCGGATCGTCGACGACATGCATGACTCTGATGAGACGGCCGAGACCCGATTCAAGAAAGCAAGAAAAAAGGAAAGAAAGAAAAGAGAAGAAGGAAGGAATGGGTTGTGGATATTGGCTCTGTGGTTGGTGTTTGAGGACAGAGGCGAGGCAAGGGAAACGAAGGCGACGATGATGTGTTTCCGGCGATCACCGGAAAAAGTATAAGATCAAGAAAGAGGAAGAGAAGAGAAAAGAAGAAGAAGAAGAAGAATAGAGGAAGTGGGTGATGGTGTCTTGGGGTCTGGAGTTCTGGGCCGAGGAGGTGACAAGGAGGTATGCGAAGGCAAGGCGGAGGTGGGTGCAGTGACCGGAAGCTTGGGGTGCAGGGGGTTTGCTCGGGTGAATAAGGCGAGGAGACGAGGAGTGAGGTGAGGAAGATGAGGAGAAGGAGCAGGTGATGAAGATGGAGGTGGTGGAGACGGGAATACGATGACGAAGGTGGAGAACGGAGGCAACGTCGTTCAGGCGATGGGTTCGTGCAGGGTTTGCAGGCGTCGGGAGAGAGAAGGAAAGTGAGGTGGATCGAGGAGTTGAAGATGGTGATGGCGAGGTGGAGTCGTCGAGGGTGGTTGTCGACGTCGTGAGGTTGACGACGACAAGCGCGGCGAGGCAAGTAAGGGGAGGCGATATGGGTGCAAGGATTGGAAGGACGCTGCGGCAAAGGAGGAAAGGCCCAGCGATTGTTTTGGAGGAGGGAGATGGTCGAGAGAGATGAGAGTGGTGAGGGGAGGCCGACGAGGTCGACAGCGATGGTGGCGACGGGCGCGAGCGAGCTAAGGTTTCGTGGTTGCGAAAAAATAAAAGAAGGAGAAGATGATGATAAGAGAAGAGAGAGAGTACGGGATTAATAATGAAAGGGATTTTAAAATTTTAGAGGGGGAGAGAGAGACTGAGAGAGAGAGAGAGAAGGGGAACGGTTAGGAGAAAGAATTTTGTAGGTTAGCGGGGAGAGAGAAAGAGAGAAAGAAAGAGAGAAGGAAAAAAATAGAGAAGAAAAGAGAGCGAGTGGGGCCACGAGAGAGAGAAAAAGAGAGTTGGAAAGCTGAGTTGTTATTTGTTGTTTAGATTTTAAATTTAAAAGATTTTAGTAAGTTGTGAAAAAATATTAACAGTTAGGAGATTTTAAATATAAAATTTAAAATAAATATTCAATGAGTTTGAATTTAGGCGGGATACAAAATATTCCAAAACCCGCCGGGTCGGGTCTAAAATTTCAGACTTTAAATATAAAAAATATATGCGACTTTCAAAATTCAAAACGGATGCTCAGGTAACGAAAAAGCATACCCCCAAGAATGGATTCACGTACGTGCGCATAGCATCCAAACACGTCCATTTCACTGAACAGGACGAGAACAAGATGCGCGGATGCTACCACGGGGTTAGGGGTACCATGCAGGCTATGAAATGCAATTTTAATTTATTATACATGACCTAAAATGTTATATGTAAAATATGCAATGCTAGATAAAATACCAGTATGAAGTTTAGATTCGATGCACATGTCTATGTAACAAGCCAGGGTAATCTATAAATAAGAACCAAACAAGTTCAAGCAAGCGGGTCGGGTCGAATGCAATGTAAAATGTAAAATACCATTCGCACCCAGACACGATAAATCAAGAAAATACCACAGATAATAAAATACGGAAACTGGAATTGGTATAAATGAACTAGGTTGTTACATTATACCCAACTACAACAAGAATTTTGTCCTCGAAATTCCAAGAACAGGAAAGGATAAACAATCAACAAACTACAAGAATAGACGTGGAAACTTTTGCCGGATTTCATTTTCTCGTTCCTAAGTTGATTCTCCATGCGAGCGATTTCCCCAAGAAACAAGTACGAGAGGGATAACCTTGTTCTTAAGAACCTTTTCACTTCGATCCACAATCGACATCGGTCATTCTTCAAAGGTTAAATCTTCTCGTACAGTCAACTCCGAATAATCCAGCACATGTGTTTCATCTCGAACATACTTACGGAGTTGAGATACATGAAACACATCATGAACATTGGCCAAGGATTGCGGTAAAGCCAATCGATACGCCACTTCTCCAACACGCTCCACAATCTCAAAAGGTCCAACGAATCGAGGACTAAGCTTTTCTCGACTTCCGAAACGAATCACCCCTCTAGTCGGTGATATCTTCAAGAATACCAAATCACTAACAGCGAACTTTAGAGGTCTTCTCGATGTATCTTCCCAACTCTTGTGTCGGTCTTGTGCTGCTTTCATATAATTCCGGATAGTGTTAACCTCCTCAACTGTTTGCGCGATCAAATCCGGTCCCAACAATCTTCGTTCTCCAACATCGTCCCAACAAACAGGTGAACGACACTTGCGACCATATAAAGTTTCGAATGGAGCCATCTGAATAGTCGCCTGAAAACTGTTATTGTAAGAAAACTCCACCAAGTGTAGATGATCCTCCCATGAACCCTTGAAGTCTAACATGCAAGATCTCAACGTGTCTTCAAGAGTTTGGATTGTTCTCTCTAACTGGCCATCTGTTTGAGGATGATAAGCTGTGCTAAACTTCAATCGAGTCCCCAAACTTTCCTGTAAACTCCTCCAGAAGTGTGATAAGAAACGAGTGTCATGGTCGGACACGATGCTCGCTGGTACACCATGCAATCTTACTATCTCCTGCACGTACCGCTCTGCCAAAGCTTATGTTGATTAACCAACTCGAAATGGGATGAAATGAGCTACCTTGGTCAATCGATTAACAATCACCTAAACTGCATTGTTGCCTTTTGGACTCCACGGTAAAGCCATCACGAAATCCATGGTTATATGTTCCTACTTCCATTGAAGAATCGGAAGTGGTTGCAATAAACCAACAACCCTTTGATGTTCAGCCTTAACTTGTTGACACACCAAGCACTTTACCACAAAGCGGGCAATCTCCCGTTTCATGCCTTCCCACCAGTAATGCTGTCGTATATTTCGGTACATCTTCGTGCCTCCTGGATGTACGGAATATGCTGACTGTGCGTCTCCTTCAGAGTTCTTCGGGAATATTTCCCTTTGGCACACACAAACATTTACCATATCACAACGAACCATCTTCATGAATCAACAAGTCTGTTCGAAGTCCAGCTTCAACCTGTTCTCGAAACTTCTGCAATCTAGGGTCTTGTAACTGCGCTGCTTTAATATTCTCGATCAACGACGACTGTACTTACAGCTGCATCAACTGTCCCGAAGAATGCGGTAGCACAATCTCCAAATCAAATCTTTGAAAGTCTTCAATAAGTTCCTTCTGTGCAGTCAACATCTGAATTGCTGGCAACCGACTGAGCGCATCCGGCATAACATTAACTTTTCCCGGATGGTATTTAAGATCAAGATCGTAGTCAGCCATCAGCTCCAACCATCTACGCTGCCTCATATTAAGCTCCTTCTGCGTGAACACATACCTTAAGCTTTTGTGATCGGTGAAAACCTCGACCCCGTTCGCCCAATAAGTAGTGTCTCCAAATCTTCAAAGCAAAAATCACAGCTGCTAGCTCCAAGTCATGAGTTGGGTAATTCTTCTCATGGGTCTTCAACTGTCTCGATGCGTACGCTATAACCTTTCCATGCTGCATCAAAACACATCCCAATCCTTTTCCAGATGCATCGCTATGAATCACCAATCCTCCGGAACTGTCTGGCACGGTCAGAATAGGAGCGGTTATCACCCTCTGTTTTAATACCTCAAAAACTGACGCACACTTATCCGTCCACACAAATGGTACCTCCTTACGCGTAAGCTTGGTCAAAGGCTCCGCAAGATGAGCAAAGTTCTCCACGAACCTTCTGTAATACCCGGCAAGTCCAAGAAAGCTTCTGATCTCTGCAACGTTCTTCGGAATCGGCCAATCTCGAAATGCTGTAATCTTTTCGTGATCAACGGCGATTCCATCTCCAGACACGACATGTCCTAAAAACTTCACTTCTTCAAGCCAAAACTCGCACTTGCTCATCTTTGCATACAATCTTTTTTGCCTCAATGTCTGCAGTGCGATCTTCAAGTGTTCTGCATGCTCTTCAATACTCTTCGAGTAGACCAGAATATCATCAATGAACACCACTATAAACTGGTCTAAGAATGGTGAAAAGATTCGGATCATCAAGTCTATAAATATCGCCGATGCATTCATTACTACGAAGGGCATCACTAAATACTCGTAATGTCCATACCGAGTTCAGAACGCCGCCTTGTAAATATCTTCTGTTTTAACTCGGACCTGATGATATCCGGATCGCAAATCCAGCTTCGAGAATTAAACCAGGTTGTTACATTATCTAATGTCTTTAAAGATCAATTATTTTAATTAAAAGAATCTTTTCAAATTTTCTGTCTATGATGCTAGCATATCTCTAATGTTATAATGCTATAAGGGGAGGATTCCAAAATTGATAATCTAATTTCAAAGGCTGTTTCATAAAGGCCTATAATATTTTCTCCCTTTTTCAGCGGAAAAATTAAACAAAATTTTAAAAAAAATTTGCTAATTACCCCTATTGTCAAGTCCTGCTTCCCAAAGAAAGTGAAGAGGTAACGTGGCACGGTCCGCAACTTAACTGTATTGAAGTTGGCCTATTCAATACAGTTACGTTAAGCGTATAAATATCTATAACATGCAGGATATTTACTAAAACGAAATAATAAAAGCGGAAGGCATTTATTTCCATTAACAAAAACTTTATTACATCCCAAAAGAAATAAGTAAAATAAACTAAATAATTTAATTATATCGAAGAAAAGAAGCAAAACCTTAAACATGTGGGCAACAAACAAAAAATATAACTAGCTACTCTTCTGTCGCCAAATGCGCATAATTTTCACTAGTAAGCTCCACACCTTGATCCTCATTATGATACCCATTTTCGTCTAACGAACATTTCAGAGATGGAGAAAAGAGAAAAGAAAAGTCCTCCTGTAACGACTCTGAAAACCTCTGTACAAAATTAACTTGTTTAATGTATAGAACGGGTATTTCAGCCTGATTAGGATTTATAAGTTAAATTTGTTTAATAAAAATAAAAAATCACTTATAACTCACAGGTAAAGCCTCTAGTGACATAGCCTGTTTGTTTAAATCCTATCAGTTCTAATCATTTTTAATATTTTTCTTTTTAACTTTTCGGAAGCGTAAGAGTTGCACGTGCAATATAGGAATAAACGAAAAGTTTCAGAAAAATCAAAGGGGATAAATGAGAAGTTAACACAGATTAAAACACATGGCACAAAATTCGGGACAGGTGGCACGGATCTGACCGTCCGTTTTGACTATTTGGCCGCTACCGGCGGTTCGATCTTGACCAATCGCCTCTGTGCTTCGCTCACGAGTCTCTTTGACTCCCCTCGACTCCCCTGTAATGTTTGATTACTCTGCTGTTTAACAAAGACCATTCAAATCCCCCATTAACATCATTTTAATTCTTTTTAATTCACCTTTTTAATTCTAAATTTCACTATAAATACCACTCCATCCCCTACCTATCTCCCATTCTGAAAATTCTTATAAAAAATTCTCCAAATTCTCTAAGTGCAAAATGGAGTTAAGCAAGCCAAGAGGAGTAACGATCAAATCTCGATGACCGGAGCTTTCCCGACGATATCACGATCCCCGAAAGCTTCCCCTCCCTCTTTTCCTCTCTTGTTAACACTCTAAAACAGTAAGCCCCTTCTCTCTCTTTCTTTTCATCTCAAATCAATTTCTAAAAAGATATCGACAAATGGAGTTAACCTTAAAAATCTTTTCTTTTAAATATTTTTATCATTCTTGATAGGTCAATATGTCACACAATTATCCTAATATCACTTCAAATTAATATTCACATCATTTTCCTTTTTGTTTAACCAAAATTCCATGTAAAATAATCCTATAACGAATTTTTCCCATAACAATACCATGAACTTAAATATAACACTTATTTCGATAACTAGTATATATACCTCTAGGAAATTCATAGGGTAACGACCAACCTAATACACACACTTTGGATTCATAGCATGATGTTTAGTTAGAATTTTTATCTACATGAAACAATTTTCAATGAAATACCATCACTTTATAAAAATATTTTTTTAATCAATATTTTTGGATCCTTTGCAATTGCGCATCTACAACCCTTTTAGGGGAACTCATCCGTCCTTGGGATGGTAGAGTGAGATACAGAACTCCTCACGGAGAATTTGGTCGCGAAAGGAAATGAAAATACGATTTAAAGGAAATGCGACTTTTAAAATAAATTAACTTTGGAAAATTATATATAATTATGAATCCATATTTTCAATAAAAATAAATGGTGAAAATTATCTTTTAAAATGAAAGATTAAAATTTTTAAAAAATACCACCAAGTTTACAAAAAAAAGTAGTTTCCATTAAAATACAATAAACTTTTAAAAGCTAGGTTTCATCGCTAAAATACCACTGTTCCCTCATATATAAAAAAGAAAAAGGAAAGAAAATTCCCCACAACTCAAATCTCACGTGTTAAACACGTGAGCGTCTATATGCAAAGTATATAGACGCTATAATCAAAACACCTAATAGGCTAAATAAGCTCATGTTTTAAACACGTGAGCGCCTATATGGAAAGCATATAGGCGCTGCAATCAAACAACTAATAGGATAAATAAGTCTCACGTGTTAAACACGTGAGCGCCTATATGCAAAGTATATAAACGCTGCAATCAAAACACCTAGTAGGCTAAATAAGCCTCACGTGTTAAATATATGAGCGCCTATATGCAAAGCATATAGGCGCTGCAGTCAAACAACTATAGGCCAAATTGGCCTCACGTGTTAAACACGTGAGCACCCATATGCAAGACATATGAGTGCCAAATCAAAAAAGCTAAATAAGCCTCACGTATTAAACACGTGAAGGAACCTCCTTACGTGGAATTAAATTCTACTCAAACAAGGAACCGTTGGACCAAAAATCCAATAGTGATTAAGCATAGAAATAAATTCTATTAGGAAGGATATTTTCTGTTAAACAGAAAGTTGGTGGATCAAAATTCCAAAGAGATGGAAGATATTTCCCATATCTTTCTAAACAAAGAAAGATTGTGCTCTGTTAAACCGAGCACCCTTGGATTAAAAATCCAATGGTGATAAAAATACCACCGTTCAATAGAATTTTATTTTATATATGGGAGAATATTCTCTCAATCTTGTTAAAACAAGAAAATATATTCTGTAAGACAGAAACTCTTGGATCAAAGTGTTAGTTGTATGTATACCCTAGAGGCCATTATTGTACATGATTGTATATTATAGTGGATATTTGGACATATATAGGGAGGAATTTCGTGCTCGACATGATAGTATGCTATCTGGTTGCTCTTTATCTTAACATGTATACTTATACTGTCTCTCTGTTACATGTTGATAAAGCCCCTAGGATGTGTACTTGACTACCAGGACTATGATGCAGATTATACTAGTGGGGCCGGGGTAGTCCACAAGTACATCCTTTAATTGTTCCTAGTCGAGAGTGTATCGAGACGGGGCATCGATATTCCAGAGTAGACTAGCGTATACGCTTCTTGACCCATTTGATGGGTGATGGATGATCTCATATCCATTGGTGTTTGACATCAAAGATGGTATACGGGTGCTCAATGGAGACTAGGTACACTGAACAAGACTCGCCGAGAACTCTTAGATGGTATTATACCTAACGTCAGATAGCAGTTCTTTGGTGACTCTGGTACAGGTTAGTCTGTAGACCCGAGATCGTTATAGAGTCTTGTGTGATTCCTACTGTGCTTTGATTTCCACCTTAACACATTCAAGAGAGCGTGCAAAACAATGGTTTTTGGGTACAGTCCTGAGTCAAATGGAGGCAATGAGCGATAGGAGGGGTTTCGTCTCTCCCGGTATTAGGGGTTGATGTTGCGCTGTGCTCGATTGGCTATAACAGGAAGTCCCTGGTTAGGGCTGATACTGAGATTTACTGGTAAGTGTTATAAGTAGTTTCTCGACCTGTTATGAGCCTCACATCGGCATGACTTATCAAGTTATTGAGGTCTGATGTTTACCACCCAAGACTAGATATGTGACATATCAGACGTAGAGACCGGACTGTACGGTAGTGTTACTTACTGGATTCACGAGAGTATGAACAGGCCCGCTTGTTGATCTTCTGATCGCTCAATATCCGGATAGCCGTTATATCCAGCTAGTACCGCTGATGGCTTGTGGGTGACTGATATGATCATCACCTACTGCCGGCGTATTGATGAGTCTTTAGAGCCCTACACAGAGCTTTCCTAGCTCATGCGAAACGAAGTAGGGCACATATGTGATATGTGCGGGACCGAGATAAATACGTGTATATGATACCGTATTCTAATCTCGCGGTACTGGTTATATGTGATATAACCGGATTGTTGAATCAAGTGTTGATTCAATGATATATTATATGTATATGTGATATACATATAAATGATATTAGTCGGTTGTATGCGATACAGCCAGGTTATTAAATCAAGTGTTGATTTAATAATTTAATGTATGATTATATATTTGATATATTATTATACATTAACTAATATTAGTTCACTTAAGAATTTCTTTTTCTCATTGTACATTTAATATATATGTGATATATATTGTCACGCCCCGCTTCCCAGAGTACGCAAGATTGGGCACGTGACATAGCCAACCATGCTACCTGTGGGTAGGAAGTATCCATCCACAGTCACATTACGGTTGTAGGGATATCAAGAACAAGATAAAACTAATCTAACACATGTCCAAATCCATAATAACAAGAGTCAATAAACAATAAGTGCGGAAGCAAATGATCCAATACAATAAATAAATAGTACGTCCCATAATGCGGGCTCACATCTGGAAATGAAAGGAAGTAAATAAACTAATCACTAACGAACTCACAGATCAGCCTGCTGGCTGAAGTACTCCTGCTCGGTCGTCGACAGTGGTAAAGAATCTGGGCCATGCAAAACCCAGACGTCAGCGCGTCATGTCAACCAATAATAATATGAACATGGTAATAAGCAATGCAGGGATGTACATGAATAAAGCAGTACTATGAAATAACAGTGCAGGGTAATGTGCAGTGGTAACTAAACTGTCCTATCAGATTTCTACTCTAAAGTCTTTGAAATCAATTGGTAACTCGTCGATGTAACTCAATAGTATCCCGTGCGTGCCCGGGACCACGGTCAAGATCCTCGGGGCTGAATCCGAGACGTGCCGCTAGGCAGTAATAGGTAGCAGGATGGGCGAGTGATGTCAGCATCATCACTCCGGAGCTGGCCAAGCCCGTAAGACTGATCAGAACAGGTATCGAACTGTTGAGTTACAAGTCGGTTTCACCTTTGATTTCCCCATACCCCCAAGTTATGTATGTCAGGTCAGGTATTCAATAATCAAGGACTAATGCCGACACAGGATCAGGTAACAGGTCAGGTTTGTCTGGATAGACAACAGGAGTGGTCCATGAGGACCCCAAGTCAGGTTTGTCGGCATTAGGCAATGAGATCATGTAACAAGTCAGGTCGTGGTACAACAGGTTGAGTCGGTATGTACAGGGTATCATGTCCGGTGCATCAGTATATAAATATGTCATATGTAGCAAGGTCCGGTCAACATGTAGTGCAATCGAGTACGTGCTCACAACAGGTATACAATCGAACAATGAACAGCAGCAAGAGTTTAAAGTAAACGGCAATAATAGTCACTTAATCACAATGGTGCTTTGTATTATCTTTATTAACAGGTTCAAGCACCCTTGGGGTGCAATAGTCACAAGGTGAAACAATATCAACAACATAAAGTAATGAAGCTACATGAATTTAAAACTAAAGCATAAATAATTGTCTCATGGATGATTTAACGAATAAAGCAAGGACGATCTAATTGGTTTAGTTAGTTAAAGTATGGATTGATAGCAGACCGATTAATTACAAGAAACTACTATAATGATTCAATGTTAAAGATACGTGCAACCGTCAATTCGAAGTTATACTAAAATATCGATATTAACATCAACTGTGTGGTTATACAAAATAATATGATAATTAAATGTATAGCAAGACTTGATCTTGTGTGCTAGCATGTTAGAGCAAGTATTAGGATACTTGCCTCGACGGTTTCGCAAACCGGAAAACACGAATGCAACGTCGGCGGAAAACACGAGACGGATGCACGGGCCACGGATCGAGTCCAAACAGCGAACAGCGGAACCACACGGACCAGAATACTTCGCTGGAGAGTCGGGTCCCGTCGACGGTACGGCCGGAATCCGGCGAAATGTCAAAACAGCGACAAGTTAGCAAAAATACGATATATGGACAACGATCGACCAGCGAAGGGAAAAGGAAAGGGAAGAGGTCATGAGAACTTACTGGGATATCAAGGATGGCAACCGCAATGGGTTCGACGGCAAAGGGCTCCGGCGGTGAACAGTGAACGCGGCAGAAGGCTGGAAGTTGCTGGATCGAGTGGTGCTGTGCGATGAGGGGAGGTAAAGGCCGGGTTCTGGTCGCAGGGAAGAAGAGGTGGTCGGCGGTGGCGCGGGTGACGACGACGAGGGTCGACGGCGGCGTTTTCCGGCGAACAGAGGAGGTGGTAGTGCTGCGGCTTGGGTGCTGTTGCAGCGCCGGCGAGGGAATGAGGAGGAAGGTGGAGAGGTCGGGACGAGACTGCGGAGGCAAGGGTGATGGTGGTGGTGTCGTCGGCGTGGGGAGGCGGCGGCGACGGCGGGCACCGTGTGCAGGAGGTGGCGTCGGGGTTGGGTTCGCAGGCTCGGGAAGGAGGGAGGAGAGGAGGTAGGGGGGTGCGGCTAGGCTGTGGAGGCGAGGACGGTGACGGCGAGGTCGTGGGGAGGTCGACGGCGACGGCAGGAGGTGGCTAGGGTTAGGGTTCGGGGGTTCTCGTGGGGTTTTTCTCGAGATGGAGAGAAGAAGAAGACGGCTGCGTATAAATATAGGAAGAGAGAGAGAGAGAGATTGTAGGAAGAGAGAGAGAGAGAGAGATTGGAGAGAGGGTGAGAGGCGGAGAGAGAGAGAGAGAGGATTGGGGGCCCACGAGGGATTAATCCCCTCGTGATTGGCCAGGGGCAATTCCAAAAGATTTAAAAGAGATTTTCTGAATTATTTGATTGGTTAAAATTCTGTAACAGTTTAAGTTTCGAATATATTCTTATAGTTCAGTATAATTAATTAAATTGGGATTTTGGCGCTAAATGCAACATTTCCAAATCGCGCCCGGGTTGCGCCCAAATATTTGAAATTCAAATTATAGGATTTTAAGCGAGTTCCAAATTTTGAAAAGAGGTGTTTTGTGATTAAAATGCATGCCCCCAAGTCGGACACTTGCACGCGCGCGTAGCCGTCCAAACTTGCCCGTTTCGCCGAACGGGATGAAATCTCGACACGCGGATGCTACCACGCGACTAGTGGCGACGAGTAGGCCAACATGGATATTTTTAATTTCATTTTAGGTGTTAAATTTGTTATGTGCCAAAATGACTTAACCGGTTAAAATTTAGCAATAAGCACCAAACAATCAGGATAATTGAATTGAGCAATGTATAACACTCAACTAGTAATAGAAATAGTATTATTGGGCTCGGGTGTTACATCATACCCAACTACAAAAGAATTTCGTCCTCGAAATTCCAAGAATACAAGATAGCTAACTACAGGAAAAGGTGAGGAAATTTCTGCCGGATCTCGTCTTCTCGCTCCCAGGTGAATTCTCCATGCGATCGATTACCCCAAGAAACTAGCACAAGGGGGATAATCTTGATCTTGAGAACCTTTTCTCTTCGATCCTTGATTTCAACCGGTCGCTCCTCAAAAGTTAGGTCTTCCCGTACGGTCAACTCCGAATGATCCAAGACGTGAGTTTCATCGCGAACATACCTCCGTAGTTGAGATACATGAAACACATCGTGCACTCCTGCTAATGACTGTGGTAACGCCAAACGGTACGCTACCTCTCCAACACGCTCCAATATCTCGAAGGGTCCAACGAATCGAGGACTAAGCTTTCCCCGACTCCCAAAGCGAATCACCCCTCTAGTCGGTGATATCTTCAGGAATACCAAATCACCCACGGCGAACTCTAGAGGTCTTCTTGACGTGTCAGCCCAACTTTTCTGTCTGTCTTGAGCTGCCTTCATATGCTTCCTGATTGTATTCACCTTCTCGACTGTCTGTACCACTAAATCTGGTCCTAGTAACCTTCGTTCACCAACATCATCCCAACAAACAGGTGAACGGCACTTACGACCATACAACGCTTCAAACGGAGCCATCTGAATAGTCGCTTGGAAGCTATTGTTGTACGAAAACTCCACCAGGTGTAGATGATCCTCCCAAGAACCTTTGAAGTCCAACATGCAAGCCCTCAACATGTCTTCAAGGGTCTGGATCGTTCTCTCCGATTGTCCATCAGTCTGAGGATGATAAGCTGTGCTAAACTTCGATCGAGTCCCCAAACTTTCTTGTAAACTCCTCCAAAAGTGCGACAAGAACCGAGTGTCCCGATCGGACACGATGCTCACCGGTACTCCATGCAATCTTACAATCTCCTGCATGTACCGCTCTGCCAAGGTCTCCGTCGATTGACCAACCCGAAAAGGAATAAAGTGAGCTGCCTTGGTCAACCGATCGACAATCACCCATACTGCATTGTTGCCCTTTGGACTCCGCGGTAAAGCCGTCACGAAATCCATGGTTATATGTTCCCACTTCCACTGAGGAATCGGAAGTGGTTGCAACAAACCAGCAACCCTTTGGTGTTCTGCCTTGACTTGCTGACACACCAAGCACTTAGCCACGAAGCGAGCAATCTCCCGTTTCATACCTTCCCACCAAAAGTGCTGTCGAATATCTCGGTACATCTTTGTCCCTCCTGGATGTACAGAGTAAGCTGAACTGTGTGCCTCCCTCATAAGTTCTTCACGCACATCTCCTTTTGGCACACAGACACGGCTACCATACCTCAACGAACCGTCTTCGTGGATCAGTAAATCTGTTCGTAGTCCGGCTTCAACCTGCTCTCGAAACTTTTGCAGTCTAGGATCCTGCAATTGTGACGCTTTAATCTTCTCAACTAAGGACGACTGTACTTGCAATTGCATCAACTGTCCCATAGCATGTGGTAGCACAACCTCCAAGTCAAATCTCTGAAAAATCCGCAATGATCTCCCTCTGTACAGTCAATGCCTGAATCGCTGGTAACCGACTAAGCGCATCCGGCACGACGTTAACCTTTCCCGGATGGTACTTAAGATCAAGGTCATAGTCAGCCATCAGCTCCAACCATCTGCGTTGCCTCATGTTCAACTCCTTCTGAGTGAACACATACTTCAAACTCTTGTGATCTGTAAAGACTTCGACTCTCTTGCCCAAAAGGTAGTGTCTCCAAATCTTCAAGGCGAAGATCACGGCTGCAAGCTCCAAGTCATGAGTCGGATAATTCTTCTCATGAGTCTTCAGTTGTCTCGATGCGTAAGCCACGACCTTCCCATTCTGCATCAAAACACATCCCAATCCTTTTTCAGATGCGTCGCTGTGAATCACCAGTCCTCCCGAATTATCCGGTACAGTTAGGATAGGGGCGGTTATCAACTTCTGCTTCAACATCTCGAAGACCAATGCACAACCATCCGTCCAAACAAAAGGTACCTCCTTGCGCGTAAGCTTGGTTAACGGCTCTGCCAAACGAGCGAAGTTCTCCACAAATCTCCTGTAGTATCCGGCGAGTCCAAGAAAACTTCTTATCTCCGCGACATTCTTTGGAATAGGCCAATCTCGAACTGCTGCAATCTTCTCAGGATCAACGGCGATTCCATCGCCCGACACGACATGCCCCAGAAATTTCACTTTTTCCAGCCAGAATTCGCACTTACTCATCTTCGCATACAACTTCTCCTGTCTCAGCGTCTGCAGTGCGATCCTTAAATGCTCAGCATGTTCCTCCGGACTCTTCGAGTATACCAGAATATCGTCAATGAATACCACAATAAACTGGTCCAAGAATGGTGAAAAGATCCTGTTCATCAAATCCATGAATATTGCCGGCGCATTCGTCACTCCGAAGGGCATCACTAGATACTCGAAATGTCCATATCGAGTTCGAAACGCCGTCTTGCAAATGTCTTCTGCTTTCACTCGGACCTGATGATACCCTGATCGCAAATCCAGTTTCGAGAATACCCTCGCGCCACTAAGCTGCTCAAAAAGTTCTCCAATGCGAGGGATCGGGTACTTGTTCTTGATAGTCACCCGGTTCAATTCTCGATAATCAATGCACATCCTTCTCGTGCCATCCTTCTTCTTTACTAAAAGAACTGGAGCTCCCCAAGGCGAGTTGCTGCTTCGAATCCATCCCTTCTCAAGTAATTCACCAACTTGTTTCTTAACTTCTTCCAATTCCACTGGTGCCATTGGATAATAAGATTTTGATACTGGCGCTGCACCAGGAATAAGGTCAATCGCGAACTCCACATCTCGCTTCGGCGGTAAGCCCGAAATATCTTCAAATAAATCCATAAAGTCGCGGACAACTGCCGGCTCTTCATTACTATCAACTTCCATTGCTGCAAGAACACTGCGTGTCGGCCTAGCCCTGAACTCGACTGGCCCGACAGAACTGCTTCCCCCAGTGAAGGTAAACTCAGGATGTCCGGGAATCTGGAAAATTACCTTCCTTGCCCTACAGTCAATGTGGGCGTGGAAAGTGCCAAGAAAATCCATTCCCAAGACAACTTCATAGCTGCCCGTATCTATCACCAAGAAATCTGCAAAAAGCTCCTGTCCGCAAACAACAACTGTACAATCTCTACATTCCTTACTAGCTATGATTTTCCCATTCCCAGTGTGTATGTCCCAAAAACTAGACAGGGTCGTGCAGGTAGTCGAGTGTGTAGTTATAAATTTGGATGACATAAAACAGTGGGATGCTCCGGAATCAAATAATGCCAATGCAGGAAAACCATGAACGAGTAAAGTACCTGAAACCACTTCTCCTGATGCCTTAGCTTCCTCAGCTGTCAATGTGAAAGCTCGAGCCTGCTTTGGTCCTTGAGTCAGCTGTTTCTGCCCTTGGAACGGTCTCTGCGGAGGCTTCTGTATATCATCTCTCGTGCGAAGCTTCGACGGACAAGCACCAACTGCGTGATCGGCCGCTCCACAAACCAGGCAAAGTCCCAGTCTCCTTCGACAATCCTTCTGCACGTGCCCAGGTAAACGGCAGTAGTCACAAATCACGCTCTTCCTTCGATCAACGATCACAGGCTTCTTCATTGGCGCTACACCTCGACGGTCCACTGGAACACCTCTGCGCCCATGATCTCGGTTAGGTATAAATGCGGGCTTTCTGGCCGCAACTGCTGTCTGCTGTAGGGTCCCTTTCATTCCCGACAAACTCTGCTGCTCTCTGGCTGCCGTAAGGACCTGCGAGAAAGTGGTCAAACCCAGGGAGACAATCTGCCTCTGGATGTCCACATCCAAACTGCGCAAGAACCTTCGTGCCCTGTCTGCCTCCTTGGCGACTAAGGGTCCAGCGAAGCGGCTGAGTCTCGTCCATTCCGCTGCATGTACGTCCACAGATGCTCCATTTTGCCTCAGCCCAATAAATTTCTCTTCCATTTCCTCCCGTGCAGTCCGCGGGAAGAACTTCTCCAGGAAACTTTTAGAGAAATCTGCCCAACTGATTGGCTTGGGCAAGCGGGTCTCCTCCACAAGCCACCACTCTCGGGCGTAATCCACCAGCTGAATGCGCACCACATCAACTCTCTTGTCTTCTGGGATCTGTACCGCAATCAGTAAATTCTCCGTGTCCACTAGCCACTGCTCGGCTGGCAACGGCTCCTCCAGACCAGTGAAAGTAGTAGGACCCAACCGTCTGAAATCTGCCACGGTCCCTACTCGGTCAACTGGCTTCGCTACAGCGGTGTTTACAGACTGCCGAATGTCCTGCAAACCCTCCTGAAATGAATCTGCTTGCTGCTGGATCAGCTCAGTTTGCCTCTTCTGATTCTCCAACATCCCACGTATCACTCCTAACATGGCGGCTTCATCCATACGCCTCTGATACGTCTTGAAATTCTTATCTGCCATGGTCCTGAAATCAAAACAAACAACATTAGCATGATGATGGATTCAATATATAAATCAAGGCTAGAACTCCAAGATACTTAAATAGAGTACTGCATTGTAGCTATGCCGCGGTATCATAGCCGCAATTACTTAACTCCACCCAAGTCGCCTAAGTCCTAGAGATAGCAAGAATTTAGGTTTTCGAGTTGACAATGCAAAGTAAGTTTGCATGTCGACATGATCCGAAAGAATGATTCAAGGATGGTAAAACGGTCAAGGTGGCAGGACATGTTTCCTAATCACGGGTATTCTGATTCGTGTATCGGGTACAATACCCAACTACAAAAGAATCAACCCAACTAACCTATGTCTCTGATACCAAAAGAACCATGTCACGCCCCGCTTCCCAGAGTACGCAAGATTGGGCACGTGACATAGCCAACCATGCTACCTGTGGGTAGGAAGTATCCATCCACAGTCACATTACGGTTGTAGGGATATCAAGAACAAGATAAAACTAATCTAACACATGTCCAAATCCATAATAACAAGAGTCAATAAACAATAAGTGCGGAAGCAAATGATCCAATACAATAAATAAATAGTACGTCCCATAATGCGGGCTCACATCTGGAAATGAAAGGAAGTAAATAAACTAATCACTAACGAACTCACAGATCAGCCTGCTGGCTGAAGTACTCCTGCTCGGTCGTCGACAGTGGTAAAGAATCTGGGCCATGCAAAACCCAGACGTCAGCGCGTCATGTCAACCAATAATAATATGAACATGGTAATAAGCAATGCAGGGATGTACATGAATAAAGCAGTACTATGAAATAACAGTGCAGGGTAATGTGCAGTGGTAACTAAACTGTCCTATCAGATTTCTACTCTAAAGTCTTTGAAATCAATTGGTGACTCGTCGATGTAACTCAATAGTATCCCGTGCGTGCCCGGGACCACGGTCAAGATCCTCGGGGCTGAATCCGAGACGTGCCGCTAGGCAGTAATAGGTAGCAGGATGGGCGAGTGATGTCAGCATCATCACTCCGGGGCTGGCCAAGCCCGTAAGACTGATCAGAACAGGTATCGAACTGTTGAGTTACAAGTCGGTTTCACCTTTGATTTCCCCATACCCCCAAGTTATGTATGTCAGGTCAGGTATTCAATAATCAAGGACTAATGCCGACACAGGATCAGGTAACAGGTCAGGTTTGTCTGGATAGACAACAGGAGTGGTCCATGAGGACCCCAAGTCAGGTTTGTCGGCATTAGGCAATGAGATCATGTAACAAGTCAGGTCGTGGTACAACAGGTTGAGTCGGTATGTACAGGGTATCATGTCCGGTGCATCAGTATGTAAATATGTCATATGTAGCAAGGTCCGGTCAACATGTAGTGCAATCGAGTACGTGCTCACAACAGGTATACAATCGAACAATGAACAGCAGCAAGAGTTTAAAGTAAACGGCAATAATAGTCACTTAATCACAATGGTGCTTTGTATTATCTTTATTAACAGGTTCAAGCACCCTTGGGGTGCAATAGTCACAAGGTGAAACAATATCAACAACATAAAGTAATGAAGCTACATGAATTTAAAACTAAAGCATAAATAATTGTCTCATGGATGATTTAACGAATAAAGCAAGGACGATCTAATTGGTTTAGTTAGTTAAAGTATGGATTGATAGCAGACCGATTAATTACAAGAAGCTACTATAATGATTCAATGTTAAAGATACGTGCAACCGTCAATTCGAAGTTATACTAAAATATCGATATTAACATCAACTGTGTGGTTATACAAAATAATATGATAATTAAATGTATAGCAAGACTTGATCTTGTGTGCTAGCATGTTAGAGCAAGTATTAGGATACTTGCCTCGACGGTTTCGCAAACCGGAAAACACGAATGCAACGTCGGCGGAAAACACGAGACGGATGCACGGGCCACGGATCGAGTCCAAACAGCGAACAGCGGAACCACACGGACCAGAATACTTCGCTGGAGAGTCGGGTCCCGTCGACGGTACGGCCGAAATCCGGCGAAATGTCAAAACAGCGACAAGTTAGCAAAAATACGATATATGGACAACGATCGACCAGCGAAGGGAAAAGGAAAGGGAAGAGGTCATGAGAACTTACTGGGATATCAAGGATGGCAACCGCAATGGGTTCGACGGCAAAGGGCTCCGGCGGTGAACAGTGAACGCGGCAGAAGGCTGGAAGTTGCTGGATCGAGTGGTGCTGTGCGATGAGGGGAGGTAAAGGCCGGGTTCTGGTCGCAGGGAAGAGGAGGTGGTCGGCGGTGGCGCGGGTGACGACGACGAGGGTCGACGGCGGCGTTTTCCGGCGAACAGAGGAGGTGGTAGTGCTGCGGCTTGGGTGCTGTTGCAGCGCCGGCGAGGGAATGAGGAGGAAGGTGGAGAGGTCGGGACGAGACTGCGGAGGCAAGGGTGATGGTGGTGGTGTCGTCGGCGTGGGGAGGCGGCGGCGACGGCGGGCACCGCGTGCAGGAGGTGGCGTCGGGGTTGGGTTCGCAGGCTCGGGAAGGAGGGAGGAGAGGAGGTAGGGGGGTGCGGCTAGGCTGTGGAGGCGAGGACGGTGACGGCGAGGTCGCGGGGAGGTCGACGGCGACGGCAGGAGGTGGCTAAGGTTAGGGTTCGGGGGTTCTCGTGGGGTTTTTCTCGAGATGGAGAGAAGAAGAAGACGGCTGCGTATAAATATAGGAAGAGAGAGAGAGAGATTTTAGGAAGAGAGAGAGAGAGAGATTGGAGAGAGGGTGAGAGGCGGAGAGAGAGAGAGAGAGTTGGGGGCTCACGAGGGATTAATCCCATCGTGATTGGCCAGGGGCAATTCCAAAAGATTTAAAAGAGATTTTCTGAATTATTTGATTGGTTAAAATCCTGTAACAGTTTAAGTTTCGAATATATTCTTATAGTTTAGTATAATTAATTAAATTGGGATTTTGGCGCTAAATGCAACATTTCCAAATCGCGCCCGGGTTGCGCCCAAATATTTGAAATTCAAATTATAGGATTTTAAGCGAGTTCCAAATTTTGAAAAGAGGTGTTTTGTGATTAAAATGCATGCCCCCAAGTCGGACACTTGCACGCGCGCGTAGCCGTCCAAACTTGCCCGTTTCGCCGAACGGGATGAAATCTCGATACGCGGATGCTACCACGCGACTAGTGGCGACGAGTAGGCCAACATGGATATTTTTAATTTTATTTTAGGTGTTAAAATTTGTTATGTGCCAAAATGACTTAACCGGTTAAAATTTAGCAATAAGCACCAAACAATCAGGATAATTGAATTGAGCAATGTATAACACTCAACTAGTAATAGAAATAGTATTATTGGGCTCGGGTGTTACATATATTAATGTATTATTTCCTTTGTGTCATGCTTGATGATACATTGTACATGGGTGTGTGAGACTCATACCAAACCATAGATAATTTTGGGTGATTATTTATTTAGAGAAAAATCAAAATTAGGTGGAAATAAGCATGGCTAAAAGGCTTGGAGAAGCTTGTGGAAGCTTTGAATTAAGTCCACTAATTTTATTTTTACTTTAGATATTTATTAATCCAACCATTATGTTTAGCCATGGTTAAGTCTCTACAATGATAATATATGATATTTTCTCACCCATGGTTACCATTCTATTCTTGACTTCATCTTCTTCATCTCAAGTTTGCTCACTAGGTTTTCTTGAGGTGAAGAAAAAGAGTGAGAAAAATTATTCTAAAGTGAGCAAAATTCCTATTTCATCAATCTACACTAGACTAGCCATTTAGTATAGATTGTTTGCTTCACTAATTCTCAATTAGTGAAGAGATAGCTTGAGTTGGAGATTCATCGACGTAGATTATTTTCGGTCTCGAAGATTTTTAAGTAAGCTTGTTCTTTTCGCCTAGTGGAGCCTAACGAGAGTCCGGGAGACCACTACTTGGAGCGAAAGGACTACTACACGGAGCTTTTGAAGTGAAGGACCAGTCTACAAAGGTTGTATTCCTTATTCACTTAGAGTAAAGATGTTTACATGCTTAGTTAAACCCTAATTCTCTACTTAGATCCTTGGTTCGGGTTTGTTAGCACACTAGATTTTTATAAAATTGCATGCTTGATGCCTTCCAAAACCTAGTAGTCGTGCTAAGGAACCCTACACAAAGATCCAACGGTGGGTAAAATTCCCCAAATCAATTTTGAGATTAACTCAATTGGAATCTCTCAATGAGAGATTTTCTCAAAATTAATTAACAAACTTGCCTCCACTATATAAAGGACCCGAGACTTCAAGTTTCAGATAGAAAAATCCCCCTACAACCTTCTGCAAAAAAAATACAGTGAGCTCTTGAAAGAACAGAGAATTTAATTCTCAAAGAAGAAGACTTTCCTCCTTAAAACCCTAGGTAAAGAAAACACGAAGCTCATAATATCTCTCTTACCTATCTAAGGGTTTAACCCTTAACATAAGAACTTAGTTTTTCCTCTGGTTGAGATTTGCAAACACAAGTTGATAATTTAATTTTCATCAAGGAAATTCTGTTCTTCAGATTCAAAACTTAGGGGAAAAGAACTAGGTTAAAAAGACAGAGAAAGAAAATGAACATATGAGAATTTAATTCCTCCAAAATTAGGGTTTGACCCTACATAATGAACTTAGTTCTTATAAAAATAAAAGAAGAACTTAGTTCTCCAATAAAAAAAATGATCCAAGATCTTCAAAATAGAGATCTTGATGATCATCAATGACTAAAATGTCATTAACAGAGATTAACATCTCTATAAACAAAAACTTGGCGTCTCACGTGGAACACACGTGAGCAAAATTGGTGCTTAGCACTATCATAGCGCCTCACATGTTTTCCACGTGAGTGCCTAAAAAAACAAAAGAAAAGATAAAACGCATCACATGCTTCCCATGTGAGCGTCCAAAGAATAAAAGAAAACTCATTTTGGTTGATTGGGCAGGCGCCAAATAAAACAACCCAGCACCCCAAAAATAAAGCAATCACGTGAAATACACGTGAAACAAAAAAAAGGTTGAGTGCCTCACGTGATTCACACGTGAGCACCAGAGCTCTAGCCAAGTGCTTAGCATTTCTGTCTAAAGAAAAAGAGGGTGAACAAAAAAAACCCAAAATCAATGCTCAGCACTCACGTGCTTCCCACGTGAGTGCCGTGTTTAGCACTCTATGATCAATCAAATGACTAAAGTCCTTAGCACTGATTGGACGGTGCCCGTATCTGAGTGCCTCACGTGTTTCACACGTGAGCGCCACAGAACATTAGTGCTTAGCACTAATCCAGCGCCCCACGCGAAACACACGTAAGTGCTGCATGTCTTAATGCTTAGCACTGCTGGGTAAGTATAGAAACCCAATCTCAGCCCAAATTGGCTAAGTTTCCTGAGGTTAAACATTTTTGATTTTAAATCAACCGAGCCCATATACTCGTGATTTCCAAACTGATTTTAGTCTCATACATGACTAAAGATCTCTCATTGATGATATCCAAAATGATATTCATCATATATCTCCTAAGGTAATCTTAGTCTCAATATGACTAACGATTCTTAGGACCATCATTCCTATTTTTCCTCAAATACGGGATTTGGTTTAAGGGTACATCTCTTCACACCTCTGATATATGTCGTTGTAATTCCTCAACGTCTTTAGAGAGTTAGCGGGTCCCGACAACCAACAACTCTTTTCTCGTCCTGGCTTGATGTAAAATCTTATCAAGACAGGGAATGATACATCCTATATTGATGCACTTTCAAATTGACGTGCACACCTCAAATCGGACCGCGTCCCAAATTGGGCGCATTACATATCACCGTCGTTCACTCTGCCACGTAACAAATACACGTGCGTGCAAGATGAACGATGGACCGAAATGTCCTTAAACTAACATTCGTCCCCAAAATGGGAATGTAGGACCGAAATGTCCTTAAACTAATATTTGTCCCCAAAATAGGAATTGTTGGACCGAAATGTCCTTAGACTAATATATCGCCTCAAACATGGCGATAATAGACCGTGATGTCCTTAAACGAAACTAATTGGGCCCAAATGCTCGTATGTTTAAGTTGATCTTAATCTCAAACTAGATTAATGGTCCTTGAATAAAATAGACCCAAATATAAAATATACGGATTTGGGCTAATCCGCGCCTTACGGGCGACGGCATAAAATAGTCTCCGTATACAATCCACGGGCAACCAAAATAAACAAAACATACACACGACACGAAGTGAACTGCCGGAGCAGGAGAAAGTGGTTATCGCAATGTGATAATGTAATTAACTGCAAGAGATTGCGCCTGCAGGGAAGAGCGTCCCCATAATAAAAAAAACCCTCATAAAATGAGGGGGAATCTGATGAAGTCTGCTAGAACGGCCGTGTCTATCCAAACCTCCGATATATGGTGCCATAAACTTGGTATCTTCGGAGAGGTGGATGGATAAGTCCAAATAGCATCTGTCCCCAAAATTCAAGCTAGACGTCCCAACATCTCAGTTCGGTCTTTCGGCGGTGAACAGATTCTAGCACGCCCGATGGGACATTTTCCTCTTTCCACTTCACACTTCGTGTGTTGTGTTTCGTGAACAAAATCGCGGTTCGCTATGGTTTCCCTTGGATTTGAGGTACTAAAATTTGGTGTCTTGCTCCTGTGCAGAAAAAAATCGATGGCTTCCAACTGCACAACATGCAACAGCAGCACTCGCTCTATCCCAGCTGGAGGAGTGACCTACGGACTCAGCGATGCCTCTATCTTTTCAATGCCGGTGGAGGAAGTAACACAAGCCACTACTGGACTATTCTTCGGGACCATGTTCCCACCAATGAGTTTCGGTGCCTCAGCGCCGCAAGAGGAAGCTCCCAAGGGGTCGGTCTTCGATCGACTTGTAACCACAACGGCCCCTCTCGACGGGTCGTCCAAATCTGGTCTTGGTCATCAACAGGCTAAGACGAAGCTCAAATGGACCCGCAAAGAGGCTCGTAATACCTGAAGGGGTGGCTCCAAAACGAATAGCCCTCCCAACTCCTCCTACGGGCGAAACCGTCAAAAGCGCTTCCCCCATCAGAAGATCGGTCTTTGAAAGATTGGTTGTTTCTCCTCAAACTCCGCTAAAGACGTCAGTCTTCAACAAGTTGAATCCAACAGCAGCCCCTCAGAATAGCCGGGGGCACAACGAAGCCGTTTTCAAAACTGAGGCGATCTCTTCTGCAAGGCACGCTCGACGTCGCCACTGGCGCTAGGTGAGAAAAGCTGGGGCAACTCCCCCTCTGGAGTTACTCCGCCAGCTCCAATGCTGAAAGTTGACGATGTTGTTCCAATCGAAAACAGCTTTGATCTGCTTAGGAGGGTGCGAAAGAACTCTCCAACGGTGGTGCTAAAGAAATCACCTTCACCTGTAGAGGTTACTATTCAGGAAAAGCCAGAGCAGCCTCATCACCGGCTCTCCTCCCAAATTCACAGTGTCTGGCAGAAATTCCAGGACTCTGTGATCAACAAAGATTACTCTCCTCGGCTAAAGAAATTGAAGACTCGGCAAGAAGAAGGCCATCCCTCCATCATACAGCGAGAGATTTCTTCTACACAGGTGCCTATCATAATGGCTCCTTCAACTTCGACTTCCCATAAAAGGATGAGGCCAGAGAAAATCCCACCGCCGGCGGCAAATTCCAAAGGCGACGGACCCAAACACCCTAAGTCTGGGGGTATGATTGTGCATACGGTCTACATGGCTTCCGGAAAAGAAGAAAGCCGCGCTTCCGTAGGTTACCGACCGCAAACTCAGTTGCTGACAAAAGCTCAGGAGCAACAACAAAAGATTCAGGAAATGCTAACCAAAATGGCAGCACTTACTGGGCAGAAAGAAAGCCGGGACACGTCAGCTGAACAACGCCAAGAGCAGGAGACTGATACAGAGTTCCTGCGAAGGGTGCTTGAAAGAAAAGACAAAGAAGCCCCTGAACAAGCTGCTAACATGAAGTAGATGGTGTTCTTGTTTCAGGATATGGTTGGAATGATGATCCAGCCAGAACCCCCAGCAGAGGATCCGCCGATAATCATCAAGGACAACAGAGAGGAAACATCAAACCCTCTTCCGGTTTTATCAACAGCCAAGGAGGAAACGATCTCCAAAGATTCTCTTGATGATTATATAGCTCAACAAATAAGAGCTCATCAAGCTAATGAAGTGTCTAGCCAAATCGTCAGAACCGGGCGACCGTATCCTCGCTAGTATGACCAAATCAAACACTCGCCGGGATATACGATCCCCAAGTTCTATGTGTATAAGGGGACAGGCAACCCACACCATCACGTCGCGCAGTTCAGAGCTTTGTGCGGCAACACTGGAGGCGACGGCAAATTGTTGCTTCGCCAGTTCGTTGGTAGCCTGTTAGAGACGACCATTGAATGGTATTCGGAGCTCCCAAATAACTCTGTGAGAACATTCACAGAGATGGAACTGCCGTTCACACAGCGGTTCACCAGTGCGAGCGAGCGCACTCCAATCACGATATTAATCAATGCCAGGGTAAAGCCAGGAGAAACCTAGGTCCAATATGCGATCCGGTGGCGGAACCTATGGTCAAAGTGCGAACAGCGCATCGAAGAATCCCCTACCGTAGGCATGTTCATCGGGACCCTAGATCCTCAAAGGACTATGTCCCAGTTCATGACATTCTTCAAGCCAAACACCTTCCAGGCTCTGAGTGATAAATTGGCCCAAATAGACCAGATGGGCGACGGGCCTTCCTCCTCAAATAAGGGCCCTCGAAATGCCAAGGGTAAAGGGAAAGCGACCTTCGTCTCCAATACTCAACAACAACCGAATGACCCAAAACCGACTGCTCGCCAAAACAACACATGCCTGCGCCTATCCCTGGAAGAAAGGATAGGACGCACTTACTCGTTTCCCCGCGACAAGACGAGGTGATTATTTGAGTTGGCAGTGCGTAACAAACTCATCACATTGCCAGACCCACGGCGTCCACCGCAACCCGGCGATGTCAACAACCCCAACTCCTGCTCCTATCACAGAATGGTGAGCCACCCAATTGAGGATTTCTACGTCTTCAAGAACTGGGTCAAGGACCGGTATCAACAGGGGAAGTTC
Source organism: Agapanthus africanus (assembly GCA_030015575.1). Taxonomy (NCBI): domain Eukaryota; kingdom Viridiplantae; phylum Streptophyta; class Magnoliopsida; order Asparagales; family Amaryllidaceae; genus Agapanthus; species Agapanthus africanus. The sequence goes on along the minus strand of JASDDO010000016.1, from coordinate 583,606,414 downwards.
GCGCTGTCTGAAAACTGGAGGGTAAACCCTCCCCAGAAGCACACTCCTAAAAATATGGATGTGTCAGGGGCATCATGCTTGCTCGTGGAAGAAACTCCATTAGAAGTCATTCTTTCAGCTAGAACCAAAAGAATGCTGAAAGATCTATAGGCATGTCCGGCAGTCAAGTGGAAAAGCCCACTTGAACCCGAAATCATCGAAGGGATGCTGAAACCGCATCCCGTACCGAAAATTGTTGAAAAAAGGCAAAAACCCTAAGTCAAGCCTTCAAAGTCTTCGAAGAAAAAGAAGAAGACCAAGAAGTCTATGCAGCTTTCCGAGTATGACGACAAGCGCACAGACCTACAAAATACATCGACGCGCTGGGGGAGTACAACCAGAAGGCATGGACATCGGTCACTCTCGAAGAGTTCCTTAAGCATATTCTTGAGAATGAAGATAGTGACAACAATGAGGAAAATGACTCATCAGAAGAAATCGAAGACTATGTAGCAAGTTGTCGTCAAATGAGGAAGAAACTCCCTTGGCATCAGAAAACAGCGCGGAGGAACTGGGGGCAGGATCGGCGCTACAATTGCCGGAACCACCGGAAGACCCGATCGATAGGCTGTTAAACGAAGCCTTCCAAAAGAGAAAGCTGACTGGGAATGCGAGACAATCATATATGAAAAGGCTAAGCATCAGCGTCAGGATGAAGAAGCTGCGGTGAGAATGAGTCGTAAAGTACTCCAACCAAACCAAAACACACCTGCTTCGAATAAGGGCAGGATCAAGACAGAGAAGCGGTTCGCCAAAGCCCTTTCAATGGGGATGAAGCTGCCACCTCTCATAAGAATCACTCCCGGGGTCATATGCCTCGACGGAGAGGATTCACATCCAAACTACTGCTTATATCATCGGAGAGTTACCCACCCCACCAAAGAATGCAGTACCTTCAAGAAGTGGTGGCAAGAATATGTTGCCCATCAAAAACACATCAAGATGATGAAGCGCGAAACTCGTCGACGGCAAAAAAGAGCTGGCAACTGTCATATGGTTGATACCAGTTCGGAAGGGGGAAAACCCCAAATTCCTACCTTCGGGAGAGAATCTAAGGAAGAAATACCCCTCAGCCCTCTCTTCAAAGATTCCCCCTCCGAAAAAGAAGAGGAGGAGAAGAACAGCCAGAATATTCAGCTGCGTAACCGCACGCTGCCTGAGAAGAACCTCGGACCTATAAACAAAGGTTCGAGCAAAAAAGACAAATGGAAAGAAAAAATCTCTGAGGCAATTGCCCTCGACGAAACTCGCCTTATAGCACAGCAAAACCTGAAGGTTTATAAGGCAAGGATGGAGCAGTCATACAAAAAACTGACCAGGCCGAGAACATTCCGCCAAGGTGAACTCATGCTAGTCGTCAAAAGATCCATGGTCTCCAATCGTGCAAAATAAGGGAAATTCGAGCCGAACTATGAAGGCCCATACATCATAGACAAAGTCTACCAAGCTGGAGCCTACCTGCTCATAGATATGCATGGCGAAAGATCCTTCCGGACAATAAACGGCCGACTCCTCAAAAAATACTACGCTTGATGAGTCATGACTTAGGTCAATGATAGATGACGACGCTCGTGTTCGCTCGCTATCTTCCTGAGTCGGAACTCTGAGAGTAATACACAAAAAAGCTCCGTCGCCCCAAAAACGGCGACAACGGACCGAGAAGTCCTTAAACTAATTATCCGCCTCAAACATGACGATATAGGACCGAGAAGTCCTTAAACTAATTATCCGCCACAAACATGGCGACATCGGACCGAGATGTCCCTAAACTAACAACGGACCGAAAAGTCCTTAAACTAATACTCGCCTCAAACATGGCGGTATTGGACCGAGATGTTCCTAAACTAGAATTTCGCCTCAAACATGGCGATAATGGACTGGAACGTCCTTAAACTAGTGCATCGCCCCAAATACAGCGATACACTCCCTTGAGATCTAAATTGCAATCAAATTCTTAGTAGCAAAGATTACAACTCAAGTGACACTGGCTGCACAACTATTCCAGCAATGAAGCCACCCCTAAGTCCCACAAACAAATTGATGGGCTCCTGCGGCAAAAACTACTCTTGGGTATTCCATCGTTAAAAAAACGGTATGTCCACAAACGAAATGGGCACGGATGAAAACCCGAAAGGACGCCATGAGTAAAAACAGCAGGACTACTGGCGAGCTTATGAAAAACTGGAAGGGTGCAATCTTGTCAAGAAAGAAAAAAATAAAAAACAAAAAAACAAAACAAAAACGGTATGTCCACAAGCAAAATGGGCACAGATGAAAACCTAAAAGGGCGCCATGAGTAAAAACAGCAGGACTACAGGTAAGCTTGTGAAAACCCGGAAGGGTGCAATCTCATAAAAAATAAAAATATTATTTGCGAGATCCTCACGACTCGTAAGGAGAAATCTCCTCTATGAGACCCATACGGATCATAAGATTCAAAAGCCTTATGCTACAGGGATCTGAACCTGTTCTTAACCCGTCATATCCTCCAAGTTGCCCTACAGGCGGTCCATATTGACCCTTGTATACAATCCACGTGCGCGAATAAATATTCCCATACCAAGTTTTACCAATGGCGAGAAATGTTCCCATATGGTGAACGACACTTGTAATTCCTTTCAACTTATAAGGAGAAAACACTCTTGTAAGATCCTTACGACTTACAAGAGAAAATACGGAATCCTCACGACTCCTAAGGAGAAAATACATGTACGAGATCCTCTCGACCCGTAGGAAGAAATACCTTTATGAGACCCTTATGACTCATAAAGTCAAAAAGCCTTAGTCGACTGGATCCTAACCCTGTTTAGTAAGCCATCCTTGTTCAAATCGACAAAGGCAAATGATGATTCGCTCTTAGCAATATTCAAGTGGTAGCGATGCTGATACCTAAATAGGTATCAAATTCCAATTCCTCTCACGGCAAATGATGATTCGCTCCTGGCAATATTCCAGTGGTAGCGATGCTGATGCCTAAATAGGTATCAAGCTCCATATCCTCTCACGGCAAATGATGATTCGCTCCTGACAATATTCCAGTTGCAGCGATGCTGATGCCAAGATTGGTATCAGATCTCAAGATCTCAAGTTCCTGACTCGCAATAAAAAGCAGCGAGTAAATAAAAAAATATATATAGCCGAAATGATTGGGCACCACGATAAATACATAGCCAAAATGATTGGGTAATCGTGACTTTCGCGATATGAAAAGCTGAAAAGATAGAGCATCGCGGAAGAAAAAAAATTCTTCTGCCCTGCAGGTAGATCCACACTGATCCCTGTTTACAATCCATTAGCACAAATGAAAGAAGGGAACTATATTTTCCCACCAGGCTCCATCAAAGAGAGAGCCAAATCTCGACGGCAACATCTACAGCCTAGAGATCAGCTAGACGTTTTTCTCATTCCAACAGGATGCAGACGTGACGTCAACAAAGGAGCCAAATCAAAACGGAGCAATGGCAAAATCCTAGCTTCAACTTGACGTCCTTCTTAGTCCAACAAGGTGCAAATGCAACGTCTACAAGGATCCAAGGGTCAAATGAAACTAGATTAATGGAAAAATCCGAGCTCCAAGTCTTGATGGTACATATACAATCTAGAGACTATCCCCGCGTTTCTTCTCATTCCAGCAGGATGCAGACACAACATCATCGTCAAAGAAAAAGAAAGACCCAAGGGTCGAAGAAAAAATAAGTAATGGCAAAATCCTAGCTCCAAGTCTTGACGGTATATATAAAACCTAGAGACTATCCCGGCGTTTCCCCCTCATCTCAGCAAGATGCGGACGCAACTATCAAATGAAACTCGAGCAATGGCATATTCCTAGCTCCGGACATTAATCGCAATACATACAACATAGAGGTCCTACAGATGTCTACCCTATTTCAGCAAAGAACCGGCGCGACATCGTCAAAACAAAAAAATGAAGCGATGGAATATTCCTAGCTTCAGGTCTTGACGGCAACTCATATAAAGCCTAAAAAGACTATCGGAGATCATCCCACACTAGAACGGAGTGGTTATGACTCATCGGGACTCCAAATTGAGCCTAACCTCAAGTAAAAAGCGTCATGGCAAATTCTCAACGTTTGCTCTTCCGACGGTAATATGATCTAAGGAGATTACTTGAAGACGTCTTGTCCAGCCCCCGAAGAAATCAGAGACACGACAGTCGCGACGCTACTCGAACAATGGCATAAAGACTGCATATCAAAGAATACATCAGCCAACTTGACGGTACCACGGACTAAAGCCCTAGTACCACAAACCTAACGGACCTCTGTCGTAAAGAATAGGGGTTATCTATATACAACGTTAGGACAAGTTTGCCTGTAAACCCAAGGGAGGTAAACTAAAAACACTTCGAAATGAGTACATAAACTAGAAACTCCGAAACGAGTGTTCCCCTCCGAAAGACGGCGACGACGTGAAGACGTCTTGCCTGAGATTCGGGGTAGATGCTATTTGGTTTTATCCGTCTACCTCTCCGAAGATGCCAAGTTAATTTATGGCACCGTGTGTCGGAGGTTTAGACGGATGCGGCCGATGTAGCAGACTTCGTCAGATTCCCCCTCGCTTGAGGGGTTTTTGATTGTGGGGACGCTCTTCCCTGCAGGCGCAAGCCCCTGCAGTTAATTACGCTACCGCATCGCGGTAACAACTTTCTCCTTCTCCAGAAATTTCACTTCGTGTCGTGTGTGTTTGTTTGTTTGTGGATGCCCGTGGATTGTATTAACAGGATCGTTTAGATCAGCTTAACAGGATCGTTTAGATCCGACAAAAGAGCATTTGGGGGCTCTATTGTTCTAGTTTAGGGACATAGTGGTCCATTGCCAGTTTAGGGACATGGTGGTCCATTGCCAGTTTAAGGACATGGTGGTCCATGTTCCAGTTTAGGGACGTGGTGGTCCATTGCCAGTTTAGGGACATGGTGGTCCAACATTCCCATTTTGGGATGAATATTAGTTTAAGGACGTTTCGGTCCACGAGTTTTAAGGACCCCGCAGTCCGTGTCGATGAGTAGTTGTCGGGACCCGTCACCTCTCTGACGTCGTTGAAGGATTACAACGATAGGAGTCAGAGGAGTTCGGAAATGTACCCTCGAACCGGACGTAAATTGATTTAGGAGAGCAGCCGTGCTCAGTTTCAATTTAATTTGAGGACTTACGGCCATGATTGGGCTAAGTCCAGTTGAAAAATGTTCAACATTTTTATTTGTCTTTGGCCTATTAGGCCTGTGCTAGGGCTTTGCCCTTTTTTAATAATGCGCTACATTTTTTTTTTGTTTGGGCTCTGCCCTTTTATAAATGATGCAGAGCATCTATTTTGTTTGGATTCTGCCCTTTTAATGCATTGCATTTTATTTTGGCCTGCTAGGCCTTTTTGACATGGGCTTGGCCCTTCAGTAAACAATGCAGTGCATTTGTCAGGCGTTTTGCGCCAATCATTGAGCGCAAGCGCTTGTGGTATTGACACGTGTCACGCAAGCGCAGTACGCTGCGCCAGTGCGCTGCGCTCGCGCTGCTGATACGTGGTGCACTCTGGTAGGTTGCGTCAATTTCAGAGAGCAATGATCTATCTTATAAGCGCCTAGCGCAAGTGATTTTGGTGCAGACACGTGGCACTCTCTGGTGGTTTGCGCCAACCTAAGAGCGCAACAGTGCCAATTTTGCAAGTGCAGGGCACTGTTTTATATTTTGATCAATTTTAGATCAATGAAAACAAGTTTTTCTTATTTTCAAAGAACCAGTGGTTCATAAAAAAGTGCAAGGCACTGTTATTATTTATTTATTTTTTTATAGAAGATCATTGATCTTGTTCTTAGATCAATGATCTATTCAGAAGAAATTCTTCTATTTTATAAAGGTTTTTACCTTTTTATTGAATTTTCTTCAGAGTTCTCTCTATTTTGAAGTTCTTGATCTCTCACAATGTTTATGAGCTCTCACAATGTTGATGATCTCCCACAATGTTGATCCTCCTTTGAGTTGGGGTCTAGGGATCTTTATATAGTGCCCATAGATTTGTTAGGTTTGTTAAAGAGATCATTCTCTGAGTGATTTGGGAAATTTTCCCCACCGTTGGATCTTTGATCCAAGGGCTTCTGTTTTACAGAAGGCAATCTTCTTGTTTTAACAAGAACAGAAGTATCTTACTAGAATTTTAATTCTGTTTGGCGCAAATACCCCAGCGCTTGACACATGTCACACAGCGCAGAGCGCAGCGCAGACACGTGTCGCGCAGCGCAGCGCCTGTGCAAAAGCAACTGCGCTGACACGTGTCGCGCAGCGCAGCGCTTGCGCAACTGAAGCTCTGCTTCCTTTAATTTTGTTTTTTAATATAGCCTTGCTCTAATTGGGCGCACTGCCTTGGGCGCTGCGCTCCCTGCGTTGGCGTGCCTGATTTTGACACGTGGCGCTCTGCGCGCAGCGAAGGGGATCTAAAGCGTTGCTTTATTTCTCGCCTTGGAATTTGAACAGAGCTTTGCTCTGATTGGGGGTAAACAAATGCCCCCCGCCGGTGCGCTTACGTGGCCCCGAATGTGAACGCAACGGTAGCAGAATTCCAAGCGTCGCGGCAACTTTTGGAAGCCGAAAGGGCACTTGATGCCTATAAATAGGGCCTTTGGCCCCCTAAGATGACTTTCATCCCTTCATAAGCATTTGCCCAGAGCCCCGCTCTCTCTGTTCAAGCACTCTTAAGAGTTAAAACTCTATAACATTTTAGGTAAAAATTAATTTGGATTAAATTAAATTAATTTTAAGAGCCTTGCTCTGAATAGCTCCCCTGATCTAAAGGAGACCCATTTAGGGTTTCACTTAGCAGAGCTTTGCTCTATAGGTCTAAAAGGATCTAAAGAGAACTAAAGGGGATCCTATTAGGGTTCCATTAATGGAGCTTTGCTCTCTAGAAGATTTTCCTTGTATTCTCTATAGAAGAACTCTTAAGAATTCTTCGTGGATCTTGGAAATTAAAGATGGCATTTTTATATTATTATTATTATTATTATTATCTTCTCAAAGCAAAGCTCTCAATGTTCTTAGGGGATTTTCTTCAAACTCTCCTCATCACTGAATTTGATAGGTGTCAATCCTGGTCGCAGAGCATTGCTCTTGAGGAGTTTAACTCCCTGTGCTTGTTTTCAATAAGAATTCGCTTAATTAGTCTGTCTGCTAATTCTGTTAATCTTCTTTTACAGGAGCAATGGACGCCCACATGTATGACCTCGATGAAATCATCTCTTACGGAGACATCCGCCGACTCGGTCGTTCTCAGAACCGAGAATTCACGAATGCGGAGTGTGCCGAGATCATGAGCCGCTTCGACGCATATAACGGTCAACTGCTTCCCCGACGTTCCTCTCTCCTGAAGCTTATCGTGGGAGCCATTTGGGAAGCACTTCCTCTATTCTGTTCCGGCGTGCCGCTTGGGGTGTTGGATGCTGCTGAGGACAAGGTGCACTCGGTGTATCTGATGCACCTAATCTCGAAGAGACGGCGAGACAATCTTTTCGATCTCCTGCACCAGGCTTTCCAACAGTCCGCCATATTCGATGCTTATTGGAGGGAGGAAGACATCAGGGGGGACCCCGACATTTGTGCTCACGAAAGAAAGCACACTAGGATGGTCCGCGAGGCTTGGAAAGTCTTAGATAGGGTTACCTTCGAGTTCCTCAACCCATGTCCTGGGTCTGAGTTTATACCATTGCAGACAATTTAATAATTTTGTTATTTATTTCTTCATGATTGTAAGAACCCTTTTGGAATATGAATGAAATTTTTTATTTCAGCTTGTCTTACTCCCCGTTCTGAGTCTTTTGCACATGCATGAATGAGTGTGTCTCGAATGCTTGATCTAACGCCAATCAAATGTTCTTTCTGTCGCTTTCTTCTTTCTTTTATTATCAGCATGCTGTCTTGATAAACATGGTTGATAGATAATAGAGTACGAATCTTGGTTTCTTCAAGAGATAGTGATGGCTTGGGCTGCAGGTTCAGATCTGCCGCCTAAGACTTTTCAACTCTATGAGCCGTGAGGGTCTCATAGAGACTTTCTCCCTACGGATCGAGAGGATCTCGTGGGTGTATTTTCTCCTTAGGAATCGTGAGGATTCCTAAGTGCCCTTTCCCTTATAAGTCGTAAGGATCCTATAAGAGAATTTTCCCTCTTACGAGTCGAGAGGACCCGTAAGCGGTTGTTTCCCTCCTTGTCGAAATTCGACTTTGGAGAGTGAGATCCATGAATAGTATGCAAGAGACCGTTTCAGACCGAGTTGCAGGGTCCCAGTGCTCAGGAAACAAGTTTTTTAATCCCTGCCGCCTGAGGCTTTATCTTGCAAGTTGAGACGAATCGGGAATTTCTCGCGGAGACACTGGTTTCTCTGCGAGCCGACGTGAATCAGGAGGCTCTCATCAAGGACGCTAGTTTCCCTGAGTTGAGGAGTTTACCAAGGACACTTGTTTCCCTGAGGTTGGAACGAATCAGGAATTTCTCACGGAGATACTGGTTTCTCTGTGAGCCGACGCGAATCAGGGAGCTCTCATCAAGGACGTTAGTTTCCCTGAGTTGAGGTTTTTACCAAGGACACTTGTTTCCCTAGTGTTGAAACGAATCGAGAATTTCCCGCGGAGACATTGGTTTCTCTGCGAGCCGACGTGAATCAGGAGGCTCTCATCAAGGACGCTAGTTTCCCTGAATTGAGGTATTTGCCAAGGACACTTGTTTCCCTGGGGTTGAAACGAATCGAGAATTTCTCGTGGAGACACTGGTTTCTCTGCGAGTCGATGCGAATCAGGATTTTCTCGTCAATGACACTTGTTTCCCTGAGTCGAAGGATTTTGCCGAAGACACCGGTTTCTTCGGGGTTCAAACGAATCGGGAATTTCTCACGGAGACACTGGTTTCTCTGCGAGCCGACGTGAATCAGGAGGCTTTAATCAAGGACGCTAGTTTCCCTGAGTTGAGGAGTTTGCCAAGGACACTTGTTTCCCTGGGGTTGAAACGAATCAAGAATTTCTCGCGGAGACACTGGTTTCTCTGCGAGTCGATGCGAATCAGGATTTTCTCGTCAAGGACATTTGTTTCCCTGAGTCGAAGGATTTTGCCGAAGACACTGGTTTCTTCGGGGTTGAAACGAATCGGGAATTTCTCACGGAGACACTGGTTTCTCTGCGAGCCGACGCGAATCAGGAGGCTCTCATCAAGGACGCTAGTTTCCCTGAATTGAGGTATTTGCTAAGGACACTTGTTTCCCTGGTGTTGAAACGAATCGAGAATTTCTCGCGGAGATGCTAGTTTCTCTGCGGGTCGACGCGAATCAGGATTTTCTTCGTCAAGGACACTTGTTTCCCTGAGTCAAAGGATTTTGCCGAAGACACTGGTTTCTTCGAGGTTGAAACGAATCGGGAATTTCTCACGGAGACACTGATTTCTCTGCAAGCCGACGCGAATCAGGAGGCTCTCGTCGGGGACACTGGTTTCCCTGAGTCGAAGGATTTTGCCGAAGACACTGGTTTCTTCGGGGTTGAACTGATCTGTGGTGGTCTTTCAGGTTTTATATAAGTTACTGTCAAAATCGTGAAGCTAGGAATTTGATCTTCGCTTCGTCTGCTGGTACTGCGTCTGCTGTATTGAGACGAATGTCGCGGTTATCTCCAGGCTGTTGGTGAACCTTCGAGATTTGGCTTTGATTTCTGGCGGAGCCTGCTGGGAGGGTGTGGTTCCCTCTTTGTTTGTGCCCTTAGATTGTATACAGGGATCGATGTGATCTCAACTGTAGGGCAAAAGTTTCATTCATTTTTATTGTTTTATTTCCGCGATGCTCTATCATTTCAGCTTTTATATCGCGAAGGTCACGATTGCCCAATTATTTCGGCTATTTTTCGCGGTGCCCAATCATTTCGGCTATTTTGTATACATACGTTTTCTTTACTTGCTGCTTTTTATTGCAAGCTGCCCTATCATTTCGGCTATTTCGTATGCATGTGCGGCTTGCTGGCTTTCCGCTGTAAACCTGGAATTAGACATCGACTTCGGCATCAGCACCGCTACAACTGGGATGTTTGTTCCCCTCCGAAGGACGGCCAAGACTGAACGTCTTGCCTGAGATTCGGGGCAGATGCTATTTGGTTTTATCCGTCCACCTCTCCGAAAATGTCAAGTTGATTTATGGCACCGTGTATCGAAGGTTTAGACGGATGCGGCCGATATAGCAGACTTCGTCAGATTCCCCCTTACTTGAGGGATTTTTGATTGTGGGGACGCTCTTCCCTGCAGACGCAAGCCCCTGCAGTTAATTACGCTACCGCATTGCGGTAGCAACTTTCTCCTTCTCCAGATGATCACTTCGTGTCGTGTGTGTTTATTTTGTGTTTGGTTGCCCGTGGATTGTATATGGAGACTGAGTTATGTCGTCGCCCGTAGGGCGTGGACTAGTCCAAATCCGTATTATCTTAGATTTGGGTTTGGGGGTTGTGTTTAAGGATATGTTAGCCTCATTTGAGAATAAGATCGACTTAAACGTTTGTTAAGGATACGTTAGTCTAGTTTTAGACTAAGATCAACTTAACGGGATCGTTTAGATCCGACAAGAGAGCGATTAGGGGAGCCCTGTTGTTTAGTTTAGTGACATTGCGGTCAATAGGTAGTTTAAGGACATTGCGGTCCAATGTTAGTTTTAAGACGTTGCGGTCAAGGTTAAGGACGTCGTAGTCCGTGGATTTAAGGACTCCACAGTCCGATATTAGTTTTAAGACATCACGGTCAAGGTTAAGGACGTCACAGTCCGTTGTTAGTTTTAAGACATTCCGGTCAAGGTTAAGGACATCATAGTCCGTGGATTTAAGGACTCCACAGTTCGGCGTTAGTTTTAAGACATCTCGGTCAAGGTTAAAGACCTTATAGTCCATGAATTTAACGACCCCACAGTCCGTATCAATGTGTGGTCATCGGGACCCGTCACCTCTTTGAAGACGTTGAGGAATTACAACGCCAAGTATCAAAGGAGTGAAGAGATGTACCCTTAACCCGAGGTAGATTAAGTGATCTGTAGTCCAATTTGGATACTAGGATCAATTATTATATTATGAGCCCATTGGCCCAGTTAAGCTTGCATTGAGGACTTATGGTCAGCTTAGGCTAAGTCCAATCATTTTTGGGATATTGGCCCTCTGTTGATTCATTGGAGGAGAGGCTTTACCTCTGGAAACTTAGCCAATTGGGCTAAAGCTAGTGTTAAACACTAGAGATCAACAGTGTTGAACACTGGGAAAAGATTGACAAGTTAGTGTTAAACACTAAGGAGAATCAGTGTTAAACACTAGATACAGAGTTTCTAATTTAGTGTTAAACACTAAGGCAAGAGGGGTCACGTGGTAGCACGTGAGAGTGCCCTTCTTCTCTTTGTTTTGTTCTACAGATAAGTGTTTAACACTTTTAGCTCTTAAAGCCATCACGTGCGGGCATGTGATGGGGGCCCATGCTCTGGTTTATTAGAATACTTATTAGGGGTCACGTGGTGACACGTGATGGCGCCCCAGAGTCCCTGTTTATTTCGATGTTCCTTTATGTGCTTCAGGGATCATGTAGGGCACGTGAGGCATTACCTCAAAGTTCTCTTTTATATATCTTCGCAGGAGTCACGTGGTAACACGTGAGATGTCTGCTTCAGAGTTCTATTCTGTGGGTCTTTGCAGGGGTCACGTGGTAGCACGTGACTCTGCATGTTTTTAAAGTTCTGTTCATAGGGTTAAACCCTAAACTTTAGAGGAATTAAATTCCTGTTTTCTTCTGAAGAATTATATTCTTAATAGGGTTAAACCCTAATTTCTTTTCTTAAGGGAATTAAATTCCTGTGAGTTTGAGAGAATTATATTCTCAATTAGGGTTAAACCCTAGTTCCGTTCATTTCGAAGGAATTAAATTCCCATAACATAGGGTTAAGCCCTAACTTTATCTCAAAGGAATTGAATTCCTATCATTTTGTGAGAATTAAATTCTCTGAACTCAGTTCCTTCTCTGTGTTTTGGATCTGCATGGCAGGATCTCAACCCAATGAGAATTAAATTCTCAATTCATGGGGAGATGTGCACTTTGCAGATCCTCGACCAGAGAAAGAACTAAGTTATTTTCTTTTTATAAGAGTTAAACTCTTTTGAGAATTAAATTCTCATTTTAAGCCTCCCTTTCTTTCTCTTACCTAGGGTTTTCCTCTTGCAGAGAATCAAAGGCTCTGTATCTCTCTCTCTCTGTGTATCAAAAGAAAAGGTCCAAAGGTCTCCAAAAAAAGGTCCCCTATCTTCTTTTCTTGGCTCCTATTTATAGGAGAAGGAAAAGAATCAATCTGCTAAGTAAATCTCTCATTGAGAGATTTGATTTATATTTATCATTAATCTGGGCCTTTAGATTGTTAAGTGAATTTTATTCACCATTGGATTTTAAATCCAAAGACATCTCTTTGTTATTTCGGTCAGATTTAGGGGGAAATCTTTCCAAGTTCGAGATTTTTCCATAAATTGGTGATATTTAATCACCTTTAGATTCTTAATTCAACGGTTCCAAATAATCCTTCTCTATTTTGGAAAGATTTGAGTGATCTCCTCTCAGAATTTAATTATGTTAAAGAATAAGGCTTTTAAAGCCGGTCACGTGTGGCCACGTGACCCCTGGTCACGTGTAGGCACCTGACCCCTGGTCACGTGTAGGCACCTGACCCCTGGAATGGGCTTCTCTTTTTCTGCGCTCTGTTCTCTTGCCTCTGTTCAGCCGTCACGTGCCAACACGTGACCACTGGTTACGTGTGGGCACGTGACCTTTTTTGGAGCTTTTTCTTGAATGCGCTTTGTGTCGCTGCTTTAAACGTCACGTGCCAACACGTGACCACTGGTCACGTGTGAGCACGTGATGCCTCTTCTGAGTCCTTTCCTGATTTTTAATCAGGGAACAAATGCCCCCACAGCGTTGTTCTCACGTGTCTGCACGTAAGTGCAACGCTGTCTCTTTTGTGACCGTTGGATCCATCTATGGAATCGAGGAGATGAAGCGTCTCCATCACATCCTATAAATATTGGGGTCACTTCAGAAGCGTCTCCACTTTGCTCATCTTTCTCCTTGCATACTTTTCTTTCTGAGAATTTAATTCTCCTTTCCAGAGCTTAGTTCTCTGCCTTGAAAAATTTTCAGAGTTTAACTCTGTTGACCGATTTCTTCTCCTCGGGTAATCATCTTGAGCGAAAGAAGAACTTTCATAACATTCTCTGGATTTTAAATCCACATCTAGGGTTTCACCCTTTTAACATGAACCCATTTCCTTCAAGTTCATCAACAAAAAATAGAAAACCACTTAATCTTCAAACGGTAGATCTTTTAGGGTTCAAATGATCTTTAGGGAGATGATGGTGACAGTTGTCCCTTCCATGAAATTTAAATCCATCCTCAAGGAGCTCTGGCTCTGGGAAAACAAACTTTTTGGGAATTTAATTCCTTTTTTAAGAAGGAATTTAATTCCTATGAGGAACTAAATTCTTCCCATGGAGGCTTCTTAGGGTTTTCTTGCCCTGGGTTGTCTCTTTCACATCCGAGAGGAACAAGTTTGTAATGAATTTTTCATGATCGTCATTTCAGGTGTCATGGATGCCCATTTGTATGATCTTGACGAAATTATTTCTTACGAGAATATTCGCGCGCTGGGCCGCAGCCAGAATCAGGAGTTCACCAATGCTCAATGCGCTGAGATCATGAGCTGTTTTGACGAGTACAACCATCGGCTACTCCCCCGTCGCTCTTCTCTTATGAGACTCATCGTACTGGCGATCTGGGAGGCGCTTCCTCTCTTCTGCACCGGTGTACCGCTCGGAGCATTGGACGCTGCCGAGGATAAGATACATTCGGTGTATCTGATGAGCCTAATCTCGAAGAGAAGGCGCGACAACCTCATTGATCTCTTGCACCGGGCTTTTCAGCAGTCGGCTATACTTGCTGCCTATCGGAGGGTGGAGGACATTCGCGAGGACCCCGATGCTTACGACCGCGAGAGAAAACATACTAGGATGGTTCGAAATGCCTGGAAGATCTTGGACAAATTTACGTTCGAGTTTCTCAATCCATGCCCCGCGTCCGAGGTCTTACCGTTGTAAATGTTTTCTTTTTATTTTGTATGAACCTTTTAAAGCATGAATGATAAATCTTATCGTGTTTTTCTGTGTTTGCATGCCTTCCTTTTTTTTGGGATTTTGTCATTTTGCTATTGTTGTTGTTGATGTTTTTAACGTGCAGGGCACTATTTCACTTTCTAGTACACACCAAGCATGGTGCTCACGTGCTCCACACATGAGGGGCCTTTTATGGGGCTATTCAATTTTTCATGCCATATTTCTGTGCATGGCATTAGATGCAGAGAAGGCGCCTTGGAAATCGCTCCTTTTCCTGATTTCCAATGTCTTCCCTTTTTTGGGCCTTGGAATGGGTTCCATCATGCAATTTTTTCCGCGCGCAGCATTTAATACTCTCCTTTATAGTCTTGAGGCCATAGCCTATTTCCTATTCACAGAGAAATTTATTCCCATTTTGACGTGATTTAATTTGAAAAAAAACTGAGTGCCATGGCCTGCAACCGTCCACACGCTCGTCGACAGCCATGGGAAGTGCCTATCGAGGAGATGATTCCTCGCTTTGCTGCACGATTGGTGGACCCTCTCCTTATTGACGATGAATGCGACTTAACGATATATGAACTTTCGACTCGTAGGGGGTTCCCCCTCCCAATAGGCTCCTTCTGGCTCCGGATGATTCTTGCTGCCGTACTTGCCGACGTCCCTCCTTACCCGGCGGAGATGACCCTGGCGATGCTTGACGTGGCTGAAGAAAAGCTCGAGGGTTTTCACGAGGCGTGCCTGATTACTCAGGCTTTGAAAGATCGCTCAGTTCACCTCTTGAGCGAGATAAGAGCTCGGCGGGCGGTTATGTCTGCTTTTGCGGACGAACATGGCGCCAATCGGTGGGGAGCGACTCCTCGCGAAAACCGTCGCTTTGATATGTTGGAAAAAGCAGAGAGAGAGATGGAGAATATTGTTCTTTGTTTTGTTAACCCTTGTGCTACCGATCCTTTGTTTGGCGACCTTTTCCCGTTAGCGTAGTGTATTAGTTTTTGCATGCTTTATGTTGAACTTTCATGTATGCTGGGTACTCGTATGTATGTTTTTGCTTGCATAAATGAACTTTGTGTTTTTCCCATGATAACTTTCTTTAATTGCGAACACTATCACCATGTTGCATGCACATCAAAGCTTCGGGTATTATTTCTTTTCGGATATTCATATAGTTGCGAATGCATGCTTGATAGGATATACGTCGAGAATTTTTTGTTGCTTCCCATACCAGATGATGTGCGCGTGTTTTAGATCGACTATTGCTATCGACTGGAGGCTTGTTTATACGGTCTTGATCATATATGTCCTGTTTCAGAGGTTGCGGTAGCGAAAGCGGGCTTGCATAGTATGATAGAGCGACATGTGGCGAACACATTGTTGTGCGAGAAGAGGCTCGGCTGCAAATTCTCGGAGAGGGAACTGGCTTCTAAGGCGCTGAGCGAGCTTCAAGCTAATCTTACCGCTAAGGCCCACAAAGCATATGAACTCTGGCGGGTGCTTCAAGAGTCTATCAAAGAGGTGGTGGCTCTTGATAAAGCTGTCACGTTCACTCGTGAAAGGGTCGAGGCTCACAAGGCCACCGAGAAAGAGCTTGAAGGCCGGCTTGCTTCGTACCAGGCCCAGCAGGCTCAGGCGGAGGCCCGTCTTCTGGCGATCCTGAATAATGAAGCCGTGACCCAGCAAAAGCAGGATGAGCTAGCGAAATTACTAAATCGCCCGCCGGCTTGAAAACTTGTATCTTTTCCTTTCTTCTTGTACATGCTCCTGAATGAGAGTATTTTCTTTTTGTTCTTTCATGAAT
Source organism: Agapanthus africanus (assembly GCA_030015575.1). NCBI lineage: Eukaryota > Viridiplantae > Streptophyta > Magnoliopsida > Asparagales > Amaryllidaceae > Agapanthus > Agapanthus africanus. The sequence goes on along the minus strand of JASDDO010000016.1, from coordinate 583,590,427 downwards.
TGTACTTTGTACCCAATTATGAATGAAGACATATTTTTCTTCTCGATGGTGTGCCTCCTTTTTATTGAATGTGTTTTGCGGACAATTCATCTTGGTCTCCTTGCAGGGTAGCGATGGCTTAGGATTCAGGGTTAAGATCTGCCTCCAAAGACTTTTGAGCTTTATAAGCCGTGAGGGTCTCATAACAAGTTTTTCTCCCTACAGGTTGAGGGGATCCCGTAGGTGTAAGTTCTTCTTAAGAATCGTGAGGATTCTTAATCGGGTTTTTCCTTGGGAGTCGTAAGGATCTCACAAGAGAGTTTTCTTCCTTACGGGTCGTGAGGACCCGCAAGTGTTGGGTGCGGTCGCCCTTATCCGTATTTCACGGGGTTAGGGGTTGCTTCGGGACGTTCTCCGGGATACCGTAGTTTAAAGACATCACGGTCAAGGTTAAGGACCTCATAGTCCATGGATTTAAGGACTCCACAGTCCAACGTTAGTTTTAAGACATCACGGTCAAGGTTAAGGACCTCATAGTCCGTGGATTTAAGGACTCCACAGTCCAATGTTAGTTTTAAGACATCACGGTCAAGGTTAAGGACCTCATAGTCCAGGGATTTAAGGACTCCACAGTCCGATGTTAGTTTTAAGACATCACGGTCAAGGTTAAGGACCTTATAGTCCGTGGATTTAAGGACTCCACAGTCCGATGTTAGTTTTAAGACATCACGGTCAAGGTTAAGGACCTCATAGTCCGTGGATTTAAGGACTCCACAGTCCAATATTAGTTTTAAGATATCACGGTCAAGGTTAAGGACCTCATAGTCCGTGGATTTAAGGACTCCACAGTCCGATGTTAGTTTTAAGACATCACGGTCAAGGTTAAGGACCTCATAGTCCGTGGATTTAAGGACTCCATAGTCCGATGTTAGTTTTAAGACATCACGGTCAAGGTTAAGGACCTCATAGTCCGTGGATTTAAGGACTCCACAGTCCGATGTTAGTTTTAAGACATCACGGTCAAGGTTAAGGACCTCATAGTCCGTGGATTTAAAGACTCCACAGTCCGATGTTAGTTTTAAGACATCACAGTCAAGGTTAAGGACCTCATAGTCCGTGGATTTAAGGACTCCACAGTCCAATGTTAGTTATTGGGACCCGTCACCTCTTTGAAGACGTTGAGGAATTACAACGCCAAATCTCAAAGGAGTGAAGAGATGTACCCTTTAACTAAGGTAAAATCAGTCTAGAATCATCATGGTTGGTCGTTAGTTTTAAGACGTTTCGGTCGAGGTTAAGGACATCATAGTCCGTGGATTTTAAGGACTCCACCTTCCGGTGTTTGCTCTGGATGTTTCACACGGGTTCACTGCCGTGCTTGGCGAGGACCAGGCTCCGCTCTGGGCATTTTCCGCGGGGTCAAAGAGTGACGTTATCCGCATTCCACGTGACCAGGAATTTTGCTCTGGATGCTTCCCACGGGTTCACTGCCGTGTTCGGCGAGGACCAGGCTCCGCTCTGGATGCTTCGCACGGGTTCACTGTCGTGCTCTGCGAGGACCAGGATCCGCTCTGGACATTTTCCACGGGGTCAAAGAGTGACGTTATCCGTGTTCTACGTGACTAGGAATTTTGCACTAGATGCTTCACACGGGTTCACTGCCGTGCTCGGCGAGGACTAGGCTCCACTCTGGATGCTTCACACGGGTTCACTGCCGTGTTCTGCGATGACCAGGATCCGCTCTGGACGTTTTCCACGGGATCAAAGAGTGACATTATCCGCGTTTCACGTGACCAGGAATTTTGCACTAGATGCTTCACACGGGTTCACTGCCGTGCTCGGCGAGGACTAGGCTCCGCTCTGGATGCTTCACACAGGTTCACTGCCGTGCTCTGCGAGGACCAGGATCCGCTCTGGACGTTTTCCAAGGGGTCAAAGAGTGATGTTATCCGCGTTCCACGTGACCAGGAATTTTGCACTAGATGCTTCACACGCGTTCACTGCCGTGCTCGGCGAGGACTAGGCTCCACTCTGGATGCTTCACACGGGTTCACTGCCGTATTCTGCGAGGACCAGGATTCGCTCTGGACGTTTTCCACAGGGTCAAAAAGTGACGTTATCCGCGTTCCATGTGACCAGGAATTTTGCACTAGATGCTTCACATGGGTTCACTACCGTGCTCGGCGAAGACTAGGCTCCGCTCTGGATGCTTCACACGGGGTCAAAGAGTGACATTATCCGCGTTCCACGTGACCAGGAATTTTGCACTAGATGCTTCACACGGGTTCACTGCCGTGCTCGGCGAGGACTAGGCTCCACTCTGGATGCTTCACACGGGTTCACTGCCGTGCTCTGCGAGGACCAGGCTCCGCTCTGGACGTTTTCCACGGGGTCAAAGAGTGACGTTATCCGCGTTCCACGTGACCAGGAATTTTATACTAAATACTTCACACGGGTTCACTGCCGTGCTCGGCGAGGACTAGGCTCCGCTCTGGATGCTTCACACGGGGTCAAAGAGTGACGTTATCCGCGTTCCACGTGACCAGGAATTTTGCACTAGATGCTTCACACGGGTTCACTACCGTGCTTGGCGAGGACTAGGCTCCGCTCTGGATGCTTCACACGGGTTCACTGCCGTGCTCTGTGAGTACCAGGATCCACTCTGGACGTTTTCCACGGGGTCAAAGAGTGATGTTATCCGCGTTCTACGTAACCAGGAATTTTGCACTTGATGCTTCACACGGGTTCACTGCCGTGCTCGGCGAGGACTAGGCTCCGCTCTGGATGCTTTACACGGGTTCACTGCCGTGCTCTGCGAGGACCAGATCCGCTCTGGACGTTTTCCACGGGGTCAAAGAGTGACGTTATCCGCGTTCCACGTAACCAGGAATTTTGCACTAAATGCTTCACATGGGTTCACTGCCATGCTCGGCGAGGACTAAGCTCCGCTCTGGATGCTTTACACGGGTTCACTGCCGTGTTCTGCGAGGACCAGGATCCGCTCTGGACGTTTTCCACGGGGTCAAAGAGTGACGTTATCCGCTTTCCACGTGACCAGGAATTTTGTTGATTATATCCGCATTTCACGGAGTAGGGATTTGACTCTTGGTGATCTGTATATCACCGAGCCATGGAACTGGGAGTTGCCGCTGTTCCACTTCGCTTGATGTTGTGTCCGTTGTGACGAGACGAGTGTTGAGACGATCTCTAGGTCACTTGCGGCCCGTCGAGATTTGGCTTCTTTTTATGATGAAATCTGGGGGAGGAGTATGATCCCTTCTTTGTTTGTGCCCTTGGATTGTATACAGGGATAGATGTAACACCACCTGTAGGGCGGGAATTTCATTTTTATTTTATTTCTTTTCCCGCGATGCTCTATCATTTCAGCTTTTATATCGCGAAGGTCGTGATTGCCCCATCATTTCGACTATTTTTCGTAGTGCCCGATCATTTCGGCTATTTATTTTATTTTTACTCGCTGCTTTTTATTGCGAGTTGCCCAATCATTTCGGCTATTTTTCACGCATATATTTTTACTTGCTGCTTTTTATTGCAAGTTGCCCCATCATTTCGGCTATTTCGTATGCATGTGCGACTTGTTGGCTTTTTGCTGCAAGCTTGGATTTAGACACCAATTTCGGTATCAGCACCGCTACAACTGGGATGTCGCCAGGAGTGAATCATCATTTGCCTCTGTCGATGTTGAACAAAGGTGGCAACAGGGTTAGGATCCCGTCGACTAAGACTTTTAACTTCATGAGCCGTAAGGGTCTCACAAAGGTATTTCTCCCTACAAGTTGTGAGGATCTCGTAGGTGTATTTTCTCCTTAGGGATCGTGAGGATTCCTAAGTGTATGTTCCCCTGTAAGTCGTAAGGATCTTACAAAAGGGTTTTCTCCTTATAAGTCGAGAGGAATTACAAGGGTTGTTCACCGTATGGACATATCCCTAGTCACGGGTGGGACTTGGTTAGGGAAATGTTTATTCGCGCCCGTGGATTGTATACAAGGGTCAGTATGAGCCGCTTGTAGGGCATAAATTGAAGGTTGTGGGGGTTGCTTAAGCACAGGTTTAGGTCTCTGTGACTTAAGACTTTCAAATCCTATGAGCCGTGAGGGTCCCATAAAAGAGTTCTCCCTACGAGTCGTGAGGATCTCGCAAGTGTAATTTCTCCTTAGGGGTCGTAAGGACTCTTAAGTGTGTTGCTCCTTTGTGAGTCGTAAGGATCTCACGCGGGTGGTTTCTTCTTACAAGGTCGTGAGGACCTTGTAAGTGTCCTTTAACGAGGTTGCGCCCTTTCGGGTTTTCACAGACACTCGCCGGTAGTCCTGCCGTTTTTACTCACGGAGCCTTTTCGGGTTTTCATCCGTGCCCATTTTGCTTATGGACATACCTTTTTTTTATTCTTTTTATTCTCTTTTTTTTACGAGGTCGCGCCCTTTCGGGTTTTCACGAACACTCGCCGGTAGCCCTGCTGTTTTTACTCACGGAGCCCTTTCGGGTTTTCATTCGTGCCCATTTTGCTTATGGACATACCGTTTTCTTTTTTTTTTAATTCTTTTTTTTAGTATCAGCTTTGGAATGCTGCAATCCACCGTAGTTTATCAACATCTCGGTCAACAGCTAGTTTTAGGACATAGTGGTCCATTGTTAGTTTAAGGACGTTTCGGTCCGCTGTTAGTTTAAGGACGTTTCAGTCCGCCGTTAGTTTAAGGATGTTTCAGTCCGTCGTTAGTTTAAGGACGTTTCGGTTCGTTGTTAGTTTAAATATATTTCGGTCCGTTGTTAGTTTAAAGACATTTCGGTTCGTCATTAGTTTAAGGACATTTCGGTCCGTCATTGAAGAAGGCCGGTTACTACTTATAGAGTTCGGGCTTAGGAAGATAGCGAGCGGACATGGTCGTCGTCATCTATCATTGACCTAAGCCTTGACCTGTCAAGTGTAGTATTTCTTCAGGAAGCAACCGTTTATTGGTCTAATAGGTCTCTCACCATGCATGTCCATGAGTAAATAGGCTCCACCCTGGTAGACCTTGTCTACGATGTACGGGCCTTCATAGTTCGGCTCGAATTCTCCCCGCTTGGCGCGATTGGGAATCATGGGTCTCTTGACCACTAGCACGAGTTCGCCTTGGCGGATTGCTCTCGGCATGGTCAATCTTTCATATGAGCGCGTCATCTTTGCTTTATAAGCCTCTAGATTTTGTTGCGCTATGAGCCGGGTTTCATCAAGGGCATCAAGCTCCTCAAGCCGAAGGTGAGCATTTTCTTCGTCCATCAGCTCATAGTGGACCGCCATTCGTAGAGAGGGTAGCTCTATCTCGAGGGGGAGTACTGCTTCCGTACCGAATACCAACGCGTATGGCGTTGTGTTCGTAGCCGTCTTGAACGTAGTTCGATACGCCCAGAGAACTTCTTGCAGTCTCTCGTGCCAGTCCTTTTTGTTTCGGGATACCGTCTTCTTCACGATCTTTGTCAAGGTTTTGTTGAAAGCCTCAGCTAGACCGTTAGCTCGCAGGTTATAAACTGAGGAATATCTCCAGTCTATGTTGTGTTGCTGCGCGAAGCGACTAATTTTGTGGCTTCTGTAGGCTGGACTGTTATCGGAGATGATCCGTCGCGGAGTTCCAAACTGATAAATGACGTGCGTCTTGAAGAAATGGAGAATATTCTCCGTCTTCACTTCCCTTAACGGTACTGCTTCTGCCCATTTGGAGAAGTAATCAGTCGTCGCCAGGATGAAGCGATGTCCCCTGGATGATGCTGGTTCGATGGGGCCGACTATGTCAGTTCCCCACATTTCAAACGGCCAGCTAGCCACCGTTGGATGGAGCGGATTTGGATGCTGGTGGATGAAGTCCCCATGAATTTGGCATGAGTGGCATTGCTTCGCATACTCGAGGCAGTCCTGGATCATTGTGGGCCAATAAATAATAACCCATTCGTTTGATCTTCAGCTTCATCTTTGGGCCTGCTTGGTGAGAACCGCAGAGTCCGTCGTGAACTTCTTGAACAACTCTTTTCGCTTTGTCAGGTCCCAGGCATCTCAACCACAGAGAGTCAAATGACCTCTTGTACAGAGTATTATTGACGAAGGTGAAGGGCAGAGCTCGTTTCACAAGCTGATGTCTTGAGGACGCATCTTCAGGCGTTCGACGAGATTTGAAGTAGTCTATGAAGACTTCTCTCCAATCTTCAACCTTCTCTTGGCCATTTATTTGCAGGGCCGCTTGCTCAATCGCTTCCTTTTCCTCGGATGATTCCGGAGATATTTCTGCCAGTGGGAGTACCCGACGGGTTTGTATCACGATTCTGACGTCATCGAGGTTCTCGTCAGCCAGTTCTTTAGCGAGCTTGGCTAAAGCGTCCGCCTTGCTATTTTCGGCACACGGTATGCTTTCCAAGGTGTAGGAGGGGATTTGAGTTAGTAGTTGCTGTACTCTCTCTCCATACTTCACCAACTCCGGTTTGCATGTTTGGTAGTCGCCATTTACTTGACTGACGACCAGCTGGGAATCTCCGTATATGAGGAGGTTCTCAATTCCCATGTTGATGGCGATCTCGAGACCTTCTATCAAAGCTTCGTATTTGGCTTCGTTGTTCGTCCTCGGCTCCGTCAAGGAGAACGCAAAGCGTATTATACCCCTTGTGGAGTTACGAAGATGAGACCTACCCTCGATTTGATTATAGGTGTGTTTTGTTTGCGCTTCTTCATGGAAGACGCTCCATCGAAATAAAGCTCCCATCGGGTATCACCGCCGTCGATCGCGTCAAACGCATGTTCGTCTGGCAGATCGCAATTCAGAGGAGAATCGGCAGGTATCGGATGTTCAGCGAGGAAGTCGGCAATGGCCTGGCCTTTCACTGCCCTGAGAGGCTGATATGTTATCGAGAACTCCATCAAGAGCAGGGCTTATTTAGCGAGTCGTCCAGTCAGTATGGCTTTCGACATTAAATACTTAAGGGGGTCCACCTTCGATATGAGACGGACTTCATGCACCAACGCATAGTGCCTGAGCTTGGTTATCGCAAAGATCAACGCCAGGCAGTGCTTTTCAATGGGGGAGTAGTTGTCTTCTGCCCCCAGTAGAACTCGACTTAGATAGTAGAGTGCTCTTTCTTTTCTTTGATCGTTCTCTTGCGCCCATAATGCGCCTAAGGAACCTTCGAAGGCAGCCGTATAAAGAATGAGGGGCTTTCCCTTGACCGGAGCAACCAGCACCAACGGGTTTTGCAGGTATTGCTTGATCTCGTCTAGCGCGCTTTGGCATTTTTGATCCTAGACGAACGGGGTTCCCTTCTTCATCAGGTGACTGTAAGGGCGGCACTTGCCTGAGAGGTTGGCTATAAATCGCCGGATGTATGCGAGCTTCCTTTGGAGAGACCGCAATTATTTGAGAGTCCTTGGCGGGGGCATCTCCATAATCGCCTTGATCTTTGACGGATCTATCTCGATACCTCGGTGTCGGACGATGAATCCTAGGAATTTACCTGAGGACACCCCGAACGCGCACTTGAGAGGGTTCATCTTCAAGTTGTATTGCCGAAGGTGTTGAAATACAGTCTTCAGATGCTCGAGATGTTCCTCGTATGATTTGCTTTTCACGACGAGGTCGTCGATATAGCATTCGACGATTTCATGTATGAGGTCATCAAAGATCTTCATCATGGCCCTTTGATAGGTGGCACCGGCGTTCTTTAGACCGAAGGGCATAACTCTGTAGCAGAATATTCCCAAAGGGGTCCAGAAAGCGGTATGTTTCTGGTCCTCAGGATGCATCTTTATCTGATTATATCCTGATGAGCCGTCCATGAAGGAGAAGACTTCGTGAGTGGACGTGTTGTCTATCATCAGCTCAGCGACCGGTACTGGGAAATCGTCCTTCGGGCAGGCTTTATTGAGATCCCGATAGTCCACACAGATGCGCGTCGTCCCATTTTTCTTCATCACCGGGACGATGTTGGCGATCCAGTCAGGATACTGAACTTCCTGGATGAAGCCAGAGTCGATCAGCTTCTTGACCTCGGCGTTAATGCTCATCTCAAGCTCGAGCCGCATTCTTCTCGGCGCCTGTTTGACTGGCTTAATGTCTGGGGATATCGCCAATTTGTGGACAGCTATTTCTGGATCTAGTCCTGGCATTTCAGAATAGTTCCATGCGAAGCAATCTCTATGCTGCATAAGCACGTCTTTTAACACAGCCACCCTTTCTTCAGATAGCAACTCGCTAGCGAATGTTGGTCGCGGGTCGTTCGTCGTTCCCAGCTCAATTTTCCTGAGGTTATCTGCAGTAGTATGTATGCCATTTTCCAGTTCTTTCGGCGCTGGCGGAAATTCCGAGATTACCTCGTCATCGCTGTTTTCGAAGCACCAGGGAAAGTCATCCATATTCTCGGGCTCTCCTTTTGATACTGTTATCATACAACAGGTACGAGCTCGTTTCCAAGACCGATGTGGACCTGGCTCTGCTCTTGTGGCTTTGGGTTCGTGCTTTTGTGGCGGCGTTACCCTCCAGCTGTCGGATAGAGCAAATCTGCCTTGCTGGTATTGGTCTTCGACCCAGTTCTTGAAGGTGAAGTAGTCTTCGATAGGGTGTCCTATGGCTCGGTGATAAGAGCAATAGCCCGGATGAGAGACCTCATTAGCTTGCTCAGGGTGTTTAGACTTCAGAAGTGTAATCATTCAATATTTTAAAGCGAGGTCAAGTATCTTCCACGTTTTATTCTGAGGAAAAGAGTATGCCTGACTCATCTTTTTCATAAGGGACAAGTTTGGACCGCTCGATTTCCGATCGCGTGACTTCTCGGTCCCGCTTTGTCGCTGTCAAACGCCTTTTCTGCTCTTTGACTTGTTTCTACCTCTGCGTCGGGCTTTTTGCACAACAGGTTGACAGGGAGGAGTATTTTCGTCTTTGGCAGCCTGTTGAAGAAGACGTTGCATCCTGGCTTTCTCGTAGATGGCCATTTCGCGGTTATGGTCATCCCGAGCTTTTTGACCCGCTTTCCTGATAAGCTTGTCCATTCGCTCTTCAAATGACGGACTCGGCACTTCGGGTGCGGGATCTAGTCTTGATAAAGGATCGGCGTTTTCTGACAGGGCATCCTCTTCTTCATCGAAGTTATATATGGTGTGGCTACCGTGGACTCGTTCCCGTTTCCCGGATCTTACATACCCAAGACCAAGCGTTTCCATCCTCCCGTTGGGCAATTTGTGCTGAGTCCCAGGGACATCCCAAATCCTGTTATAGAATCGAGCTTGTCGGGTAGTCTGTTTTAAGGGTAGCTCTTGGCGCTTCAATAGCCTTTTCAATCCGTTTGTGTAATATCTGAGCAAACGGATGGGTCGAAGCTTATCAAGTGTAGAATCCGCGCCATGCCAGATCTCTTTCTCTACTCTTGTTTTCGAGGATCGATAGAATAGGATCGCCTTTTCGCTTGGGAGGGACATAAAACGTCTGCAGGTCTTGCACGTTGTGAGCTTCAAGCGCGTCAAGATCTTTGTAGTGCTCCCGCGGAGTCATGGTGATTTGCAAACTCTGATCATCGCCAGGGGATTCTTGTATTGGCGTCCGACGGGAGAACACAACATTCACCTCATCTTCCGAGTCACTTCCGAAAATCAATATGGGGGCGGACGGTCCCGGGTTGTTGCGTCGAGACGGCCCAGTGTAAACTATCTCTTCTTCTTCTTCGGTATCACTCCCGAAGACAGGAATGGTGGCGGCGGCTTCGCTCTCCGGTTTTCGACACCTCTCTGTATCCTCGAAATCTAGCAAAACGTACTTTGCATCTTCGTACTTGCAGACCTCGTTTACGGAGAACGGGTTCAGCTCTCCTGTTACGGTGTACTCAAGACCATCCTTGAAATACTTCATACACTGATGTTGCGTAAAAGGGATGATGTTGTACTCGTGTAACCAAGGTCGGCCGAGCAGAGCATTGTAGCATATCTTGGCGTCAATGACGTGAAACTTAATGTCCGTGACGAGTAGCCCAAAGTGTAGCGTCAATATCACAGACCCAAGAGTTCTTGATGATTGGGAGTCGAACCCGGAGATGGTGATCTTGTCCCGAGCAAGGTGTTGGACACTCATGCAGATTTCTTTTAACACCCACACATTGAGGAGATTAACGGAGGATCCATTGTCGACCAGGATTTTTCCTATTTTTATATCGTGGCAGTATCCTGAGAAATAAAGGGGGCGATTGTGTTCGCACGTCCCAAGGAGAAGGTCTTCATCGCTAAAAGTGACATCGGCCGTGTGCACTTCCTCCAATTCATCCTTCATCTTTTCTTCGGCCAGGAAAGCTTGGAATTGTTCTGGCTCCTGTAGCGCCTTGATTAATGAATCTCTCGCTTTCTTTGATAACAGGAGGGCGTCAAGAATGCTGAGCTGCGATGGTAGCTTTCTCAGGTGCGCTAGGATGTTGTAGTCCACCTTACTTTTCTTAGACGGGTCCTTGGCAGTCAGCTCTTTCATAACTTGGTCATCTAAGGTGATATCCTCAGCGACCTTTTCCTTTCCCTTATCTTTTCTAATTGAGGGTCCGAGATTCTTCTCCGGAAGTGTGCGATTGCGCAGCTAAATGTTTTCGCAGGCTCTTGATTCTTCCTCTTTTCCCGAGGTGGACTCTTTAAAGAGGGGGCTAAGAGCCAACTCCTCATCAGAATCGCTCCCGAATGTGAGCACTTGCGGTCCCCCGGCGTTGACCGTGTAACAGTTACCGGTAGTTCTTTCGTATCCTTCGGCCGTACTTCTCTGCTCCCGACGAGTTCTGTGTTTCATTCGCTTAAAATGTTGCCGATGAGCAACATATCCCTGCCACCATGTTTTAAAAGCGTCGCACTCCTCAGTGGGGTGTGAAATCTTCCAATGATATGAGCAGTAATTAGGGTGCCTTACCGCCCCATCGAGCGTGTTTTCTTCCGAGGGTGGTAGTTTCATTCCTATTTACATGGCTTTGGCAAACCTTTTCCTCGTCTTGAATATGTTTTTATCCGCGTCGGGTGTCTTTCGATCTGGCGAAAGTGCTTCGACTTTTTCGCTTAGCCGCTCGCGTTTGGCTCCTTCGGATGCGGCCGTCTCATGCTCCCGATCGGCTTTACTTTTCAAACGAATCTCGTCTAGAAAGGCGTCGATCATTTCTTCTGTCGGCCACACAAGTTCTGGTTCAGGCTGTGCCCCCAGTTTCTCAGTGCCAGGAGTTTTTTCATTGTCTGTAAACAAGCGGGAGATCACATGACAACTCGCCACATATTCCTCGGATTCATCCGACGAGCTCTCTCCGTTATCTTCCTCTTGAAAGAAGTGGTTGAGGAACTCTTAGAGTATGATGGGAGTTCGCGCCTTCTGATTGTATTCCTCCAGCACGTCAATCTGTTTCTGCAAGTCCGTACGCTTGTTGCCAGGCTTCACGGGCTTCTTAGATTTCTTCTTCTTTTTCTTTGAAGATTTCGACGGCTGGTTGTGAGTACTGGGGCCATTACCACTGATCTTCGGAGTTGGGCGCGGCTTCAGCATCCCTTCAATGATTTGAGGTTCCAGCGGGTTCTTCCACCTGATCGCCCGGCATATTTTAAGATCGTTCAGCATCCTCTTGGTTTTTGCTGAAAGCACGATTTCCCATGGAGCTTCTTCAATGAAAGAACAAGTTGCCCCCGGTGTGTCTGTCTTCTTAGCAGTGTGAGCTTGTGGCGGGTTCACCTTCCACTTCTCGGACAGCGCAAACTTACCCTGTAGGTATTGATCCTCAATCCATCCTTTGAAGACGAAGTAATCCTCAATCGGATGGCTTACCATTTGATGGTAAGGGCAGTAGTTGGGGTTATTCACCTCACTGGGTTGCGGCGGTCGCCTTGGGTTTGGCAAGTTGATAAGCCTGTTGCGTATTGCCAGCTCGAATAGCCTCTTTGTCTTATCCCGCGGGAATGAGTAGGGGCGCTTCATTTTCTCATTGTAATACCGCCGTCTTTCTTCCAGTTGATCCGCGAGCTTTGGGGAACTGGGTTGCTGCTGAGCGTTCGCAACGAAGGTTGCCTTCCCTTTACCCTTGTCATTCTGAGGTTCTGGCTTCGGGGGAGACGGTCTGTGATCCATCTGGTCCATCTGGGCCAACTTGTCAATCAAAGCCTGAAACGTGGTCGGCTTAAAAAATATCATGAACTGTGAGATAGTTGCATGAGGATCTAGGGTACCCACAAACATGCCCACCGTGGGCGCCTCCTCAATGCGTTGTCCGCATCTCGACCACAAGTTTCGCCAGCGTATAGCATACTGGACCCATATCTCACCTAGTTTCACCCTGGCATTAATTAATGCCGTTATCGGAGTGCGTTCGCTGGCACTTGCGAAAAGTTGGGTGAATAGCAACTCCATTTCAGCGAACGTCTTGATGGAATCGTTCGGGAGCTCAGAATACCATTCGAACGCTGTTTCTGACAAGCTGCCGATGAATTGGCGAAGCAAGAGCTTATCGTCGCCACCAGTGTTGCCACAAAGCGCCCTGAACTGGACCACATGTTGATGGTGATTGCCTGTCCCCTTATAGACATGGAATTTCGGTATTGTGTAGCCCGGCGGGTATTTGATCTGGTCATACCGGCTCGGATATGGTCGCCCCGTCCTGACAACTTGACCGGCTGCTTCAGTCGCCTGGTGAACGCGTATCTGTTGGGCTATGTATTCGTCCAGGTCAGCCTTGGAGATTGTTTCCTCCTTGGCTGTTGACAGAGCGGGTAGAGGATTTGACGTTTCTCCCCTGTCGTCTTCAAGAACGATTGGAGGGTCTTCAGCAGGAGACTCTTATTGGATCATCATCCCCACCATGTCCTGGAACAGGAGGGCCATTCGTTGTATATTGGCTGCTTGTTCCGTAGCCTCTTTATCCTTCTTCTCCAATATCCTACGAAGGAATTCAGCGTCAGTTTCTTGCTCCTGGCATTGATCAGATGACACTTCGGGGCTTTCTTTCGGCCCCGTGAGTGCGGCCATCGCGTTCATCATTTCTTGGAGCTTCTGTTGTTACACCTGAGCTTTGGTCACTGACCGTGTAAGTGGCCTATGACCCGTGGATGCACGGTTGTCCTCTTTTCCCAGCGCCATGTATACCGTATGCACCGTCATGCCCCCAGACTTAGGGCGTTTAGGCTTATTGTCCTTGACATTTGCTGCAGGAGTAGGGACTCTATCCGGCCTTCTTCTCTTTTGTGTAGTCGACGTGGAGGGAGCCATTGCAGCGGGCACCCAAGCGGTTGTCATCCTTTGTTTTTTGACGTGACGGTTCTGTCCTTCCTGAACCCTCACCCTCTTCTGCCGGCGAGAGTGATTTTGAATGATTACCAAGTCCTGAACCCGTCGCCAGACCTTATAAATTTTGGAGGACAGCCGTTGAGGAGGCTGCTCTGGCTTTGTCTCTATAACATTCTCCGCAGGTGGAGGGGCTCTTTTGAGAACCGCAGTTGGCGAATTTCTGTGTACCCTGTTCAGCAATGCGAAGCTGTTCCCGGTTGGAATAGCAACCTCAATTTCCACCGTTGGAGCTGGTGGAGTTAGTCCGGAGGAGGAGTTGCCCCCAGTTTTCCTTATCCGGTGCCAATGGCGACATCGGGCATGGCGGGTTGTTGGGATTGATTCAGCGACGGCTTCGTCTTGCCCCCTGTTCTGGGGAGGGGCTGCTGCTGGTGTCAGCCTTTCAAAGACTGACGTTCGTTGAGAAGCTACAGATCTCTGAGCGGGAGCAGGAACGGGGGTAGTCAATCTCGCGAAGACCGACCCTCTGGGAGGAGAAGCCGCCTTGACGACTCTGGGAGCAGCTGTCCCCTTTGGGATGGCCTTCTCAGGTATCACGAGCTTCTTGGCGGGGCCTTTGGAGTTCAGGCTTAGTCTAGTGAAGACCGAGGAGTTGGATGACCCGCTGAGAGGGGCCGTAGGAGTAGCAAGTCGATCAAAGACCGATTTCTTTGAAGTTTCTGGTACGGGCACTGGGATGTTAACGTTCACCGGCGGGAGCATGGTCCCAAAGAACAGACCGGCAGTAGCTTGAGTCACTTGCTCTACAGGCATAGTGAATAGGGAAGCAGCCTGCGGTCCATATGCTACACCTCCAGGTGAGGCGGAGCGTCGGTTGCATTTGCAGCTGGAGCAGTTCGAGCAGTTGTCAGCCATTGATCCTTTTGTTTTCTACAGCAAACGAAACACCAAGTCTTAGTACTTCAAAACCCGAGGGCAACCATTAGCGAACCACGATTGGTTCGCGAATCACGACACACGAAGTGTGGAGTGGAAAGAGGAAAAGGTCCCACCGGGCGTGCCAGAATCTGTTCCCCTCCGAAGGACGGCCAAGACTGAACGTCTTGCCTAAGATTCGGGACAGATGCTATTTGGTTTTATCCGTCCACCTCTCCAAAGATGCCAAGTTGATTTATGGCACCGTGTATCGAAGGTTTAGACGGATGCGGCCGATGTAGCAGACTTCGTCAGATTCCCCCTTACTTGAGGGGTTTTTGATTGTGGAGACTCTCTTCCCTGCAGGCGTAAGCCCCTGCAGTTAATTACGCTACCGCATTGTGGTAGCAACTTTCTCCTTCTCCAGATGATCACTTCGTGTCGTGTGTGTTTATTTTGTGTTTGGTTGCCCGCGGATTGTATACGGAGACTGAGTTATGTCATCGCCCGTAGGGCATGGACTAGTCCAAATCCGTATTATCTTAGATTTGGGTTTGGGGGTTGTGTTTAAGGATACGTTAGCCTCATTTGAGACTAAGATCGACTTAAACGTTTGTTAAGGATATGTTAGTCTAGTTTTAGACTAAGATCAACTTAACGGGATCGTTTAGATCCGACAAGAGAGCGATTAGGGGAGCCCTGTTGTTTAGTTTAGTGACATTGCGGTCAATAGGTAGTTTAAGGACATTGCGGTCCAATGTTAGTTTTAAGACGTTGCGGTCAAGGTTAAGGACGTCGTAGTCCGTGGATTTAAGGACTCCACAGTCCGATATTAGTTTTAAGACATCACGGTCAAGGTTAAGGACGTCACAGTCCGTTGTTAGTTTTAAGACATTCCGGTCAAGGTTAAGGACATCATAGTCCGTGGATTTAAGGACTCCACAGTCCGGCGTTAGTTTTAAGACATCTCGATCAAGGTTTAAGGACCTCATAGTCCATGAGTTTAAGGACCCCACAGTCCGTATCAATGTGTGATCATCGGGACCCGTCACCTCTTTGAAAACGTTGAGGAATTACAATGCTAAGTATCAAAGGAGTGAAGAGATGTACCCTTAACCCGAGGTAGATTAAGTGATCTGTAGTCCAATTTGGATACTAGGATCAATTATTATATTATGAGCCTATTGGCCCAGTTAAGCTTGCATTGAGGACTTATGGCCAGCTTGGGCTAAGTCCAATCATTTTTGGGATATTGGCCCTCTGTTGATTCATTGGAGGAGAGACTTTGCCTCTGGAAACTTGGCCAATTGGGTTAAAGCTAGTGTTAAACACTAGAGACCAACAGTGTTAAACACTGGGAAAAGATTGACAAGTTAGTGTTAAACACTAAGGAGAATCAGTGTTAAACACTGGATACAGAGTTTCCAATTTAGTGTTAAACACTAAGGCAAGAAGAGTCACGTGGTAGCACGTGAGAGCGCCCTTCTTCTCTTTATTATGTTCTACAGATAAGTGTTTAACACTTTTAGCTCTGAAAGCCATCACGTGCGGGCACGTGATGGGGGCCCATGCTCTGGTTTATTAGAATACTCATTAGGGGTCACGTGGTGACACGTGATGGCGCCCCAGAGTCCCTGTTTATTTCGCTGTTCCTTTATGTGCTTCAGGGATCACGTAGGGCACGTGAGGCATTGCCTCATAGTTCTCTTTTATATATCTTCGCAGGAGTCACGTGGTAACACGTGAGATGTCTGCTTCAGAGTTCTATTCTGTGGGTGTTTGCAGGGGTCACGTGGTAGCACGTGACTCTGCATGTTTTTAAAGTTCTGTTCATAGGGTTAAACCCTAAACTTTAGAGGAATTAAATTCCCGTTTTCTTCTGAAGAATTATATTCTTAATAGGGTTAAACCCTAATTTCTTTTCTTAAGAGAATTAAATTCCTGTGAGTTTGAGAGAATTATATTCTCAATTAGGGTTAAACCCTAGTTCCGTTCATTTTGAAGGAATTAAATTCCCATAACATAGGGTTAAGCCCTAACTTTATCTCAAAGGAATTGAATTCCTATCATTTTGTGAGAATTAAATTCTCTGAACTCAGTTCCTCCTCTGTGTTTTGGATCTGCATGGCAGGATCTCAACCCAATGAGAATTAAATTCTTAATTCATGGGGAGATGTGCACTTTGCAGATCCTCGACCAGAGAAAGAACTAAGTTCTTTTCTTTTTATAAGAGTTAAACTCTTTTGAGATTTAAATTCTCTTTTTAAGCCTCCCTTTCTTTCTCTTACCTAGGATTTTCCTCTTGCAGAGAATCAAAGGCTCTGTATCTCTCTCTCTCTGTGTATCAAAAGAAAAGGTCCAAAGGTCTCCAAAAAAGATCCCCTCTCTTCTTTTCTTGGCTCCTATTTATAGGAGAAGGAAAAGAATCAATCTGCTAAGTAAATCTTTCATTAAGAGATTTGATTTATATTTATCATTAATCTGGGCCTTTAGATTATTAAGTGAATTTTATTCACCATTGGATTTTAAATCCAAAGATATCTCTTTGTTATTTCGGTCAGATTTAGGGGGAAATCTTTCGAAGTTCGAGATTTTTCCATAAATTAGTGATATTTAATCACCTTTAGATTCTTAATTCAACGGTTCCAAATAATCCTTCTCTATTTTAGAAAGATTTGAGTGACTTCTCTCAGAATTTAATTCTGTTAAAGAATAAGGCTTTTAAAGCCGGTCACGTGTGGCCACGTGACCCCTGGAATGGGCTTCTCTTCTTCTGCGCTCTATTCTCTGGCCTCTGTTCAGCCGTCACGTGCCAATACGTGACCACTGGTCACGTGTGAGCACGTGACCTTTTCTGGAGCTTTTTCTTGAATGCGCTTTGTGCCGCTGCTTCAAACGTCACGTGCCAACACGTGACCACTGGTCACGTGTGAGCACGTGATGCCTCTTCTGAGTCCTTTCCTGATTTTTAATCAGGGAACAATGTTGTCAGGAGCGAATCATCATTTGCCTCTGTCGATGTCGAACAAAGGTGGCTTAGCGAACAGGGTTAAGGTCCTGTCGACTAAGACTTTTGACTTCATGAGCCGTAAGGGTCCCACAAAGGTATTTCTCCCTACAAGTCATGAGGATCTTGTAGGTGTATTTTCTTCTTAGGAATCGTGAGGATCCCTAAGTGTATGTTCCTCTGTAAGTCGTAAGGATCCTACAGGAGGGTTTTCTCCTTGTAAATCGAGAGGACTTACAAGGGTCATGCGAACATATCCCCAGTCACGGATGGGACTTGGTTAGGGAAATGTTTATTCGCGCTCGTGGATTGTATACGAGGGCTAGTATTGGACCACTTGTAGGGCAATATCTAAGGTTGTGGGGGGTTTGCTTAAGCACAGGTTTAGGTCTCTGTAACTTAAGACTTTCAAATCTTATGAGCCGTGAGGGTCCCATAAGAGAGTTCTCCTTACGAGTCGTGAGGACTTCGCAAGTGTATTTTCTCCTTAGGAATCATGAGGATCCCTAAGTGTGTTGTTCCCTTATGAGTCGTAAGGATCTCACGCGGGTGGTTTCTCCTTACAAGATCGAAAGGACCCTGCAAGTGTCTTTTAACGAGATTGAGCCCTTTCGGGTTTTCACAAACACTCGCCGGTAGCCCTGCTATTTTTACTCACGGAGCCTTTTCAGGTTTTCATCCGTGCCCTTTTTGCTTATGGACATACCGTTTTTTTTATTCTTTTTATTTTTATATTTCTTTACGAGGTCGCGCCCTTTCGGGTTTTCACGAACACTCGCCGGTAGTCCTGCTGTTTTAACTCACGGAGCCCTTTCGGGTTTTCATCCGTGCCCTTTTTGCTTATGGACATACCGTTTTTATTTTTATTTTATTTTTATATTCATATTTTTTCCTTTTTCTTTTTTTTTTATCTCGTCAACCTAAGGATGCTGCGGTAGTAGTTTAAGGACGTTTCGGTCTGTCATTAGTTTAAGGACGTTTCGGTCCGGCATTAGTTTAAGGACGTTTCGGTCCGTCGAGGAGAATGCCGATTACTACTTATAGAGCTTGAGCTTAAGAAGATAGAGAGCGAACATAGTCGTCGTCATCTATCATTGACCTAGGCTGTGGCTCATTAAGCGTAGTATTTCTTCAGGAAGCGACCATTTATTGGCCTGAAAGGCCTTTCACCGTGCATATCCATGAGTAGATAGGCTCCACCCTGGTAGACCTTGTCTATGATGTACGGGCCTTCATAGTTCGGCTCGAATTTTTCCCGCTTGGCGCGATTGGGGATCATAGGCCTTTTGACAACTAGCACGAGTTCGCCTTGGCGGAATGTTCTCGGCCAAGTCAATCTTTCATATGAGCGCGTCATCTTTGCTTTATAAGCTTCCAGATTTTGTTGCGCTATGAGCCGTATTTCATCAAGGGCATCAAGCTCCTCAAGCCGAAGGTGAGCATTTTCTTCGTCCGTCAGCTCGTGATGGACTGCCACTCGTAGCGAGGGTAACTCTATCTCGAGAGGAAGTACTGCTTCTGTACCGAATACCAACGCATATGGCGTTGCGTTCGTGGCTGTCTTGAATGTAGCTCGATATGCCCAGAGAGCTTCTTGCAGTCTCTCGTGCCAGTCCTTCTTATTTCGGGACACCGTCTTCTTCATGATCTTTGTCAGGGTCTTGTTGAAGGCCTCGGCTAGACCATTAGCTCGCGGATTATAAACCGAGGAATATCTCCAGTCTATATTGTGTTGTTGCGTGAAGCGACTGATCTTGTGGCTTCTATAAGCTGGCCCGTTATCGGAGATGATCCGTCACGGAGTTCCAAACCGATATATGACGTGCGTCTTGAAGAAATGGAGGATATTCTCCGTCTTCACTTCCCTCAATGGTACTGCTTCTTCCCATTTGGAGAAGTAATCAGTCATCGCCAGGATGAAACGATGTCCCCTGGACGACGCTGGTTCGATAGGGCTGACTATGTCAGTTCCCCACATTTCGAACGGCCAGCTAGCCACCGTTGGATGGAGTGGATTTGGATGCTGGTGGATGAAGTCCCCATGAATTTGGCATGAGTGGCACTGCTTCGCATATTCGAAGCAGTCTTGAATCATCGTGGGCCAGTAGTAGCCCATTCGTTTGATCTTCAACTTCATCTTTGGGCCCGCTTGGTGAGAACCGCAGAGTCCGTCGTGAACTTCCTGAACGACTCTTTTCGCTTCGTCAAGTCCTAGACATCTCAACCACAGAGAATCAAACGACCTCTTGTACATAGTATCATTGACGAAGGCGAAAGACAGAGCTCGTTTCATAAGCTGATGTCTTGAGGACGCATCTTCAGGCGTTCGACGGTATTTGAAGTAGTCTATAAAGACTTCTCTCCAATCCTCGGCCTTTTCCGGGTCTTTTATTTGCAGGGTCGTCTGTTTATTCACTCCCTTTTCTTCGGATGATTTCGGAGATATTTCTGCTGGGGCAAGCACTCGACGGCTTTGTACCATGATTCTGACGTCATCGAGGTTCTCGTCAGCCAGTTCTTTAGCGAGTTTGGCTAATGCGTCCGCTTTGCTGTTTTCCGCACGCGGTATGTTTTCCGAAGTGTAAGAAGGGATTTGGGTCAACAGTTGTTGCACCTTTTCGCCGTACTTCACCAACTCTGGTTTACACGTTTGGTAGTCGCCATTTACTTGACTGATGACCAGCTGGGAGTCTCCATATATGAGGAGGTTTTCAATTCCCATGTCGATAGCGATCTCGAGGCCTTCTATCAAAGCTTCGTATTCGGCTTCATTATTCGTCCTCGGCTCTTTCAAGGAGAAGGCGAAGCGCATAATCCCTCCTTGTGGAGTTACGAAGATGAGGCCTACCCCCGACTTGATTATAGGGGTGTTTTGTCTGCGCTTCTTCATGGAAGATGCTCCATCGAAATAAAGCTCCCATCGGGTATCACCTCCGTCAATCGCGTCAAACGCATGTTCGTCTGGCAGATCGCAATTCAGAGGAGAATCAGCAGGTATCGGATGCTCAGCGAGGAAGTCGGCAATAGCCTGTCCTTTCACTGCTTTGAGAGGTTGATAGGTTATCGAGAACTCCATCAAGAGTAGGGCCCATTTAGCGAGTCGACCCGTCAATATGGCCTTTGATATTAAATATTTAAGAGGGTCCACCTTCGAGATGAGACGGACTTCATGTGCCAATGCATAGTGCCTGAGCTTTGTTATCGCAAAGATCAACGCCAGGCAGTGTTTTTCAATGGGAGAGTAGTTGCTTTCTGCCCCCAGAAGAACTCGACTTAAATAGTAGAGTGCTCTTTCTTTCCCTTGGTCATTCTCTTGCGCCCATAATGTGCCTAAGGAACCTTCGAGGGCGGTTGTATAAAGAATGAGAGGCTTTCCCTTAACCGGGGCAGCCAATACCGACGGGTTCTGCAGGTACTATTTAATTTCGTCCAGCGCGCCCTGGAATTTTTGATCCCAGACGAACGGGGTTCCCTTCTTCATCAGGTGGCTGTAAGGACGGCACTTGCCTGAAAGGTTGGCTATAAATCGCCGTATGTACGCGAGTTTCCCTTGAAGAGACCGCAGCTGTTTCAGAGTCCTTGGCGGGGGCATTTCCATGATCGCCTTAATCTTTGATGGATCTATCTCAATACCTCGGTGTCGTACGATGAATCCCAGGAATTTGCCCGAGGAAACTCCGAATGCGCACTTGAGAGGGTTCATCTTCAAGTTGTATTGTCGAAGGCGTTGAAATACGGTCTTCAGATGCTCGAGATGTTCCTCATATGATTTGCTTTTAACCACGAGATCGTCGATATAACATTCGACGATTTCATGTATAAGGTCATCGAAGATCTTTGTCATGGCCCTCTGATAGGTGGCACCGGCATTCTTTAGACCGAAGGGCATCACCTTGTAGCAGAATATTCCCAGAGGGGTCCGGAAAGCGGTGCGCTTCTGGTCTTCGGGATGCATCTTTATCTGATTATATCCCGATGAGCCGTCCATGAAGGAGAAAACCTCGTGAGTGGACGTGTTATCTATCATCAGCTCGGTGACTGGCACTGGGAAATCGTCCTTCGGGCAGGCTTTATTGAGATCCCGAAAGTCTACGCATATGCGCACTGTCCCATTTTTCTTCATCACCGGAACGATGTTGGCGATCCATTCAGGATATTGAACTTCCTGGATAAACCCAAAGTCGATCAGCTTCTTGACTTCGGCGTTAATGCTCATCTCAAGCTCGAGCCGCATTCTTCTCGGCGCCTGTTTGACCGGCTTGACGTCCGGAGATATCGCCAATTTGTGCACAGCAATTTCTGGATCTAGTCCCGGCATTTCGGAATAATTCCATGCGAAGCAATCTCTATGCTGTTCAAGGACGTCTTTTAACGCAGCCACCCTTTTTTCAGATAGCAGCTCGCTGACAAATGTCGGTCGCGGGTCACTCGCCGTCTCCAACTCAATTTTTTTAAGGTTATCTGCAGTAGTGTGTATTCCATCTTCCAGCTCTTTCGGTGCCGGTGGAAATTCTGAGATCACCTCATCGTTGCTGTTTTTGAAGCACCAGGGAAGGTTATCCATGTTCTCGGGCTCTCCTTTTGATATTGTTATCATGTGACAAGTGCGAATTCGCTTCCAGGCCCAATATGGAGTTGGTTCTGTTCTCGTGGTTTTGGGTTCGTGCTTCTGTGGCGGCGTTACCCTCCAGTTGTCAGACAGAGCGAACTTGCCAAGCTGATACTGATCTTCGACCCAATTCTTGAAGGTGAAGCAGTCTTCGAGAGGATGCCCTATTACTCGGTGATAAGAGCAATAGTTTGGGTGAGAGACTTCGCCTGCTTGTTCAGGGTGCTTGGACTCCGGCAGTGTAAGCATCTGATGTTTTAGAGCGAGGTCAAGTATTCTCTTCGTCTTATCTTGAGGGAAAGAGTATGCTCGACCCATTTTCTTCACAAGGGATAGATCAGGACTGCTCGATTCCCGTTTGCATGGCTTCTTAATCCCGCTTTGTTGTTGTTGAGCACATTTTTCGCCTTTCGACTTATTTCTGCCTCTGCGTCGAGCCTTTTTTATAACAGGTTGACAGGGAGCGGTATTTTCATCTTTCACAGCCTGTTGAAGGAGGCGTTGCGTTCTGGCTTTCTCGTAGATTTCCATTTCGCGGTTATGGTCGTCTCGGACTTTTTGACTAGCTTCCCTTATAAGCTTATCCATTTGTTCTTCGAACGACGGACTGGGCACCTTTGCATCAGGAACTTTTACTGGTTCAGGATTAGCGTCCTCCCATTGAGCATCCACTTCTTCATTGAAGTCATGCACGACGTTGCAATCATAGAGTAGCTCTCGTTTCTTAGACCGAATATATCCGAGCCCGATTGTTTCCATTCTCCCATTAGACAATTTGTGCTGAGTTCCGGGAACGTTCCAGACCTTGTCATAGAATTTGGCTCTTCTAGCGGTCTGTTTGAAGGGTGTCCCTTGGCGCTTTAGCAGCCTCTTCAAGCCTTCTGTATAATATCTGGGGAGTCGGAAGGGCTGAAGCCTGTCAAGCATAGGATCCACACCGTGCCAAATTTCTTTCTCCACTTTGGTTTCCACCGAACGGTAGAATAGAATTGCCTTTTCGCCTTCTCGCCTGGGAGGGATATAGAACATCCACATCTCCTCTACACTGTAGATATCGAGCGCGTAAATCATCTCTTCCTCTTCTTCAGTATCACTCCCGAAGACAGGAATGGTGCATTAGCTTTATTCTCCGGCTTGTGACACCTCTCCGTGTCTTCGAAATCCGGTAAGAAGTATTTGGCATCTTCATATTTGCGGACCTCGTTCACAGAGAACGGGTTCAGTTCTCCCGTCACGGTATACTCGAGACCATCCTTAAAATACTTCATACACTGATGTTGCGTAGAAGGGATGATGTTGTACTCGTGTAACCATGGTCGGCCGAGCAGAGCATTATAGCATGTCTTGGCGTCTATGACGTGGAATTTAATGTCCGTGACGAGTAGCTCAAAGCGTAGCGTTAGTATCACAGACCCAAGAGTTCTTGATGATTGGGAGTCGAACCCGGAGATGGTGATCTTATCCCGAGCAAGGTGCTGGACGCTCATGCAGATTTCCTTTAACACCCGCTCATGCCGATGTAGCAGACTTTGTCAGATTCCCCCTCGCTAGAGGGGTTTTTGATTGTGGTGACGCTCTTCCCTGCAGGCGCAAGCCCCTGCAGTTAATTACGCTACCGCTTCGCGGTAACAACTTTCTCCTTCTCCAGAATTTCACTTCGTGTCGTGGGTGTTTGTTTTGTTTGTGGTTGCCCGTGGATTGTATACGGAGACTGAGTAATACCATCGCCCGTAGGACGTGGATTAGTCCAAATCCGTATTTACTTAGATTTGGGTTTGGTGTTTTTAGTTTAAGAATGCCTTAGTCGCGTTGCGGCGAAGATCGACTTAAACGTTCGTCAAGGATACGTTAGTCCTGTTTGAGACTAAGATCAACTTAACGGGATCGTTTAGATCCGACAAAAGAGCATTTGGGCTCTATTGTTCCAGTTTAGGGACATAGTGGTCCATTGCATGTATGGTCGTCGGGACCCGTCACCTCTCTGACGACGTTGAAGAATTACAACGACAAATGTCAGAGGAGTTCAGAGATGTACCCTTGAGCCAAAGTTGATTGGGGGAATTTATAGTCCAATTTGGGACTAAAGTCTGTTTGAAGGTTTAAGGATGCGTTAGCCATATTTGAGGCTAAGATCAACTTAAACGGTTGTTAAGGATACGTTAGTCCAGTTTGGGACTAAGATCAACTTAACGGGATCGTTTAGATCCGACAAAAGAGCATTTGGGCTCTATTGTGCCAGTTTAGGGACATGGTGGTCCAATACCAGTTTAAGGACATAGTGGTCCACCGTTAGTTTAAGGACGTTTCGGTCCGATATTAGTTTAAGGACGTTTCGGTCCACGAGTTTAAGGACCCCGCAGTCCATATTGATGTATGGTCGTTGGGACCCGTCACCTCTTTGACGTCGTTGAGGAATTACAACGATGGATATCAAAGGAGTTCGGAGATGTACCCTTGAACCGGATGTGGATTGGTTTAGGAGAGCCGTTTTGCTCAGTTAATTTAGTTTAAGGACTTATGGCCACGATTGGGCTAAGTCCAGTTAAAAATGTCCAATATTTTATTTGCATTTGTTTTTTATTATTTTTATTTAGGCTTTGCCCAGAAAAGATGCAGGGCATCAATTTGTTTTGGGGCTCTGCCCTTTATAAATGATGCAGAGCATCAATTTCATTTGGGCTCTGCCCTTGTATAAAGGATGCAAATCATCAATTTATTTGGGCTCTGCCCATTTATTGCCTTGCAATTTATTTTGGCCTGTCAGGTCATTTTGATTTGGGCCTGGCCCTTTAAGTAATGCATTGCATTTGTGCAAAGCACTGTTAATTCGAGAATCTTTTAGGTTCAAGAACCGATGGTTCATAAAAGAAGTGCAAAGCACTATTTGATTTAGATCTAAGAAAAAAACAAGTTTTTTCTTGTTTTTCTTATGTCAGAGAACCAAAGGTTCATGAAAGTGCAAAGCACTATTAATTTAAGAACATTTTAGGTTCAAGAACCGATGGTTCATAAAACAAGTGCAAGGCACTATTTTATTTATTTATTTATTTATTGTTGAAGATCCATGATCTTGTTCATAAGAGAATTTTCTCTTCTTTTAAAGGTTTTTACCTTTTTTTTTATTCTTCAAGAGTTCTCTTCTCCTTTTTTTTTTGGCCAGATCCTTCTTCTTTTGAAATGAGGTCTAGAGTCCTTTTTAAAGTGCTCATAAATTAGTTAAATTTATTACATAAATCTTTTTCTGAGTGATTTGGGTAATTTTCCCCACCGTTGGATTTTTGATCCAAAGGCCCCTGCTTTACAGAGAAAAATCTTCTTGTTTTAACAAGAACAGAAAAGATTTATTCGGTTTTGCGCAACTCCCCCAGCGCGTGACACGTGTCGCGCAGCTAAATTTTTTTTTTTTTTTTTTTGCTTGCGCAACTGCGCGCGCTGACACGTGTCGCGCAGCTGAGCTGACACGTGTCGCGCAGCGCACTGTGCAGTTGCGCAGTTGCACACTGCGCACTTGCGCAAATTTTTTTTTTTTCTTTGCGCAACTGCGCGCCACGCACTGCGCAGTTGCGCATTGCGCACTTGGGCACTTATTTTTTTTTTGCTGCTGCTTGTTTGCGCAACTGCGCGCGCTGACACGTGTCGCGCAGCGCACTGCGCAGCTGCGCTGACACGTGTCACGCAGCGCACTGCGCACTTACGCAATTTTTTTTTTTGCTTGCGCAACTGCTTACGCTGACACGTGTCGCGCAGCGCACTTTTTTTTTTTTTTTTTGCTTGCTTGGGCAACTGCGCGCGCTGACACGTATCGCGCAGCGCATTGCGCAGCTGCGTTGCGCACTGCGCACTTGCGCGTTTTTTTTTCTCCTTCTTGCGCAACTGCGCGCGCTGACACGTGTCGCGCAGCGCACTGCGCAGTTGCGCACCTTTTTTTTTTTTTTTTTTAACTTTCCTCTGATTTGGGTAAACAGGAGGATCCATTGTCGACCTGGATTTTGCCTATCTTTATATCATGGCAGTACCCTGAGACGTAGAGGGGGCGATTGTGTTCGCACGTCCCAAGGAGAAGGTCTTCATCGCCAAAAGTGACATCGGCCGTGTGCACTTCCTCCAATTCATCCTTCATCTTTTCTTCAGCTTGGAAAGCTTGGAATTGCTCCGGCTCCTGTAGTGCCTTGATTAACGAATCTCTTGCCTCTTTTGATAGTAAAAGGGCATCAAGAATGCTGAGCTGTGAGGGTAGCTTCCTCAGATGCGCTAGAACGTTGTAATCCACCTTATTTTTCTTTGGCGGGTCCTTGGCAACTAGCTCTTCCATGACTTGGTCATCTAGGGTAATATCCTCAGAGACCTTTTCTTTCCCTTTATCTTTCTTGTTTGAGGGTCCGAGATTCTTTTCGGGTATCGTCCGATTATGCAGTCGGATATTTTCACAGACCTTCTGCTCTTCTTCTTTTCCCGTTGTGGACTCTTTAAAGAGGGGACTAAGAGTCAGCTCCTCGTCAGAATCACTCCCGAATGTGAGCACTTGTGATTCCTCGGCGTTAACCATGCGACAATCGCCGGTGGTTGTGAGTGCTTGGGCCACCATCATCAGTCTTTGGAGTTGGACGCGATTTCAACATCCCTTCAATGATCTGAGGCTCCAATGGGTTCTTCCACCTGATCGCTGGGCATATTTGAAGATCATTTAGCATTCTCTTTGTCTTGGCTGATAGCATAACCTCCCATGGGGCTTCTTCAATGAGAGAGCATGTTGCCCCGGCGTATTCATCCTTTTAGGGGTGTAAGGCTGAGGCGGACTCACCTTCCATCAGTCGGACAACGCGAACTTGCCCTGTTGGTACTGTCTTCAATACAATTTTTGAAGACATAGCAATCTTCGATCGGATGACCCAGTACTCGGTGATAGGGACAGTAGTTGGGCTCATTGATATCATTTGGTTGCGACGGACGTTTTGGATCCGGCAGATTTATGAGTCGGTTGCGCAACGCCAGCTCAAATAATCTTCTCGTTTTATCTCGAGGAAACGAGTAAGGACGTCCTAGCCTCTCCTCAAGGGGTATGTGCGGACGCATATTATTTTGACGAACGACCAGCTTCGAGTTGCTCGGCTGTTGTTGAGTATTAATGACAACGATCGCTTTCCCCTTCCCCTTCTCGTTTCGAGAGTCCGGCTTTGGAGGGGGCGGTCTATAACCCATCTGGTCCATTTGGGCCAGTTTATCGATTAGTGCCTGGAAGGTAGTCGGCTTGAAGAACATCATAAATTGCGAGATGGTCGCCTGCGGATCGAGGGTTCCCACAAACATACCCACTGCTGGCGCTTTTTCAATGCGTTGCTCGCATTTTGACCATAAATTCCGCCACCGTATAGCATATTGGACCCATGTCTCTCCTGGCTTCACCCTGGCATTAATCAATGCCGTCATCGGGGTGCGTTCGCTGGCGCTTGCAAAACGCTGGGTAAACAGCAGCTCCATCTCCGGAAGGTCTTGATAGAGTCGTTTGGGAGCTCAGAGTACAACTCGAACGTTGTATCTGACAAGCTGCCGACGAACTGGCGAAGCAACAGTTTGTCATCACCGCCGGTGTTGCCGCAAAGCGCCCTGAACTGGGCAACATGCTGGTGGGGATTGCCCGTCCCCTTATAGACATGGAACTTGGGAATTGTGTAGCCCGGCGGGTACTTGATCTGGTCGTACCAGCTCGGATATGGTCGTCCCGTTTTTACGACCTGACCAGCTGCTTCAGTCGCATGATGAACCCGTATTTGTTGGGCTATATACTCGTCCAAGTCAGCTTTGGAGATTGTCTCCTCCTTGGCTGTTGACAGAGCCGGAGGAGGATTTGACGTTTCTCCCCTATCGTCTTCAAGGACGATCGGGGGATCTTCAGCTGGAGGATCTTGTTGGATCATCATCCCCACTATGTCCTGGAACAGGAGGGCCATTTTCTTTATGCTGGCTGCTTGTTCCGCAGCCTCTTTATCCTTCTTCTCCAATATCCGGCGAAGGAACTCAGCGTCAGTTTCCTGTTCCCGGCATTCGTCCGAGGATGCTTCAGGGCTTTCTTTTGGCCCAGTGAGTGCAGCCATCGCGGTCATCATTTCTTGGAGCTTTTGCTGCTGCTCCTGCGCTTTGGTCACTGATCGCGTAAGCGGTCTATGACCTGTGGATGAACGGCTGTCCTCCTTTCCCGACGCCATGTATAATGTATGAACTATTATGCCCCGGGACCTAGGGCGTTTAGGCTCGCTGTCCTTGGCATTTGCCGCGGGCATGGGAATTTTCTCTGGCCTCCTTCTCTTATGGGCCGTTGAAGTTGAGGGGGCCGTTGCAGCAGGCACCCTGGTGGTGGTCGTCCTTTGCTGTTTGTTCGGACAGTTCTTTTCTTCTTGCACTTTTGCCCTTTTCTGTTGGTGAGAGTGACCTTGGTCAATTACGGGGTCTTGAACCCTTCGCCAAACTTTATAAATTTTGGAGGATAGCCGCTAAGGGGGCTGCTCCAGCTTCGTTTCCGGAACCCTCTCCGCAGGTGGAGGAGATCTTTTCAGCATAGCAGTTGGAGAGTTCTTACGCACCCTCCTTAACGGTTCAAAGCTGTTCCCAGTTAGAACAGCAGCATCAACTTCCACCATTGGAGCGGGTGGAGTTATCCCTGAAGGGGAGTTGCCTCCGGCCTTCCTTACTCGTCGCCAATGGAGACGTCGAGCATGACGAGCCGTTGGGGCTGGCTCGGCGATAGAGACAACTTCTTTTTGCCCCCTGTCTGAATGAGGTGCTGCCGGTGTCAGTCTCTTAAAGACTGATGTTGTCTTTTGAGTGTCGATATTCAATCTGTCAAAGACAGATCCTCGAGCATGGGCAAGAGCCGGAATAGACAGCCTTGAAAAGACTGACTCTTTGACAGGAGAAGCCGCCTTGACGACTTCTGGAGCAGCGGTTGTTGCCTACCTCGGGACAGCCACTTTAGAGTTCATGGGCTTCCTGGCGGGCCCATTAGAGTTCTGATCCAGCCTGGCAAAGACAGAGGCTGTTGATTTGATATTGGACGACCCGTTGGAAGGGGCCGTTATAGCAGTGAGCCGATCGAAAACCGATTTCTTGTTTGCTTCTGGTGCGGGCATTGGCATGGTGAAGCTTGCCGGTGGGATCATGGTCCCGAAAAACAGGCCGGTGGTGGCCTGGGTCACCTGTTCTACCGGCAAGGCAAGGATGGAGGCCGCTTGAAGCCCATATGCTACACCTCCAGGTGAGGTGGAGCGTCGGTTGCATTGGCACTTCGAGCAGTTAAGGGCCATTGATGCTTGATTTCTGCGCCAGGCAAAAGACCAAATCTTAGTAACTTGAAACCCAAAGGAAACCATTAACAAACCGCGATTCGTTCGTGAAGACGACACACGAAGTGTGGAGTGGAAAGAGGAAAAGGTCCCACCGGGCGTGCCAGAATCTGTTCCCCTCCGAAAGACGGCGACGACGTGAAGACGTCTTGCCTGAGATTCGGCGCAGATCCTATTTGGTTTTATCCGTCTACCTCTCCGAAGATGCCAAGTTGATTTATGGCACCGTGTGTCGGAGGTTTAGACGGATGCGGCCGATATAGCAGATTTCGTCAGATTCCCCCTCGCTTGAGGGGTTTTTGATTGTGGGGACGCTCTTCCCTGCAGGCGCAAGCTCCTGCAGTTAATTACGCTACCGCATCGCGGTAACAACTTTCTCCTTCTCCAGAAATTTCACTTCGTGTCGTGTGTGTTTGTTTATTTGTGAATGCCCGTGGATTGTATTAACAGGATCGTTTAGATCAGCTTAACAGGATCGTTTAGATCCGACAAAAGAGCATTTGGGGGCTCTATTGTTCTAGTTTAGGGATATAGTGGTCCATTGCTAGTTTAGAGACATGGTGGTCCATTGCCAGTTTAAGGACATGGTGGTCCATGTTCCAGTTTAGGGACGTGGTGGTTCATTGCCAGTTTAGGGACATGGTGGTCCATTGCCAGTTTAGGGACATGGTGGTCCAACATTCCCATTTTGGGATGAATATTAGTTTAAGGACGTTTTGGTCCACGAGTTTTAAGGACCCCGCAGTCCGTGTCGATGAGTAGTTGTCGGGACCCGTCACCTCTCTGACGTCGTTGAAGGATTACAACGATAGGAGTCAGAGGAGTTCGGAGATGTACCATCGAACCGGACGTAAATTGATTTAGGAGAGCAGCCATGCTCAGTTTCAATTTAATTTGAGGACTTACGGCCATGATTGGGCTAAGTCCAGTTGAAAAATATTCAACATTTTTATTTGTCTTTGGCCTATTAGGCCTGTGCTAGGGCTTTGCCCCTTTTTAATAATGCACTGCATTTTTTTTTTGCTTTGTTTGGGCTCTGCCCTTTTATAAATGATGCAGAGCATCTATTTTGTTTGGGCTCTGCCCTTTTAATGCATTGCATTTTATTTTGGCCTGCTAGGCCTTTTTGATTTGGGCTTGGCCCTTCAGTAAACAATGCAGTGCATTTGTCAGGCGCTTTGCGCTAATCATTGAGCGCAAGCGCTCGTGGTATTGACACGTGTCACGCAAGCGCAGTGCGCTGCGCTCGCGCTGCTGACACGTGGCGCGCCCTGGTGGGTTGCGCCAATTTCAGAGAGCAATGATCTATCTTATAAGCGCCTAGCGCAACTGATTCTGGTGCAGACACGTAGCACTCTCTGGTGGCTTGCGCTAACCTAAGAGCGCAACAGTGCCAATTTTGCAAGTGCAGGGCACTGTTTTATATTTTGATCAATTTTAGATCAATGAAAACAAGTTTTTCTTATTTTCAAAGAACCAGTGGTTCATAAAAAAGTGCAAGGCACTGTTATTATTTACTTATTTTTTTATAGAAGATCATTGATCTTGTTCTTAGATCAATGATCTATTCAGAAGAAATTCTTCTATTTTATAAAGGTTTTTACCTTTTTATTGAATTTTCTTCAGAGTTCTCTCTGTTTTGAAGTTCTTGATCTCTCACAATGTTTATGATCTCTCACAATATTGATGATCTCCCACAATGTTGATCCTCCTTTGAGTTGGGGTCTAGGGGTCTTTATATAGTGCCCATAGATTTGTTAGGTTTGTTAAAGAGATCATTCTCTGAGTGATTTGGGAAATTTTTCCCACCGTTGGATCTTTGATCCAAGGGTTTCTGTTTTACAGAAGGCAATCTTCTTATTTTAACAGGAACAGAAGGATCTTAGTAGAATTTTAATTCTGTTTGGTGCAAACGCCCTAGCGCTTGACACGTGTCACGCAGCGCACAGCGCAGCGCAGCTGCGCTTGCGCAACTGCGCTGACACGTGTCGCGCAGTGCAGCGCCTGTGCAAAAGCAACTGCGCTGACACGTGTCGCGCAGCGCAACGCTTGCGCAACTGAAGCTCTGCTTCCTTTAATTTTGTTTTTTAATAGAGCCTTGGTCTGATTGGACGCACTGCCTTGGGTGCTGCGCTCCCTGCGCTGGCGTGTCTGATTTTGACACGTGGCGCTCTGCGCGCAGCGCAGGGGATCTGAAGCGTTGCTTCATTTCCCGTCTTGGAATTTGAACAGAACTTTGCTCTGATTGGGGGTAAACAACGAGTGAATAAACTATAAACTCCGAAATGAGTACATAAACTAGAAACTCCGAAACTAGTGAATAAACTACAAGCTCCGAAATGAGTACATAAACTAGAAACTCCGAAATGAGTGAATAAACTATAAACTCCGAAATTAGTACATAAACTAGAGACTCCGAAATGAGTAAATAAACTACAAACTCCGAAATGGGTATATAAACTACTTTACGCCAAATCAAGACATCAAAGAATAGAGAGGCACAAGCATGAAATAAAATATTTCTTTTATTCATAAATCCAAATGAATACAAGATACAAAAAAAAGAAGAAAAGAAAAGAAGAAAGAAAGATATACAGCGACAAAATTTTTAAGACGGCGGGCGGTTCAATAGGCCAACTAGATCATCATTTTTCTGCTAGACCTCCGCCTCAAGCTCTAGCAATGTCGTAAGCTGAGTCCTTGCATGTGCCTGTTGTTTTTGGTATAAAGAAAACCAATGCTCGAGCTCTTTTTCGGCAGTCTTGAGGGTCTCAACCATCTCGCGTGTAAAAATGACGGCTTTATCAGGAGCCACCACCTCTGTAATGGCCTCCTAAAGGACCTGCCAAATTTGATAGGCCCGAGTAGTCTTGGTGGTGAGCTGGGCTTAAAGTTCCCCCAAAACCTTCAAAGCCAACTCCCTTGCTGAAAACTTTTGGTTAAGCCTTTTCTCACAAGACTGGAGATTGGCCGCATACTGATCGATCCATCCACGCAAGCTGGCCTTTACAGATAAGATATCAGAAGGAAGGCGTACACATTCAACTCCATGTACGGAAGCCTCCACTTGACGGTAATATTCGACCCAAATACGCACCAACGCCTCATCATGGTAGGTGGCAAGAACGGACAATGAAGCATTGGCTTCAACAGCAAATTCTTCAGCCATGACAGAAGTGCCAGCGCGAAGATCTTCAATGAGAGTCGCCAGTGAATGAATGCTCTGTTTTGCCATCCTCTCAGACACGCGTCTAGCATAAGGGCCTGGCGGCATGAAAATTCGGGACTCTAGTGGAGTCAGGGTTAGCAAAACTGTGAAAATACATGTATGGTTAGTCGCCTTTCCGAACATGGAAGAAGTAAAAGAATGCCAGTGCTAAAGTGTCACTTATCCACAGCCACAGAAGGTGGATCTGAGAGCTCCCCAGGACTATCGAGAACTTCAACTTCGTCATTAGCCTCTAGAACTATGGTTTAAAAAAGGGCACATCAACATCATTATGAAAATATAAAACGGAAAGGCAAAGGAATACCAACCTTGGCCAGAGGAAAGGACGATGCTCGGGGGGTATCGCTTGTGGGCCGCCATATTAAGTAAACGCTGGAAGGTTTCTTCCGGAGAACGATCTACAATAGAAGATGCCAACTCCAGCAATTCTGAGAGAAAGAAAGGATCAGACATATGGAAGGGTCGTTAAAACAAAAATATAAATAAGATTACCTTTGATACTTCGTCCATTCTGGAATGCAGGGATAGCAGCTTCAGTAATTTCCTCTACACCCTCCGGTGCGTCACTAGAAATATTTACAAAGTTTATGGCCGGGCCGGTGACCCCCGCTGAAGGAATAAAGGCCGTCACCAGAGGCTTTAAGGCACGATTTGGACTCGAAGCTGCGCCCGCCATAAAAGGCCCTGCAAAAGAAAAAATATGAGTACGATATGAAAGTAATATAAATTATTTACTGGGAAGGATGTAAAAGTTACATACCGATGTGCCAGGGAGCCTGAAATATGGCATTTTCGAGCCGCTGCTCTTTTCTGTTTAATCGCGCTCGTCAGGCTTCGATCGAAGATAAATCCCTGCCCGTCTTCAGATCAGCCTCGTCTTCAGAAGCGGCCAAGATTTGCTGTTTGAGAGCCTGTTCTTCTTCCAGCGTCAGAGGAACCACTGGTAACATAGTCGGGACCGGATAAACATCACGAAATTCAATAGAGGGAAAGCGTCCCTTCTTGGGGCACACGTTTTCGGCTTCATCCTGTGAACGCTTCAAAGCCTCGGCCAACTGAGCGGCTTCCTCGGCGGATGTACCAAGAAAGAGGAGACCATCGTTTAGTTCATGCACGGATATAGGCTCATCATGAAGAGGCTCAGACTCGAGCAAAGCATCGAGTAAACCGGCGGCTGATTTCTTCTTCCTTTTAGGGCCCGAGCTAACACTAGTAGAAGGGTGCTTCCTCCCCTTAGGCACTTTTGCACGGCGCTGCCCAATCTCTCCTTCAGTATCCGCCTTTGGTGACGCCACTGTTGGTACTTTATCAGGAATCTCTGCCCCAGCTCTAGTGAAAACCAGCATACATGCAGTACGGGGGACTGATTTCACTCGAGCGGCTTTAAGAATAAGCATTGAATCATTGTCCCTCAGAGGAGGGCGAACAACCGACCATGGCCGCAACGGGGCGCTTATGACTTGAGCTGGAGCAGAAGGTTTACACTCAAAGAGCACCCGTCTCTCTTCTGCGATGATAGGACTAACTCGGTGGTGATACCAGCCCTTAAAGGGTCCCATGGGCCTTGGAAGGTAGTCGGGCTCCGGGGTCATGAAGAGGGAACCAGTATTTAACCGCATGAAATGATGGATAACGTCGCGGGCGGCCTCCAGCGAGTGAGTAAGCTCAACTAAAAAGGCTTTGAGGGGGACGCCTTGGTTGTAACCTAACTGCTGGGCGAAGCGATGCGGATTATACCGCATGAAGAGAGCAGTGTTATTTAGATGGAACACTAAGTACCCCGACCTGATTGAATATAAATGCATGATCTTTTTGTGTTTTAAAGCCGGATCCCCATTCTTCGACAAATCGAACAACTGTTGAACGGGCCCCGTTGGCACAGAAAGGACTCAATCATTGAAAATCATCCCACCTTCATTTGAATACGGATTAAGCAATACGCGCAAAGCTCCTAACTGAGTCAGCTTAGGAGCGGAAGCATCGACCAACCTCATGACTCGCGGGAAGGTGTATGACTTATAGAAATCAGGCTGCCAGTGCGCAGCAAACGTGCCTAACACATGCATCTCGATCCACGACATGAAGTAGTGGAGATAAAAATTCACGGTGTCTGCACTGGGGTTTGAAGTGTTGGCGGCAGTACTTAAACCATGGTATAGGTGTGATAACCCTGCAACGCCAACGACCAATCGCACTCCTTCGGCTATGCGATGAGCAGGATAGAAGACAAGGCTTTCATAAAACGGCGGTGCATCGGCATGGCAAACCAGCTAAGCCAGAGACTGATGAAGCCTACAAAGAATGTTTCTTCGTCTATTCCAGGAGCAGCGATTGCATCAAAGGTCACGGCTAACGAATTTGGAATGTAAGACTGCTGCATGTCTTCTTCTTTGGCCGGCAATTTCTCCAAGCCGAATCCGAAGGGATCCTCGTCCTTCGCGAATTTCGGAGCTTTCTTAGATAAAGCGTCTTTACGGAGAAAGCAAGCAATGAAAGCGTCAAAAGTGACCCCTTGCCCTTCCGATGCCACTAATAGTCTCTCGAAAATTCCTAAAGCCTTGATTAGACTCGGGTACTGTGCCGAACAGCATTCTCGGTCGTCAAGCCTTCAAGCATAGCTGGCACTGTAGCAAATATATACTCGTCGGGGGGTAATAATTCTTCGTAGTGCTCTTTCCTAATCGGCAGCCCTGAAATTTCCTGAAACTCCTCCAGCGAAATAGAGACTTCACGGTCCCCTAGCAGAAACGCATTCGATGGAAGATTCCACTGGTTTAAAAAAGACTTGACCCACCAGACGTGGGGAGCATGGTAGTAGAACAGTGACGCGTACACCGCTTGATACAGCCCAACTTTCTGCAACCGTGAGCGTTGGGAGGAGAGAATGTACCGGGCCCAAAGAAGGTAGCCCACTGGATGGCGCGGGGTAACACCTACCTTATAGACCTGCCCCCAGGGTCGAGCTTCACCCTGACATATTCGGCGTCCCAAGAGATCGATAGCCATTATGGGTTGATTGGGTATCCCTATCGTCGATGGCTCAAGCTAGCTCGTGGGGGTCCAATTAGCCGCTTCCACCACATAAGCAGTACGCGGACGCTCCGTCAATGACATTGAGCGGATGGGTTCTACTGGTACTATACATGTAAAACTATGGCGGCCCCTGATAATGTGACCGTACCAAACTCCCCATAGGAGAAGGCTCTTATTGTCCTTATCATGTTCCCTAATTATTGCCAGAACTTTCTCGTCTGATAGCAACTGTGGGAAAGCGACCCCCGAGCGTGTGTAAGGGAAGCAGGAAAGTGAGACCGTTGTACTTAAAAAACAGAAAAGAAAACCCATTAATGAAAAGTGTGAGTTTGTTTCATGGGACTACTAACTACAAAATCAGTGGGCCCTACAAAATCAAAATGGCGGCTCACCAATGATGAGGCAAGATAATCATTGTAAGAATCCAAAATGATTCTCATTAAATAAACAGTGAAGTTTTAAAAACTCTTAACATCCTCGAAAAGCAAGTTCTGTTAAAATGGGAAACAGATTCAAATCTGTGAAAAGGGTATTAAACCCCTAAAAAGGAAAATGCTCAAGAACAGGAAGGGGAATAAAATTCCCAAAAATCCCTGGATCTCTCAAAGCGAAGCTCTGTAAGAAAATGGAATTAAATTCCTTTAATAATGGGATTAAATCCCAGAAACCCCCATGGTATGGAAACAAAGAAAATGTAATTAAATTCCAAGGATTCTCAAAGATCAGTGATAGGGTAAAACCCTAAGAAGAGAACTGATAATCTTCATTGAATCAAGACCCTGGAATCTACTTTAAAAAAGAGTTTTTTCTCCGCCGAAAGACGCGACCGGGACGTTGGGACGTCCGGCCTGAATTTCGAGGGCAGATGGTATTTGGTTTTATCCTTCCACCTCTCCGAAGATGCCAAGTTGATTTATGGGACTCTGTATCGAAGGTTTAAACGGATGCGGCCGATATAGCAGACTTTTTCAGATTCCCCCTCATTTGAGGGGTTTTTGATTGTGGGGACGCTCTTCCCTGCAGGCGCAAGCCCCTGCAGTTAATTACGCTACCGCATCGCGGTAACCACTTTCTCCTTCTCTAGATGGTCACTTCGTGTCGTGTGTGTTTTTTTTGTTTTTGGTTGCCCGTGGATTGTATACAGAGACTAATTTATGTTGTCGCCCATAGGGCGTGGATTAGTCCAAATCCTTATTTTCTTAGATTTGGTTTTGGAGTTGGGTTTAAGGATGCGTTAGTCTCATTTAAGACTAAGATCGACTTAAACGTTTGTTAAGGATACGTTAAGTTTAATTTTTAGACTAAGATCTACTTAACAGGATCATTTAGATCCAACAAAAGAGCATTTGAGCTCTATTGTTTTAGTTTAAGGACTTTGCGGTCCATAAGTTTAAGGACATCATAATCCATGAGTTTAAGAACCCCACAATCCGTAGTTTAAAGACGTCATAGTCTGTAAAGTTTAAGAACATCATAGTCCATGAGTTTAAGGACCCCACAATCCATAAAGTTTAAGGACGTCATAGTCCATGAGTTTAAGGACCCCACAGTCCATGGAATGTCTGGTTGTCGGGACCCGTCACCTCTCTGAAGACGTTGAAGGATTACAACGACATGTATCAGAGGAGTGAAGAGATGTACCCTTGAACCAATGTTGGTTGGGAGATCTGTAGTCCAATTTGGGACTAAGATCAAAGATTTATGAGCATATGGGCTCAATTAATCTGAGTTAGGGTTTTGTGACCACTTTGGGCTCGGCCCATTTAGTTAAAATGTTAAATATTTAACAATGTTAAGCATTGATTTGAGTTCTGACAATCTTTTTGTCTTTTATGGAATGCTGAGCATTCATTATGGCTCTGGGCTTTATTTATAGAACAATTTATGTTCTCTTAGCGCACATGTGAGGAGCACGTGGCGCGCTTGGCGTTAAGCGCCAGTCAATGAGCGCAGAGCGCTTCTTGTGATATAGCGCACACGTGAGGAGTACGTGGCGCGCTTGGCGCTGAGCGCCAGTCCAAAGAGCGCAAAGCGCTTCTGTTTAAGTAGCACACATGTGGGGAGCACGTGGCGCGCTTGGCGTTGAGCGCCAGTTCAAAGAGCGCAGTAGCGCACACATGAGGAGCACGCGGTGCGTTTGGCGTTGAGCGCCAGTTCAAAGAGCGCAGTAGCGCACACGTGAGGAGCACGTGGCGCGCTTGGCGTTGAGCGCCAGTCAACGAACGCAGTAGCGTACTATTTAAGCTTGGAGCTTTAAGACTCTGCAGCGCTATGCGCTAGATATGGAGCGCTGATGCGCTCTTCTTTAAATGGAGCGCTAAGGCTCTTTTTAGGCAGCTTTGCGTCCTGAGAATTAAATTCTCTCTATAAGAGACTTTGTCTCATGGATTTAAGAACAAAGTTCTGATTTTTTTATAGGAGATGTTTCAATCTCTTATGTTTTTTGGTGAAAGGCTCTGCCATTATGGATCTATGATCCCAAGAGAATTGAATTATTCTCCCCCATTTTATGATGAGATATTACGATCTCTGAAAGACAATTTGTCTAATAGATCTATAATCTGAAGAAGATTAAGTTCTTCCCCTTATTTTTATGATGAGATTCTTTGATCTCTTTGCGAAAGACCTTGGTCTTATAGATCTATGATCTTAGGAAAAGAAGTAAATTCTTCTTTTTATATGAGATGATTTCATCTCTCTGTTCTTCTTTTTTTACCTTGAAGAATGTTTTCTTCTTCTGAGAGCTTGCTCTTTGTCTTTGAATTTCTCAAAGCTTATGGGGGGTTCCTCTCTTTTTCTCTCTATATGAGACTTAAAGTCTTGGGGCCTTTATATAGTGAAGGGAGATTTGTTCAATCGGTTAAGAAGATCTTTTT
Source organism: Agapanthus africanus (assembly GCA_030015575.1). NCBI lineage: Eukaryota > Viridiplantae > Streptophyta > Magnoliopsida > Asparagales > Amaryllidaceae > Agapanthus > Agapanthus africanus. Next base: position 583,552,192 of record JASDDO010000016.1, on the reverse strand, counting down.
CTCTAATTGATTTGGGGATGTTTCCCTCGTTGGATTTTTGATCCAAGGGCTTCTGATTTACAGAAGGCAATCTTCTTGTTTTTTAACAAGATTGGAAATTTTTCCCCCTACAGAATTTATTCTGAATTTTGGTGATTTTTAATCACCTTTGGATCATTGATCTAACGGTGCTCTGATTTACAGAACACAATCTTTTTGTTTGGAAAGATTTTGAGGTATCTTTCGTTAACAGAATTTTATTCTGGTCAATTGATGATTTATCATCTTTATTGGATCTTTGATCTGACGGTGGGGAACATTTAGTTCCAGCGCTAGCGCACTCATGTTTTGCACGTGAGCGCTGCTTCAGAGCGCTGGCGCTCTTTGCGCTGGCGCACTCGTGCTTTACACGTGAGCGCTGCCTCAGAGCGCTGGCGCTCTTATGAAACGCTGCTTCATTTCAAATTTTGAAAATTTGAACAGAGTTTTGCTCTAATTGGGGGAAACAAATGCCCCCCACCGTTGCGCTCACGTGGCCTACACGTGAGTGCAGCGGTGGCAGCATCTCTGCCATTGGATCAACTCAGAAGTTGAAACAGCTCTCTATGCCTATAAATAGGGTCTTTGGCCTTTGAGATGACTTCTGTTCATCTTCTTTCTTATTTTCTGAGAATCAATTTCTCCTACAGAGCATAGCTCTTTGTCTTAAGAATTTTCTTAGGGACAAAACTCTGTCAGATTTTTAGGTAAAGATTAATCTTTGAAGGAATTAGTTAATAATCTAGTGTTTCACCCATTAACAGAGCTTTTGCTCTACTTAGATGATAGATCTTCAAGAAAATCTTTTTAGGGTTTCTCAACAGAGCTTTGCTCTTGTTAGATCTTAGATCTTAAGAGATCCTTTTCAGGGTTTCTTAACCCATAAACAGAGCTTTGCTCTTTCAAATCATGTAGATTTGTTAATCTTTCATAAAGAACTCTTAAGAGTTTCTTTATGGATCTTGAAGATCATGGAATTTTAATTCATTAAAAACTTTACTTTAAGTTTTCTGATGGGTTATTCCATCATTCTTACAGAGCATGGCTCTTAGAATATTTCTTGAGAAATTTTATTCCTTTCATCATCAGAGCTGACAGATGTCACTCTGTTGTAGAGCGCTGCTCTCAATGGGAGATTTACTCCTTGGCCCGAGGAGTTCTCATTAAATGAGAATCCTTTGAGGATTTCCTCATTTAATGACAGTCTTATCAAATGATGAGACTGTTTTATTAATGATAAACTATCGTCTAGATTGAGTGGGTCCCCTTTGGCCCTTTTTTACTGCATTGCGGTGTGGTACGGATTTAAAGTACCAAGTACCGAACTTGACTTGTAGCATTTACGGCTAACTTTGTTCTCTTTCGCGCAGGTACCATCTCTTTCGATACTCCGTTTCCCTTTGTCCGTTCGGAAGGCGGATTCCCCGAAGCGCCAGTAGACCGAGAAGTTTTTGCACTGATCAAGGATCACAACCCAGAGCGGAAGAATCTCCATTTATGGGGAACATGGTACAACCAAATCATCAAAGGTCGTCGGAGTTTTTCCTGCGTGACACCTTCGGATCCTATTTCGGCGATCCCTTATGCAGATGCACCCCCGATAAACTATGTTGTGGAGGAGGTGAGTTGGACTTCAGAGGGTCTCCTTCGGCCTTCTATGGCCGCAATACCCGTACAGCCGCCGGCGGCTTTAGACACCCTAGGACGGCGCATATGTCAGGGCGAGTCACGCCTTTGGGGATAGCCATACAACATAAGATTAACTCCCCGTCACCCAGCCGGATATCTGTAGTGGGCCCGATACATCTTATCGGCGAAGAAGTCACAGCTGCTAAGGCTCGGATTGTACCCTGTGATCTATGCTTCTTTGTTCCAGTATTCCACACATCCTACATGGTGGGTCAAGGCATTTCTGGAGCAATGGAACATTCCGACCCACACCTTCCTTTTGTTGGATCAAGAAGTCTCCATTTCTTTAGAGGAATTTGCTGAGGTCTCTGATTTACCCGTTAGGGGAGAACATTACGAGGAGCCGCTTCCTTCAGATGAGTACATTTTTGCCACCAAATCAGTAGTAATGGGTCTTACCCCGGAAAACACTATTCAACACCAATTCCCGAGTTTCATAAAGATGCTGAATATCTATGAGAACCTTTTTCTCGAATCCGGAGGTCGTGGGGTTAATTTCACAGATTTCATCACCCGTTTTCTCCGCTCGGAAGTCCTGTCGAAGGAAGCCACGAAATTTGCCAAACTCGACGATCCTTTTGGTTTTGGTTTGGACAACCAGCCGGCAGCGGAGGCGAATCAGAGAAATTTCATTCTCCCCAACACCCCGGTCGTCATTTTCACAGAACTTGCAACTCTTGGAATTGACAAAGAAAGATTCCTTTTGGGTTCCTCGGGCTATGGCTAAGTTAGTTTGCGCTTCCGATGCACCCTCGCCATATGAGGCCATCCGTTTTTTATCCAGCTCACCAAATGGTTGCTGGGATGCAAGTGGCCATCGGGATCGCTGGGTTAGCCCATTTGTATCACGGCCTCAACTTGGCAGCAGACACTACTGAACCAGGGGTGCAGCCTATAAACTTCTCGATGCATTATTTCACCTCGTGGCTCGAGTTGCATGTGCTTGGAGTCTTCGGTATCCACAGAAGACCTTGCTTCTATGACAAGTGTAAGTTCCCTCGGATCATGCATCTAGTCGACGCATCCATTGTAAATCCGACACCGCGGGAAGCTAGGGGTTTGCTCCTTCATTCACGCACGGTTAGGGATGGTATGACCTTCACCAATAAAATTGTGACCGTCGGTCAGGAATCCACAAAAACGGTGCAGCCATTGCAGGACATTTTTAAAGACGGGGCCTCTGTCTTGAAAGCTCAGGAGATTCTTCATCTATACTCCATCAGGCCGGGCTTTCTCGTGTTTAGGCAGAATGATTCGGCATTGTTCATGAGATACAACCCACATCATTTCGCCCATTAGTTAAGCTATAATCAAGGCGTCCCGCTTGAGGCCTTCTTGGCAGAACCGGCTGCTACTGAAGAGGGTATCTGGAGCGTGTTGCATCATTTTATGTGCCTAAACACAGGGTCCAACTTCTTCATCAGTGAACCGAGTTGTGTTCCGAAGGCCCTGAACGTGTATTTGGCGTGGTATCAACATTCGATGGGCGCCGTTATTAGGGAAGAAAAGCGATTGCTGCTTGATCGCAAAGGCACCGCCCTGGCTGGTAACCCCGCTGTTCCTTTGAAACGACGGACCATTGTCCGTACTCCCTTGAGGGAAGCTGCTGCGTCTGTGGTACCACATGATATGCCTGAGCTATCGCTATCCCGTGTTCCCGTTGAAGTGGCAGCTGTGGCGTCTCCTGAGTCCTGCTTGGGTGCGGGGATCGAGACTCGCTGCCCGAAGTAGCCCGCTAAACGCAAGCTCGTGTTACCGGCGACCGGTACTCGCTCGCAGAAGAAGAAGAAGAAATCGATTCTTTCTGCAGATGTTGTATTCGGCCAGGAGCCCTATGCTCTTTATAGCGAAGGCTTAAGCGAATACGGGACCAACGAGGGTTTATTCATGGCGCCAGATGACACTGATCTGGAGGCTACAATCGCGGCTTCCGAGCGACTAGCTAGCAACAAAGCAGGACTGATCATCCTCGCACAGTCAGGTATACTTCTGCCGTATCTTTGCGTGGTTACATCACACATTTTTCTATTATCATGCTTTGACTGACACTTCTTTTTCAACAGGCATCTCCACCGAAGAGGTTCTCGCGGCTTCTCTCAAGACTTTCGAAGAAGAAGAGAGGCTTCGCGTTTCCTTGGGCCTCGGTATATTTCGGCTTATTGTGCCTCCTTTCCCTCCCCCCTTTTTTTATGGGTAGACTGACCCTCCTTTAGCAACTTATCGTAGGGACTACTTCGACCTGAGTTATCCCGAATGCAGTGCCGACTTCGCAGGGTAGTGCGGAGACGCTTCCAAGGCCAGCTACCGAAGTCCTAGCTTCCCCAGTATTGCCAAAAGAGTCTTCACTTAAGCAACTGATGACGGACGCCATAACAGCTCTAGAGGTAGCTCCTGGCTCGGACGATGACGTCTCCTTGACGGAGGTCTTAAGAAGATCAGCTCACGGCCCAGGCAGAAAGGAAGCGCAGGAGGCGTGCAGTAAGAGAATGTAATGCCGCCTTGGCTGTAGGTGCAAGCTCGAGCGCTGCTTCCCCTGTTCCTGCTTCTTTAGAGGGTGCTCCGACCTCCCTGTCTACCGCTCATAGACAAGCGGTACGCGCGGCTCGGGAAGCAATTGAAAAGTCGTCCCAAGGTAACGTAACACTGGGTCTTTTGGTCATAGTTTTGATCTTCAAATTCTCATATATCCTACCCTGCAGGGCCAAGTCCTGGTGAGGAGGTGGCAGGTGAGATGACGGAAACCACCGAGCCCGAAGCGACCACTCTTTCTCAGGAGTCCGGGACTGCTCCAATTGCCGCTCTTTCCACCTGCGGTTCCCTGCCATCGCCTGGCATTGCGAGTGCCACGACGACTCTCGTGGAATGAGGGGACGAAGCCATGGGTGGCGAAACCATCCCCCCGAATGAGATCGAAGAAGTTGTGATGCTTGGTGATGCTTCCGTCATAGTCTTGGCTGATGATTTCGGGTTGCTGCATTCTTTTCGTTTTGCAATCCTTTCTAATGATATTTTGTTCCTTTCGAATGTAAGTGTGGTGAGCGCTGAGGTTGTGACACCTGAAGAACCACCACCAGCTACCGCTCTGACAGTCGCCGCCCCTTCGTCTCCTCTTAAATCCTCTCAAATGCTGGAAGGTATGGGTTTGCGATTAATTTAAATTGGGACAGCATCTTCCGTGTACTGACCATGTATCATCGTGATCTTGCAGGAGTTCTCTTTGATCGTCTGTATCAAGTGCTGAACCCGCACTTCTCCTTCCAGTCGGAAGTCGTTTTGCCTACCGGTGTGGGTGAGTATAGTCTTTTAAACTGACGTCCTTCCCTTTCTTAGACGAGCGACCCGACCGTTGTTAATTTTGATTTGATTGCAGCACTACAAATTGAAGGAGGGGACGAGGGAATCGTCACACACCCAGTACTCCCAACTCTGCCCCCTGTCGTAGCCGGTATGGTAGGCTTTATTTTTCGTGCATTTTCTTTATCTCTTGAGCCGACATTTGATCATAATTCGTTTTGCAGCAATTGCACCGGTTCCTGCCCCGTTCGAGTCTCGCATCATAATGCCGGCAGGGCCCTTTTCTAGACGTCCATCTTCAAAAGGCGATGTGACCAGCCTGCATATGTTAAGCGAATACGTCGAGGAGCTTGACATGGAGGCCCCTATATTCGCTGCAGATTTTGCTGCCAAGGTTAATCCAATGTTGACGACGCTTGTGAACTTCCATAACGAAGGCGTCGTTGAGTCTTGGGTTAATCACTACAGGAAGATTGATTCATATCTGCATGAGCTTGAGATTAGGCGTCCTGCTCCTGAGATTTTGGCTCTGAACTCCCAGCGGGCTACGTGGGTTGAGCAAAGTGCCCTTTTCCTTCGCCATTTTGAACAAGAAGCGACCTTGAGGCAGAAGGAATATGAGGGGGCTTCTGGTGAATCTGCCCGGCTGTGCGCCCAAGTTGAAGCGAATGCCACGCAACTGAGAGCCGTCTTTAACAATTTGCAGCGGTGTATTTCGAACGAGCTGATATTGAGGCGGAAGCTCGACTTCATTGAGCGGGTTACGCAGAGTCGTGAAGCTGCCCAACGGGAAATCGATGAGAAGGTTTCATCGTGCTTGCAGCAACGGGCTCGAATTGAAGCGGAGCTGGCCGCGGCGGCCGATCATGAGAAGGAGTTGAGAGGAGTGCGCGAGCAGCTAGCTGATTTATTGAAGACGCCTCCTTCTCAGTAGCTGTTTTTGTATAGATTGAACACTTGTAACCTTTGAATAACATGTATCCATTTTTTTTATTCTTTTAAATGATTCGTCTTGTACTCAATTGAATTTATGAATAAAAGATACACATTTTTTTATCTCCCACTGTTGCTTTCTTCTCTTTGCTGCGTTGTTGGTATGTTACCCTGGCAAGTGTGGCCTGTAGATAGTAAAGAACATTTTATCTTAGCCTCCTTATAGGGTGGCGATGGCTTAGGAGGCAGGTTCAGATCTGCTGCCTAAGACTTTTCAACTTTATGAGCCGTGAGGGTCTCATAAAAAATTTTCTCCCTACGAATCGAGAGGATCTCGTAAGTGTATTTTCTTCTTAGGAATCGTGAGAATTCCTAAGTGTGTTTTTCACTTGAGAGTCGTAAGGATCTCACAAGAAAGTTTTCTCCCTTACAAGTCGAGAGGACTCATAAGTGATTGTTTCTTTCCTTATCGATATTCGACTTGGGAGAGTATGGCCCGTGAATAGTCCATCTTGACCTCTGTGCAGGGCAGCGATGGCTTAGGAGACAAGGTTAGGATCTGCCACCTAAGACTTTTCAACTTTATGAGCCGTGAGGGTCTCATAAAGATTTTTCTCCCTACGAATCGAGAGGATCTTTTAGGTGTATTTTCTCCTTAGGAATCATGAGGATTCCTATGTGTGTTTTTCTCTTGAGAGTCGTAAGGATCTCCCGAGAGAATTTTCTTCTTTACAATTCGAGAGGACTCATAAGTGATTGATGAGTTGAACTACTCCCGAGTCAAAGCATTGCTTTGATGGGGAGGTCGAGGGTTGACTTTGGCCGTTTTCCACGGGGTCAGGATTGACTTTAGCCGTGTTCCACGGGGTCAGGGGTTGACTTTAGCCATATGGGGTCAAGATTGACTTTAGCCATACGGGGTCAGGATTGACTTTAGCCATACTGGGTCAGGATTGATTTTAGTCATATGGGGTCAGGATTGACTTTGGCCATATGGGGTCAGGATTGACTTTGGCCATACGGGGTCAGGGGTTGACTTTGGCCATATGGGGTCAGGGATTGACTTTAGCCATACGGGGTCAGGGGTTGACTTTAGCCATATGGGGTCAGGATTGATTTTGGCCATACGGGGTCAGGATTGACTTTAGCCATATGGGGTCAGGATTGAATTTGTCCATACGGGGTCAAGGGTTGACTCGTGGTTGTCTGTGCACCGCCGAGTCATGGAACTGGGAACTTTGCCACGGCTCCGCTTTGTTGACATTGCGTCTGCTGTAATGAGATGAATGTCGAGGTGGTCTCGAGGTTGTCTGCGAATCGTCGAGATTTGGAACTAGGGACTTTGCCATGGCTCCGATGTTGATTGTCGCGTCTGAATCCTGCTGGAATGAGGAGGAACGCTGTTGTGGGTCTCCAGGCTATAGATGTGGTCATCAAGACTTGGAACTAGGGACTCTGCCATGGTTCCGAGATTGATTGCCGCGTCCGAATCCTGCTGGAATGAGAAGGAACATTGTTTTTGGTCTCCAGGCTGTAGATGTGGCCGTCGAAACTTGGAACTAGGGACTCTGCCGTGGCTCCGAGATTGATTGTCGCGTCCGAATCCTGCTGGGATGAGGAGGAACGATGTTGTTGGTCTCCAGGCTATAGATGTGGCCGTCGAGACTTGGAACTAGGGACTCTGCCGTGGCTCCAAGATTGATTGTCGCGTCCGAATCCTGTTGGAATGAAGAGGAACGCTGTTGTTGGTCTCTCGAGATGCAGATATTGCCATTGAGATTTGGCTCTCTTTCAGATGGAGCCTGGTCGGATGATATGGTTCTCTCTTTGTTTAGGCCTCTGGATTGTATACAGGGATCGATGTGATCTCACCTGTAGGGCAAAAGTTTCATTTCATATGTATATTTTTTGTTTTCTTTCCATGATTCTCGATCATTTCAGCTTTTCGTATCGCGAAAGTCGCGATTGCCCAATCATTTCGGCTATTTTTCGCGGTGCCCAATCATTTCGGCTATTTTCTTTTTACTCGCTATTTTTTTATTGTGAGTGGCTCAATCATTTCGGCTGTTTTTGTATGCATACATTTTTACTTGCTGATTTTGTTGCAAGTTGCCCCATCATTTCGGCAATTTCATATGCATTTGTGGCTCGCTGACTTTTCACTGCGAGTTTGGGATTTGATACCGATTTAGGCATCGCTACAACTGGGATATTTCCAGGAGTGAATCATCATTTGCCTCTGTCGATGTCGAACAAAGGTGGCTTAGCAAACAGGGTTAGGATCCTGTTGATTAAGGCTTGTTGACTTTGCGAGCCGTAAGGGTCTCATAAAGGTACTTCTCCCTACGAGTCGTGAGGATCTCGTAGGTGCGTTTTCTCCTTAAGAATCGTGAGGACTCTTAAGTGTATGGTCTCTTATAAGTCGTAAAGATCTTACAAGAGTGTTTTCTCCTTATAAGTCGAGATGACTTACAAGGGTCGTTCACCATGTGAAGATATCCCTCGTCAGTAGTAGGACTCTGTTGGGGAAACGTTTATTTATGCCCGTAGATTGTATACAAGGGTTAGCATTGAACCGCTTGTAGGGCATCCTGGGGATTGTGATGGCTTAAGAATAGGTTCAAATCCCTGTAGCTTAAGGCTTTTGAATCTTATGAGCCGTGAGGGTCTCATAAAAGGGTTCTCCTTACGAGTCATGAGGATCTCGCAAGTGTAATTTCTCCTTAGGAATCGTGGGGATCCCTAAGTGTGTTTCTCCTTTGTGAGTCGTAAGGATCTCACACAGGTGGTTTCTCCTTATAGGGTCGAGGGGACCTTGCAAATGTCTTTTAACGAGATTGCGCCCTTTCGAGTTTTCACAAAACTCGCCGGTAGTCCTGCTTTTTTTTACTCACGGAGCCTTTTCGGGTTTTCATCCGTGCCCATTTCGCTTATGGACGTACCGTTTTTTTTACCACGCCAGCCTGAGGATGCTGCGGGTTGGTAGTTGTTTAACGACGTTTCGGTTAATCGTTATTTTAGGGACGTTTCGGTCCATTGTTAGTTTTAGGACATTTCGGTCCGTTGTTAGTTTTAGGACATCTCGGTCCGTTGCTAGTTTAAGGACATTACGGTCCGTTGTTAATTTTAGGACATCTCGGTCCGTTGTTGCAACGGTTTCGTTGGCTACCACTTCTAGAGTTTGGGCCTAGGAAGATAGCAAGCGGACATAGGCGTCGTCATCTATCATTACCCTGGGCCGTAACTCGTCAGGCATAGTATTTCTTTAGGAACCTACCGTTTATCGGCCTGAAGGGTCTTTCGCCATGCATATCCATGAGCAAGAAATCCCCACCCTGGTAGACTTTGTCTATGATGTATGAGCCCTCATAATTTGGCTTGAACTTCCCCCATTTGGCACGATTGGGGATCATACATCTTTTGACCACTAGCACGAGTTCGCCTTGGCGGAATGTTCTCGGCCTAGTCAATCTCTCGTATGAGCGTGTCATTTTTTCTTTGTAGACTTCCAAGTTTTGCGGCGCCATGAGCCGGGTTTCGTCGATCGCGTCGAGCTCCTCAAGCCGAAGATGAGCATTGTCTTCGTCTGTTAGCTCGTAATGAACTGCCACTCGTAGGGAGGGCAGCTCTATCTCCAAAGGGAGTACCACTTCAGTGCCGAATACCAATGCATACGGCGTTGTGTTTATGGCCGTTTTGAACGTAGTTCGATACGCCCAGAGAGCTTCATGCAGTCTCTCGTGCCAGTCCTTCTTATTTTTAGACACTGTCTTTTTCACAATCTTTGTCAAGGTCTTGTTGAAAGCCTCAGCCAGACCGTTAGCTCGGGAATTATAGACCGAAGAGTATCTACAGTCTATATTATGTTGCTGCACAAAGCGGCTGATTTTGTGACTTCTGTAGGCCGGCCCGTTATCGGAGATAATCCGTCGCGGAGTGCCGAACCGATAGATGACGTGTGTCTTGAAGAAATGGAGGATATTCTCCGTCTTCACTTCTCTTAGTGGTACTGCTTCTGCCCACTTGGAGAAGTAATCGGTTGTTGCCAGTATGAACCGATGTCCTCTGGACGATGCTGGTTCAATGGGCCCGATTATGTCAGTTCCCCACATTTCGAATGGCCAGCTAGCCACCGTCGGATATAGCGGATTTGGATGCTGGTGGATAAAGTCCCCGTGAATCTGGCACGAGTGGCACTGCTTCGCGTATTCGAGGCAGTCTTGGATCATTGTGGGCCAATAGTAGCACATCCTTTTGATCTTCAGCTTCATCTTCAGCCCGTCTTGATGAGAACCGCAGAGTCCGTCGTGAGTTTCTTGGACGACTCTCTTTGCTTCTTCAGGTCCCAGGCATCTTAGCCACAGGGAGTCGAACGATCTCTTATACAGAGTATCATTGACGAAGGTGAAGGATAGAACTCGTTTCATGAGCTGATGTCTTGACGATGCATCTTCAGGTGTTCGACGGGATTTAAAGTAGTCTATAAAGTCTTCTCTCCAATCCTTAGTCTTTTCCTGGTCTTTTATTTGTAGGGTCGCTTGCTCGGTTGATCCCTTTTCTTCGGACGATTCCGGAGATATTTCTGCCAGTGCAAGAACCCAGTGGTTTTGCACAACGATCCTTACGTCATCGAGGTTCTCATCGGCCAGTTCTTTAGCGAGATTGGATAATGCATCTGCCTTACTATTTTCCGCGCGCGGTATGTTTTCCAGGGCGTAGGCAGGGATTTGAGTCAGCAATTGTTGTACTCTCTCGCCGTACTTTACCCACTCTGGTTTGCACGTCTGATAGTCGCCGTTTACTTGGTTAACGACCAGTTGGGAGTCTCCGTATATGAGAAGGTTTTCGATTCTCATGTCTACAACGATCTCAAGACCTGCTATCAAAGCTTCATATTCAGCTTCATTATTTGTCCTCGACCCTGTTAGGGAAAAGGCAAAGCGCATTATCCTTTTTTGTGGAATCACGAAGATGAGGCCCACCCCTGATTTGATTATGGGGGAACTGTGCTTCCGCTTCTTCATGGAAGATGCCCTATCGAAGTAGAGTTCCCATCGGGTGTCACTCTCTCCTTTCTCCCCGTCGATCGTGTCAAACGCGTGCTCGTCTGGCAATTCGCAATTTAGGGGTGAGTCGGTAGGTATAGGATGCTCAGCGAGGAAATCTGCGATGGCCTGGCCTTTCACTGCCTTAAGAGGTCGGTATGTCACCGAGAATTCCATTAAGAGTAGGGCCTATTTAGCGAGTCATCCTGTTAATATGACTCTTGACATCAAATATTTGAGAGGATCCACTTTTGATATGAGATGGACCTATGCGCAAAAGCGTAGTGTCTGAGCTTCGTTATTGCGAAGATTAACGCCAGGCAGTGTTTTTCAATGGGAGAGTAATTATTTTCTGCCCCCAGGAGAACTCGACTCAAATAGTAGAGGGCTCTTTCTTTCCCTTGGTCATTTTCTTGTACTCATAGTGCGCCTAAGGAACCCTCAAGGGCGGTTGTATACAGAATGAGAGGCTTTCCCTTGACCGGAGCGGTTAGCACCGGAGGATTCTGCAGGTATTGCTTGATTTCATCCAGTACGCTTTGGCATTTGCGATCCCAGACGAACGGGTTACCCTTCTTCATTAAGTGACTGTAGGGGCGGCATTTTCTGGAGAGGTTGGATATGAACCGTCGGATATATGCGAGCTTTCCTTGGAGAGACCGCAGTTGCTTGAGAGTTCTTGGCGGCAGCATTTCCATAATCGTCTTGACCTTTGACGGGTCTATTTCGATGCCTCGATGTCGTACAATGAATCCTAGGAATTTGCCTGAGGAAATTCCGAATGCGCATTTCAGAGGGTTCATCTTCAAGTTGTATTTCCGAAGACGTTGGAACACTATTTTTAGACGCTCCCAATGCTCTTCATACGATTTGCTTTTAACCACGAGGTCGTCGATATAGCATTCGACGATTTCATGTATGAGGTCATCAAAGATCTTTGTCATTGCCCTTTGATAGGTGGCGCTGGCGTTCTTTAGACCGAAAGGCATCACTTTGTAGCAGAATATGCCCAAAGGGGTCCGGAAAGCGGTATGCTTCTGGTCTTCGGGATGCATCTTTAGTTGATCGTACCCCGATGAGCCGTCCATGAAGGAGAAGATTTCATGAGTAGATGTGTTGTCTATCATCAGCTCGGTAACTGGTACAGGAAAATCATCCTTTGGGCAAGCTTTGTTGAGGTCCCGAAAATCCACGCAGATGCGCACCGTTCCATTTTTCTTCATCACTGGGACAATGTTGGCAATCCAGTCAGGGTATTGAACTTCTTGGATGAAGCCAGAGTCGATTAGCTTCTTGACTTCAGCATTGATACTCATCTCAAGATCGAGCCGCATCCTTCTCGGCGCTTGTTTGACTGGCGTGATGTCCAGAGATATCGCCAATTTGTGCACAGCAATCTCTGGATCTAGTCCCGGCATCTCGGAATAGTTCCATGCGAAATAGTTTTTATACTGCATGAGCACGTATTTGAGCGTAGCCACCTTTTCTTCAGACAACAGCTCACTGATGAATGTTGGCCGCGGGTCACTTGTCGTCCCCAAGTCGATTTTCTTGAGGTTTTCTGCAATAGTATATATCCCATCTTTCAATTCTTTTGGTGCTGGTGGAAACTCTGAGATCACCTCGTCATCATCATTTTCGAAGCACCAGGGAAGGTCAGCCATATCTTCGCGTACTCCTTCTCCTGACATCGTTATCACATGACAGGTACGAGATCGCTTCCAAGACCGATGTTGATTCAGCCCTACTCTTGTTGTATACGAGACTTTCGGTTCATGCTTCTGTGGCAGGGTTACCCTCCAACTGTTGGATAAAGCGAACATGCCTTGCTGATACTGGTCTTCTACCCAGTCTTTGAATGTGAAGCAGTCTTCGAGAGGATGCCTTATCGCTTGGTGATAGGAGCAATAGTCTGGGTGAGAGACTTCGCTTGCTTGCTGGGTGCTTGGAATCCGGGAGTGTCATCATCTGATGTTTTATAACAAGATCGAATATCTTCCTTGTCTTGTCTTGGGGAAAAGAATATGCTCGACCCATCTTCTTTATGAGAGACAGATACCGGCTACTCGATTCTCGATCGCGTGGCTTCTTGGACCCGCTTTGTCGCTTTCAAACGTTTTTTCCGTTCTTTGGTTTATTTTTGCCTCTGCGTCGGGTCTTTTGTATGACGGGTTGGCAACAAAGAGCATCGTCATTCTCCGCAGCCTGCCGAAGGAGGCGCTGTGTCCTGGCTTTCTCGTAAATGGCCATTTCGCGGCTATGGTCATCCCGGACCTTTTGACCCGCTTCCCTTATTAACTTGTCTATCTATTCTTCGAACGACGGACTTGGCACTTTCATGGCGAGACCTCGTTTTGGTTCAGAGTTAGCGTCTTCTAACAAAGCATCTCCTTCTTCATCTAAGTCATGTATAACGTAACAGCCATGGAATTGCCCCTATTTCTTGGATTGAACATATCCAAGCCCGATCGTTTCCATTCTCCCGTTGGGAAATTTTCGCTGAGTTCTGGGGACGTTCCAGATCCTGTTGTAGAACTGAGCTTTTCGAGTAGTTTGTTTGAAGGGTATGCCTTGGCGTCTCAACAGCCTTTTTAATCCTTCTGTGTAGTATCTGGGCAGACGGATGGGCTGGAGCCTGTCAAGTATAGAATCGGAACCATGCCAAATTTCTTCCTCCACTTTGGTTTCCGTGGATCGATAAAAGAGGATCGCCTTTTCATCTCTTTGCCTGGGAGGGACGTAGAATATCTGCAGTTCTTGCACACTATAGGTATCAAGTGCGTCGAGCTCTTTGTAATGCTCTTGCAGAACCATGGCGATTTGCAAACTTCGATCATCGCCAGCGAAGGCTTGTATTGATGGACGAACAGAAAATACGGCATTGACCTCATCTTCCGAGTCGCTGCCGAAGACCAGAATAGGGGTGGACGGTCCCAGCTTGTTGCATTGGGGCGGCCCTGAATAAACTATCTCTTCTTCCTCCTCGGTATCGCTCCCGAAGACCGGATTGGTGGTGATAGCTTTTTGCTTATCCTCGGGTTTATGGCATCTTTCCGTTTCTTCGAAGTCTGGTAAGAAATACTCGGCATCTTCGTACTTGCAGACTTCGTTTACGGAGAATTGGTTCAGCTCCCCTGTTACAGTGTATTCAAGCCCATCTTTGAAGTACTTCATACACTATGCTGTGTAGAAGGGATGACGTTGTACTCGTGCAAGCAAGGCCTGCCGAGCAAAGCGTTGTAGAAAGTCTTGGCGTCAATGACGTGAAACTTGATGTCAGTGACAAGCAGCCTAATGCATAACGTTAGTATCACAGACCCGAGCGTCCGTGATGACTGGGAGTCAAACCCGAAGATGGTGATTTTATCACGAGCGAGATGCTGAACGCTCATGCAGATTTCGTTCAATACTCTTACATTGAGAAGGTTGACGGAGGACCCATTGTCAACCAGGATTTTTCCTATCTTGATATCATGATAGTATCCGGAGACAAAAAGGGGATGGTTATGCTCGCACGTCCCGAGGATGAGGTCTTCATCGCCGAAGGTGATATCGGCTGTGTGCACTTCTTCCAGCTCCTTCATCTTTTCTTCGGCTAGGAAAGCTTGAAACTGGTTAGGCTCTTGTAATGCCTTGATCAGAGAATCTCTCGCCTCTTTGGATAGCAGAAGAGCATCGAGCATGCTTAGCTGTGAGGGTATCTTTCTCAGGTGTGCCAGAACGTTGTAATCCACCTTGTTTTTCTTGGGCGGGTCCTTGGCTGCCTGTTCTTCGACGACTCGGTCATTGAGGGCGATATCTTTAGGTACTTTTTCCTTCCCCTTATCCTTTTTTTCGATCCCTTGTTTGCGGGTCCGAGATTCTTTTCAGGTAGTGTGCGATTGCGCAGCTGAATGTTCTCGCAGCTCTTCGTTTATTCCTCTTTTCCTGAGGAGGATTCTTTGAAGAGAGGGCCGAGAGCCATTTCTTCTTCCGAATCGCTCCTGAAGGTGAGAACTTGTGATCCCCTGCTATCAACAATGTGACAGTTGCCGGCAGCTCTTCCACGTTCGTCAGTCGCATTCTTCCGCTGTCGACGAGCTTCACGCTTCATCCTATTGAAGTGTTGCCTGTGAGCGACATACCCTTGCCACCAATTTTTAAAGGCGCTGCATTCTTCAGTAGAGTGTGTAATCCTCTGATGATATAAGCAAAAGTTAGGATGTATGTCCTCTTCATTAAGGTTTATCCTATCGGGAGTGTTTCCTTCGGAGGGTGGCAGCTTCATTCCCATCGAAATGGATTTGGGGAACCATTTCCTTGTCTTGAACCTACTTTTATTTGTGGCGGATGTGCTTTGATCTGGTGGGAGTGTTTTAACCCTTTCGTCCAGTCGCCGGCATTTAGCTTTTTCAAATACGGCCATTTCGCGCTTTCGATCAGCCTTGCTTTTCTGAAAGGCTTCGTTTATGAATGCGTCAATCATTTCGTCTGACGGTCCTAAAAGTTCCGGCTCGGGGTCTGCCCCCCGTCTCTCTGCATCAGGAGCTTCTTTGTCATTTATCGAGTGAAGATCATGTGGCTGCCACATAGCCTTCAGGTTCATCTGACGAGTCTTCTTCCTCATCTTTGTCGCTATCTCCGTCTTCAAGGATGTGGCTGGGAAACTCCTGAAGCGTGACCGAGGTTCGCACTTTCTGGTTATATTCTTCCAGCGCATCAATATGTTTTTGCAGGTCCGTGCGCTTGTCACCAAGCTTCATGGGGTTTCTGGTCTTCTTCTTCTTCTTTGAAGACTTGACGGCTGGGTATGGGCGTTTTGACCATCCCCACCAATTTTTGGCATTGGGCGCGGCTTCAGCATTCCCTCGATGACCTCGGGTTCCAGCGGACTTTTCCACCCGATCGCCGGGCATGTTTGGAGATCCTTTAGCATTCTTTTTGTTTAGGTTGAAAGAGCGACCTCCCATGGAGCTTCTTCTACAAAAGAGCATGATGCCCCTGGCATGTCCCCCCTTTTAAGAGCGTGCGGCTGAGGCGGGTGTTCCCCTCCGAATATAGAGACGCGACCGCGTAGGTTCGTCTTGCCTGAGATTCGGGGCAGATGCTATTTGGTTTTATCCGTCCACCTTTCCGAAGATGCCAAGTTGATTTATGGCACCGTGTATCGGAGGTTTAGACGGATGCGGCCGATGTAGCAGACTTCGTCAGATTCCCCCTTGCTTGAGGGGTTTTTGATTGTGGGGATGCTCTTCCCTGCAGGCGCAAGCCCCTGCAGTTAATTACGCTACCGCATCGCGGTAACAACTTTCTCCTTCTCCAGAATTTCGCTTCGTGTCGTGTGTGTTTGTTTTGTTTGTGGATGCCCGTGGATTGTATACGGAGACTAAGTGATGCCGTCACCCGTAGGACGTGGATTAATCCAAATCCGTATTTACTTAGATTTGGGTTTGGGGTTTTAGTTTAAGGATACGTTAGCCATGTTTGAGGCTAAGATCAACTTAAACGTTCGTTAAGGATACGTTAGTCCAATTTGAGACTAAGATCAACTTAGCTGGACCACTTAGATCCGACAAAAGAGCATTTGGAGGCTCTATTGTTCCAGTTTAGGGACATAATGGTCCATTGCATGTATGGCCGTCGGGACCCATCACCTCTCTGACGACGTTGAGGGATTACAATGACAGGTGTCAGAGGAGTTCAGAGATGTACCCTAGGACTAAAGTCTGTTTGAAGGTTTAAGGATACGTTAGCCATATTTGAGGCTAAGATCAACTTAAATGGGATCGTTTAGATCTGACAAAAGAGCATTCAGGGGTTCTATTGTTCCAGTTTAGGGACGTGGTGGTCCATCGCCAGTTTAAGGACATGGTGGTCCAGTGCCAGTTTAGGGACATGGTGGTCCAACATTCCCATTTGGGGATGCATAAGTCCATGAGTTTAAGGACCCATAAGTCCATGAGTTTAAGGACCCCACAGTCCGTATTGATGTGTTTAAGGACGCATTAGTCCATGAGTTTAAGGACGCATTGGTCCATGAGTTTGGTGGTTTAAGGACGCATTAGTCCATGGGTTTAAGGACCCCGCAGTCCGTATCACCAGTTTAGGGACATAGTGGTCCATCATTCCCATTTGGGGACGAATATAGGTTTAAGGATGCATTAGTACATGAGTTTAAGGACCCCACAGTCCGTATTGATGTATGGTTGTCGGGACCCGTCACCTCTCTGACGTCGTTGAAGGATTACAACGATAGGTGTCAGAGGAGTTCGGAGATGTACCCTTGAACCGGACGTAAATTGATTTAAGAGAGCAGTCATGCTCAGTCAATTTAATTTGAGGACTTATGGCCATGATTGGGTTAAGTCCAGTTGAAAATATTCAACATTTTATTTATCTTTGGCCTATTAGGCCTATGCTAGGGCTTTGCCCCTGTTTAATAATGCACTGCATTTTATTTTGGCCTATAAGGCCTATTTGATTTGGGCTCTGTCCCTTTATTTTTATGATGCAGAGCATCTGTTTTGGTCTGACAGATCTTTGTTTGGGCTCTGCCCTTTTTAAAATAATGCATGGCATTTTATTAGGCCTGTTAGGCCTTTTTTAATTGGGCTCGGCCCTTCTTTTCAATAATGCAGTGCATTAATTATCTGATAGTGGCCATGTGGCCTCTCAGGCGCTTTGCGCCAATTAATGAGCGCAAGCACATGTGGAGGTGACACGTGTCACGCTCTGGTGAGCGCAAGCGTAGTGCGCTGCGCTGTTGCGCTGCTGACACGTGGCGCGCTCTGGTGAGTTGCGCCAATTTAAGAGAGCAGTGCTCTATTTTAAAAGCGCATAGCGCAAGTTGTTCTGGAGCTGACACGTGGCGCTCTCTGGTGGCTTGTGCCAACCCAAGAGCGCAACAGTGAAGATTTACAAGTACAAGGCACTGTTTTAAAATTTGGATTAAAGAAAACAAGTTCTTGTTTCTTTTTCCAGAGAGGTTTTACCTCGAATTTTCAAGAACCATTGGTTCATAAAAAAGGCAATGCCTTTGTGTAAATCAAACACAACAACAACAACAACTGAGCCTTTTATCCCAAGCATATGGGGTAGGCTACATGAACCAACATGAGAATCACGCCGGGTCCAGCACATGAATCCTCTGTCTCCACTCACTTCTATCGAACAATATACTTTCATTGAGTCCTTTGGCAACCATATCGTTTCGTATCACCTCCATCCATGTTTTCTTCGGTCTCCCTTTTGCCCTTTTGCCATTGCCCATATCGAGAGTATCTGTTCGTCGAACCGGTGCTTCCATAGGTCTGCGTCGCACATGACCAAACCATCTTAGCCGGTTTTCCCGCATCTTCTCCTCCACGGGTGCTACACCAACTTTTGCACGAATATCATCATTTCGCACCTTATCTTTTCTAGTGTTACCGCACATCCAACGAAGCATGCGCATCTCCGCTACGTGCATCTTCTGTGTATGATGCTTCTTAGGAGCCCAGCATTCTGTACCATATAATAAGGCAGGCCGAATAGCGCTCCGATAAAATTTCCCTTTCAATTTTAACGGAAAGTTACGATCACACAAAATCCCTGTTGCACTCCTCCATTTCAACCAACCAGCTTGGATCCTTTGATTAACATCACTATCGATCTCCCCATTCCTTTGGATGATGGAACCTAGATATCTAAACTGGTCGCTCGGTGATATCTCTTGCCCTTCCAATGTTATACCAATATGGTTTTGACTTCTCTGGCTACTAAATTTGCAGTGCATATATGCTGTCTTGGACCTGCTCAATCTGAATCCCCGAGATTCCAATGTTTGCCTCCATAATTCCAATTTGGCATTAACCCCTGCTTTCGTCTCATTTACTAGAACAATATCATCAGCGAATAGCATACACCAAGGGACCTCGTCTTGGATAGTTCTAGTAAGCTCATCCATCACGATGGTAAACAGGAATGGACTTAATGCAGATCCTTGATGTAAACCAATAGTAATCGGAAAATCACTTGTTAAGCCGCCGCAAGTTCTGACATTTGCCACTACTCCGTCGTACATATCCTTGATTATGTCAATATACTTGATGGGGACCCCCTTCTTCATCATTGTCCCCCATAATACATCTCTAGGTACCTTGTCGTACGCTTTTTCTAAATCAATAAATATCATATGCAAATCTCTTCTCCTCTCTCGAAAGCGCTCGACAAGTTGACGAAGCAAATGAATCGCCTCTGTCGTCGATCGTCCAGGTATGAACCCAAATTGGTTCTCTGTTATCTTAATATCCTTCCTTGGCCTGTGTTCAATCACTCTCTCCCAAAGTTTCATGGTGTGACACATCAGTTTTATTCCACGGTAGTTTGAGCAACTTTGAATGTCACCCTTATTCTTGTAGAGAGGTACAAGGATACTTTTCCTCCATTCATTTGGCATCTTTTTTGTCTGCCAAATCTTATTAAACAGATCTGTCAGCCATTTAACACCTATTTCTCCTAAGCATCTCCAAATCTCGATAGGAATCCCGTTAGGACCAACCGCTTTTCTTAAACCCATTCTGTTCAAAGCTTCTTTAACCTCAGGAAGTCTTATTTTACGCATGAAATCACGATTTATATCTTGAGATTGAATGACAAGTCCATACAAATTCTTAGTAAAGCTCTCATTGAACAATTTGTCAAAATAATCTCTCCATCTTTCCTTGATATCCTCATCTCGAACTAAAACCTTCTGATTTTCATTTTTGACACACTTGACCGCACATAAGTCTCTAGTCTTCCTTTCCCGCATTCGAGCAATCCGGTATATATCATTTGCAGCCTATTTAGTGTCTAATTTCTCGTACACCTCCTTGTAAACCTTAGATTTAGCTTCCCGAACAGCTTTCTTAACTTCATTTTTAGCCATTTTGTACTTCTCAAATCTCTCCACATCTCTACTTTTCTTCAAATCTTTATACGAATCCCTTTTAATTTTAATAGCAGCCTTTACATCTTCATTCCACCATGATATGTCCTTAGATGGTGGAGCACCACCTCTCGACTCACCAAGTAGATCTCTACCTACTTTCTTGATACAACTAGCCATTTTGTTCCATGTTTTGTCTGGATTATCTTCCGACTGCCAATCCGCTTCTTGTACTACACGATCTATAAAAGCCTTTTGGTTACCTTCTTTCAATCGCCACCATTTAATTTTAGGTTCTACCTTACGTCTAATCTTCCTAAGTTCTCTTCTAAATCGAAAATCTAGAACTAAAAGTCTATGTTGAGTGGTTACACTCTCACCTGGCACTGCCTTACAGTCGATACAACAACCTCTATCTATTCTTCTCGTCAGAAAAAAGTCTATTTGACTAGCATTTGATCCGCTCCTAAAAGTGATAAGGTGGGACTCTCTTTTCCTAAACCAGGTGTTTGCTAAGATCAAGTCATAAGATAAAGCAAAATCTAGAATCGAGTCACCAACTTCATTCCTTTGTCCGAAACCAAAACCTCCATGGATAGTATCAAACCCACTACGACTAGTACCTACATGTCCATTAAGATCACCACCAATAAATAACTTCTCTCCACTAGATATACTTTGCACCACCTCGTCTAAATCCTCCCAGAATAGACGCTTACTAGCGTCATCAAGACCTATCTGTGGTGCATAAGCACTAATAACATTAAGGATCTCTCCACCTAGAATAAGCTTAACCAGTAAAATTCTATCACCTTTTCTCCTAATCTCAACTACATCCTCAAGCAACCGTCTATCTATGATTATGCCTATCCCATTACGATTTTTATCTCTACCCGTATACCAAAGCTTATAACCCCAAGGCTCTATGACTCTACTCTTTTCACCTACCCACTTAGTTTCTTGCAAACACATAATACCAACTCTCCTCCTAATCATCACCTCCACTAATTCTATTAGTCTACCCGTAAGGGAACCTATGTTCCAGGAAGCTAGACGGATCCTATGAAACCCTTGCTTATTTGTCACTACACCCGGGGTCCGATGTAGCACGCCGTCTCTGGACGACGACCCTTGCTTATTTGTCACTACACCCGGGGTCCGATGTAGCGCGCCGTCTGTAGATCTTGACTCTATGACTCTATGACTCTACCCTTTGTGTAAATCAAATGATCTTTTCTTTTTATTTTAAGATCTTGATCTTGTTCTTAGATCATTGATCTTTTTAGAAGAAATTCTTCTTTTCAAAGGTTTACCTTCTTTTCTTTCTGAATTCTTCTCTATGACTCTACCCTTTGTGTAAATCAAATGATCTAATAAAGAAGTATATTACTTCTTATTATTTTTTTTCTTATTATTTGATCTTTTCTTTTTATTTTAAGATCTTGATCTTGTTCTTAGATCATTGATCTTTTTAGAAGAAATTCTTCTTTTCAAAGGTTTACCTTCTTTTCTTTCTGAATTCTTCTCAAACTTTCTTTCTTGGAGTTCTCTGAATTCTCTCTGTGTTTCTATGTGTTTTAAACTTGGGATCTAAGGGCCTTTATATAGTGCCAATTAGTTTGTTAAATTAGTTAAAGAGATCTTTCTCTGAGTGGTTTAGGGATTTTTCCCCACCGTTGGATCTTTGATCCAAGAGCTTCTGTTTTACAGAAAACAATCTTCTTGTTTTAACAAGATCAGAAAGATCTTTCAGAATTTTTCTGTTTGGCGCAAGCGCACCTACGCTTGACACGTGTCGCGCAGCGCAGAACGCAAGCGCAACTGCGCTGACACGTGTCGCGCAGCGCAACTGCGCTGACACGTGTCGCGCAGTGCAGAGCGCAGCGCAACTGAAGCGTTGCTTCTTTAGTTTTTTACTTTAAATAGAGCCTTGCTCTGATTGGGTGCGCTGCCTTGGGCGCTGCGCTGGCATATCAGGTTTTGACACGTGGCGCGTTGCGCGCAGCGCAAGGAATTTGAAGTGTTGCTTCAATTTTTGAATTTTTGAAATTCAAATAGAGCTTTGCTCTGATTGGGGGAAACAAATGCCCCCCCCCCACCGTTGCGCTCACGTGGCGCACACATGAGTGCAGCGGCGGTAAGATCCTGGCCGTTGGATCAACTGGGGAGTTGAAGGGGCGCAAGCGCTATAAATAGGACCCGTGGTCCTTAGTAGATGATCACCATCTTTATGAACTTTTATCTTCAGAGCCCTACTCTTGCTTTTAAGAACTTCAGAGCATTGCTCTCGTTTTTCAAGAACTTCAGAGTTCAAACTTTAGAACATCTTAGGTAAAATTTAACTTAAATTAAATTAAATTAAATTAGTTTTAATCAACAGAGCCTTGCTCTCATAGATCTTTGATCTAAAGAAAACCCCTTTGGGGTTTCACCAACAGAACCTTGCTCTCAAGAATCCATTGATCTAGAGAGATCTTGTTTCAGGGATTTTAACCCATGAACAGAGCTTTGCTCATGGACCAAATGTAGATCTTTTTGATCTAAAAATGAAGAACTCTTAAGAGTTTTCATGGATCTTTAAGATCCCAGAATTTTTTTAATTTTTAGGAGTTAAATTTTTCTTTTGATGGATTTTTCCATCATTATTACAGAGCTAGGCTCTTTTAGGGAATTGTATCCCTCTGAGACTAGAGTTTGACAAGTGTCACTCTGTGACAGAGCTTTGCTCTGAAAGAGGAGATTTTCTCCTTGTCTCTAGGGATTTCTCATTAATAAGAATATTTCTTTGGGGATCTCCTCATTAAATGACAGTCTCATCCAATGATGGGGCTGTCTTATTAACTGATGCACTGTCATCTAGATTTTGTGGGTCCCCCTTTGGTCCCCTACCCACTGCATTGCAGTGTGGTACACATTTTAAAGTTCCAAGTGTCAGAAATTAAGATTATAGCACTGACGGTTGACTTTTGTCCTCCTTCTTTTTGCAGGCAACATATCTGCTGATTTGTCTTTCCCGTTTGTTCGCTTGGAAGAAGAATTTCCCGAGGCACCGGTGGACCGAGAGGTGCTCGCTCTCATCAAGGATCATGACCCCAAGCACAAGAATCTTCACCTGTGGGGTAGGTGGTATAACGAGATCATTAAGGGTCGCCGAAGCTTCGGTTCCGCGACGCCGTCTAAGCCCATCTCGTCGATCCCCTATGCAGATGAACCCCCGGTGAAGTATGCCGTGGAGGTCAAGAACTGAAATTCGGAGGATCTTCTCCAGCCTGCGATTGGTGCCATTCCCGTGCAGCTGCCGCCGGCCGTGGACATTTTGGGGAGGCGAATATGTCAGGGTGAGGCACGCCCTTGGGGACAGGCTTACAACATTGGATTGACCCCGCGACAACCGTCCATATATTTGCAGTGGGCCAGGTACATCCTATCGGCGAAGAAGACTCATCTGATGAAGATTGGTTTGTACTCGGCAATCTACGTCTCGCTTTTTGAGTATCCTGCTCCTCCAACGTGGTGGATTAAGGCTTTCATCGAACAATGGAATATCCCCACCCACACCTTCCTTATGACGGACAGGGAAGTCTCCATTTCCTTGGAAGAGTTCGTCGAGATATCGGGTTTGCCGGTGAGGGGGGAGCATTATGAGGAGCTGTTTCCTCCTGACGAGTACGTCTTCGCCACCAAGCCGCTGGTGTTTGATTTGACGTCGGAGAATGCTATTCAGCACCAGTTTCCGGGCTTGGTGAAGGTGCTGAACATATACGAAGGGCTCTATTTAGAATCAGGAGTCCAGGAAGTCAGTTTCGTAGATTTTATCACCCGCTTCCTTTGACCGGAGATTCTCTCGGAGCGGAGTGAAAAGTTCGCCAAGCTCGATGACCCTTTCGGCTTCGGCTTAGATCGTCGACCAATATCGGAAGACGATCAAAAGGATTTCTATCTCCCCGACGCCGCCATCACGCCCTTGTCAGAAATCGCCGCCCCGGGCATTGATGAGGAGACCTTCTTTTTAGGGTTCCTGGGATTGTGGCTGTGCAGCTTCGCGCTCCCCATGCACTTGCGCTACATGCGGCCGTCCGTTTTCTACCCAGCGCATCGGATGGTGGCTGGCCTACAGTTGACAGTAGGAATCACCGGGTTGGCTCACCTATACAATGGACTTAGCATGGCGGCGGACGCTAATGAACCTGGGGTGCAGCCTGCCAATTTCCCGATGCACTACTTCACCTTATGGATGGAAATGCATGTGCACGGGGTATTCGGCATCCATAAGAGCCCTTCGTTTTTTGAGAAGTGCAGACTCCCAAGAGTCATGCGGCTGATTGGCGCCTCGATCATGATTGCGCCTCCACAGGAGGCTAGGGGGTTGCTCCTTCATCCACACCTGGTCGGAGCGAAGATTTCTTTTGTGGATAAAGTCATAACTATCGGCTCAGAAACCTCCAAGTCAGTGGTGGCGCTGCGTGACAACTTCAAGGACGGGGCCTCCGTACTGAAAGCCCGGGAGATTCTTCACCTCTACTCCATCCGGCCGGGCTACCTGGTGTTCAGGCAGAACGAGATGACGCTTTTCATGAGTTACAACCCGCACCAGTTTGCCCAATAATCCAGCTATAACCAGGGGATCCCGCTGGAGGCGTTTTTAGAAGAGCCCGCGGCCAGCAGAGAGGGGATACGGAGCGCGATGCATAATTTCATGCGGCTGAACACGGGCTCCCACTTCTTCATCAGCGAGCCAATCTGCGTTCCCCGGGTCCTCCACGCGTACGTGGCTTGGTACACGCACGCAATGGGTCCAGTTATCCATATGGAGAAGCGCATGTTGGTTGACCGCAAGGGTGCGCCTCCCGGCGGCGACCGCAAGGCTCCCCTGAAGCCAAGGACCCCGGTCGTTCCTCCGCTGAAAGATGCTGGAGCTGGGCCACCGCGCGTGCTGAGCCCTCCGCACGGATTGCCGCTTCGTGATACTGTGGATGCGCCACCAGCGCCCCATGCTCCGGTAGAGACGGTAAATGTGGTTTCGCCGGAGTCCGGCGTGGGCGCGGATATCGGGACCCACCGCCCTAAGGTGCTGCAAAGCGTAAGTTGATCTTGGGTGCACCTAGGGCTGGCGGGAAGAAGAGGAAGAAGAAGTCGCTCCTCTCTCTCGATGCTATCCTCGGTTTAGAGCCTCAGGCCCCTCTTACCGAAGGTATAAGCGAGTACGGCAGCAATGAGGGCTTCTCGGTAGAACCAGCAGACACCGATCTAGCGGCCGCCATTGCGGCTTCTGAGTGATCAGCCAGACTCGAAGCGATGTTGGCTAAACTCACTCAGTCAGGTAATCATTAGCTGCACTCTTCGTCATTTCATCGCATTTTTATCATTATCTTTGACTAATGCTTTTCCATTTTTTAACAGGTGTCACTACTGAAGAAGCCATCGCTGCCTCTCTAAAAACCTTCCAGGAAGAGGAAAGGAAGCGCGCTTTATTGGGCGTTGGTACGTCTTGCCTCATTAAGTCTTTATTCTCTTTTCCTATGGCCAACCTAACCTTCTTCCTTTGTCTCTTTGCAGGGGCTGAGCCAGCCGATGCGGGGACTCTCCCCGGGCCAACTACTGAAGTTCCGGTTTCATCAGGGCTGCCGCGAGAGTCTCAACTCGAAAAGTCGGTGAAGGATGCCTTGAAGGCTTTGGAGGCATCTCTGTACACAGACGATGACGCCTCGATGAAGGAAGCTTCGAAGAGGTCCGTCTTGATGGCTCGGGAGGAGAGGAAGCGGTTGAGGCGCGAGGCGAAGGAGCGCAGAGCTGCTTTGGCCATGGGAGCGGGCCCAAGCACCGTTCCTCGTGCTGATACTCCTTCGAAAGAGCCCCCGGTCGCCTTGTCTACCGCTCACAGACAGGCGGTGCGTGCAGCTCGGGAGGCTAACGATCAGTCCACCTCAGGTAATGTATCTTTCAAGATTTTGTTGTAAGGATTGTAAACCTGCCGGTTCTTATATATCTTGTCCTGCAGGGCCAAGTCCAACCGAAGGGGAGGTGAAAACCGTCGAACCTAAGGGGATAGAGGAAGAGGCACCGGCTGAACCCGAGCCGACGGTGGGCGACGTCGCCGGGGTTGCTGGACCTGAGCTGGGGGCTGAGGAAACTGCGCCAGAGAAGGCCGTCGATGCCGAGCCCAAGGTAGCGGCAAATGAGACGGTTGCTATAACTGAGTCTAGGGCAGCAGCGGACGGAGCGCCTGAGACCGGCGACCCCATGGCGACGGCGGACAAGACAGTAGCGACCGCCGAGCCCGAAGGAGTAGCGGGTGAGACGGGCATGACTCCCGAGGACAAGCCAGCCGCTCTTTCTCAAGAGTCTGGAAATGCTCCAATCATTGCTCTCCCCGTCTACGGTCCTCCACCGTCTCCTGGCCTAGCGAGCATGACGACGGCCCCTGTCGAGTCCGGTGACGAGGCCACGGGAGGTGGACTCATGTCAATGGAGGAGGGAGACGCCTCCATTTCGGCTGGCGGCTCATCAAGTAAATTTCGAGTTACTGTCCTTTTTTCTTTATCTTGCAATCCTTCTTGACAGGTCTATCTTTGTTTTTAACGCAGGTGCGGCCAGTTCTGATGCTCCATTGCTCAAGGGAGCGCCGTTAGCTACTGCCTTGGCGGTGGCCACCTCTCAGCCTTCTCTCGTACCATCGCAGATGCTGGAAGGTATGGATTCGTGACCCATCAGTTTCATCTTTCGGCCGCATGATCTATGTACTGATGTTGTACTACTGCATCTTTGCAGGTGTGGCACCCGCACTTCTCCTTCCCGTCTAAACTCGCCTCCTCCAGTGGCGCTGGTGAGTATAGTTTCCCATTGATGCCTTTCTTTCTTCAGTAATGGAATTATTTCTGACTCTTCCTCGTCCTGATTGCAGTGCTACAAATCGAAAGATGAGATGAAAGATCGGTCGCGCCACCGGCCCTCCCAGCTTTGCCGCCTGCTGCAGCTAGTATAGTACACTATCCCATCGATGACTTTCTGATATTTCTTGAACCATCATCTGATCGTATTTTGTTTTTTCAGCTGTCGTTCTGGTTCCGGCGCCCTTCAAGTCTCGCATCGTAATGCCGGCAGGCCCCTTCTTGAGACGTCCATCTTCAAAAGGTGCCGCAATGAGCTTGGGCATGCTGAGCGGATACGTCGAAGAGCTTGATGCAGACGCTCCCCCATCTGCTGCAGATTTTGCTGTGGAGGTTAACCTGATGTTGGCGGAGCTTGTAAATTTTCATAATAAAGGCGTCGTCGAGTTTTGGGTTAATCACTGTAGGGAAATCGAGGTCTGCCTGCATCAATTGGAGTTTATACGCCTTGCCCCCGAGACCTTAGCTGCAAGCACTCAACGAGCAGCATGAATCGAGCAAAGAGCTTCTTACTTTCGCCACTTGGAACAAGAAGCGGCTTTAAGGCTGAGGGAATGCCAAGAGACCTCAAGCGAGATGGCTCGTCTGCGTGCTGAGGTTGAGGCGAACGCTGCCCAGGTGAAGGCTATCTTTGAGGGCCTTTTGGAAAGTATCTCTAATGGGCAAACCCTGAAGCAGAAGCTCGATGCCGCCGAGCGTGATGCCCAAGGCCGCGAAGCAGCTCAGCAGGCAGTTGAGGAGCAGCTTTCATCCTTCTTGCAGCAGCGGGCTCAAGTGGAAGCAGAATTGGCGGTTGCGGCCGATCAGGAGAAGGCATGGAAGGAAGTGCGCGAACAATTGATAGGGCTATTTAAGACGCTTCCTTCCCAGTAGCTGCCCTTATATCGATCATATACTTGTAATTAATTTTTTTTTTTAATAAGATGTATCCATTCTTTATTCTTTTATACGATTCACCTTGTACTTGATTGAATTAATAAATAAAGATACACATTTTTTTTTGCAATGTCTTGTGTCATCTCTTTGCCTTCTTCCCTTTTATTATCCGCATGTCACCTTAGTAAACACGGTTGATAGATAATAAAGCAAGCATCTTGGTTTCTTCAAGAGATAGCGATGGCTTAGGTCGCAGGTTCAGATTTGCTGCCTAAGACTTTTCAACTTTATGAGCCGTGAGGCTCTCACAAAGACTTTTCTCCCTACGGATCGAGAGGATCTCGTAGGCAGATTTTCTCCTTAGGAATCGTGAGGATTCCTAAGTGCGTTTCCTCTTGTGAGTCGTAAGGATCCCACAAGAGAATTTTCCCTCTTACGAGTCGAGAGAACTCGTAAGAGGTTGTTTCCCTCTTTGTCGAGATTCGACTTTGGAGAGTGAGACCCGTGAATAGTATGCAAGAGACCGTTTTAGACCGACTTGCAGGGTCCCAGTGCTTAGGAAACAATTTTTTTTTAATCCCTGCTGCCTAAGGCTTTA
The DNA here is from genome assembly GCA_030015575.1 of Agapanthus africanus. Classification (NCBI taxonomy): domain Eukaryota; kingdom Viridiplantae; phylum Streptophyta; class Magnoliopsida; order Asparagales; family Amaryllidaceae; genus Agapanthus; species Agapanthus africanus. The sequence continues at coordinate 583,523,965 of JASDDO010000016.1, read as the reverse complement.
TCTTGCAAGTCAAGACGAATCGGGAAGTCCTCGCGAAGACACTAATTTCCTCACGAGTCGAGACGAATAGAGCAGCTCTCGTCAAGGACACTAATTTCCCTGAGTTGAAGTATTTTGCCGAGGACACTGGTTTCCTCGAGGTTGAAACGAATCGAAGTGCTCCTGCAAAGACACTGGTTTCTCTGTGGGTCGACGCGAATCAAGAAGCTCTTATCAAGGATGCTAGTTTCCCTAAGTTGAGGAGGTTGCCCAGGGACACTGATTTCCCTGGAGTTGAAACGAATCGAAATATTCCTGCAAAGACACTGATTTCTCTGTGGGTCGATGCGAATCAAGATGTTCTCGTCAAGGACACTAGTTTCCCTGAGTCAAAGTATTTTGCCGAGGACACTGGTTTCCTCGAGGTTGAAACGAATCGGAGTATTCCTGCAAAGACACTGGTTTCTCTGCAGGCCAACGCGAATCAAGAAGCTCTCATCAAGGACGCTAGTTTCCCTGAGTTGAGGAGGTTGCCCAGGGACACTGATTTCTCTGGAGTTGAAACGAATCGAAGTATTCCTGCAAAGACACTGATTTCTCTGCGGGTCGACGCGAATCAAGATGTTCTCGTCAAGGACACTGGTTTCACTGAGTCAAAGTATTTTTCCGAGGACACTGGTTTCCTCGAGGTTGAAACGAATCGGAGTATTCCTACAAAGACACCGGTTTCTCTGCGGGCCGACGCGAATCAAGAAGCTCTCATCAAGGACGCTAGTTTCCCTGAATTGAGGTATTTGCCAAGGACACTGATTTTCCTGGGGTTGAAACGAGTCGAGGTGTTCCTGCAAAGACACTAATTTCTCTGAGGGCCGACGCGAATCAGGATGTTCTCGTCAAGGACACTGGTTTCCCTGAGTCGAAGAGGTTGCCAAGGACACTAATTTCCCTGGGGTTGAAACGAATCGGGGTATTCCTGCAAAGACACTGGTTTCTCTGCGGGCCGACGCGAATCGAGGTAATGTGTCTTTTGGGTTTTATATGAGTTACCGTCAAGACTTGGCTCCGTTTTCTGATGGAGCATGAGGAGGAAAGATGTGTTTCCTTCTTTGTTTGCGCCCCTGGATTGTATACAGGGATTACTGTGATATCGCCTGTAGGGCAGAAGTTTCATTCATTTTTTTATATTATTGTTTTATTTCCGCGATGCTCTATCATTTCAGTTTTATATCGCGAAAGTCGCGATTGCCCCATCATTTCGGCTATTTTTCGCGGTGCCCAATCATTTCGGCTGTTTATTTTATTTTTACTCGCTGCTTTTTATTGCGAGTTGCCCAATCATTTTGGCTATTTTGTATGCATACGTTTTTACTTGCTGCTTTTTATTGGAAGTTGCCCCATCATTTCGGCTATTTCGTATGCATGCGCGGCTTGCTGGCTTTTCACCATAAGCATGGAATTAGACACCGATTTCGGCATCAGCACCGCTACAACTGGGATATTGCCAGGAGCGAATCATCTTTTGCCTCTGTCGATGTCAAACAAAGGTGGCTTAGCGAACAGGGTTAGGGTCCTATCGACTAAGGCTTTTGACTTCATGAGCCGTAAGGGTCTCACAAAGGTATTTCTCCCTACAAGTCATGAGGATCTTGTAGGTGTATTTTCTCCTTAGGAATCATGAGGATTCCTAAGTGTGTGTTCCTCTGTAAGTCGTAAGGATCCTACAAGAGGGTTTTCTCCTCGTAAATTGAAAGGACTTACAAGGGTTGTTCACCATATGGACATGTCCCAAGTCACGGGTGGGACTTTGTTAGGGAAATGTTTATTCGCGCCCGTGGATTGTATACAAGGGTCAGTGCTGAGCCACTTATAGGGCAATATCGAAGGTTGTGGGGGTTGCTTAAGCACAGGTTTAGGTCTCTGTAACTTAAGACTTTCAAATCTTATGAGCCGTGAGGGTCCCATAAGAGAGTTCTCCTTACGAGTCGTGAGGATCTCGCAAGTGTATTTTCTCCTTCGGAATCGTGGGGATCCCTAAGTGTGTTGCTCCCTTGTGAGTCGTAAGGATCTCACGCGGGTGGTTTCTCCTTACAAGGTCGAGAGGACCCTGTAAGTGTCTTTTAACGAGGTTGCGCCCTTTCGGGTTTTCACAAACACTCGCCGGTAGTCCTGCTGTTTTTACTCACGGAGCCCTTTCGGGTTTTCATCCGTGCCCATTTTGCTTATGGACATACCGTTTTTTTAATTTATTTTTTTATTATTTTTTTTATCGGCTTTGTGATGTTTCAATCCACAGTGGTTTATCGATATCTCGGTCAACAGCTAGTTTTAGGACGTAGTGGTCCGTCATTAGTTTAAGGATGTTTCGGTCCGTCATTAGTTTAAGGACGCTTCGTTTCGGTCCGTCATCAGTTTAAGGACATTTCGGTCCGTCATCAGTTTAAGGACGTTTCGGTCCGGTCAGGAGAAGGCCGGCTACTGCTTATAGAGTTTGAGCTTAGGAAGATAGCGAGCGGACATAATCGTCGTCATCTATCATTCACCTAGGCTGTGCTCATTAAGCGTAGTATTTCTTCAGGAAGCGACCGTTTATTGGCCTGAAAGGCCTTTCACCGTGCATATCCATGAGTAGATAGGCTCCACCCTGGTAGACCTTGTCTATGATGTATGGGCCTTCATAGTACGGCTCGAATTTTCCCCGCTTGGCACGATTGGGGATCATAGGTCTTTTGACTACTAGTACGAGCTTGCCTTGGCGGAATGTCCTCGGCCTGGTCAATCTTTCAAATGAGCGCGTCATCTTTGCTTTATAAGCCTCCAGATTTTGCTGCGCTATGAGGCGGGTTTCATCAAGGGCATCAAGCTCCTCAAGCCGAAGGTGAGCATTTTCTTCGTCCGTCGGTTCATAGTGGACTGCCACTCGTAGAGAAGGTAGCTCTATCTCGAGGGGGAGTACTGATTTTGTACCGAAGACCAACGCGTACGGCGTTGTCTTCGTGGCCGTCTTCAACGTAGTTCGATACACCCAGAGAGCTTCTTGCAGTCTCTCATGCCAGTCCTTCTTATTTCGGGACACCGTTTTCTTCACGATCTTCGTCAAGGTCTTGTTGAAAGCCTCCGCTAGACCGTTAGCTTGGGGATTATAAACTGAGGAATATCTCCAGTCTATATTATGCTGTTGCGCGAAGCGACTGATCTTATGGCTTCTGTAAGCTGGCCCGTTATCGGAAATGATCCGTCTCGGAGTTCCAAACCGATAAATGACGTGCGTCTTGAAGAAATGGAGGATATTCTCCGTCTTCACTGTTGGATATAGTGCCCTCAAAGTCAATTATTGGATCGCAGGTACATGATTGCAATGATTGAGGGAGGACCTATACCGATATGACAGTCTTGCTCGAGATGATAGTATGCTATCTGGTTTTTCTTTATTATCGTATACATGCTTTAGTTCACTATTGCATGATGATAGAGCCCATAGGATTCTTGCTTGACTTCCAGCAGTATGATGGCGATCATATACGTGGGAGCTGGGGTCTATAAGCGCATCCTTAAAGTGTCCCTAATTGTGGGAGTTTCGAAACAGGGCATCGATACTCCAGAGTAGACTAGTGTATACAGTCGAGACCCCGACGAAGGGCGGTGGCCGGTCTCATAAGCCATTGGTGTTAGTTGGTTCACCTAAAATGTATACAGGTGCTCATTGGGTTATGAGTACACTGGACAGGACTCGCCGGGAATATGCTAGTTGGTATTATACATATCGTCAGATAGCAGTTCCCTGGTGACATGTGTACAGGTTAGTTTGTCGACCTGAGATCGTCATTTGTCTCGTGTGAGTTCCCACTGTGCTTTGATTACTACCCTACCACGCTCAAACGAGACATGCAAACAGGTTTTAGTTGGGTACAGTCCCGAGCCACATGGAGGCAGTGAGCGGATCGTCGGGGATTCGTCTCTCCCGGTATTGGGGGTTGATGTCACACAATGCACGGGTGGCCATCACTAGAAATTCTCGGCCGGGGTAGTGGAGAATTACTGATTTGGATCAGTAGTTTCTCAGGAGGTGATGGACTTCATACCGACACGATTTATCGCGTTATTAGGGGTCTGACTTTATCCAACCCCCTAGACTCGATATGCGATACTCTTAGATGAATGGACCGGAATGTACAGATATTGTCACTGTCAGGCTCAGTAGGGTTTCTGGATGAGTTCGCTCGTCAGCTTCCCTTCCGATCAATACATAGGCGACCGTTATATACAGTTAGTACCTCTGACGTGCTAGTGGTTATACCCAGTGCCAGTGTACTGATGAGTCATTAGAGTTCCCCAAAGACAGTTTCCCAAGTTCGGGTGAAACGTTGTAGAGGCCGTATGGTTTTATGGCAGGGTTCGGAAAATGCACGTTCGTTTACGCACGTGTCATATTTCGGGCAGATAATACTGGTAGGCTTTGGCTTAAGCCGGATCCGAGTATTATACTGTGTAGATATAATATCTTTGTCTCAGTTGTATTTGTATTCGGTCGTAATACAAATGCGGGTATGTTTATACTGTTACGGGGTTATCCTGAAATTCATTTCGGGATCGCTTTTGGAAGTTGCCAGTTTCCAGTTTTCTATCGGCCGTATTAAACATTCGGTTTAATACGGATTTATCTTTTCTTGAGGGTGAGTCATGATTTTGGAAGGTTCTAGAAGATTCTAGATGGTGACTAGGCTAGTGAGTCATTAGTGCATTTATTGGATGATGACTAGGTTTATATGATTCATTGTTTTCATTAATGATTTGCAAGGTGTCTTAATGACTCATTCTTCTCATTTTGTGCTAATGGTCACCCTCTCCCTTCCTACACTCACCCCTCCCCCCACCTCCTCAAATATGGCCGGCCCCTCTCTTGAGAGTGAGATGATTGATTTTGCAAAAGAAAAGATTATAGAGTTTGGTTCATGAAAATTAGAATTGCCGATTTCTCATTTACCCGATTCAAATGGCAACTTCATTAACTGTTCGTTCATAGCTTTGGACGAAGCGAGACAAAGTGTTCTATTCATTCTCTACATCAATCTTGGTCATCTCTTTTGGCAAACTTGATGATCAAGTTGCCTCGGTTCAGAGGCGGGAGCCCGTTTAAAGATCCGTTGACGTGGTGCCACCTGGACGAGAAGACTGGAGATTCAGGAGATCGGAGCAGCCGAAACAAAGCGTGGGATGATGGTCAAAGACCGAAGGACTCGGATCGTTCGGTATAACATTTCCACCCACTTTGTAATTTGTTAGTTTAGCGATAATGGCAGATCCGGGTTATAATATACGATAGCACCGGTTTAAAAGTTTTTGTTCTGCATTTGGCGTCTGTTAGACGGCCGGGACGCTACCGTAGACTTACAGTGGTATCGGAGTCTCGCCATTAAGCTTTACTAACTTGTGCTAACGCGTTTAAAACATCGATCGAACGGATTTTCGCAAAACTACAATTTTCTGTTCAAAGTTTCTGTTGATTTTAAATCAGGCCTAAAAATTATTTTGAGCATCACAGAAAAACGAGCAGGCTTTTTGAAGAACACAGCAGAAATCCGATCCTCTGACTCGTCCGTACGGCCGCGGAACCGCCGCCAAAGCCATGCTTTGGCCGCGGATCCGCGACCATCTTAGAGCTTCAGAGGGTCAAATTTCTTCTGGGGATTCTACACAGTGAATTGTGGTTTCTGGAATATTTCTTTTAGGCCCAGATTTTGTTACTGTACAGCAGATGTACGTAGGGCCCACTTCGGGAAGTTTTGTCGATCGAAATTTTAAACTTGTTAGTATGCAGTATTTACATTATATCTCAGACCATGAATGTTATTCGAGCGGTAAATTGCGTCTAATTGCTATAGTCCTTTTAGACGGATTTGCGAACGTGACATTCGCGTTGATGTTCTGTGTTGTGCTGTGAATGTTGCGGATATGTCGTGGTGGATAACAGTGTGCAATGGTAGTGCTGTTTGAATTTATTTGTATATTTGATATTACGGGACGAGCGTCCAACATGTGGACTGCCGCCACTGCCTGTTTGTATAATATTCTTTTGGGACACGACCGGGCTGAGGTCGATGTACCCGTTGTATATATTTTTCATTTCTGAACTAGGTTTACCCCGCGACGGAGTGCACGGATAGCTGGGTTATGGAGGGAAACGGGTCCGTATCTCATGGCTTTGAGAGGCAGAGGGGGCTTCACTCTAGAATTCGCGGGCTATTCGCCACACTCGTAGGGGGTACAGGTTGACCCAAGAAGGGGTGCTCAAGTTACCGAATTCCGTGAAGTGCAGAGTGGTCCATTCACTTTGCTGTAGGGGGCTTCCTCGCTTCAGATTTTGGCGAGTAACTTGCCACACCCGTAGGGGTCTAGGTTTCATTGCACAGGCTATCCACACGACCAGGGGAACGTCGGGTTTCAGTTGCGGCTCTGTGAAACCCGGGGATCCCAGATTATCTGTATTGTTCTGTGATGCTTATTACTTTTCTGTAATGTTGCATATTATCACGCCTGGAGCGATTATTGTATATTGGTATATATACTATTAGATGTTGTATATGTTTTACACCGGCGCTAGTCCAGTCCCCGCTCTGTCATTAGTTAAGTAACCTAACGGGTGATGACGGAACCCAGTGGCGAATGCGGATGGCATATACGTATATTATATTTTCGTTCTTTTCTGATATGATTAATTGATGGGACTGCATTGATTCTTATCAATGCAAGGATAAAACAAACCTATATTGGATGTTGTTGGAACAGTTTTTTAAAAGTGTTATACAAAGACGTTTCCTTTTGTTTTGCATAGTGATATTCAGTTGGAATATCCTGCACCTCATTCGACGAGGCAAGGGCCGATATCCCTTCACCGGGAGTGACCCCTTGGGCAGAAGTTTGCGTCAGGGTAATAACTTCACTATAGTCGATTACAAGTTGGTTTGCATCGTGGTATTCAGTTAGAATATCCTGCACCTCATTCCACTAGGAAAGAGCCGAGATACCTTCACCGGGAGTGACCTCTTTAGCAAAGGTTTTCGCCACTATATTTTTGTAAAAAGCTATCAGGTTCCTTCAACGAGATCAAGTTCATTACGTTAAAGGTTTTTCGCCAAAAACCAGCCATAGCCCTCCGTCATTTCATATGAATGATCAGTAGTATTCAAGCTATGTTTGTTTGGCCCTTAGTCAAGACATAGTGATTGGTAGCTGCTGGGGTGTTCACATGTTGTATAGATAGATGCGTTGGTTTGGGACAGTCGTATTACTTTGTTGGCCCTTAGTCAAGAGTATGTACGGGTGGGTTCAAATCAACCTGGATAATGACGGGAAGAACTTGACATGTGACTTATGATTTGTTGGCCCTTAGTTAAGGTCATAAGAGCATGGGGTAAAAATCCACATCGGGAGTTTCTAAAGAAACTGAAACTTGCCAGGCATGCGCATACCTTCAGGAGTGTGATAACTTGAGTGGCTTCCATCAAGTTATCATGCGATGATAGTTGGATCCCGATTCTCACTGATGAGTTGGTTTACTCTTCGGGTGATCCCGACTAATTCTTCTTTCAGGTTCGGAGGAGAATTTGAGATTACAGTGGGAGGTTTCCTGATTAGATAAAGTGATAACCATTCTGATCTAGGTTAGAGTGCACGCAGAGTGTTTCTTTTCTCTCTCTCTCTTTGGCAGCGACCTTTGACCGACCCTAGACTATGACCAAGTTGACCGAACCTTCTTAAAATACTGGCTTTTGGATTGTCTAAAGTTGCATAAGTCATTGCCGCTCCTTCTTTTACCCTTTGTATTTCTCAGAACAATCTGTATTACTACGGACATCCACTTCCATTGGATAGATCCATCGTATGGTTATATACGAACTCGAAGGGACTTCTTCGAGGATGAATCCAGGTTCAGGAGAAATCGAATTGGTTTATTCAGTTGTCTTTTATTATCACCTTCTCTCAGGTTGCGAGGGTTCCTTAGTTTAGGAGAGTACACCTATTATGCTTATTGGATAGTCTTCTTCCAAACCATAGGCAGGTGCCGAAAGATAGGGAATGAAGAAAACCAATTAGCCTAAGTAGGGTGTACAGAAGGTAATAACTAAAGACAAAAATAAAGGGATTAGAAAGAGGGCTAAGTAAATTGCGACTGCTATCATTCACGACCAAACCGCATATTTCATCGCTACTCCTATTTCACCTTTAATAGAATAAGGTATTATTCAGTTGTCTTTTATCATCACCTTCTCTCAAGTTGCGAGCACTACTAGGATTAGGAGAGTACACCTATTATGCTTACTGGATAGTCTTCTTCCAAACCATAGGCTGGTGCCGAACGGTAGGGAAGGAAGAAAACCACTTAGCCTAACAATGGTGTACAGAAGGTAATGAATAAAGACAAATAAAGGGATTTAGGGAGATGGCAAAGAAATATACGATTAAAATCATGAATTGGATTATGGAAGAGGCATTACTAAGAATACAAGGATACCCCTACGAAACATTTTTATGTTTCAGTGCATTGTTAATGGAAAACTGATTTCCCGATTAGATACTTACTCCAGGGTATGTATTTACCAGGTATGATTCTCACATCTGTATGATTTTACAGATGATGAGTGGGAGTAAGTTATTGGGAATTAGGTGATCAACCTCATTATATCGGAATTCGTTGTAATTGGTTTGAGGAAATCGCCTGGGTACAGTTTTCAACCTACGACGCACAAGATTTGAGTTATTCAACTCTGGGGACTTATACAAAGTATTGTATGTTGTCCAGTGTCCGTCAGGACAAAGAGGTTGGTCCTCATATTATGTTCTGTTTACTTATGACTTCTCTAGTTTTTAGACAAGTGTTTCATAGAAATACAATGTCTAAGTTTTGAGAAGTTGTGGGTATAACAATAAAGTTGAGAACCAGGTATCGCAAATATCGGGATTCTTCAAAGAAATTGAAGATGTAGATACTTGTGAGTGGTATTCAGTTGATAGTAATAGTTTTGAGAAACTTGATTCTCTTTCAGGTTACTCATAATTGGATGTATTCCTAAGTTGAGTAATGCTGATTAGCCTCTCTCCATTAAGTTGATATGCACTGGAGATAGCTGCATGTTTTTTGAATCTGGTTCCAATTAAATAAGTGTCAAAGTTTCTATATTGGATATAGAATGGTTCATATCTTAACGATGTTAAGGTACGGTGAGTTGTCCAGCTTATGCTTAAAACCAGATTCTGGATAACTCAAGACACGTTTCTGTAATAGCAGTTTGTGGGTTGACCCTGGCTTTGAAGAGGGTTGATTTTCTACCATCTGGAAGATCAATAGTGATATTGTTCTTGACTCGCCACAGTTTTAGTAAAATGGATTTTTTCAGAAAACAATAGTGGGAGTATGATAGAACTGGAAGTGATTCCAGAACCGCAAACGAACCTATATATTCAATCAGGTTTGACATTCCATTAGCCACTCCGCAGATATGGTGGGTAACTTCAGACACCCGAGAGGTACTCCGGTAGCCTCAAGGACGGTGACAGGGAGATTCTTGTTTACCCAGACTTGATACTACTGTTGTTCCAGGCTATGAGACCCGGCAGGAGGTTAAGTATAGCATCGTTCTAAACTAGCTTTAGAAGTGAACGTATATATTATTCTGCCAGAGAGTTGTGGTGGTCAGTGGGAGCAGCGGAAGCATAATGGGCAAGTAGTTTATGTCTATTTATAGACTTAAGCAGATATAGCGGAGATAGATCATCTATTTTTAATGTGATAGTCATAGGTTTGACTTCATCAGAATAAGGGATGGATCTGTTGAGAAAGTAGTAGGGTGTGATGTCCTGGTATTTGGATGACATACACAAAGTAGGAAGTAAAATTCCTATACTACGATCGGTTATACTGTGGTCGTCACACAGTTGTTTCTCCACAAAGGATATGGATATAATATCAGACATTCTGGTTACTAGATCTATGGTTTTAGATCTAGATTTGGGTAGTTTCCCAATATGTGTACTTTAACAGTATTCTAATAGTATTTAGAATAGATGACTTCTGGCATGGTGGTGTACCTGCAGGTGATGGAGTCACCATCTCTAAAGGTGTCTTACAGACTAAAGAGGAGAGGGACGTGCATGATTGGCAGATCACTTGTTTAGGAAATTGAGTCAATCGTGAGATGTCAAGTACCACACCAGATGTTGTTTTTGCACTAGATGCGATAAGTTTATATTAATCCAATCCTGAAGAAACATAAGGAAGCGGTTTTAGAACATAAGTGCATGTTCTATGGATTTGATGACGGCAGCCTCCTTCGGAAGACGGTTATCATTCCAGGGTTCAAAGGTGACATGGATGACAGAGTGATTGTCAAAGTTATAGTTTTCCCTCTGACGAGGGACAGTATTATGGACAGGTGGTCCAAGAGGATACTGTGGGAGGCATGGTGCTGGATACTGATTAGGTTCAGTGATCACTACAGTCTAAGAAGTTTGGATTTGGATTTCATTTATGAACTAGGTCCCATCAGATATCCAGACATATTCTAAGACAGATATTGCTCAATTTGGGAGATGGCTTTCTCCACGAACTTGAGATTAAGAGAGAGACATAGAAAGAAACATCAGGGCGGATCCACTCATTAAGGCTATTTCTCGAATACAATAGTTTTACAAACGAGCTTTATGAAACTAATTATTAGAGGAGTTGGATGTTCGGTATCACACGGGCTGTGAGTATGCGACATCGCAATAATTAGCCTTAAGTGCAAGTGGGAGATTGTTGGATATAGTGCCCTCAAAGTCAATTATTGGATCGCAGGTACGTGATTGCAATGATTGAGGGAGGACCTATACCGATATGACAGTCTTGCTCGAGATGATAGTATGCTATCTGGTTCGTCTTTATCATCGTATACATGCTTTAGTTCACTATTGCATGATGATAGAGCCCATAGGATTCTTGCTTGACTTCCAGCAGTATGATGGCGATCATATACGTAGGAGCTGGGGTCTATAAGCACATCCTTAAAGTGTCCCTAGTCGTGGGAGTTTCGAGACAGGGTATCGATACTCCAGAGTAGACTAGTGTATACAGTCGAGACCCCGACGAGGGGCGGTGGCCGGTCTCACAAGCCATTGGTGTTAGTTGGTTCACCTAAGATGTATACAGGTGCTCATTGGGTTATGAGTACACCGGACAGGACTCGCCGGGAACATGCTAGTTGGTATTATACATATCGTCAGATAGCAGTTCCCTGGTGACATGTGTACAGGTTAGTTTGTCGACCTGAGATCGTCATTTGTCTCATGTGAGTTCCCACTGTGCTTTGATTACTACCCTACCACGCTCAAAGGAGACGTGCAAACAGGTTTTAGTTGGGTACAGTCCCGAGCCACATGGAGGCAGTGAGCGGATCGTCGGGGATTCGTCTCACCCGGTATTGGGGGTTGATGTCGCACAGTGCACGGGTGGCCATCACTAGAAATCCTTGGTCGGGGTAGTGGAGAATTACTAATTTAGATCAGTAGTTTCTCAGGAGGTGATGGGCTTCATACCGACACGATTTATCGTGTTATTAGGGGTCTGAATTTATCCACCCCCTAGACTCGATATGCGGTACTCTTAGACGAACGGACCGGACTGTACGGATATTTTCACTGTCAGGCTCAGTAGGGTTTCTGGATGAGTTCGCTCGTCAGCTTCCCTTCCGATCAATACATAGGAACCGTTATGTACAGTTAGTACCTCTGACGTGCCAGTGGTTATACCCAGTGCCAGTATACTGATGAGTCATTAGAGTTCCCCACAGACAGTTTCCCAAGTTCGGGCGAAACGTTGTAGAGGCCGTATGGTTTTATGGCAGGGTTCGGAAAATGCACGTGCGTTTACGCACGTGTCATATTTCGGGCAGATAATACTGGTAGGCTTTGGTTTAAGCCGGATCCGAGTATTATACTGTGTAGATATAATATCTTTGTCTCAGTTGCATTTGTATTCAGTCATAATATAAATGCGGGTATGTTTATAATATTACGGGGTTATCCTGAAATTCATTTCGGGATCGCTTTTGGAAGTTGCCAGTTTCCAGTTTTCTATCGGCCATATTAAACATTCGGTTTAATACGGATTTATCTTTTCTTGAGGGTGGGTCATGATTTTGGAAGGATCTAGAAGATTCTAGATGGTGACTAGGATAGTGAATCATTAGTGCATTTATTGGATGATGACTAGGTTTATATGATTCATTGTTTTCATTAATGATTTGCAAGGTGTCTTAATGACTCATTCTTCTCATTTTGTGCTAATGGTCACCCTTTCCCTTCCTACACTCACCCCCCACCTCCTCAAATGTGGCTGGCCCCTCTCTTGAGAGAGAGAGATGATTGATTTTGCAAAAGAAAAGATTATAGAGTTTGGTTCATGAAAATTAGAATTGCCGATTTCTCATTTACCCGATTCAAATGGCAACTTCATTAACCGTTCGTCCATAGCTTTGGACGAAGTGAGACAAAGTGTTCTATTCATTCTCTACATCAATCTTGGTCATCTCTTTTGGCAAACTTGATGATCGAGTTGCCTCGGTTCAGAGGCGGGAGCCCGTTTAAAGATCTGTTGACGTGGTGCCACCTGAATGAGAAGACTGGAGATTCAGGAGATCGGAGCAGCCGCAACAAAGCGTGGGATGATGGTTAAAGACCGAAGGACTCGGATCTTTCGGTATAACATTTCTACCCACTTTGCAGTTTGTTAGTTTAGCGATAATGGCAGATCCGGATTATAGTATACGATAGCGCCAGTTTAAAAGTTTTTGTTCCGCATTTAGCGTCTGTTAGACGGCCGGGGCGCTACCGTAGACTTACATTCACTTCCCTCAAGGGTACTGCTTCTACCCATTTGGAGAAGTAATCAGTCGTCGCCAGGATGAAACGATGTCCTCTGGACGATGCTTGTTCGATAGGGCCGACTATGTCAGTTCCCCACATTTCGAATGGCCAGCTAGCCACCATCGGATGTAGTGGATTTGGATGTTGGTGGATGAAGTCCCCATGGATTTGGCATGAGTGGCATTGCTTCGCATATTCGAGGCAGTTCTGGATCATCGTGGGCCAGTAGTAACCCATCCATTTGATCTTTAACTTCATCTTCGGGCCTGCTTGATGAGAACCGCAGAGTCCGTCGTGAACTTCTTGAACGACTCTTTTCGCCTCTTCAGGTCCCAGACATCTCAACCACAGAGAATCAAACGATCTCTTGTACAGAGTATCGTTAACGAAGGTGAAAGACAGAGCTCGTTTCATAAGCTGATTTCTTGAGGACGCATCTTCGGGCGTTCGACGGTATTTGAAGTAGTCTATAAAGACTTCTCTCCAATCCTCAGCCTTTTCCCGGTCTTTTATTTGGAGGACCGTCTGCTTAGTCGCTCCCTTTTCTTCAGATGATTCCGGAGATATTTCTGCTGGGGCAAGTACACGACGGCTTTGTACCACGATTCTGACGTCATCGAGGTTCTCATCAGCCAGTTCTTTAGCGAGCTTTGTTAACGCGTCCGCTTTGCTGTTTTCCACGCGCGGTATGTTTTCCAAAGTGTAGGAAGGGATTTGGGCCAACTGTTGTTGCACCTTTTCGCCGTACTTCACCAACTCTGGTTTGCACGTTTGGTATTCGCCGTTTACTTGACTGACAACCAGTTGAGAATCTCCGTATATGAGGAGGTTTTCAATTCCTATATCAATGGCAATCTCGAAGCCTGCTATCAAAGCTTCGTATTCAGCTTCATTATTCGTCCTCGGCTCTGTTAAGGAGAAAGCAAAGCGCATTATCCCTCCTTGTGGAGTCACGAAGATGAGGCCTACCCCTGATTTGATTATGGTGGTGCTTTGTTTGCGCTTTTTCATGGAAGATGCTCCATCAAAATAGAGTTCCCATCTGGTATCACTACCATCGATCGCATCAAACGCGTGTTCATCTGGCAGCTCACAATTCAGAGGAGAATCGGCAGGTATCGGATGCTCAGCGAGGAAGTCGACGATGGCCTGGCCTTTCACTGCCTTGAGAGGTTGATAGGTTATCGAGAACTCCATCAAGAGTAAGGCCCATTTAGCTAGTCGCCCCGTCAATATGGCCTTTGACATCAAATATTTAAGGGGTCAACCTTCGAAATGAGACGGACTTCATGTGTTAATGCATAGTGCCTGAGCTTTGTTACCGCGAAGATCAATGCTAGGCAGTGTTTTTCGATGGGAGAATAGTTGCCTTCTGCCCCCAGCAGAACTCGACTTAAGTAATAGAGAGCTCTTTCTTTCCCTTGATCGTTCTCTTGCACCCATAATGCGCCTAAAGAACCTTCGAGGGCGGTTGTATAAAGAATAAGGGGCTTTCCCTTGACAGGAGCAGCCAGCACTGGCAGATTCTGCAGGTACTGCTTGATTTCGTCCAGCGCGTCTTGGCATTTGTGATCCCAGACGAACGGGGTTCCCTTCTTCATGAGATGACTATAAAGGCGGGCACTTGCCTGAAAGGTTGGCTATAAATCGCCGTATGTACGCGAGCTTCACTTGGAGAGACCGCAATTGCTTGAGAGTTCTTGGCGGAGGCATTTCCATGATCGCCTTGATCTTTGACGGGTCTATTTCGATACCCCGGTGTCAGACGATGAATCCTAGGAATTTGCCCGAGGAAACTCCGAATGCGCACTTGAGAGGGTTCATCTTCAAGTTGTATTGTCGAAGGCGCTGAAATACGATCTTCAGATGCTCGAGATGTTCCTCGTACGATTTGCTTTTTACCACGAGGTCGTCGATATAGCATTCAACGATTTCATGTATGAGGTCATCGAAGATCTTCGTCATGGCCCTCTGATAGGTGGCACCGGCGTTCTTTAGACCGAAGGGCATCACCTTGTAGCAGAATATACCCAAAGGGGTCCGGAAAGCGGTGTGCTTCTGATGTTCGGGATGCATCTTTATCTGATTATATCCTAATGAGCCGTCCATGAAGGAGAAAACCTTGTGAGTGGACGTATTGTCTATCATCAGTTCGGTGACTGGCACTGGGAAATCGTCCTTCGGGCAGGCTTTATTGAGATCCCGGAAGTCCACGCATATGCGCACTGTCCCATTTTTCTTCATCACCGGGATGATGTTGGTGATCCAGTCAGGATACTGAACCTCTTGGATGAAGCCAGAGTCGATTAACTTCTTGACCTCGGCATTGATACTCATCTCAAGCTCGAGCCGCATTCTTCTTGGCGCCTGTTTGACTGGCTTGACGTCCGGGGATATCGCCAATTTATGCACAGCAATTTCTGGATCTAGTCCCGGCATTTCGGAATAGTTCCATGCGAAGCAATCTCTATGCTGCATAAGCACGTCTTTTAACGCAGCCACCCTTTCTTCAGATAGCAGCTCGCTGACGAATGTCGGTCGCGGATCATTCGCCGTCCCCAACTCAACTTTCTTGAGGTTATCTGCAGTGGTGTGTATTCCATCTTCCAGCTCTTTCGGTGCTGGTGGAAATTCGAGATCACCTCATCGTTGCTGTTTTCGAAGCACCAGGGAAGGTCATCCATATTCTCGGGCTCTTCTTTTGATATGTTATCATGTGACAAGTACGAGCTCGCTTCGAAGACCGATTTGGATCTGGTTCTGCTTTCATGGCTTTGGGTTCGTGCTTCTGTGGCGGCGTTACCCTCCAACTGTCAGATAGAGCGAACTTGCCGAGCTGATAATGATCTTCAACCCAGTTCTTGAAGGTGAAGCAGTCTTCGAGAGGATTCCCTATTACTCGGTGATAAGAGCAATAGTTTGGGTGAGACACTTCGCCTACTTGCTCGGGGTGTTTAGACTCCGAAAGCGTAATCATTTGGTATCTTATAGCTCGGTCAAGTATCTTCTTCGTCTTGTCTCGAGAAAAAGAGTACGCTCGACTCATTTTCTTCACAAGGGATAAATCCGGACCGTTCGATTCCCACTCGCGTGGCTTCTTAGTCCCACTTTGTTGCTGTCGAGCGCCTTTTTCGCTTTTCGACTTGTTTTTGCCTCTGCGTCGAGCCTTTTTTATAACAGGTTGACAGGGAGCGGCATTTTCATCTTTCACGGCCTGTTGGAGGAGGCGTTGCGTCTTGGTTTTCTCGTAGATGGCCATTTCGCGGTTATGGTCGTCTCGGACTTTTTGACTAGCTTCCCTTATAAGCTTGTCCATTTGTTCTTCGAACGACAGACTGGGCACTTTTGCATCAGGAACTTTTTCTGGTTCAGGATTAGCGTCCTCCCATTGAGCATCCCCTTCTTCATTGAAGTCATGCACGACGTAGCAGTCGCGGAGTAATTCTCGTTTCTTGGACCGAATATATCCGAGCCCGATTGTTTCCATCCTACCACTAGGCAACTTGTGCTGAGTCCCTGGAACGTTCCAGACCCTGTCATAGAACTTAGCTTTTCGAGCGGTTTGTTTGAAGGATATCCCCTGGCGCTTCAACAGCCTCTTCAAGCCTTCTGTATAATATCTAGGCAAACGGATGGGCTGAAGCCTGTCAAGCGTAGGATCCGCACCGTGCCAGATTTCTTTCTCCACTTTGGTTTCTTCAGAGCGGTAGAATAGAATTGCCTTTTCGCCTTCCCGCATGGGAGGGACATAGAACGTCCACAGCTCCTCTACGCTGTAGGTATCGAGCGCATCCAGTTCTTTATGGTGTTTAAGTGGAACCATGGCGACTTGCAAACTTTGCTCTTCGTCAGCGGATGTTTGTATTGAAGGCCGAGCAGAGAATATAGCGTGGACCTCATCTTCCGAGTCACTACCAAAGATCAACGTAGAAGCGGATGATCCCAACTTGTTGTATTGGGGCGGACCCGAATAAACTATCTCCTCTTCCTCCTCGGTATCACTCCCGAAGACAGGGATGGTGGCGTTAGCTTTGTTCTCCGGCTTGTGACACCTCTCCGTATCTTCAAAATCCGGTAAGAAGTATTTTGCATCTTCATATTTGCGGACTTCG
Organism: Agapanthus africanus; assembly: GCA_030015575.1. Lineage (NCBI taxonomy): Eukaryota > Viridiplantae > Streptophyta > Magnoliopsida > Asparagales > Amaryllidaceae > Agapanthus > Agapanthus africanus. The sequence continues at coordinate 583,506,977 of JASDDO010000016.1, read as the reverse complement.
TTCACGGAGAACGGGTTCAGTTCTCCCGTCACGGTATACTCGAGACCATCCCTAAAATATTGCATACACTGATACTGTGTAGAAGGGATGATGTTGTACTCGTGTAACCATGGTCGGCCGAGCAGAGCATTGTAGCATGTCGTGGAATTTAATGTCTGTGACGAGTAGCCCAAAGCGTAACGTCAGTATCACAGACCCAAGAGTCCGGAATGATTGAGAGTCGAAACCAGAGATGGTGATCTTATCCCGAGCGAGATGCTGGACGCTCATGCAGATTTCCTTCAACACCCGCACGTTGAGAAGATTAACGGAAGACCCATTGTCAACCAAGATTTTGCCTATCTTTATATCATGGCAATACCCTGAGACATAGAGGGGACGGTTGTGTTCGCACGTCCCAAGGAGAAGGTCCTCATCACCAAAAGTGACATCGGCCGTGTGCACTTCTTCCAACTCATCCTTCATCTTTTCTTCGGCGAGAAAAGCTTGGAATTGCTCTGGCTCCTGTAGTGCCTTGATTAACGAATCCCTTGCCTCTTTTGATAGTAAAAGGGCGTCAAGAATACTGAGCTGCGAGGGTAGCTTCCTCAGATGCGCTAGAACGTTGTAATCCACCTTATTTTTCTTCGGCGGGTCCTTGGCGGCTAGCTCTTCCATGACTTGGTCATCTATGGCGATATCCTCAGAGACCTTTTCTTTCCCTTTATCTTTTTTATTTGAGGGTCCGATATTCTTTTCAGGTAGCGTACGATTACGCAGCCGGATATTTTCGCAGACCTTCGGCTCTTCTTCTTTTCCCGAGGTGGACTCTTTAAAGAGGGGGCTAACAGCTATTTCCTTGTCCGAGTCGCTCCCGAACGTGAGAACTTGCGATCCCCCGGCGTTAACCATGCGACAATCGCCGGTAGTTCTGTTAAGCCCCTCGGTCGTACCTTTCTGCTCCCTACGAGTTTTGCGCTTCCCCTGCTTAAAATGTTGTCGGTGAGCAACATATCTCTGCCACCATCTATTGAAAGCTTTGCACTCTTCGGTGGGGTGTGAAATCTTCCGATGATACAAGCAGTAGGAAGGGTGCATTTCCGCTTCACCAACAATGTTTCCTTCAGAGGGTTGTAGCTTCATACCCGTTGATATGGCTTTAGCAAACATTTTCCTTGTCTTGAATTTGCTTTTATCTATGGTGGATGTACTTTGATCCGGCAGGAGTGTCTCAACTCTTTCGTCGAGTCGCCGGCGTTTGGCCCTTTCAAATATTACCATCTCGCGTTCCCGATTAGCTTTACTTTTCAACAGAGCTTCGTTGAGGAATGCGTCAATTGTTTCATCCGATGGCCCCAAAATTTCCGGTTTAGGGTCTGCCCCCAGCTTTTCAGTGCAAGGAGTTTCCTCATCGTCTGTAAACGAATGGGAAATCATATGACATCTCGCCACGTATTCTTCGGATTCATCCGACGAGCTCTTTCCCTCATCTTCCTCTTGAAAGACGTGGTTGAGGAACTCTTGGAGTGTGATGGGAGTCCGTGCTTTCTGGTTGTACTCCTCCAGCGCGTCAATCTTCTTTTGTAAGTCCGTGCGCTTGTCGCCAGGCTTCACGGGCTTCTTGGACTTCTTCTTCTTCTTTGAAGATTTTGACGGCTGGTTGTGAGTGTTTGGGCCACCACCATTAATCTTTGGAGTTGGGCACGGCTTCAACATCCCTTCAATGATCTGAGGTTCCAACGGGTTCTTCCACCTGATCGCTAGGAATTTTTGAAGATCATTCAGCATCCTCTTTGTTTTGGCTGATAGCACAACCTCCCATGGAGCTTCTTCAATAAGGGAGCACGTTGCCCCCGGCGTATTCATCTTTTTAGGGGTGTGAGGCTGCGGCGGGTTCACCTTCCATCTTTCGGACAACGCGAACTGCCCTGTTGGTATTGGTCTTCAATCCAGTTTTTAAAGACGTAGCAATACTCAATCGGATGACCCAATACTCGGTGATAGGGACAGTAATTGGGATCATTAACGTCGTTTGGCTGCGATGGACGTCTTGGATCCGGCAGATTTATGAGTCGGTTGCGCAATACCAGCTCAAACAGTCTTCTCGTTTTATCTTGAGGAAACGAGTAAGGACGTCCTAGCCTCTCCTCAAGGGGTACGCGTGGACGCATATTATTTTGACGGACAACCGGCTTCAAGTTGCTCAGCTGTTGTTGAGCATTGGCGACGACGATCGCTTTTCCCTTCCCCTTCTCATTTCGAGAATCCGGCTTTGGAGGAGACGGTCTATGGCCTATCTGATCCATTTGGGCTAGCTTGTCAATCAGGGTCTAGAAGATAGTCGGCTTGAAGAACATCATGAATAAGGATATAGTCGCCTGTGGATCGAGGGTTCCTATAAACATGCCTACTGCAGGAGCCTCTTCTATGCGTTGTTCGCATTTCGACCATAGGTTTCTCCACTGTATCGCAAATTGGACCCACGTCTCGCCCGGCTTCACCCTGGCATTAATCAATGCTGTTATCGGGGTGTGTTCGCTGGCGCTTGCGAATCGTTGCGTAAACAGCAGCTCCATCTCCGCAAATGTTTTAACGGAGTCGTTCGGGAGTTTAGAGTACCATTCAAACGCCGTCTCCGATAAGCTGCCGACGAACTGACGAAGTAGCAGTTTGTCGTCGCCTCCAGTGTTGCCACAAAGCGCCCTGAACTGGGCAACATGCTGGTGGGGATTGCCCGTCCCCTTATAGACGTGGAACTTTGGGATGGTGTAGCCCGGCGGGTACTTTATCTGATCGTACCAGCTCGGATATGGTCGCCCCATTTTTACGACCTGACCGACTGCCTCAGTCACCTGGTGAACCCGTATATGCTGAGTTATATATTCGTCCAAGTCAACTTTGGAGATTGTCTCCTCCTTGGCTGTTGACAGAGCTGGTGGAGGATTTGACGTTTCTCCCCTGTCATCTTCAAGGACGATTGGAGGATCTCCAGTAGGAGGATCTTGTTAGATCATTATACCCACCATGTCCTGGAATAGGAGGTCCATTCACTTTATATTGGCTGCTTGTTCCGTAGCCTCCTTGTCCTTCTTTTCCAATATTCTCCGAAGGAACTCGGCGTCGGTTTCTTGCTCCTGGCGTTGATCCGAGGACGCTTCGGGGCTTTCTTTTGGCCCAGTGAGTGCGGCCATAGCATTCATCATTTCTTGGAGCTTCTGCTGCTGCTCCTGAGCTTTAGTCACCGATCGTGTAAGCAGTCTATAACCTGTAGATGTACGGCTGTCCTCTTTCCCAGACGCCATGTAGACGGTATGGACTACAATGCCCCTGGACTTAAGGCGTTTGGGCTCACCGCCTTTGACATTTGCCGCAGGCGTGGGGATTTTCTCCGGACTTCTTCTTTTGTGGGCCGTCGAAGTCGAGGGGGTCGTTGCAGTGGGCACCCAGGCAGTTGTCGTCCTTTACTGTTTGACAGGACGGTTCTTTTCTTCCTGAGCCTTCACCCTTTTCTGCCGGAAAGAGTGATCTTGGTCGATAACTGAGTCCTGAACCCGCCGCCAGACCTTGTAAATTTTAGAGGACAGCCGTTGAGAGGGCTGCTCCGGCTTTGTTCCCGCAACATTCTCCGCGGGTGGAGGAGATCTTTTCAGCGTGGTAGTCGGAGAGTTCTTGCGTACCCTCCTTAGCGGTTCAAAGCTGTTCTCAGTTGGAACAGCAGCATTAACTTCCACCATTGGAGCCGGTGGAGTTAGCCCTGAGGGGGAGTTGCCCCCGGCCTTCCTTACTCGGCGCCAGTAGCGACGTCGAGCGTGTCGAGTTGTTGGGGCTGGCTCGGCGATAGGGATGGTTTTGTCTTACCTCATGTCTAGATGAGGCGCCGCTGGTGCCAGTCTCTTAAAGACTAATGTCTTTTGAGTGGCGGTGTCCAATCTGTCAAAGACAGACCCTCGAGCAGGAACGGGAGCCGAAATAGTCAGCCTTGAAAAGACCGACTCTTTAGAAGGAGAAGCCGTCTTGACGACTTCAGGAATAGAGATGGCTGTCTTCTTCGCGATGGCCACGTCAGGGGTCATGGGCTTCTTGGCAGGCCCGTCAGAGTTCAGGTTCAGCCTGGTAAAGACCGAGGCTACCGGCTTGGCATTGGACGACCCGTTGAGAGGGGTCGTGGTAGTAGTGAGCCGATCAAAGACCGACTTCTTTTGCGCTTCCGGTGCGGGCACTGGAATGGTGAAGCTTGCTGGCGGGAGCATGGTCCCAAAAAAAGACCGGTGGTGGCCTGAGTCACTTATTCCACGGGCATGGCAAGGATGGAGGCCGCTTGAGGCCCATAGGTTACACCTCCAGGTGAGGCGGAGCGTCGGTTGCATTTGCATTTGGAGCAGCTCAAGCAGTTGGATGCCATTGATGCTTGATTTCTTCGCCAGGCAAAAGACCAAATCTTAGTAACTTGAAACCCAAAGGCAACCATTAATAAACCGCGATTCGTTCGCGAAAACGACACACGAAGTGTGGAGTGGAAAGCGGAAAAAGTCCCACCGGGCATGCCAGAATCTGTTCCCCTCCGAATACAGAGACGCGACCGCGTAGGTTCGTCTTGCCTGAGATTCGGGGCAGATGCTATTTAGTTTTATCCGTCCACCTCTCCGAAAATGCCAAGTTGATTTATGGCACCGTGTATCGGAGGTTTAGACGGATGCGGCCGATGTAGCAGACTTCGTCAGATTCCCCCTCGCTTGAGGGGTTTTTTATTGTGGGGATGCTCTTCCCAGCAGGCGCAAGCCCCTGCAGTTAATTACGCTACCGCATCATGGTAACAACTTTCTCCTTCTCCAGAATTTCGTTTCGTGTCGTGTGTGTTTGTTTTGTTTGTGGATGCCCGTAGATTGTATACGGAGACTAAGTGATGCCGTCGCCCGTAGGACGTGGATTAGTCCAAATCCGTATTTACTTAGATTTGGGTTTGGAGTTTTAGTTTAAGAATACGTTAGCCATGTTTGAGGCTAAGATCAACTTAAACGTTCGTTAAGGATACGTTAGTCCAATTTGAGACTAAGATCAACTTAACTGGACCACTTAGATCCGACAAAAAAGCATTTGGAGGCTCTATTGTTCCAGTTTAGGGACATGGTGGTCCAGTGCCAGTTTAGGGACATGGTGGTCCCATTTGGGGACGAATATAGGTTTAAGGACGCATAAGTCCATGAGTTTAAGGACCCCACAGTCCGTATTAATGTGTTTAAGGACGCATTAGTCCATGAGTTTAAGAACGCATTGGTTTATGAGTTTGGTGGTTTAAGGACGCATTAGTCCATGGGTTTAAGGACCCCACAGTCCGTATCACCAGTTTAGGGACATAGAGTTCCATCATTCCCATTTGGGGATGAATATAGGTTTAAGGACGCATTAGTCCATGAGTTTAAGGACCCCACAGTCCGTATTGATGTGTGGTTGTCGGGACCCGTCACCTCTCTGACGTCGTTGAAGGATAACAACGATAGGTGTCAGAGGAGTTCGGAGATGTACCCTTGAACCGGACGTAAATTGATTTAAGAGAGCAGTCGTGCTCAGTCAATTTAATTTGAGGACTTATGGCCATGATTGGGTTAAGTCCAGTTGAAAATATTCAACATTTTATTTATCTTTGGCCTATTAGGCCTATGCTAGGGCTTTGCCCCTGTTTAATAATGCACTGCATTTTATTTTGGCCTATAAGGCCTATTTGATTTGGGCTCTGTCCCTTTATTTTTATGATGCAAAGCATCTGTTTTGGTCTGACAGACCTTTGTTTGGGCTCTGCCCTTTTTAAAATAATGCATGGCATTTTATTAGGCCTGTTAGGCCTTTTTTAATTGGGCTCGGCCCTTCTTTTCAATAATGCAGTGCATTAATTATCTGACAGTGGCCATGTGGCCTGTCAGACGCTTTGCGCCAATTAATGAGCGCAAGCGCATGTGGAGGTAACACGTGTCACGCTCTGGTGAGCGCAAGCACAGTGCGCTGCGCCAGTGCGCTGTGCTGTTGCGCTGCTGACACGTGGCGCGCTCTGGTGAGTTGCGCCAATTTAAGAGAGCAGTGCTCTATTTTAAAAGCGCATAGCGCAAGTTATTCTGGAGCTGACACGTAGCGCTCTCTGGTGGCTTGCGCAAACCCAAGAGCGCAACAGTGCAGATTTACAAGTGCAAGGCACTGTTTTAAAATTTGGATTAAAGAAAACATTCTTGTTTCTTTTTCCAGAGAGGTTTTACCTCGAATTTTCAAGAACCATTGGTTCATAAAAAAGGCAATGCCTTTGTGTAAATCAAATGATCTAATAAAGAAGTATATTACTTCTTATTATTTTTTTCTTATTATTTGATCTTTTCTTTTTATTTTAAGATCTTGATCTTGTTCTTAGATTATTGATCTTTTTAGAAGAAATTCTTCTTTTCAAAGATTTACCTTCTTTTATTTCTGAATTCTTCTCAAACTTTCTTTCTAGGAGTTCTCTGAATTCTCTCGGTGTTTCTGTGTGTTTTAGACTTGGGGTCTAGGGACCTTTATATAGTGCCAATTAGTTTGTTAAATTAGTTAAAGAGATCTTTCTCTGAGTGATTTAGAGATTTTTCCCCACTGTTGGATCTTTGATCCAAGAGCTTCTGTTTTACAGAAGACAATCTTCTTGTTTTAACAAGATCAGAAAGATCTTTCAAAATTTTTCTGTTTGGCACAAGCGCACCTACGCTTGACACGTGTCGCGCAGCGCAGAGCGCGGCACAACTGCGCTAGCGCAACTGCGCTGACACGTGTCGCGCAGCGCAGAGCGCGGCGCAACTGCGCTGACACGTGTCGCGCAGCGCAGAGCGCAACTGAAGCGTTGCTTCTTTAGTTTTTTACTTTAAATAGAGCCTTGCTCTGATTGGGTGCGCTGCCTTGGGCGCTGCGCTGGCATATCAGCTTTTGACACGTGGCGCATTGCACGCAGCGCAAGGAATTTGAAGTGTTGCTTCAATTTTTGAATTTTTGAAATTCAAATAGAGCTTTGCTCTGATTGGGGGAAACAGCGGGCTTACTCTCCAGTTCTCGGATAGTGCGAATTTGCCCTGTTGGTATCGGTCCTCAATCCAACCATTGAAGACGAAGCAATTTTCGATTGGATGACCTACCACTTGGTGATAGGGGCAATAATTGGGATTATTGTCCTCACCGAGTTGCAATGAGCGTTTCGGATCCGACAAGGTGATGAGCCTGTTGCGCACCGCCAGCTCGAGCAGTCTCCTCGTTTTATCCCGGGGAAACGAATAAGGGCGCTTCAGTTTCTCATTGAAGAATCGTCGTCTTTCATCTTAGGGATCAGTTAGCTTTGGACCACTGGGCTGCTGCTGAGCATTGGCGACGAAGGTCGCTTTCCCTTTCCCTTTTTCGTTTCGAGATTCCAACTTTGAAGAAGAAGGTCTATGACCCATCTGATCCATTTGGGCCAGTTTGTCAATCAAGGCCTGAAAAGTAGTTGGCTTGAAGAACACCATGAATTGCGAAATGGTCGCCTGCAGATCAAGAGTACCCACGAACATGCCTACCGCAGGCGCTTCTTCTATGCGCTGCTCGCACTTCGACCATAGATTCCGCCACCGTATCGCGTATTGCACCCGTGTTTCGCCCGGCTTCACTCTGGCGTTAATTAATGCGGTGATTGGGGTGCGTTCGCTAGCGCTTGCGAAAAGCTGGGTAAACAGTAATTCCATCTCTGTAAAAGTTTTGACAGAGTCGTTGGGAAGCTTTGATTACCATTCGAACGCCGTTTCCGCCAAGCTGTCGACGAATTGGCGAAACAGTAGCTTATCATCCCCTCCAGTGTTGCCGCAGAGAGCCCTGAACTGAGCGACATGTTGATGGGGATTGCCTGTCCCCTTGTACACATGGAATTTAGGAATCGTGTATCCTGACGGGTATTTTATTTGATCGTACCAACCTGGATAGGGCCGTCCAGTTCTGACGACTTAGCCAGCCGCTTCATTCGCTTGATGAGCTCGTATTTGTTGAGCTATATAATCATCGAGCGTGGCTTTGGAGATTGTCTCCTTCTTGGCTGCTGACAGAGCCGGCAGAGGATTTGATGTCTCTCCTCTATCATCTTCAATTATCACTGGAGGATCTTCGGCTGGAGGGTCTGTCTGGATCATCATGCCCACCATATCTTGGAATAGAAGGGCCATTTTTTTTATGTTGGCCTCTTGTTCCGCGGCCTCTTTTTCCTTTTTATCAAGCATCCTCCGAAGGAATTCGGCATCTGTTTCCTGCTCACGACGCTGCTCCGAGGATGTCTCTGGGCTTGCTTTTGGTCCCATGAGTACGGCCATGGCTGTTAGCATCTCTTGGAGCTTTTGTTGTTGTAGCTCCTGGGACTTAGTCACTGATCGCGTAAGCGGTCGATGACCTATAGAGATACGGATATCCTCTTTTCCGGATGCCATATAGACGGTATGCACCACCATGCCCCCAGACTTAGGGCGTTTAGGCTTAGTGCCCTTGATATTTGTTGCAGACACGGGGATTTTCTCCGGCCTCCTCTTTTTGTGGGATGGTGAAGTTGAGGGAGACGTTGCAGCAGGCACCCAGGTAGACGACACTTTCTGTGGTACTACAGAGTGGTCCTTCTCTTGCCGAACCTTTATCTTCTTCGGTCGGCGGGAGTATTCTTGATCAATCACCGAGTCTTGGACTTGACGCCGGACCTTGTAAATTTTAGAGGACACCCGCTGAGGGGGCTGTTCGAGCTTCGCCTTTGTGGCATTCTCCACAGGTGGAGGAGACTTTTTCAGCACAGCAGTCGGAGAGTTCTTGCGGACCCTCCTAAGTGGTTCAAAGTTGTTCCCAGTTGGAACAACAGCAACAATTTTCACCATCGGAGCTGGCGGAGTCAGTCCAGAGGGAGAACTGCCCCCAGCTTTCCTCACTCGGTGCCAGTGGCGACGTCGAGCATGTCGTGCGGCCGGGACCACCTCCATTATTGAATTAGCTTTTCCATGCCCCTTATTCTGATGAGAGTCTGTTGTTGGCACCAGCCTGTCAAAGACAGACGTCCGCTGAGAGAGAATGGTCAACCTGTCGAAAGCCGACCTTCGAGCAGGGAGAGTAGCTTGGACGACCTCAACTGTAGCAGGAGTTGGAGTGTCCTTATCTGGTATTGCGAGTCTCCTCGCGGGCCCACTTGAGCTTTGACCCAGCCTGTCGAAGACTGAGGCATTGGAGTTGGACGACCCGCTGAGAGGGGCCGTGGTGGTTGCAAGCCGATCAAAGACCGACTTCTTCGCAGCTTCCTGTGACGGCATCTGAACGCTGAAGCTCGTTGGTTAGATCATGGTCCCGAAGAATAGCCCACTGGTGGCTTGGGTCACTTGTTCCACCAGCATTGTGAAAAGGGAGGTCGCTTGGGGCTCGTAAGTCACTCCTCCGGACAGGACGGAGTGAGAGCTGCAGTTGCAGTTAGTGCAGTTTGAAGCCATTGATCTTCTGTGTTTTCTGCACGGATCAAGATACCAAATCTTAGTACTACACGTCCAAAGGCAATCATGTCAAACCACGATTTGTTAGAGAAACACGACACATGAAGTGTGGAGTAGAAAGAGGAAAAGGTCCCACCGGGCGTACCAGAATCCGTTCTTCGCCGAAAGACACGACCGAGAGGTTGGGACGTCCGGCCTGAATTTCGAGGGAAGATGCTATTTGGTTTTATCCGTCCACCTCTCTGAAGATTCCAAGTTGATTTATGGCATCATGTATCGAAGGTTTAAACGGATGCGGCTGATGTAGCAGACTTCGTCAGATTCCCCCTCATTTGAGGGGTTTTTGATTGTGGGAATGCTCTTCCCTACAGGCGCAAGCCCCTGCAGTTAATTACGCTACCGCATCGCGGTAACCACTTTCTCCTTCTCCAAATAGTCACTTCGTGTCGTGTGTGTTTGTTTTGTTTTTGGTTGCCCGTGGATTGTATACGGAGACTAATTTATGTTGTCACCCGTAGGGCGTGGATTAGTCCAAATCCGTATTTTCTTATATTTGGGTTTGGGGTTGGGTTTAAGGACACGTTAATCTCATTTGAGACTAAGATCGACTTAGACGTTTGTTAAGGATACGTTAGTCAAATTTTTAGACTAAGATCTACTTAACAGGATCATTTAGATCCAACAAAAGAGCATTTGAGCTCTATTGTTTTAGTTTAAGGACTTTGCGGTCCATAAGTTTAAGGACATCATAATCCATGAGTTTAAGGACCCCACAGTCTGTAGTTTAAAGACGTCATAGTCTGTAAAGTTTAAGGACCCCACAGTCCATGAGTTTAAGGACCCCACAGTCCATGAGTTTAAGGACGTCATAGTCCATGAGTTTAAGAACCCCACAATCCATAGAATGTCTGGTTGTCGGGACCTGTCGCCTCTCTAAAGACGTTGAAGGATTACAGCGACATGTATCAGAGGAGTGAAAAGATGTACCCTTGAACCAATGTTGGTTGGGAGATCTGTATTCCAATTTGGGACTAAGATCAAAGATTTATGAGCATATGGGCTCAATTAATCTGAGTTAGGGTACTGTGACCACTTTGGGCTCGGCCCATTTAATTAAAATGTTAAACATTTAACAATGCTGAGCATTGATTTGAGTTCTGACAATCTTTTTGTCTTTTATGGAATGTTGAGCATTTATTATGGCTCTGGGCTTTATTTATAGAACAATTTATGTTCTCTTAGCGCACACGTGAGGAGCACGTGGCGTGCTTGGCGCTGAACGCCGGTCAATGAGCGCAGAGCACTTCTTGTGATGTAGCGCACACGTGAGGAGCACGTGGCGCGCTTGGAGCTGAGCGCCAGTCCAAAGAGCGCAAAGCGCTTCTGTCTAAGTAGCACACACGTGAGGAGCACGTGGCGCGCTTGGCGGTGAGCGCCAGTTCAAAGAACGCAGTAGCGCACACGTGAAGAGCACGTGGCGCGTTTGGCGTTGAGCGCCGGTTCAAAGATCGCAGTAGCGCACACGTGAGGAGCACGTGGCGTGCTTGGCGTTGAGCGCCAGTCAATGAGCGTTGTAGCGCACTGTTTAAGCTTGGAGCTCTAAGGCTCTGCAGCGCTATGCGCTAAATTTGGAGCGCCGATGCGCTCTTTTTTAAATGGAGCGCTAAGGCTCTTTTTAGGCAGCTTTGCACCCTGAGAATTAAATTATCTCTATAAGAGATTTTGTCTCATAGATTTAAGAACAAAATTCTTATTTTTTTATAGGAGATGTTTCAATCTCTTATGTTTTTTGGTGAAAGGCTCTGCCATTATGGATCTATGATCCCAAGAGAATTGAATTATTCTCCCCCCTTTTATGATGAGATATTATGATCTCTGAAAGACAATTTGTCTTATAGATCTATGATCTGAAGAAGATTAAATTCTTTCCCTTATTTTTATGATGAGATACTTTGATCTCTTTGTGAAAGACCTTGGTCTTATAGATCTATGATCTTAGGAAAAGAAGTAAATTCTTCTTTTTATATGAGATGATTTCATCTCTCTGTTCTTCTTTTTTTTACCTTGAAGAAAGTTTTCTTCTTCTGAGAGCTTGCTCTTTGTCTTTGAATTTCTCAAAACTTATGGGGGGTTCCTCTCTTTTTCTTTCTATATGAGACTTAAAGTCTTGGGACCTTTATATAGTGAAGGCTGATTTGTTCAATCGGTTAAGGAGATATTTTTCTCTAATTGATTTGGGGATGTTTCCGCCGTTGGATCTTTAATCCAAGGGCTTCTGATTTACAGAAGGCAATCTTCTTGTTTTTTAATAAGATTGAGAAATTTCCCCCCTACAGAATTTATTCCGTATTTTGGTGATTTTTAATCACCTTTGGATCATTGATCCAATGCTACTCTAATTTACAGAGCACAATCTTTTTGTTTGGAACGATTTTGAGGAATCTTTCCTTTAAAGAATTTTATTCTGGTCAATTGATAATTTATCTTTATTGGATCTTTGATCTGACGGTGGGGAACATTTAGTTCCAGCACTAGCGCACTCGTGTTTTGCACGTGAGCTTGGAGCTCTTTGCGCTGGCACTCTTTGCGCTAGCACACTCGTGCTTTGCACGTGAGCGCTGCCTCAGAACGCCGGCGCTCTTTGCGCTAGCGCATTCATGCTTTGCACGTGAGCCCTGCCTCAGAGCGCTAGCGCTCTTATGAAGCGCTGCTTCATTTCAAATTTTGAAAATTTGAACAGAGCTTTGCTCTGATTAGGGGAAACAGAGTTTTTTTTAAATCTCTAAGAGATCGGTTCAAGAAAAGAGCAAAGCTCTGTTGATGGATTTAAAATCCAAGGCAAGAACAAAAGGGTTTCCTAAGAGATGAAATCTGTTCATAATTCTTACCAAGAAGAGTTTTCGCAGAGTTTAACTCTGAAGTTCTATGGGCAGAGAGCTAAGCTCTGAAAGGAGAATTAAATTCTCAAGAAAAGAGTTAAGGAAGAAGATGAAGAAACAGTGGTCATCTCAAGGACCAAAGGCCCCTTTTATAAAACGTGATGGAAAGCGGTTCAGCTTCCCATTCCCCTAAGCAATTCAACGGTGATAAAGATGGACAGCGTTGCACTCACATGCAAGCCACGTGAGAACAACGCTGGGGGCATTTGTTCCTTCATATAAAAAAATTAAAAAGGGGAGAAAGTTCTCCACAACTCAAATCTCACGTGTTAAATACGTGTAGGCGCTGTAATCAAAACACCTAATAGGCTAAATAAACATCACGTGTTAAACACGTGAGCGCCTATATGCAAAGCATATAGGCGCTGCAATCAAACAACTAATAGGCTAAATAAGCCTCACGTGTTATACACGTGAGCGCCTATATGAAAAGCATATAGGCGCTATAGTCAAACAACTATAGGCCAAATTGGCCTCACGTGTTAAACACGTGAGCGCCCATATGTAAGGCATTTGGGCGCTAAATCAGAGAAGCTAAATAAGCCTCACGTGTTAAACACGTGAGGGAACCTCCTTACGTAGAATTAAATTCTACTCAAATATAGAACCGTTGGACCAAAGATCCAATGGTTATTAAGCATAGAATTAAATTCTATTGGGAATGATAATTTATGTTAAACAGAAAGTTGGTGGATCAAAGATCTAAGGAGATGGAAGATATTTCCCGTCTCTTTCTAAACAAAAAAATATTGCGCTCTTTTAAACCGAGCACCCTTGGATTAAAAATCCAATGGTGATAAAAATATCACTGTTCAATAGAATTTTTTCTCTATATTCAGGCAAAATAATGTAGTAGCCGTATTTTGATACGTGCAGGGTTCCGATCGAATGATTGTACTTGTTACCCGAACTTTCGATTGGATGGTTGATAATACTAGTCGGCTTAGGATTGAGCCGGATTATTAAATCGGGTATTGATTCAATAATTTATGTATATATATTTGGGCATGTATATTATAGTATTATGTTCTTTGTGTTATTCTATCTCTTTGGGTATTCATATTTTGATATGAATACGGATATGTATATACGGTAGAGTGTATTCCGTATTTATACGGAAAACATTCTATAAGGTGGACACCTCATTTTAAATTTATCCATTTATTTTTAGATGGAAATGAGGCATAAAGGTAGTGAGGTGAGAATGGTGAGAGCCATACTTTAATAATGTTGACAAATGAATTGAATATTTATTTGTGCAAACTATTCAAGCATGGTTATGATTTTATATTGGAAAAATGATTTATACAAAATGATGCTTCATGATTTTCTCATATGATGGATGGTTGGATGAAAATGAATTCTCACCATTTGCTTATCTTTCCTCACTAGCCATTCTTGAGCTCCTCGTCCTCCTTCTTGATCTTCCTCCCTACAATCTCATGTGTTGAGAATCAAGGATGGAAGAGAGATAAATATACACTAAGAACAAGTCACTACATCCTAAACACTCTAGAATAGCAACCTAGAATATCTATTTGCTCCATTAGATTTTTAGTGTGAGGAGCCATAAACCGGATTCCTCGGGTGGATCATCTTCGACGGAGGAAGACCGGCGGTCAAGCTCGATCAAGGAGACCTTAAGGAGCTAAGGAAGAGGATAGAAGATCGAAGAACATGGATCTTTTGGTAAAACGCTTCTATCTCAGTAGCTAGACTCCTTTAGATTGCTAGTTTCATGTTTGGTTTCGATTCTAGGTAGTTATTTCTAGCGCCAAAGTTTTTAAACACCTAAATTTTTATTCCGCAACGGCCACGGTTAGTGGCCAGGGCGTTAGGAACCCCAATATGGTATCAGAGCCACCCAAACATTAGAAACTAATAGTAGACGATGCATTAGTTTCAAAATCGAAAAATTCCGATTTCAAAACCCACTCTCTGTTCTGAAATTTTTTTGGTCTCTGAAATTTTTTTAAAACAAGTGCAGAGACTTACTCTAGACATATATGTGACACACGATGAAAACGAGAGCATTCCATTAAGATTGGACCGGCCAAAACCCTAAAATTCCCATTTCTACCTTTTTACTATTCACCTCTGGGCCATGTTTTCATCAAGTGTCTTGGGTTTTGTAAATTGGTATTTTTGTCTTATTTGTTTTGCCCCAGATTTTACTTAGTGTTATGTTTGCTTTAAGACAACGTGGAAAGTTTCAAAACTTGAAATTTTGCATCGTTTATTTCTGTGATGTGGTGTATGTGTTTTTCAAACGTCGTCTATTTGCTATATGTCATTTAGAAAGGGTTGCACATACTTGCTTTTACTGCTGTGATGTTGTTATCTGTGATGGTTTGTTCGGATTGCCTTGATGGATAGCCCCTAGTGCAATGGTAGTTGTACAATTTAGATTCATTTGTATATTCATTATTGCGGGGCGAGCGTCTGACTTGTGGACTGCTGTTTCCATTAGTTTGTATATTCTTTTATTGGGGCATGTCACGCCCCGCTTCCCAATGTACAAGAAAGTAGACATGGCAGGGACGCGACGTATTTACTCAGAAGTAAACACGTTAAGCGTAAATAAGCAATATAAAAGTAAAGCAAAAGAATGACAAGAGATGTAATGAAACAACAACTTTTTATTTATATTCATTCTTTACATACACTGGAAAGTAAAATATAATAATGGAAAGCAATGCCTAAACAATGGCATATGAATTGAAAGTACGATAAGTACAAGTATGAGCCAAAACTCCGGTTCCTCAGCAAACTGCTCCAAATCTTCCTGGCTGGGCTCGATCTCCTGAGAGTCGGGTCCTCCTGACAACATTCCAAAGAAATAAGAAATAGGAATGTCGTCAGCGAACAATCGCTCATTAAGTCCCAAGAGAGAGATAAGAATAGATCAAGTAAATGAATATATCTGATAATTTATCTATTTTAGTTATACTAACGCAGTTGTTTGTAGCTTGGTACAGAGTGCATCAGTGTATACGAGAGGAGTCCAACTATTCCGTGGACTAAGATATATGGAGCACAAGGACCCGTTAAGCCACGGGATAACAGCACAGATATTCAGGTTAGTGTATTAAAGTGACCGTCGCGTGCCATTTCTAATACATTCCGTACAAATCTACCCCGTTAAAACCCCGTAATGTATATTGTATTGATTGTAATGATTTGTTGTATAAGACTTGCCGAAACCATGATATAAGTTGTTCATGTAAACGGATCAGATGTAAACGGATAGTCATGTAGTCAAGTCAAGATATATCCATGGTTCGGTTAATTCAAGTCATGTTGATATTGTTCTGGTATAGTTCTGGTATTCATGTTCAAGTTCAAGTATACATTGGATTCATGTTGTATTGGAGTTAAGATTAGATTGTATTCATGTTTAGATTGTATTTGGATCAGACTGAGACTCAGATTGAGTCAAACACTTAAACAGAATTTGATTCCTAAATTAGGTTTTGGAGTTATCAGTAACTGCTGCACATGGACGGCAGGATTTATGACTTTTTCCAAGCCAATTACCATTGATAACTCCGTTTTAGTTTTATACCTTAAATAGGCAAGCACCCACTTTCTCCGACTCCCTGAGGCTCAAGAAAATTAGTTCCACTTAAACCTATATTTACTAGGGTCCTTGTTGTAAATTAATATAACTTGAGGGGGTTTTATGAAAAATATTTTTAGTATAATTTCAAAATAATCCTCAAATATTCATTTATTGTATTTATGGTTTTCATGGATGTAAATTTTAAAAGTGAGGTATTCTAATGAATAAATACCTAGTTGAATAGTTCACGGTATTTTTGTGTAAATTTGACTTGTATGGATTCTTGATGGTATTTTCATGGAAATGTAATTATTTTTCTTTTGTTTAGGAAAACACGGAATTTATTATATATTTAAAATAGATGGTTTGATACTATTTATATATAGTTATTAAAAATAACATTTATTTATTAAATGGAAAATCGCGTTTTTCTTAAAAATTGCATTAAAAATTCCATTGAGATCGTATGCTCCGTGAGGAGATCTGCATTTCGCTCTACTAGTCCCGAGGATGTGCGATAACCCGCACCATCCCGATCGGGTTTCCCAAAATGGATTGTAGAGACTTAATCGCAAGGAATGTAAATAACACAATTCAAAAAAATACGGTTTTTAATAGTTTATGGTATTTTGATGTAAAAGTCGTATTTGTCCCGAAAATATTGCTAAAAGGAAATCGTGCTATGTCATGATGTGTGTTGTGAGAGGTAGGTCATTATCTTATGAGATTTTCCTAAAGGTAGTATAAGCAAAGGTATTAAAATATGTCATACGTAAGTTTGTGGTATTTAAACGAAAATTTCAAATAAAAGTTGCATATCATAGTATTTTGAGATGAAACTTATTCTCAAAGGTTGTTTCATGATTACTAAGCAAGTTGTAATAACATGGATGAATGGTTATTAAGAAAAGTTGTGTTATTAACGAGTTTAGAAACGGATGTCGAAATAACTCCACTTCCGACGATTTTTGAAAAGAGAACTTTTTAATTTAGGAAGAGAGGAGAAGAGAGGGGGCTTACTAGTTTAGAGAAGAGAGAGAAGGTTGAGGGAAAGTTTGGTGGCTTTGCGGAGTCGCAGGGTTGCCGGAATCGTCTCGATTCCTCGCCGGAACTTGACCTAGTGCTAACTCCACTTGTACCCTTCTTTGGCTTGGGAAATTTTGAGGATTTTTGACAATAGATTTCAGAATGAAGAGGCTAGAGTGTGGGATTGTATTTATAGGGTAGAATTAGGGTTTTGAGAATTGAAAAGAGAATTAAAAATGCATTTAAAATTGAATTTATGAGTGAATTTACACTCTCTGTTAATTTACAGAGAAATCAAATAGCATGGGAGTAATGGGGGTAGGCCAAAAGACTAGGGTTCAAAACATGGAAGCATTCCCGACGGGGGGGGCCCGGCGGCGCCGGCCCAGAGGGGGATCTCGCCGGTCGTGCTAGGGATTTGGGTGCAAGGATTTGTGCCACGTGTCTAGGTCCCTGTTAATACAATTTTCCACATTTTTGTTTTCTGTGACTTTTCATTTGTACGTATATGGCACGTGTAAACTTTTGGGCTTCCAAAAAGTTTAAAAGAAAAATCATTAAAAATAATATGTGGCAGGGGGGATTCGAACATAGGGGCTACGTCACAGCAGTGCAAGGGCTTTATCAATGAGCTACAAGTTGTTTCTTGCTGTTCTAAAACAAATTAAATTTATAATTTGTGCTCAGGCTTGAAACTCTATTCTATACATTAACTTGAAAATTTTTGTACAATGAAATTAGAGTTGTTACAGGGCACAACCGGGTTGAGGTCGATGCCGCCGTTGTATATATGTTTTTCTTTTCTATACTAGGATTACCCCGTAGAGGAGTGCTCGAATAGCCGGATTCTAGAGAGCAACGGGCCCGCATCTCATGTCGTTGAGAAGGAGGGGTCCTCACTCTAGAATTGGCGGGCTATTCGCCGCACTCGTAGGGGGTATAGGATGACCCACGGAGGGGTGCTCAAGTTACCAAATTCCGTGAAGTGCTGGGTGGCCCATTCACTTTGTTGATTGGGGTTGCCTCACTTCTCGGATTGGCGGGTAACTTGCCGCACTCGTAGAGGTCTTGGTTATACATTGCACGGGCTATCCATACGACCGGGGAACTTTGGGTCTTATTCGCGGCTCAAATGAAACCCGGGGCTCCTGGATTATCCGTTATTCTGTGTTGCTGATCGCTTTTCTGTGATGTTGCTTATATTATGCCTGGGACGAATGATTATATATATTTATATATATATACTAATAGATATTGTATATGTTTTGCACCCGTGCTAGTCCAGCCCCCGCTCTGCTGTTAGTTAAGTAACCTAACAGTGCATGAAAGGTCCCCGTGGCGAATGCGGATAGCATATACGTACATTGCATTTTCATTCTTTTCTAGTGTGATAGGAATTAATTGATATGACCACATTAATTTTGATTAATGTAAGAAAAAGAACCCTAAAAGATGTTGTTGGAACAAATTTCGAAAACCTATAGTCATACTCTTTCGCTTTGCATAGTGGTATTCGTTTAGGAATATCCAGCATTCATTCGAGGTGGCAAGAGCCTAGACCCTTTCACGGAGAGTGACCCCTTGAGCAAAAGTTTATGTTACTATAAATTACTCGTTTTTCTTCAAAACCACTAGTTTTTAAAAGCGGAGCCTAAACCACTCATTTTCAAAAACTACTCGGTTCGTTCAACGATATCAAATTCATTACGTTAAAGATTTTCGCCAAAAACCAGTCGTAGCCCTCCGTCATTCCCTAAAATTATTACTTAGTATTCGTGCTATGTATTTTAGCATTGTCAAGGCGTAGTGCTCGGTATATGAGTATTTATTTTTTGTAGTTTTGTTTCCAATTATTTAGGACAGTCGTATAACTATGTTGGCATTGTTAAGAGTTATGCGTGTGGGTCTAAGTTAATCAAGATAATGACGGGTCGAACTTGACTAGCGGCTTATGATATGTTGGCATTGTCAAGGTCATAAAAGTCATTAGGGGCAAAAACCACATCAGGAGTTTCAAATATACAGGAAACTTGCTAATGTTGCATACCTTCTGGAGTGTGGTATCTATAGTGGCTTCCATCTAGGTTATCACGCGATGATAGTTGGATCCCGATCCCACTGATGAGTAGGATTACTCTTGGGAGATATTTTCACTTCACAATTAGCTGATCTATTAGGTGTCTAGAAAGGTGTTAACGGGGCTACGCCTCTGCGGAAACGAGGTTTATTTTAATTAGGTCCATGCGAGAGCACGGGGAACCTCCCTCGGAGTACCAACACCAACCTGGCTAAACGGTTAGCGAACTTGTAAGGTGTTAATTATCCCAGCTAGTTCTCCTTTTAAGGTTTGAAGGAGAATTCGAGAAAACAGTAGGAGCCATCCTGATTAGATAAACTATTAACCAATCTAATCTAAGTTAGAGTGCACGCTGAGTGTTTCTTTTCTCTCTCTCTTTGGCAGCGACCATGACTTGACCTTAAACTAAAACTCATAAACCAAGATAACTGAACCTTCTTAAACACTTTGGCTTTTGGATTGTCATGATTCATGACAAAGTCGTATATATCCCCGTCGCTCCTACTTCCCCTTTTGAATTCCTCTAGAACACTCTGTATCACTACGAAGATCCATATTGCTTTATCGTATAGTTACATACGAACTCGAAGAAACTTGTTTCAGTTCGAGAATGGTTTCCGGTTTTGGAGAAATTGAATAGGATTATTCGGTTGTCTTTTTCCCTTCTCTCAGGTTGCGAGAGCTCATAATATTAGGAGAGTACGCCTATTACGCTTATTGGATAGTCTTCTTCTAAACCTTAGGCAGATGCCGAAAGGTAGAGAAGGAAGAAAACCAATTAGCCTAAGTATGGTGTACAGAAGCTAAGAAGTAAAGACATATAAATGGATTGGAGGGCAAGAAAATTGTGACTACTGTCATGAATCTGGATAGTGGAAGAGGCATTAGTAGGAATACCCGGCCACCACCTCAAAATATTTTCATGTTTCAGTTTTACTGGTCGGTGTTATTTGAAAACTATTTTCCCAATTAGATTCTGACTCCAGTGTATGTATTTACCACACTTGATTCTCACATTTATATGGCGATACAGATACTGAATGGGAGTAGAATATTGAGAATTGGGTGATTAGACCCTCGATATATCAGAATTCTTTGTAATTGGTGATATTTGAGAAAATCACCTGGGTTTTGCCTAACAGCAAATTTTTTTGTTTTGAATATCCGTTGTTATGCACTAATTTCAAACTGATGTATCTGTACGTTTATTTTACAAAGTGAGATATAACCTTTTGAAATTATGTTTATGACATTTACCTTTATCAGTCGATGATTAGGTAAGGTGCATTCAACAACGGTGTAATTCTTCTTAACCATAATACAGTTTTCAACCTACAACGCATGGGGTTTAAGTTATTAAACTTAGAAGATTTATAAAGAATATTGTATGTTGTCCGATGTCCATTAAGACAAAGGGATTGGTACTCATACTATATTCCGTTTACTTATGACTTCTCTGGTTTTTAAACATGCATTTCGTTGAAATACAAGGTCCAAATTTTGAGAAGTTATTGGTATAAGAATAAAGTAGAGAACCATACGTTGCAAGTATCAGGATTCTTCGAAGTGATCGAAGATGCAGATACTTATGCTAGGTATTCCATTGTAAGTAATATATTTAAGAACTTGCTTCTCTCTCAGGTTACTCATCCGTAGGTGCACTCCTTGATGAGTACTGTTGCATAGTTTTCTTCCATTTAGTCGATATGCACTGGAAACAGCTGCTTGATTTTTGAATCTGGTTCCAATTAAATTAGTGTCTTTGTTTTCTATATGGAATATAGAATGGATTCATATCTTAACGATGTTAAAATATATGGAGTTGTCCGGTTTATACTTAAAACCAGAATCCGGATAAACTCAAGACATGTTTCAATAATGGCAGTTTGTGGGTTATCCCGAGTTTTGAAGAGGGTTAACATTCTACCATTTGGAGGATCAATAGTTATATTGTTCTTGACTCGCCACCCGTTTTAGTAAAATGAATTCTTTTAAAAAACATTAGTGAGATTATGGTAGAACTGGAAGTGATTCCAGAACCACAAACGATTACTGAAAATTTAGTAGAACCTAAGGATTCAATTAGATTCGAAAATCCATTAGCCACTCTGCAGATTTGGTGGGTAAGCTCAGCCACCCGAGAGGAACTCCGGTCTCCTCAAAGACGGTGACAGGGAGGTTTTGATGACCCAAGCTTGCCACTACTGGTGTCCTAGACTATGAGATCTGATAGGTGGATAACTATAACGTCGTTCTAAATTAGCTTTAGAAGTGCACGTGTATATGACTCTGCCAGAGAATTGTTATAGTCAGTGGGAGCAGCGGAAGCATGGTGGGAAAGTAGCTTATATCTATTTATAGACTAAAATAAGTATAGCGGAGATAAATCATCTATTTTCTGATATGATAGTCATAGAGTTTGACTTCATCAGAATAATAGATGGACCTGGTAAGAAGGTAGTAGGGAGTGATGTCCTGGTATTTGGATGACGTACTCCTGATAGGAAGTGATCTTCCTATACTACGATCAGTTAGACTGTGGTTGTCACAAGGTGTTTCTCCAGATAGGATCTGGACAAAATATCAGGGATTCTGGTGTCTAGATCTATGGTTTTAAATCTAGATTTGGGAAGTGTCCTAATTCGGGTAGTTTGACACTATTCTAAAGTGTTTTAGAATGGATGACTCCTGGCGTGGTGGTATACCTGCAGCTGATGGAGTCACCCTCTCTAAAAAGATGTCATCTAGACAGATGAGGAGAGGGATTTGCATGAATGACATATCACTTGCTTGGGCAATTGAGTCAATCATGGTTTGTCAAGTACCACCCCAGATATTGCTTTTGCACTAGCTGCAATAAGCATATATTAATCCAATCCTGGAAAAGCAGTTATGAACATAAGAAGATGTTCTTGGTATATGATAATGGCAGTCTCCTTCAGGAGACGGTTATCATTTCAGGCTTCCAAAGTGACCTGGATGACAAAGTGGCCGTCGGAGTTAATAGTTTTCCCTCTTTTGAGAGGCAGTAAGTTGGACAGGTGGTCTAAGCGGATACTGAGGAAGGCATGGCGCGGAATACTGATTAAATTCAGTGGATGATACGGTCTAAGAAGTTTGTTGGAATTGGAGTTCATTTGTGAACTAGGCCCCATTAGATATCCAGATAAATTCTAAGACATGTATTGCTCATTTCAGGAGATAGTCTTTCTCCGCGAAGTTGAGATTTAGAGAGATAAAGATAGAAACATTGGAGCGGATTCACTCACCGAGGCTATTTCTTGAACGCGATAGTTTCATAAACGTGCTTTGCGAGACTGATTAGTAGAGAAGTTAGGTGTTCGATATCACACGGGCAGTGAGTATGCGACACCGTAATAATTAACCTTAAATGCAATTGGGAGATTGTTGTATATAGTATCCTCAAGTCAATTATTGTAATCGCAGGTAGGCGATTGTGATGATTGAGGGAGGACCTATACGGGTAGAACAGTCTTACTCGAGATGATCATATGCTATCTGGTTTGACTTTATCATCATGTACACGCATTAGGTGGTATTACAGATCACTATTGCATGTTGATAAAGCCCATAGAATTATTGCTTGACTACCAGCGTTATGATGGCGATCATACATGTGGGGGCTGGGTAGTCCATAAGCACATCCTTAAATGTCCCTAGTCATGAGAGTATCGAGACTGAGCATCGATATTCCAGAGTAGACTGCTGTATACGTTTCTAAACCCAGACGAGGGGCGATGGTTGGTCCCACAGCCATTGGTCTTTCGTACCTAAGATCGTATACACTCACTGGGGGTGAGTACACTGGACGGACTCGCTGAGAACTTCTAGATGGTACTATACCTATCGTCAGATAGCAGTTCTCAGATGACATGAGTACAGGTTAGTCTTCAGACCTGAGATCGTCATTTGTCTCGTGTGAGCTCCAACTGTACTTAGATTACTACCCTACCACGGCTCTACTGAGTCGTGCAAACAGGTTTTAGTTGGGTACAGTCCTGAGCCACATGGAGGGATTGAGCGATTGTTAGGGATTCGTCTCTTCCCGTATAGGGAGTCAATATCGCACTGTGTTCTATTGGCCAGCACCATAAGACCTTGCCAAAGGTGGTTGGGATTTACTGATAGTTAGATTAGTAGTTTCCCGGATTGGTCCTGGGCCACATCGGCATGAATTATCGGGTTATTAGGGTCTGACATTTACCACCCCCTAGACTCGGTATGCGATACTCTCAGAAGAAGAGACCGGACTGTACAGAGATTGTCACAGATAGGCTCAGTAGGGATCCGGATGAGTTTGCTCGTCGGCCTTCCTTTTCGACAGGTACCCGGGTAGCCGTTACATACAGCTAGTGCCGCTGATATGCTTGTGGTTGTGGATTTATCCAGTAACTCACTGCCGGCGTACTGTCGAGTCTTTAGAGTCCCACATAGAGGGTTTACCTGATTCAGACGAAATGATGTCGTAGCCGTATTTTGATACGTGCAGAGTTCCGATCGAATGATTGTACTTGTTACCCGGACTTTCGATCGGACGGTTGATAATACTAGCCGGCTTAGGATTGAGCCGGATTATTAAATCGGGTATTGATTTGATAATTTACGTATATATATTTCGATATGTATATTCTAGTATTATGTTCTTTGTGTTATTCTATCTCTTTAGCTATTCGTATTTTGATACGAATATGGGAATGTATATACGGTAGAGTGTATTCCGTATTTATACGAAAAACATTTTAGAAGGTGGACACCTCATTTTAGATTTATCCATTTATTTTTAAATAGAAATGAGGTGTAAAAGTTGTGAGGTGAGAATGGTGAGAGCCATGCTTCAATAGTGTTGACAAATGAATTAAATATTCATTTGTGCAAACTATTCAAGCATGGTTATGATTTTATATTGGAAAATGATTTATACAAAATGATACTTCATGATTTTCTCATATGATAGATGCTGGGATGAAAATGAATTCTCACCATTTGCTGATCTCTCCTTACTAGCCATTCTTGAGCTCCTCCTCCTTCTTCTTGATCTTCCACCCTACAATCTCATGTGTTAAGAATTAAGGGTGGAAGAGAGATAGATATACACTAAGAACAAGTCAGTACTTTCTAGACACTCTAGATTAGCAACCTAGAATCTCTAGTTGCTCCGCTAGATTTTTAGTGTGGGGCTAGAGCCATGAACCACATCTCTCGAGTGGATTATCTTCGACGGAGGAAGACCGGCGGTCAATCTCGATCAAGGAGACTTCAAGTAGCTAAGGAGGAGGATAGAAGACTAAAGAACACGGATCTTTTGGTAAAACACTTTTATCTCAGTAGCTAGACTCTTTTAGATTGTTAGTTTCATGTTTGATTTCAATTCTAGGTATTTGTTTCTAGCGCCATAGTTTTTAAACACCAAAATTTTTGTTCCGCAACGACCACGGTTAGTGGCCAGGGTACTAGGAACCCTAACATATTGATGAAAATTGGATAATATCCATACAGGAAGAACTTAATCAGTTCGAAAGAAATAACGTTTGGGATCTAGTTCCAAGACCAGAAGATAGACCTATAATAGAAACCAAGTGAGTATTTAAGAACAAACTTGACGAACTAAGTAAAGTAGTTAGAAATAAAGCTCGCTTAGTTGCTCAGGGATATAACCAAATAGAAGAGATAGATTACGATAAAATATATGCACGAGTTGCTAGACTTGAAGCAATGCGTATCCTACTTGCACACGTTTGCTATAAGAACTTCAAAGTCTTTCAGATGGACATTAAAAGTGTGTTCTTAAACGGTCAAATAAACGAGAAATTATATGTATCTCAACCCGCTGGTTTCAAAGGTCATAAATTTCCCGATCATGTCTATAAGTTAAGAAAAGTACTTTACGGTCTTAAGCAAGCACCACGTGCATGGTATGAACATCTAAGTTCTTTTCTAGAAAATATAGTATTCACGAAGGGTATAGTGAATAAAACTTTATGCACTAAAACCCTTAACAAAGCTATCATTTTAGTTTAACTATATGTTGACGATATTATTTTTGGATCAACTAATGAACGTCTTTGTGAAGATTTTACCAAATTCATGCAAGAAAATTTTGAAATGAGAATGATAGGAGAACTTAATTACTTCCTCGGCTTTCAAATTAAACAAATGGATAATGGCATTTTCATCAATCAAGCTAAATATATTAAGGAATTAATAAAGAAATTTGTCTTAGAAAATGCAAAGATCTGTAAGACACCAATGGCTACTAATACCAAACTCACTGACGATAATGATGGTCAAGACGTTAACACTAGATTTTATCCTGGCATGATAGGTAGTCTACTATATTTGACCGCTAGTAGAACCGATATCATGTTCAGTGTATATTTGTGTGCGAGATTCAAATCCAACCCTAAGGAATCACATTTAACTGCGGTCAAATGAATTCTAAGATATCTAAAAGGAACCATTAATTTTGGCTTATGGTATCCTAAGAACAACTTTTTTCATTTGACAAGTTATTCTGATGCGGATTATGTTGAAAGTCTCAAAGATCAAAAAAACACAAGTAGCACCTGTCACTTTCTCAGGAATTGTCTTGTCTCTTGGATTTCCAAGAAGCAAAATTATGTTGCTCTCTCGACAGCCGAGGCAGAATATATTGTTGCCGGTGCATGTTATACAAAAAGTTTATGGATGAAATACACACTTGAAGATTATCAAGAAAGTATTTCACAAATCACTATATTTGTGACAACACAAGTACAGTTCATATGACTAAAATGACGATTAACACTCTAGAACTAAACATATTGATGTACGATACCATTTTCTTCATGACCACTTTCACAAAGGAGATATCGTATTAGAATATATGTCTACCGAAAGTCAATTCGCCGATATATTCACCAAGCCGTTAGATAAGATTAGATTCTCATATTTAAGAGAAGAGTTAAATATGATAAAACTAACAACATCATAAATTTTATTAGACATAAACTAAAAACCTAAACAAATATATAGAATTTTGCTTATATATGTGAGACAGACGTCTCCTACAGACGTCTGTCCATGATATCTGTTAACTTGTTTGTTTGATCAATGACTTATTTTGGTCAATATATATTAACTATATTTCTAATCATTTAATTTAATGAATTGGTGCTTGGTCAGTTCTTAAAATTTAAAATTCATTAGGATTCGAAATTAAGAAAGAAATTTTGAAAATTGTTGGTAGTTTTAAAAAAAAAACTTCCGGATAGTTATTCAAACTCTCTCTCTCTCATTTCTCTATATAAATAGGATCAAACTCATTCAATTTTATCATTGCTATTTCTGAGAGAGATGGAGGCAAACAAAGTTTACAAGAGAAAGAATAAATTGGAATAAAGGGAGAATTCAAAGAAACCAAAAGATGAACCCAAGGATAAACTTCTGACTCCTAAATCGGAAGAGGATCCAAGCGAAGATTTGGTTCCCCTCTCAACCTATCCACCACCACCAATCATGATTCCACCAAATAAACCAACCACGGATGGAATTGTGGTTCTCTTTAAACAAACTTTTTTAGATGACACGTGCATTCTTTATGATCTAGAAAACGATATGATCATAAAGAAGAGAACCACAGATGTCATAGAAAAGTTCAAAAATGAATACTAGGGTAGTTTGTGTTCCTTGGTTATCTTATGTTAATTGTGTGTTGTTTTGTTAATGTATTAGTATTGTAATGTATCAGTTTGATCAATAAAATTTGTTTGTTTTTGTTAATCTTAATATTTGTTAGTATATAACACACAAAACAACCAAATACATATGTCACCATAGTTGTCTAGCTCAGAATTAATGACCAATAGACGTCTATAGTTCAAAATGATTTCTGGAAACACCTTTCACAAACGGCCGCCACATAGGGACAGACGTCTTCATGGACCTGAATGTGTAATCAATTAGAATTTTGAATCGATTAAAATTCCCAAATCGAATCTCAACCATCTATTATTTGAATCAGGACCCTTCATTTCAACTTCCTATAACCCTAGACGTCTATATTATGACAAATCCCTTACCTCTCTCTCTCATCTTTATCTTCTTCCCAAAATTCTAAACCCTACTTCTTTTCTCAAATTCCCAATTTCACACCAATTTCATCTCCATGGCATCCAAGATCTCCACAAAATGCGTAGCCACCAAAAAAAGAAAGTCCTCCTCGGACAATAAGTACCTTGTCACCGACGAAGCCAAACTTCGATATGTTATCATCATCAACAAGCCAATTCACACCGGAGTGAAGGTCATTTTCTGTGAGATCGCGGAATTTCAACTTAAAGAGTTTTTCGAGTACCAAGGTTGGCTTCAATTTCTCTCCCTTTCATGCCCAACCTATGACAAGGCCGTTCGCCTATTTTACGCCAACCTAACCAGTTCCTACGACCATCCCGATGATTACGTCACCTATGTCTTCAACACTTCCATCAAGTCACCCTCAGCACCATTGGCCGTGTTTTGGGTATTCCCAATGAAGGAATTGATGTCTTCTCTAAGACCCTAACCGATTGTAAGTTCGAACTCATTCAAAGGAAGTGTCTTCACAAGTGCTTCACAGACCTGAACATACAAACCTATACAACGACCGTCTAAACAAGACTCAGAGGGATCGTGTGCTTGCAAACCTTATCGCCCACACCATGATCGCAAAGAATGGAAGTCGCGACATTCTTTACGAACCCCGTAAGTTACTTACCTATTGTGTCTTGGCGAAAATAAAAGTTAATCTTCCATTGTTTCTTGCTCAGAGTATGTGGGATGTTTCAAGTGGTAAGGGAAACCTATAATATGGATATGTGATCACCAAACTCCTTGAGCATTGCAAGGTTAAGATTCTGAATGAAAAGGATACGGTCCGTGATCAAATAGATTTCAATTCCCGAATCATAAACTTGATGAAGTTAGATCAAGTTGGAAGATCGTCCAAACCTCCACAAGAACCAGTCGATGCCCCTCCTCCACAACCAGATTATAATTTTACTTCCTTCGAATCTCATGTCTTCGATCACCTCCAAACCAATCATGATCATCTATATGGCTTTATGCATCAGATGTCCGGCCAAATCGACAATCTCTATGGCCGTCTTGATTATGTCTCAGGCCAAGTTGATCAAATCACAAATGAAATGGTTTTACTCACATCTCGGTTCCCAACAAGTGCAGCACCACCACCACCATCAAAAGATTAGTTAGGATCCGTAGTTTTAGATCCTAGGTTTATGTTCTGCTTTTTGTTAAGTTTATGTACATATATTACACTAGGAAGTTGGTTATGATATTTTTGTCGTCGTTATGGCGTTTTGGTTACTATGTGAGTTATGACAATGCTTAATATATGAAGTTTTTAAGATTATCAATGGTAACAGTGTGTTTACTATTAATTTTTGTACTTCTTTTTATATCTCTCATATTCTATCTATATTTCCAAGAATCTTCAAATTCTATTTCATATATACTTTCATTTGCCTCATTTTTTTATCAAATTGTTATATTCATGTTTCTTTTTATCCCTAGCCCAATTTTTTAAAAACTTTTTGATATTTTACAAAAATGGGGAGAAAAATATTCATGAATATAATTTTAAGTAGGTGCTTAATTGGTCATAAAATTCAAATTAAAGCACTCGTCTTCATGCCATACTTCTTGAAAAATAGTATCAGTGGTATGAGACACTGATATGAGTTCAAAGATTTTTTCAGCTGAGCATGAATTGAGGAAGAGTATCTAAATCGAATTTACTTTTTATATATATCATGAATTCTTTAAATAGGTTTTGCTAAATATCAAAAAGGGGGAGATTGTTAATATCCGTGTCACACGATCCTCAATTTTGATTATTTAGTTTAAAACCTTATTTAAACAAATTCATAAGTTATTGATAACGTTTCCAAGTTTATATCTTGATTACAGTTTGCACAAATATATTCAATATCGAGCTAGATTGTCTACAATATGATACGCACTCAAAATCGGTGATATGCCATGACAACTCGATTCAAGCAACAACGAAATGCAAGCAAATTCAAGATCCAATCACGTCTCAACATAACAAGTCAAGGAAGTGAAGATAATCGAAGAACCAAAATGAAGATTAGAGTTGTGAGCGATATACATGTAATTAGAAATGATCTCATAACATTAAAAATCTCATTCCAATATATTCCTAAACCTGAAGAGGTCTTCTTTTCTTTTAGAGACGTATATCCTTTCCGTTGGATTCAAATCTGTCAAGTTCAAAACCCGACTTTTCATACATGTCAGAAAACAGACGTTCGTGGAAGACGTCTGTATCAGTGAAGTTTTGAACAACGGACGTCTGTGGCAGACTTCTGTAGTGCAATTCTCAAAATTTACATTTTCTGTATACTTCTGAGTGACATCTCTGTTACCGTCTATAGAAGGAATTTTTCCTTTAAGGCAGACGTACGTCTTCACGGGCAGTTAAATTGATTTAATTTGAATTTTGAATTCCGTTTTGAATGGACACTATCGCCGTTTTCACACGTAACTTTCTCAAATGGTCATTAACTATTTTAGGCAGTTTTTGTTAGTTAAAGGCAGTTACAATAATTTCTCATTCAATCCCCTATAAATACCCTTGAAATCACAAATTTAAAAAATACATTTATTGCTAATCCTTCTGAAAATCTTCGTGTTCTTCGCGTTTTAAATTATTCAAAATTTTCATTTTCTCAAGAGCCTTAAACTTGTTCAAATTTCTCAAAACAATCCTTGTACCAAAACAGAAGATAATCTTTTGAGATCAATAGGATTGTGAGTGAGTGTGATCATTTGTAATTAACAAGCGTAACCTACAAGAAAGGGTGCTTCTCATTTTGCTCGAATTGTGTATTCGGAGTGGAAAAAGAGATCTTCCTAGAGAGACATGGATTAGAGAGGAAAGTACGGTTTTCCAAGAGAATCACGGGCTAGAGAGGAAGAAGACTTATTTCGTAGGGATTCGCAAGCTCGAATGGTTGATCTTTATGAAGAGGGATTTTATTCTTCACATCCCTGTAAAGTGGGATTCGTGTACTTCACACATTTAGTGCAGAAATCCTGAGAAAGACTCTAGCCATATAAACGTGTTGAACCCTGATCAACAATTCTCTGTGTTTGCATTACTCTAACTCTTTTTATTTTCAGTTCTTATAATTGATTGGCATTTTAAGTTTCTTTATTTAAACTTGTTTAAATATTTTCTGCAAAAAATGAGTAACCACATTAATATAATAGTTAGTATTTCAAAATTTGCCATATGACGTATATAAGCTTTATTCACCCCCCCCCCCCCCCCCCCTCTAAGACTGTTTTCATTAAGGGTATTTCAAAAAATCCTTGATATAAATATTTTAATTAAATATTTAAATGAAGGGTATTTTAGGAATCAATTAAAGTTGAGGGTAGCAAAGTGCTAGTTTTAGAAAGTTAAGTGTATTCCTGCTATTGGGGCCTGCTATTGGGATAAATGTTAGACGTATTTCCTGCCA
Organism: Agapanthus africanus; assembly: GCA_030015575.1. Classification (NCBI taxonomy): domain Eukaryota; kingdom Viridiplantae; phylum Streptophyta; class Magnoliopsida; order Asparagales; family Amaryllidaceae; genus Agapanthus; species Agapanthus africanus. Next base: position 583,476,366 of record JASDDO010000016.1, on the reverse strand, counting down.
TTTAGCCTTCTTTTAATAAAACTTCTCCTACTAACACTTCTCTTTTTAAAGAACCCCTTTCAACCATCTAAATTAACTAATTTAGCCTTAAAATATTGGGGGGTTTAACAAAAAAGCCTCCCCACACACAACTAATTACTAAAACACCCCTTATGCTTTGTATTTACTTAAAAGCCCCGCATACATTTAAGTTGCACTAAAAAACCATCTCTTTAGTTTTTCTTCTAAATTTAATGGCGCCGTTAGGGTATTTTCATTATCTCTCGATCGAAGTCTGATCGTTCTCATCTTCCAGTTCTTCATCTTCCTCGTCTCATCTTCAAAAAAAACCTGCCAATCTCCATTAATGTCGGGCTAGGGTACCTAAAACCCTCTTCAAAAAACCCTTGCACGTGCAAAACACTAGTTATATTAATGCAAAAGGTTGATGATGTGAAATAGGTTTGAGAATTTTTCTCCTTTCTCTAATTTATTTACTTTTAATCAATTATGGAAGCCCAGCGTAACTTCCTTCTTTTTTTGTTATAATAGTAGAGATAAGAGATGAAAACTATGTTTGCTTCACAAATAATCGTGTGTTCATGAGATTTGATTCCAAAAAAGTTTCTTCTGATTTCTCATATATCTCTACCATTATAATCATATGAGTATGTTCCCTTCACAATAAATGTGTATTTATGAGATTTAACTCCAAAAAAGTTTAAAATGATTTCTCATATATCTCTACCAATGTTCAAAATAGCGACAGTGTGTAGAATAGTGTTTTACTACTGAATAGCGAAAAGCGTAAACAACCATGCGGTTAAGCCACATGAATTATTAAATATTACTAATTATTATTATCATCTTATTTACAATAAATAATATGTTATACAGATATAAAATTAGCTTGAGAACATTGAACAATAAGCAACATAACAGTATTTTCTAAATTTTCAATCCTTGAGTTTATATGTATATTCATAATAGTATTAAACGATATCGAATATCAATCTAATAATATCTATTTGAGAAACGAGAATAATGGAGGAAAGAAGCCATAGGAGGGAATTTTCTCTTATGGCGTCGAAAAACACACCCTCCATCGTGTTTTCCGACGATCGGAATGTATCATCTTCATCGTTATCATCTAAGATGTGGGTACACCAAATTTCATGTAATTCTATAACTTTTGCACCGTTGATTTAGCAATGTAAAAAGTTCTATTTTCGGTAAACCGTTAATTTTGAACCCACTAATTCAACGGTGAATGTTGTAGAATCACATGAAATTTAGTGTATCCATATCTTAAATGATAACGATGAAGATGATGCATTCCGATTGTCGGAAAATACGATGGAGAGTGTTTTTTCGACGCCATAGGAAAAAATTCCCTCCTATGGCATCTTTCCTCCATTATTCTCTTGAGAAACATGTCTATTAAATACGATTTAAAATTGAGAAGTTAGAACTTCAAGGAAACCTCATCATAGAGTTTAGAATTAGATACTAAAATCTTAAGAACTTCGCTAGAAATTTTATGTGAAAATAGCATATGCATAGCGTAGCGTAAGCTATTTATTAAAAAAAACGTAAACCGGTTTGTTTTTAAGCTATTTTCCGATGTTACACATCGAATAAGCTAAGCTCGAAAAATAGAAAGCCACGTAGCGAGCTATTTTAAACATTGATCTCTACTATTATAACTTAAAGACTATGGTTACATGGTTCTCTCATATTTAATGAAAAAAAATCATGAAATGAGAAAAATTCTAGATAGGTTTGGCTCTTTTGACATGAGAAAGAAAATCATATCAAATCGTATTGAATGGATGGGTGAAATCCTAAAATATAACTTACACAGCTAATATAAAAAAAAATTGTCATGATCGAAAACTTCAGCATATTACAACTACAACAACTGAGTCTTTTATACCCAACATTGTAAGATTATACTTCCGCATATTAGATGGCAAATATAAAATCTATGTACATCAACAAATCTCAAATTGACACGGACGAATTCTCATAGTTTTGACAACAATACTCACGAAATCATTAACTTTTCAAATCTTTTAGAATAATAAATTAATAACAAATTTTAATATAATGGATTTCATTTGAGCCGACGCTTGTTACATGACCTAATAGGGAATCCTAGGTTCCCTAGATATACAGCAATGATGACAGCTGTCCCAGAGCCACTGCTCGTCACCCTCCCTCTCCAGCCACCATTGGTCATAGCTCTCCATCATTGACCGCCGCACTATGCGTCACCAGCCGTCGCCCTGACCTCCGGCCACCATTGGTCATCGCTCTCCATCATCGACTGCCGCACTATGCGTCACCGGTCGTCGCCCTCCGTCATAGATTGACACCCTTTTTGTGGGGTTGAATAACTAAAGTATTTGATTATGGCATTATATTTATGTCCCTTACACTAGCTATTTTTGGCTCGAATAGCAGCAATTATACATTTGGATCTGTACTTGTGCGATAGCAATTTCTGGGTGTTGAGATGAAACTGGCTCAATCATCTCCCAGTTATATAAAGATCATATAAGATATCCCCTCCCATTCCCTACACATTTCACATGTTCCAGATTATTTGTAAAAGAACTTATGCGCATAAAAATAAAAAGGGGAAAAGTTCATTGCCTAAACATGACCACATTACAAAAAATCAGTTTCCGATAACATCAATTATAAAAAAAACAAAAATTAAGCAAATTAACATAAAGCAAAGACGAACAGCACAAATTGAAAGATATAAAATACACACAAAAATAAATAAATAAATAAAGCAACCTGGACTCGCATTTTACAGCAGTATTGAATCTATCCTACAAGAAGACCGACATGAAACCAAAAAGCTACCCTCATTTCAGTTGTATTTCCCGGATTTCTTTGTTCTTCACTTGCGTCAAAACTTTTCTATCGTTTTAGAGATGGAGAATCACTGAACTTGATAATAGTATCATTCTGCAGAGCTCCTTGCTTAAATCATATGATCCAACAATTTGATTATTTCCGAATATCAGAGTAATTATCCATCTACTTCTCATTTAAATTTGAGCAACAAATGGCATTAGATCATGTATAACATCATACTTCCTGTTGCAGATGTGTTGCTTTTATCATGCAGTCAATCTCTAAAGAGGAAAACCGCAAATAAAAATCAATTCATGAAATGGTAAAATCACAGTAATTATGGATGCTGACTCACTTCGTTACTCTGATCGATCATTGCACTGGCCTCACCAATGCAAATTGAGATTCAGGATTCACCGACATTAATAATTCGAGGAGCACAACTTTGCTTGGACGAGGAATTTTAAGTCTCGGCTCCAAAAGACCTGCTCAAGGGACATTTAGAATTATATATAATCTCTAATAGACTACTGTAATAATGGAAACTCATCAGTTAAGGAGAACCAATTGATGTGAATGTTGGCAGTGTTGACAATAACTCCTTTTAAAAGGAAAAAAGAAGAAAAAATTGACTCAGGCTACGAAAAATTTTAAAAAGAAAAAAGAAACCAACAAAATTCAGACAGCTAGATTCAAAGAAGAGCCAAAATTGTAATAGTAAGCTTCAAAAAAATTTAACTAATCAAGGCACCTATCATGAGAGGGGGGGGGGGGATGGCGAGGAGGAAATGTGTACTTTATGACAGTGCATTGCATATGCAAAAAATTAGCAAACGATAATGTAAATAAGCTGCATTGCTCAAAAAATTTACCAGGTGAAATCTTTCGACCTCCGTACAAAAGCTTTGCTATAGGATTGGATGCCCAATGATTAACAGCCACCCGGCTTGTTGGCTGAAACCCCACTATCTTTCCATCCTCAGACATTACAACCTGGATTAAAGATTAAAAGAAAATTTGGAATATGGATAGCAAGCTATATAAAAGAAATAAAATGCTGCATAAATAGGAATAAATTTATTTGTTTATTCAGTAATTGAAGTGAAAATAACTTTTAAGAAATGCTCTCTTTTAAGGCTTGTGGTAAGGATTTAATTGCCGAGACTTAAGGAGAACCAAATTTTTTGGCACATAAATAATAATTTGGCAACTTTCCTCCTACGATACCCATACACACACAAATCACCTTTCTTAATAATAATTTGGCACTTAAATAATGTTGTCTAGCATATTTGGTATGAGTACACATTTGGTATCAGTTTAGATGGGTAGATAAAATACTTCTCAAAAGGAAAAGAAAATTACGTTTAAGACCATGTAGTTCAAGGCATGAAAATGTAAGGTAATAGATTACTGTTTAACAAGATAAATGATCATGACTTTTCATTGTAAGTTGCTACAGCGTATAAAAAGAACACAAAAGTACTATGGCATGCTTTACAGCCACATGATCAATCATCCTTTACTTCAAACAATGTACATCAGAGACGGATAACAATGGTAAAAATGTTTTATATCAAATTATTTACACACACACATAATAGCACCAAACCAATGATTTAGCAACACAACATAATTAACCGATGTATTCGGATCTATGCTTTGTCTCGAAGATATAGTACGGAACAAAAACAAGCATACCTGATAACTAGCAATATCCTGTACAGTTGTTGGCATAGCCAAATTGTTTGCTCCTGAAGGGGTGGTGGCACTCGTGGTCAATTCTAGATGACTTTGCGAATCTACACTACTGATTGATTCTCCCTCACTGTTTATATGATTAAGAATATCTTGTTCCCTAAAATAACTAGGAAGCCCTCCAGTCCATGCACCAAAATTTTTGTCGAAAATTGTATCCCCTGGCCAACCAAGTTCATCTTTGATCTTCTTAATAACTGATATACACAAAACTTCCACCTATTCAACAGAGTAAAACTCAGAACAATATTTTCCAACAAATGCAATGCAATGCATTAAAGAAAATATACAATGCTCAGAAAAAGACCAAGCATGCTTCCAAGGGTCACTAAAAGTTCGAAGAGGTTAAAGTAATCCGAGTGCATGTTAGATTATATATGGAAAATGCATGCAAATTAAAATAGGGAAAGACAGTGATAGATGGTGATCGACAGGTACAGATTCTCTGTTGAAAACGCCTAATCTCATGTATGTTATTTTCAAATTAGTGATGATAAGAAATTTAGATGATGGAGTGGCTGCGTTGGCAACCTAAAGGAGGGAAGACAACTCTCCATTCTTGAAGGAGCTTATTCGGAAGAAAATATGATTGGGCCTTGAATGTTTCCAGTTAGAGTAATACTGAAGACCTACAATAATATTCATTCTATATGATTCTTGTCATATAACAGCAACATTATTTTTATTTGATTGCAGAGACTATTTAATGGTTAACAAATCCATACATTTTTTATTCCCCTCATATCATAGGCTAATTTAAACAGTTATAACCTCAAAGGATGAAAAAAATGTTGTCGTGGAAGCTGTTCGCTCAGGTGTACTGCTTTCGATGAATGGAAATTGGAAAACATTTCATGAATTCCAACTGCTTTGATATTATAGATAAGGATATTTTAATGCAGAATTTGGGCCGTGGTCGAAAACAGCCTACGAGATAGAATAAATTTGTGACGGTATCTGTGACATACCTCATCAGCTTCAAGAGACTTGAGATGAGAAGTATCAGGTTCAGATGATGGACAAGTACTACTCTGATCTGAAATCATTCTAGCTTTGAGGAGGTTCTGCCAATAAAATTGAGCAAGAATACTAACAACCACCAGAATGCATCCACCAGCCATGGTAACAAATAGCAGTTTCCACAAAGAATTCTGCATATCACAACCAATCAGTATGAAATGAACAAACGAATCCCAAAACCAAATTAATTGGCACAAGAGCAATTAGAGCCTAGATTGGATAACCACTATTTATATGAAAGTAAAAATACAAATACCAAAATAAGATTGGACAGACCTTCTTTTTAGAGATGACTGGACACTCCGTGATCAAACCACATGAAAGCTCTTTCTCTGGAAGGGTATATTGATCTTCATAATACATGTCAAGGATGCTGGACAATTCAACCTGCAATAATTAACACATTTGATTTAGTAATGATCTGTGAAAAAGTTGTGGAACATCATTACACGATTCATCCTACTTAAAACCTCATAGCGAGATACAAAGAAGAAGTTGTGTATAGACCCTACTATTGTACGAAGAACCTTTGAATAGTTACAACTTACAATTAACAGATCTAGCATCAAGTTTATGTGCATGGGTAGAGCTACAAGTTGATCAGGTTAGGCATGTACCATCACTACATATAATGCTCACGCGTGTCTGCATTCACAAGCATGGGAGAGGCATGCAGACAGACATTATATTAATTGGAAGCAGCCTATGTTATTGATGTCAAAACAACGGGTCTGCAATTTGGTAATTTTGAAAATTGGTTTTGCATGATATATCAGATCGTTTTTGTACAGTGTGTTGCATTCCATGCGACAAGAAGCTTTTTACCTAGTTTCTTTTTCAGCTGTATAGCTAATTCTCTATGTTAAGAACCATCTTCTCTCTAAAATCAAAAACTATCATGAGCTGTACCTAAAATTTCCTTGTATGTACGAACAAAATTGGCAGTAACTTAACAGCAATTAACAGATTTTTTCTTCTTTTTGCATAAGTTTGTATAACTAAACAAAACAATGTGTGGCAAACCATGTGAAAATATATGCTGCTGGTAAAATTTCAGTGTGCTTCCAAAAGGACCGAACAATACATTGACCAAGAGATATATATGTAGCAAAAAGTCCTTATATCCCATTTTATTGATATATAAGGTGAGAAGATCCATATATTTCCTAGTTTTCTCCTAAAACTATTATCTTGAGTTTTCTTCATGTACATCGCTAGATCGACTTGGTAAAAGGCTGAAACGAATGCATAAGGGAGGTTTGAGATGAGATCATGACAAACTAAGACTCAAAGGTTAAAGCAAATCATCGATAGTTCCTTGAACATTGTATCTAATTTTTTTCCTGGAAGTCCCAGCTAAAAAAATGTCTAATTTTTAAATGTAAATGCAGCACCAGCAGTTCTGCCATTAATTTATAGCTATTTTCCCCTACCCATAACCTTAGTTTAGCTGGTACCAGAATAACTTGATTTGGACTGAAGTTGAGCAAAATTTGGAAGTCTGACGAGTAATTTTTAATACTAAGAAAATAGATGGCACCAAGTTGTCATATACTTATATTGACTTGATAACTTTGAGATAAAAAAAAAAGGCTTCCTGTTATTTATAGAAAAATGAAAGGCTGTTAACAAGTAAAAGATACAATAAGTATGCTATTACTTAATAGTCACTATACAACCTGAAGCAGAAGACAATTGAGTGCAAGGAAAGAATAAATATACCATTTGGAAGTGGGATAAAAGAACTTCCCACCTATTATTTGAAAATTCATTCCATCCTTCAAGCTTTGTGTCTTTAACAATGCTGGCATCAACTTGCAGCCTGTAAGCAGGAACAAACTCCTGTGCCCATTCACTAAATCCAGGAATTCCAAACTTATCCAATTCCGAAAAATTAGGTGGCTCACATAAACCATGCTTCAATTTTTGTCCCCTATAAGAAGACTTCCCCTTCAGCAAATCGAATTTTTCCACCTGGTTCCTCGCATTCTCCATTAGCTCCCCTTGAGAAAGTCTATGTACACAGATGGGAGAATCGACCAAGGAGGTTCTATGTAAATTCTGAAACCAATCAAATATACTTGAATGCGGATGTCCACCCACACTTTGGAGGTATAACTTTTTTGTGCTCTCGAGAGCACAAGAGCAAACCACCTCTGCAAGTTTGGAAAGAAACCTTTTATCCGATGAACTAACAGTAAAATCTACTGAGACCTGCTACATTGAGAAGTATATTAGTTTGGAATTACTACATCAATGATACGATAGAGTAACATCAAATATTTTATGACCTCTCTAGGGTGTGCAAGCTGTTCCATGTCCCTCTCAGTTCCTGCGCAGAAAATTGAGAGTTCATAACTCCAGACTGTTTGCAAGACAACCTGTCTGAATGTCATAGCGAGTATATTATTTGTAACACCGCTGGTGCTGGAAAGGATATCAGCACCCAGACTATTCCTAAGTTTCTTGGCTTTTTCTTTCACCCTTTTTGTTGGTAAAAACTGTTCAAAACAATATCTAATGTTAAATATTCAGCATTGAAATTTAGATGACAAATACTAAAAACTATCATCGACATATAGAATTTGACAATTTGTTCAATTCCTTTGCAACTAGAACTGTAGATAACACTGAGAAACAAATTGAAACATAATTCCACAAAGATTTCGAGCTAATCTGCAAGAATGTCTGAAAAGGCACCCTGGCCTAGCGGTCCCTGGCAGAGCACGTTCAAAAGTTGCTGGCTAGTATAGATTTCGATGAAAAACCACAGAAAAAGCATATAGCCATAAAATATTTTAATATGTCATGATACATACATTCATATAATATTCAAAATGGATATCATAGATTCATTCATAGAGTTTATTCATCAGATATGCTCTACTTAACACCTATCTCGGAAACCATATAATTTGTTGAATGTTGCATATGTGATTTTAAACAACTATGTCAATTAATGGTGTACTATCCTACTGTTTAAGGTTGATGCGTTACACATATTTTTGATGAGCTACTAAACCTATTTGATGAGAGGGAAACCAAAAACTAAGGGTATGGTTGAATCCCTGAACAATCTGCTAGATTTTTAGGTTAGTCAGAACCGAGCAGACCCAACCCATGAACAGAACCGGCCGCCGCCAACCAATTAATCCCTGAAAAAACTATTTCTGTCGGGGTTGGACCCAATTTTGGCTCGATTGATAGCTCGGTATGGGTTCGGGTTCAAGGAAAATATCTACCTGGATCAAATTAGTTATTTACTTCAAAAAAAATGCACGACATTTTGCGATTCATGAATTAGAATAGAATTGTTTATGAAAGATACATTAATCGATAAAATTTTGTCTTATGTGTTGTGCCCATCAAATTTCCTATTTCAAATCTCTTAACTTTTGATTTCAAGTCAAATAAACTTAATTCCCATTGCAGCAGCTAAAAATGAGCATTGCAATTCAGACGCCAAACATCAATCAACACCAGAACTATAGAACCTCACCAGCCTCGTCGAGATCGTGCTGCGCTCATCGACGCTACCGGGAAAAACGGTCTCCACCACCATCGTCTCCATCCCGTTCGCCAAATGCTCCTCGGCCGCATCTCCTCCATCGGCAGCAGCAGCAGTGAGCGCCTGCTCGAGCCCGACCGATCCCACGAGAGTCAAGCAGGCGAGGCCGCTCTCGTACGATCGAACGGCTGGGAGTTGGTTAGAGGGCCTAGGGGAGGAGGCGGCGGCGGCGAGGGTTTGGAGGAGGTCGTGGTCGCTGACGTGGAGGGCGGCGATTGGCCGGCGGCGGCTGCGGTGAGGGGAGATGGGGAGGGGATTTAAGGTTAGGGTTTTGGGGGAGAGAGGGAAGAGGAGAGCAGATCGAAGAAGGAGAGACATTCAAATGAGTGAAAGATGATTGGATGTTTTGGAGAGCAGGGGGATTTAGGGCTAGGGTTTTGCTTTTCCTGTTCTTCTTAAGAATTAGTTAAATGAATAATCACTCTTTTCACATCCAAATACATAGGCTATGAACCAAGCTACACTGAAATCTAACAAAAAAATTTATCAACCAGCTGTGAATCTAACTCATCCCTCGCCAAAAAAGTTAATCATGACTTATCATAGTGCTCAATGAAACACTTCTTAACAATAAAAATAACCCTTCCTCCAACGTTAATGACACGAAAGTGAATTCCACTTTTGATTTTGCCAGGAAATCAAAGATTTTATACATTAAAATTAAATAAAGTGAATTTGAAGAAAGAAAAGGCTTTAATTAAATAGAAGAATAAAAGAGAAATAAGGTTATTGTGATTTTCAATTTCATAATGAGATATAATACAATCTTCTCATACCAATATTGTTGAGGATCCCAGATCACTGGATCATGCATGCTCCTTACATCTCATTATGCGAATTCGGAGTCCCTCCTATTATTTCACATGCTTCTATCAATCCATTATGCTGTCTCTAACAACCCGTAACCCTAATTGATTTAGCGAGGCAGCAAAAGTCTGCTGCGTCACGTTAGGGTTATTTGCAGATAAATATTGAGGGCAATTTGATTTGGCGCCTTGTTGTGCCACCGATTTGTTTGGGTTAACTTTCGAAACCTCCCGTAGTTCACCCTACACAGTATTTATCCCCCTCAAGCGATTTTTTAGCGCAAACACCTCTGTTTATGGACCAAAACACATAGATTCTACACTAAAGAACCCAAATTTATTAGTGGAAACACTCAAATTCTATATAAACAACACAAACAAACTCTAGAGTCAAAATATCTTATCATATATATCTAGCCTTTTTAACAGGAAGGGCTCGTCTGGCAACAAGGTTACAATTTCATAATGAGGCGATGATGTTTTCCTATTGATTTCCTATGGAAAAGTACAATATTTGCTTCTTTTACTTTACACGTCAAAAATGAGACGATGGTGTTTTCCCTTCAACTGCTTTATGATACGAGGTCTGCTTTCGGCAGTCTCTTTGTTCCATCAACCATCCTCATGCTGTTGGCTTCTCATGAAGAGGAGACTTACGAGGCCTGCAACTTTGTAGGTAATTGTTGCAGCCCAAGGGAAATATACAGTAAATTAGTAAGTGTGTTATGTTATCGTCATCAAAGCCTTTTTACATCAAGTCGAAGAGGAAGGCATTTGATGCTGCAAAACGGTCGTTTGGTTCTTTATACAATAGAGATCGATGAACGTAGAATCTGAGTCTTTGATCTAATCCAAAATGGTCCGTGTACAGAAAAGAATTGTGTTTCCTATATACTTGATAGCTGGCGTAGGCTGCTATAGCTATTGATTATTACTATCATTCTGCATACACACTCACATATATACATATACATACATCTATACAACTCTGACTCAAAAGAGGTGTGGTTGTCAAACTAAAAAACTAAATTGATTCTCTGCATGACTTGTGGTAAGAAAAATCATATTAGCTTTGAGGAAAATGTGTGTATGTGCTTCGGTCTAATATGTATATATGTGCATTGCCCGTACAAAATATTTGTATGTGTGTGTGTTAACGGTGCTAGTCGTGTGTGTTAAGGAGTGCCATGTTCACCAATACAGTCGCCATCGGCACCAACGATCAAATTCCACCTACCCAGGGTCAGGTGGATGCATTGGTCGCCCGTGCTAGCTACTACGATTACAAAATAATGGACTCTGATCCAAATGAACAAGAGTTTGATATATCATATGGTGGACCTGGAAGTTTTAAGTACCAGTTGCGCCTAAAACATTCGTATTTGGTTATATATATTTGCTAATCTTCGTAATTGATGGAAGAATAATGAATAAAACCAATATTCTTTTCAAGATGGTTAGATTTACTGTGTATACCTGATGTGAGGTGACAAATTTTGTAGAGGGGTTTGCAAAATTCACATTTGAAATATTTTCATACAAGTAAGTTAATCACTAGTCATGATGTAATAAATAGATGATGAAAATATGATGAAAAAGAAAAAATATCTTTAGAAATGAAATTTGATTTTTTTTTCCTTTCAATCTGAGACTTTTATGAGTTTCAGATAGTGGATAATCGGCTTCTTTATTAAACAAAAAAGCATCAAACACGAAATCTAAAATAAAGCACGGGAGTTCCTACAGAAAAAAGCACATTTAATGCTCAAGTGTGAATGATATTCAGAAATCCTAGACGCTGATGAGTACTGCTAATTAATCTCTTGGCCTCTCTCAAACATTACAAGTCATTTCAGAATGAAGCTCACATTCAGTTTTTAGGGGATAAAATAGAACACCTTGTAACTATAGATTTTACAACAAAAGAAGTTGATATTCACATCATTGTTTACTCATATTATTACACAATCAATAAGCTAATAATCCAAAAATGGCTTCGGGTTTGAAAACTAGAACCCCGTCGATTTCTTCTGCTAAAAGAACGAGCAGTAACTTAAAATGCCAGTCAATTTTATGTAAATCTTATCAAGCAGGCGCAGCTGCTGTGGTCGCATCTGGTGTATGGCCGTTGTTGGGCCTGAATTGAAGAATGCCGGAGAGACCTCGTCCTCTAGCAAGTTGCTCTATTTCATTAAGCTTCTGCTTCAATAACTCCACCTCTTTCGCCAAATCTTCTTCCCTTTGCCTTATACCCTTTAAAAAATTTAAGAAAATCAATATTAAAAAAATTATTTTAAAAAACTAGAAAAGGACAAGTAAAATTGTAGGCTGTTAAGCCTTGATAATTAACGACACAACTTAATCCTTGTATATATGTTGATTGCGAGTAATAAATTTCCGAGCAACCGCTTTGAAGACACTTTTTAGAAAAAAATCAAAGCAACTGCTTCGGCTTCTGATACTCAAATATGTTCTAGGGAGGGAAACCTGTCTGTACCAAATGGGTAATAAAAAGGGACAGGCGTACAAAAATTCATGTTAATGTGATGAGAATGAGGACTTTATAAACAAAAAAGGTGGCATATCAAGAAAAGTGTCCAAATTTATATAGATGATAGGGCTTGATTTCATATTATAATAATGAAAATGTAAGGTATGAAGAAAATTGGACAAAAGTCGAAAAGTAAAACAAAAGTATGGAGACTGTTAGCTACAGCTTCTCAATATCAGTTAATTGAGAATTCATCAACATATAAAGTGGAACTTGTCTGCCTTCCATCGCCCATTCATACTACTCGACCATTGTTATACCAATTACATCACCACTAGTACTTGAAATTAAGCAAATAACAGAAATAATACTAAATAGTAATTGAAACAACCCAATTTCAGTCCTTCAAACAATAGTGGCCCATAACTACAAAATAAATTGATTGACAGAATCTCTAAACTGTCGCTTTAGATGACACTTTTTATTTCTAAGCTAGCAGTTTTTTTTTAAATTCCTATGATATGGCCTTACATTAAGGGACAAACTGTCAATAGTATTTGTTCCTATGGTAGCCAGAAAGAATTACTTTGATAACTTCTTCAATGAATAACAAATGCACAAAAAGATTAGAATAAAAAATGTGCGGTAGGACCTAGTTCAAAATTTTGGGCCACTAGGTTTCCAAGCTCTTGTATCTGTTGCGACATCTTGCGGAGCCAGAGACTACGAAAATGAGGAAGCGGATGATCTTGAAGTAGAGAAGAAGGAGAGGGGGGAGGGGGGAGGCACAGAAAATTTTGTGGAGATCAGAGGAAGCAAAAAAGAGCAAAAGGTCTTAGTTCTTTGATCTTGCTGTGGCCACTAACCAGTAGCAAGTGATGAGAAGGCGGCCAATTAAATATGATGGAGAAGAGAACTCTATAAGCGGCAAAGGTGCGCAAATAGCGGATGAAGAATTGGGTAAAAGACCAGGCCGCCCCATAGCTTTCTTGCCCGGGGATCAGAAGATGTCGAGGATAAGAAAAGAAAAATGTGTAAATGATTTACAAACTCAAGTCATGTAGTGTATGATGAGGCGGTCACTGAGGTAGAGAAACAAGCTCTTTTGTCATCTGTGAAGACACCGAAGTTGTGGATGTTAAAATGTACAGTTGGTCATGGACTCATGAGCATGAGACAGATATTTGCCTCATCCAAAAATATAAAAACCGACCTGAACTTCAAATCCAAGCAGCACTTGTGTTGGACCATCTGAAAGGTTATATCTATGTCAAAGCTGACAAAGAAGCCCGTGTTAAGGAGGAATGTAGAGCTCTACGCAGCATTTTCAGTTCGGCTAAAATGATGTTTGTGTTGTGAAGGTGTCTTGTATATCAAGACAGAATAAAGTTGAGCCGTCTCATGCTTGTCATGAGCCGTCTCATACACCCAGAAAATAAAGATGATTCAAGGCACTCTATGAGCCGTCTCATAGAGTCAGAGAACTCAGCATATGTTGAGCCGGCTCAAGAAGTCTGTTGCGGTTTTGGTTGCGGGAATCAGTTTTTAAGTTTATCTCAAAAATTAGGTTTGGGTGGCAGTTTCGTAATTAAGTGTATAGCTATTATATATCTGATTTGTATAGGATATAAATAGAATGTAAGGGTTAAGATTTAAGGTTTGATCATAAGATATAAGGGAGACGAAACGACGGCTTCATAAGGGATCAACTTCATCAAGAGAACTTGATGGGGAAGATCTCGTTGGGATCTATAAGGAGAAGGTTGTTGTAATCTTCATAAGGTTTTTCTCTAAAGTTCTTCTCCCTTTTTCTCCGAATCGCTTTCTTGTGTTATTTGATTTTGAATTCTTTCTATTCGTTATTCATCGAAAGGGATCTTTTAAAATCCATCAGGCTTCCTAATGTTTTCCAACAATTGGTATCGCTCTTTAGTTTTACGATTTAAATTTACGGTGGGTGACGACACTTATGTCCGCTCCCCATCTTCTCAGATGTGATTCTAAAGATCTGATTCATAAGGATCCGAGAAAAAGGTTTTTTCTTCGGAATTAAAGATGACGAATAACAAGGTCAATAGCATCAGGTCCGAGGTGGGGGCAATTCAATGGAAAAAGAAACTTGTCGATATGGCAGAGAAAAGTTAAGGCACTTATTGTAAAAGGTCTTTTTAAAGTTCTTGACGGTAATAAACCTACCGACATTACAGACGATACATGGCAAGACATGGATCAGAAGGCACAATGCACGATAGAGCTCTCTGGCGAAAAACGTGATGTACGTCATGTCGGAAACTTCTGCAGCAAATTTATGGTTGAAGCTAGAGAATTTGTATATGACAATCTTTATCCAACAAGTTTTACCTAAAGAAACAACTCTACAGTTTACGCATGAAGGAAAATACTCAAATTCACGATCACTTAAATAGCTTCAATAAGATAGTTGGTGATCTTCTATGTTTTGAAATAAAATTAGAGGAGGACCAAACCCTTTTGCTCCTTTCTTGGCTTCCAAATTCATATGAACACTTGATAACAACAATTCTCTATGGGAAGGAGACTCTCGAGATGGGAGGCTATAGCGACGCTTCTCAACAATAAGATTATGAAGAAATCAAATCTATCAAAAAATCATCAAGATTGTTTGCCGGTGAAAGGGGAAGGTCAAAAACTAAAGACGAAGGCAAGAGCATAAGGGGAAATCCAAATCATCCGGGCAAGAGGGCTAACCATGCTTTTTTTGCAAACAGCCAGGGAATATGAAGAAGCAATGCCAAAAGTACAGACAGTGGTTAAAGAAGAGGGGTAAAGGTGCTAGTACAAAGAGTTCTGAGCAAGCCAGTATTGCGACCATAGCAGAAGAAGATCCGTGTGATGTACCCACAGTACATACCGGGAAGGAAGAAAATTCTGAAGCTTGGATACTTGACTCCGGATGTTCTTATCATGTGTCCCAAAAATGAGTTGTTCAACATCTATAAGGAGTTCAATGGCAGCAGTATTCTCATGAAGAATAATGTGGCATGCAAGGCCATTGGTATAGGGAACATCAAAGTCTGCATGTTTAATGGTGTGGTGCGAACACTTGTGAACATGCGACACATTCTGTAATTAAAGAAGAATCTGATTTCTCTAGAAACATTGGATGCGACAGGATGCAAGTTCGTTGGTCAATGAGTGTTAAAGGCTGTCAATGGTGCCTTTGTGTACATGAAGGGACAACGACTAAAGAATTTATCATTTGGACGACAGCACGGTAACAGATGGTGCAGTCGTGGCTACAAAGAAACATGTGGAGAATACCGCAAAACCGTGGTATACGCGTCTTGACCACATGAGTGAGAGGGGGCTTCATGAGTTGCACAGAAAAGAGTTACTGAAAGGTATTACCATGTGCAAGTTGGACTTCTGCAAATATTGCACGATGGGGAAGCAACATAAGGTCGGCTTCAAGCAAGCCGTGTATAAGACCAAAGGACTTCTCGACGATATACACTCAGACGTATCGGGGACATCACCGGTTGCATCAAAGGGAGGTGTCATGTACTATGTCACTTTCATTGATGACTTCTCATAGAAGGTATTGGTCTATTTTCTCAAATACAAGTCAGATGTGTTTGCCAGATTTAAGAAATGAAAAGCGGCCATGGAGAAGCAAAAGGGGCAATCGGTGAAGTATTTGCGGACAGATAGTGGAGGTGAATACACCTTGAAAGAGTTTACAGATTACTGTAAAGAACAGAGCATACAGAGGCAACGGACGGTTTCAGGACTTCCATAGCAAAATGGGGTAGCAGAGCACACGAACAGGGCACTACGAGAAAGAGTCAGAAGTATGCGGTTGCAATCCGGACTTTCGGATGACTTCTGGGCAGAGGAGGTGAATCATGCGTGTTATTTGGTTAACGGGTCTCCATCCACAGCCATAAATCTTCATATCTCAGAAGAAATATGGAGAGGAGAGTCGGTCGATTATGATTCGTTGCGAGTGTTTGGGTGCCCTGCTTACACACTCGTGAATCAGTAAGACAGGACCAAACTGGATTCAAAGTCAAAAAGGTGTGTTTTCTTGGGATTCAAATTTGAAGTTAAATATTACAAGTTATGGGATCCTGAAAACTTTGTTGGATATTGTTCCCTCAAGGCAATTATTGTAATTGCAAGATGGCAATTACTATAATTGAAGGAGGACCTATATGGATAGAACAATCTTGCTCGAGATGATAGTATGCTATCTGGTTTGCCTTTATCTTTCATGTGTATACGTTTTACTCGTTATCACGTATCGCTAATACATGATGATAAAGCTTATAAGATTTTTTCTTGACTACCAGGATTATGATAGGAATCATACTAGTGGGACCTGGATAGTCCGTAAGCATATCCTTAAATGTCCCTAGTCGTAGGAGTATCGAGACAGGGTATCGGTACTCCAGTTTAGACTGGTGTATACGTTTCTTGACCATGTATGGGCGATGGTTGATCCCATAACCATTAATGTTTGACACCGGAGATTGTATACATATGCTCATTATGTTATGAGTTGCACTCGACGGACTCAGCAAGAACTCCTAGATAGTATTATACCTATCATCAGATGTCAGTTCTCTGATAACATGAGTACTGGGCAGTGTGTAAACCTGAGATCATCGTAGTTTATTGTGTGGTTCCCACTGTACTTTGATTACTACCTTACAGCGGCTTTAAAAAGACGTGCAAACAGGTTTTAGTTGGGTACAGTCCCGAGCCACATGGAGACAGTGAGCGATCAGAAGGAATTCGTCTCTCCCGGTATAGAGAGTTGATATCGCGCAGTGTATGTGGCTATAACGATAAGTCCCTGGTTAGGGCATACGAGATTTACTGATAAGAGTTATCGGTAGTTTCTTGGTTGGTTATAAGCTAGACATCGGCATGTCTTATCGGGTTATTGGGGGTCTGACGGATACCGCCCTATAGGCCGATATGTGACACTCTTAAGCACAGAGACCGGACTGTACAATGACTGTCACTGATAGGCTCAACAGGGTATGGACGAGCTTGCTTGTCGACCTTACTTTCGATCAATACCTAAGTAGCCGTTACATGCAGATAGTACCGCTGACGTGCTTGTAGGTTAACTCGGTGGGGGTTGATCAAAAAATGTTTCAGATTAATCGGATATGATCCTAACCTCCTGTCAGCGTATTGTCGAGTTTTTAGAGTCACAGAGGATTTCTCGGCTCAGATGAAACAATGTAGTGTGTATGGCTATACGTACAGAAGTTCGATTAAATACGTGTATTTGATGCACGTACTTTAATCGAATGTTTTGATATAATGCTAGCAGGTTTGAAAGATAGCCGAATATATGAGCTAGTATTATATATCTCGTTATCTCTTTTCGTATTTGTATTTTGATACCAATACGGGTATATGTATTTTGATACGAATACGGGTATATTTATTTTGATACATATATATGTGTGTGTGTATACAGATCTCTTTTTTCTTTTTGGAAGCTTTGTGATGTGTGTGGAGGGGCGAGTCATATGTGTGGGTCACACATGCTCCCCCTCTACACAAAAGCAAAAGAAGCGAGAGAAAGAGGTAAATGCTTAGACTAATTCATTTCCTCTTTTCTCTCTTCTTCTACGCTAGTTTTCAAAAGAGAAGAAAATAGAAAAAGAGAGAAAGCAAGTGATAAACTTCATTTCATCATATTCCTCCTCACTTCTAGCAAAAGTGAGAGCAAGTTGCTTCACTTTAGTATTCACTTAGTGGAGTGAAGCTTGGGTTGGGATTCCTTCGAGTGGATCATCTTCGACAAGGGTGATCGGCTTGCAAGCTTGTTCCCGGAGGACTCAAGCCTAGACGGGGTCTTCCACGATTATGTGGACATGCTACAAAGGTTGTAGCATTCACTAGCCCTTAGTCTGGCATCTAGCATGCTCATTTTTGTTTTCAAGTTCATGTCTTTTGGGTTGATTCTAGGTTTTACTTTCGTTTGCTCTACATTTTCGAAATTATCGCTTCCGCTTAAATTGCAACCTAGTGAGCATAACATCCTTATAAACAGAAGGGCGTTCACCAGCCGAGATGTGATCTTTGATGAGGAATTTATGTTGAAAGACGTGGCTGAAGACAATAATGCGGCAAGTGGAGCATCAGATGACAATGTCCGGTGGAGGTGGAGTTTTCTGGCACTCATAAGAATACGGACACTGAAGCACAATTTCAGCCTATTGATGCGGAGGGTGGACGAGTAGAATACGGAGACGGATGGTGAGAACCAACCCCAGCAGTACCCACAGAAAATGCCATTAAGGAGATCAACACGTACACATAAGGCACCAGTCAGGTACGATTTCGAAGATATGGTTGCATTTGCTTTCGTCACCGAAAGTGGAGATCTCGGCTCTTATTAGGAGGCCATTAGGCAAAAGAATAGGGATCGATGGATTGTTGCGATGACAGAGGAGACAGAATTACTTCGAAAGAACGGCACGTGGAAGTTGATTGAGCTACCGAAGGGTAAAAGGATTATTGGCTGCAAATGGGTATTCAAGGAAAAAGGATAATGAGCAATACAAGGCACGGTTAGTTATGAAGGGTTTTACTCAAAAGTAAGGGTTGACTACAACGAGATTTTCTCGTCTGTAGTGAAGCATATATCTATTCGAGTTTTGTTGACAAAGGTAGCTGCTCAGAATTTAGAATTGGAACAAATGGATGTGAAAACAGCTTTTCTACATGGCGAGTTGAAAGAAACAATCTTCATGAGGCAACCTGAAGAATTTGTGAAGCTCGGTAAGGAGGATCACATATGTGAACTCAAGCAGACTCTATATGGGTTGAAATAGTCTCCCAGGCAGTGGTACAAGCACTTCGATTCCGTTATGAAGAAGACCAACTATTCTCGATGTGAGTATGACAGCCGCGTATACTCGAAGCGGCTTAAAGATGGCTCATCGATATATCTACTCGTATATGTCGATGATATGTTGATTGCTGCTAAGAGCATAGCGGAAATAAAGACGCTCAAAACTTCATTGAGTTAGAATTTGACATCAAAAATTTAGGTGAAGCAAAGAAAATTATTAGGATGGAGATTATTCGAGACAGGAAGGCTGGAAAGCTATTTCTATCCCAAAGAAGGTATATTAAGAAGGTGTTGGAGAGATTCAACATGAAGAGCTCAAGACAGGTGAGTACCTCTATCGCCGGTCATTTCAAGCTATCCTCCAAGGAGTGTCCGAAATCAGCGAAGGAGAAGAAAAAGATGTCTCGAGTACCATATGCAAGGCGGTGAGATCATTTATGTACGCTATGGTATGCACACGTACAGATATATCCTATGCGGTAAGTCTGGTTAGTCGGTACATGTCAAATTCAGGAAAGCTTCATTGGGAAGCTGTAAAGTGGATACTTCGGCATTTAAAAAGAAGTAAAGATCTCAGTTTACCCTTTCACAAGTCAGAATATAAATCGAGTCAGTTGCAAGGATACGTAAATGCAGATTATGCTGGTGACTTGGACAAGAGATCAACTACAAGCTATGTATATACAGTTGCAGAATCTCCAATCAGTTAGAAGTCGACACTTCAGGATACTGTGGCGCTATCAACGACTGAGGCAGAATACATGGCAGCAGTGGAAGTATCTAAGGAAGCTTTGTGGTTAAAGCGTTTAGTTGGCGAGTTCAGATTCGATAAGAGGTCGGTTCCTTTGTTTTGTGACAGTCAAAGCGCCATTCACTTGGCGAAGAATCATGTATACCACGGTCGAACTAAGCACATCGACATGCGGTATCACAAGATAAAGGAATGGGCCGAAAAGGAGATCGATTTGATCAAAATCGATACTAAGTTGAATCTAGCGGACATGCTAACGAAGATTATTCCTACAAAGAAGTTCAAGTCGGCCTTGGTTTCTATTCAGCTACTCAAATGTGAGGAAGGTTCACGACCTCGGTAGGAAGGTCGTACCAGTTTCGCAGTTCTGGTGAAAAATTATGACAGAATTAGTTTCGCGGTTCTGAGCAAAAACGGTGACAGTTCGTTGTTTCAAGGTTTTAGAGTTGTGCGAGAGGGGGATCGGGGTGAACTAAGTCAACCCTAAAAGAAACAAGACAAAGGCAACAAATTTTCAAAATGACTATAAGGATATACAAGTCAAGGTGGAGATTGTTATGAAGATATCTTGTATATCGAGACTGCATAAGGTTGAACCGGCTCATGCTTAGTCGTCTCATACACCTGGAGAATAAAGATGATTCAAGGCACTCTATGAGCCGTCTTAACAAGGGATAAGCCGTCTCAAGAGACAGATAACTCAGCATATGTTGAGCCGGCTCAAGAAATCTGTTGCGGTTTTGGTTGCGGGAATCGGTTTTTGAGTTTATCTCGAAAATTAGGTTTGGATGGCAATTTCGTAATTAAGTGTATTCCTATTATATATCTGATTTGTATAGGATATAAATAGGATGCTAGGGTTAAAGATTAAATAAGGTTTGATCACAAGGTTTATGGAAGACGAAACGACGGCTCCATAAGAGATCAAAGCTTCATCAAGAGAACGTGAGAGAGAAGAAAATCTCGTTGGAAATCTATAAGGTGAGGATTATTGTAATCTTCATAAAGTTTTTCTCTAAAGTTCTAATAAAGTTTTTCCCCTTTTCCCCGAATCATTTTCTTGTGTTATTTGATTTTGAATTATTTCTATTTGTTATTTCGTTGAAAGGGATCTTTTACGATCCATCAGGTTTCCGCGTGTTTTCCAACAGTTTGTGCCCCTTAAAAACGTAACAGATATGCTTTCAGTTGAAAGCAAAACTGTAAGCCTTGTAAAGGATACATTTGTTCGCAATATCCTTGGAATTTATATAGAAGATCCTGCAAAAGTTGTTGAAGTGAATATAGCTCGACCGAAGGTGAAAGCTAGAATAATCACAGGGGTTGATCAAATACTTGCTGCACGACTGGATGTTAGGGATTTTGGAAACATAAAGTGTTTGTACTTTGTTCTATCTCCATGCCTCTTACAAGTCTTGCAGCAAAGAAAGTGAATGCAGCCATGCACGTATTTCAAATCAGGAGACCATATGAAAGTGGTCGCTGGAGTTCAGGAAGGTTCAACTGGTATCGTGCTGAAGGTTGAGGGTCATGTCCTGATCATATCATCAGAAATCATTGAAGAAGATACCGAGTTCCTGCAGATAATGTTGTAGAGAGTTATGTGATTACTGGAATAGGAGATTATGAATTGCATGGTCTTGTGCCAATGGACAATGTCTTTCATCATCTCTAAATCATAAGCATGCATGGAGAACCATGCATTTCAGGTACACAAAGGGGTCCCAGATAGGCCTGAGTTTTGCTTGGCAAATTGCGGAAAAATTAAAAGCCTGAGAAATGCCCAAGATCGTTTGAGGACCCTGGTGTTGATTAAGAATATAATGAGGGTTCTTAAATGACCATACAAGGGAAAGCAAGGCTTTGTTGGACATATACAGAGAGGACTCTTGTTCATCTTTGATCGTCATCAACTTGAGCAACGCATCTTTTATCTGTGTGAAAGCTCAATTCTGTACAGTTTTTGGTGGATCACAATGGAACCGTGAAAAAAGAGCAACTTCATGGAGGAAAAGAACAAAAGGCTAAAGCTTTCTGAAACAATTAGTTAACAAGCCATGAAGAAGGGGAAAAGCAGGAAAAGGAAGAAATATTCGTCAAGATAGATGAAAAATAGAAGTTGACTAATACTTTCAGAAAGAAAGTAAGATGAGATGTTAGCTAATTATACAAGAGTCCCATGTCATCATTCTCAAATTTTGTTTACAATTCATGTGATGAACAATCTCTAACAGAAACCAGTAAAAGCAATGAGACAGGCCTCTGTAGTGCCCAGTTCTTTCATTGAGAAAAAAAATTGTGAACTGGGCCCATCTTTTATTGAAATAGATCTATATCTTATTATTGAAGCTGTTAAGGTTAACAAGTGCCCATCAAAATAAAGTAACATAATAAATAAATAAGATAATCAATAAGCTAGAGACTAGAGGTCAATTTTAATTTAAAGGCAAGAAGGTGCAAGTATGCTTGTGGATTCCAAACCACAGACCATCTTAACCACACAAAAAAAACAGTATAAAAGCTTTCAGATTGTCATCTACATCAATAAAGAATAAAATGATTCAATAGGCCATATTGTTGGGAAATTGGGAAATATTCTTACTACCTCAAGTTCTTGCCTGCGGATTTCCTCCTTTTTAGCTTCTGATTTAGCACTTCTTTGCACCTCGTAAATCAAAGCAACTGTTGCAACCTAATAAGCCAAAGAGCAAATGAATAGCATGCTGGAATAAACAAATAAGATAAATAAATCTTTTATAATATTACTTATTAACCAGTTCTATGACTTCCTATTGTGCATTCAAAAATAGTGCATTGTTAGGGAACAGTGTTGTACATGGTATCAACTGCACATGTATTAAACTCTAAATAAGGTAACAGTGGATTGAAGGAGATAAGTTAAAGAATGAGGACATACTGAAAAAACAAAGAGCTCTCCAATGAGTTCAGAAGCGGCTTGAACAGCTTTTTCTTCGTTCAGAGGACGTATCTCGACATCAGTTGCATGACCATATATTCGTCTTTGTATGGTAGTGCTGATGCGATGGTTGACCTGATTGCAGAAACCATGCATTGCAAAAGTTAGTCCAATTCCACGTCATCAAAAATGGTTTGAAAAAATTATTGGTTTTCATGAAGGAAAAAATTGAGCTATCATAGGAGTTATACAAACAAACGAGAAAAAATAGTTCAGAAAGAAATGGGTAACATGCAAGTTGACACGCAGATTTTATATTCTTAAGAATCCTGCCTAATCAAATATAAAGTGATGTAGTGAACAAGCAAAAATGGATATACACGTGTAATTTGCTAATTGCAAGACACGAGATAGCATGAAAAAGACAAAGCAATGTAATTAAGTTTTACAGGAAAAATACGCACCATACCATATACACTGTAGCCAAGTGAGTGAGGATTTTATTGGTTAATGTATAAGATAATTGTTCCCGGACAAGGTAAAATGTGTTGTAGTTTCTCCTATGTATATTTTAGTTCACGACTTCGTGTAACAACCTAATCCTGATAGTTTTGCGCTCCCAGACTCAACCCTGACCTTTGAAAGGGGGAAATGTAGAAATATAATCAAAATAAGGATTTATTATGTAAATTGGATGCCGATGGTTTAAGGACAATTCAGAGACCAACTTTTAAAATGTAATTTTGTGTGTATGGCTCAGTGAGCACACATGAACACATGCTTGATCACTTCCAAGTTCTTAGAAGTGAATCTCCATAGTTCTCCCCCTTGCTGGTTTGACTCCTTAACATGAATCAGAATTTATCATTCTTGTCATTGCCTATGCAACACAAGGTGTAGCATGTCATAGCTGAACCATAGGTTACCATCTTGCAAAGTTCAAAGTTATGAAGGAGACTTGCAAATTTGATGACAAACTTGTCAAAAACATACTTGCCACTAGACTTAATAAATTATATAGTTGAAATGCATCATCCTGTCAAATTTTATTTATTCATTAAGATTTTAGTAAAATTAGTTGTTGATCCAGGCTGTGCGTTTGTCTCAAGTTATACCTTATTCATTCTTCTTTTATCATGACACCAGCAGTTTTTGCCATTATATCATTTTGCACGATCAGTTAGATGTACCCCTACCACAAACTACCCTTCTAGGGCTTATGGCATGTTTCTTTCTTGACCATAGTGTCCTTGGTAAGTCTCCGATGGTGCATTGTGTTCTAAATGCAATCCCATTACATTGTGAAGGGCGTCTAAGATAATAGCGCATATTTCCTATAGCAATGCTAGAAGGATGAACTTTAGTAATAGATCTGTGTTGAAGTTTAGCCTTCATTTGGTTGGCATGTTAGGAGTTAGAAAACTTTGTTCAAAATAACTCTATGGGAGATCTGTATGATCAGTAGAGTTTCCATTTTCTTAGATTTTATACCCAAAGTGCACCAATTTTCCATTCCAGAACCATCCAATGCCCATGGTGGATTTAAATAATAACTATAAACCAATTCAAACTACATGAAATAGCTAAAGTAGCAAGAGAATGGAACACACGGAATCAGTGAAGCTATTAAAAAGCATTCATATGAAAATGTAACTCATGAAAATTTCTAATATTTTATAGACGCTAAAGGCAGGTACTGAGCTAGGAGCTGTGGAGCCTGGTTCTGGCTTCAAGAGGAAACATTTGAAAGAGAGAATGTTACTTTTCAAGCCACTGTAACTGCTGATCATGTATAGAAGTAGCTTCTAAATGGTTGGCGCAATTAAATTTTGAATGGATCTTGCAGCATAGAGGAATTTGAGCCTTAACACGAAGAAATATTAACATATTTTGGTAGGCTAATGGGGCTATGGTAGAATCATAAATGAGACTAGGAGCAGAAAGGGCTTAAGAATTGCCTTTGAAAAACCTTCAGAAATTTGATATATGTACTACAATAGTTGTACAATCAGCATTTGGAAATTTTAGGAAACTATGGCACATAATTTTTACTTGCATGAATATAGGCAGGCGTGCTCCAAACTGTGTTCTAAACAGATGCCTACATAAGTACTAAGCCTGAAATTCAGTAAGCATTATGATAAACTGTCCTCTGGCGATGATTTGGGTCATAATTGACTATGAGAGGGTTGAAAATTGTCTAGCACTCGAAGAAGTGTCCAAAATTTCTTAGGACAAGAATTTGGGTTTTAATTAAGTAAGACGGTGTTGCCAATTGGCAACTCCATGCCTAAAATCTTCTTTGTTTCGTCAAAACATAGATCACGCCTCAAAATCTCGATTGCAACTAAAATCAAGTACTTAATCGGGATTAGGGAGAAATTATTATTATTTTAAATAAAATGAGGACTTATTGTTACAGACTTGAGCAAAATATGCATTTTACAGGCTTGAGAAAGATATACAACGAATTTTCCATAATTCCCTCGCTAGGACAAGCAAACCCACCTAGACACAGAGCTTCGCTATACTTCAACGTGATGACTGAACTAATAAATAGCATAGATATGACTTATTTCCTCAGCTGGAATTCAGGCCTTGTGATTAGAAGCTTAGAACTTCATGGGTAGGTAACTAGTTTACATCTGCTGGGCAACCAGCTTTCATTTTGAATTTTATCTTTTAAACACCCTTTATTAGTTGTGAATACAATTCGTGGACTAATTTGAAGAAAAACAAATGGAATGCTCCAAATTTAACTTGAGAAATCAAATTAGTTTGTTGAGAATATTTAACTTCCATCCCCCTTGATTTCTCTTTATAAATACCCTTTCTTCATTATCATCTAATCATTTATCCTTCGTTTTAAACTTGAAGTGCCATTTAAGTCATCAAAAGTTAAATTGGCCACATAACATGATTTCAATAATGATTGACAAAGTTGTATAACCATTAAGAGTTCAGAGGCGAGTTGGGATTCTTTGCTATTCTTTTTCCCCCCTGCTATGACAATCCCAACCCTTCATCACAAGTCAAAACACCCCAAACCCCTGGGCCGCCTGTTTTATACCATTCCACACTATTGAATTTCATATTAGCATCATTGCTATCATGAGGGACTGCAAATCTGTTAGATCTCAACCCTCAAATTCTTTGCCGATAAAACTATAATAATTGATACGGAAATGTATTAAAAAAAAAAGATGAAGTGATAATTGAATGTAGTATTGTGGTTTGATGCTCAAAATTACAAAAATGCATTCATGTTTAAATATTTTCTATTACGAGTTGAAATTGGATATACTTCATGGAAATACCTTAAACTTTTGGCTGTTTACATAATCACACATTGAATATCGTTAAATTGAACACCCTAAACTATGTAAATTACAAATAAATACCTCAAACTTTTACTTTTAAGCTAATGCCATATGATGTCCTCGATGAAATCATTTTACCTTTATACTCCTCTTCATAATCTCTCTAAAAACAATGTAATGTGTTAACTTGAAAAACATGGTAAATTCAAGGTATTTATTAGAAATTTAGTGAGAAATATAACTCGTTTTCAGAGTATTTATCCGGAAAACACCAACAGTTAGCCTTGGAATATTTGTTTTAAAAAAAGTTTTTTTTTTGGGTTTTGACCCCCATTTAAATTGTACCCCTAGAATATTTTGCCCTACTTGACATAAAATCCTGTCACCTTCACTGGTTTGCAGTTGCCATCTCCATGCCTATAATCTTCTTTATTTTATCAGAAAATATATGATGACATCTTGAAAGATTTCGATTGCAGCTGCAATCGAGAATTTACACAAAGTAGGGCTATAAATTACTAAAAATGACGGCTTTCTCAACCGACGGGAGCAAACTTTATGATGGATTGTCCATAAATTTACCCAAAAATATAATTTTGGACAGGGTTAACAATAACCATTTCCATACCACTAAAATCTTCTTCCTTTCGTCAAACTTAGATCACATGTTTCAACATCTCAATCATCGCTAACATCAAGAAACTACACAAAATTAGGTCTAAAGTTTTTAAAAATTATCAAAAATGAGGATTCTTGACATAGATCACATCTTTCAAGATCTCAACATTACACATAGAAATTTGCAAATCTAACAAAAAAAGGAGGGATTTTTATGGCAAACCTGGGCAAAATTAACGATCAATTGACGAAATTTGGGGTGCTTCCCTGCCTCCTTCTTCAACCTCGAAGCGATGGGCTTGCATACTGTCTTTAGGGCTAGCGTTCCCAGCTTCACCACCGGAAGCATCATCTTTTATCCCCGATTGACCCCCTCAAACTAAGGTGTTCGTCTTTGTGTTATGAGGAAATGAGGCGATGGGAGAGGGGCGTTTTGGTCATTTCGGCGGTGAATGGACTGTCGGAGGCGGAGGCGGCGGCGGCGGCGGCGGCAACGGGAAAGGCAGCGGAAAAAATTTGATTTTGAGACACTGAACTAATATTTCTGGTTATTATTTCATCCTCAAATATTAAAAAAAAATTCTAAAAGATTTATTTAAATCAACAAACCAGGCCTTGCATATGGAGCATGAAACGGCCCAACTTTTATCCGCTGCGTATTCATGGTGTGTGAGCGCGTGATATTTATACTAAGAGACTATAAAGGATCTGAAGTGTAAAAGGTTTCCTTCATTTTATTAGAGCATAGAAGTGTAAAGTTTATGAAAATATAATATAATGGGTTAGAATATATATATATATATATATATATATATAGAGAGAGAGAGAGAGAGAGAATAATGGAGAAAAGAGCCATAGGAGGGAATTTCCTCCTATGGCATCGAAAAAACACACCCTCCATCGTGTTTTCCGACGATCGGACTCCATCATATTCATCGTTATCATCTAAGATGTGGGTACACCAAATTTTATGGGATTCTGCAACTTTTCACCGTTGATTTAGCAATGTAAAAAGTTCTATTGTCGGTAAACCGTTAATTTTGATAATTTAACGGTGAAAAGGTTGTAGAATCAAATGAAATTTGGTGTACCCATATCTTAGATGATAACGATGAAGATAATGGATGCCGATTGTCGGAAAACCCGATAGAGCTTGTATTTTTTCGACGCCATAGGAGGAAATTCCCTCCTATGGCATCTTTCCTCCATTATTCTAACGGAGAAAAGAGGCCATTTCCTCGGCTCCGTCGTGTTTCCGACGATCAGAACCCATCACGTTCATCGTAATAATCTAAGATGTGGGTACGAAAAAATACGTCCTCCGTCGTGTTTCCGACGATCGGAACCCATCATGTTCATCGTTATCATCTAAGATGTGGGCACACAAAATTTCATGTGATTCTACAACTTTTTCACTGTTGAATTAGTGCGTTCAAAATTAACGGTTTACCGACAATAGAACTTTTTATATTGCTAAATCAACGGTGAAAAGGTTGTAGAATCACATGAAATTTGGTGTACTCACATCTTAGATGATAACGATGAAGATGATGGATTCCGATCGTCGGAAAACACGATGGGGGTAGGAGGAAATTCAACGGACTCTTTCCTCCATTATTCTCTCTCTCTCTCTCTCCATATATATATATATATAAAGCATGCAGGTTAATGTGTCCAGTTGGCTGGGAACGGTCACATCAAATAGGTGAGGGGTTATTCCTGTGGTGTTGGGGGTAGGGAGCGCTACCGAGTGCCTGTAAATCTTGACAGCCTTGTTTTTCCCAATAGAATATATTAGGGTTAATTGGAAAAGGATATTGCGAATCATTATATAAATATGAAATGTAAGATATATACAAGCAGATGTTCTTTGAATTTAAGAAGGAAAAAAAAAAGCTTTTGGGTGCAGTTCAATGGGAAGTTGACCAACGGCCATAAAATGGTCAGAATGCTAAACTTGAGGACCAAGAAATAAAATACCGGTCCTAAACAATGCGTATATTTGCTTGGTGGAACCTTATTAATACAGTATGGCAAGCATATTCACTCATGATTTATGGACAAAATGCACAAACGCTTAGAACACGTGCAAGTCGTAGACTTTGAAAGATTACGAGGCTCTAATAAAATCTGTTTTTATATTTATGGCCACAAAATCTTGAGAACGAGGTATATATCAAGAATGTCAGATGAGAAAACCGAAACGCAATCTTAACATCAGTAGAGTTTCGGGTCGGTTCAGACGGAAATTTATTCTACTTTGTATGAATCAGGATTCTATGCTCTTATTTTCTCTGCTCAGTGAATAAAAATTCAAAAACCGTCATCGCAATTCCAAGAAAACCCATCCCAAACAACTTTCCCATCCTTGCTGGTCAATCCGAGGAGCAGGGACTCTGAATCCACATTACATGCTCACACGAAAAGCCAAGCATTTTTTTACAAGAATTCTCCACGCATATATGGGATAGTATGAGTTAAGGTTTTCTTTGTTGGATGCACTTAGTTATTCTTCTCGTGTAATTTTCAATTGAATCATTCATGATGCTTAGATATTCTTCATTTGTATTTTCAATTGAATCATTGATGAACATGATAAACTCCTTTACAAAAAAAGACAGATTGAATCTAATTTTTTAATCATTAAGAGCCCATCAATTGTATACTTAAAGGCCTGCTTGTCTTATTCATGCCAATGGGCCTGATTTTATTTTCCTCACCCTAGACCTTTTTTCTTTAAAAAAACAGAGCAAAGACAAAACAAAAACAACAACAAAATATTTGAGCTTAATAATTTTGTTCTCGTGTCTAAATTAATCTACAAAAGACAATATCTAAAAAACAGTGATACATGTATTTCTTTTCTTTTAATTTTCATAACTTGATTTATGGATGAATGTTTGTTAGATGATAAATATTAGTCTTCGGGCACATGTGTTGCATATGATTAAATTATTAAGAATTATTAAGGTTTCAATAACTTATCGAATAAAGATAATATGTTGAAAACTAAAAAGATTTGCTGATTTTATTATATAAAGAAAACCAAACTTGGAGGGCAGACATGGTTTTTGAATGTTTGTTAGAAAATAGCAATGTGATGACGTGGAGGAGGCTTCGTATCTCTTGCTATTTTTTCTTCCTGTTAACATTTGAAGGTCGAGGCTAATGTATAACATGGGATCCGTGGTTCTATCAGACTATCAGGTGAAGAGGGGACCCCAAAAAAAACATGTCCAGCAGGGTGCTTGCCACTTTTATGAAAAGTTGAGGTTGCAACCTATGCAATTGATTAGAAAGTTCAAACCCTTTACCCTTTGCATTATGCATTATCCAAAATAGGATAATGTTGGAAAGTTGCGTAGGGAATTTATTTTTCATGGTTTTTTTCGACAAAAAATATTTTTTCATGTTTCGAAAAAAAGCTCAGCTGGCGTCGATCGCCCAGGAAGCCGTGCAAGTAAGGCCCCAGTGCGCGGAGAGATTTAGTATTGTCCTTCATATTTCTGATCCTTCTCCTTTTTGTGTACCCTCCAGAACGTGGCCCTCGCCCTTCGCATGAAGACCGAGGTGGTAGCACCGGCGGTGGAGGCCGCGGGCCAGCTCGCTGCGTTGCAAGAGAGCTCCAGACTGGAGCAGGTGGCGATGTCGGCGAGGATCGCCGCCCTGGAGGGCGAGGTGAATGCCGGAAAAAGGGAGGTCGTCCGGCATCGTGAGTCCGCCGCAATCGCCGAGGGCAAATTCGAGGACTCCCTGGTGCTCGCCGGCAACCTTAAGAAGATGGTGAAGACCTTCCGGAAGGAACTGGGGGCGGCAGCCGAGGCTTACAAGTCGGCGGAATCGAGGGCCGTGGCGAGCTACAAGGGGTCGAGGGACTTTTACGACGATCTGGCTGTGGCCACGACTCGCATTTGGCACGATGCCCTTGATGCCGTCAAGTCTAGGTTGCCAGAGTTCAACGACGCGGATCTGCGGGCCGAGTTCCCCCTCGTGGGCGTCGACGAGCAAGGGGGAGAGGCTCCCGGCGTGGAGGGGGCCGAGGACCCAGCGCCCCCAGTGGTGGAGGTTGAGGACCTCGAGGTCGTGCCCGGGCCCGAGGTGTAGAGCCCCAGCTCTCCTGTCTTCATTTTGTTTTTCTTTTGGGTTCTGTAAGGCTGAGGAGCCAGAGAATACCTTTGTAAAAAACTTATGTTTGGCAGTAGCAATAAAGTTTTTCTTCTTCAGTTGTGAAAACGTTTTCTTTTCTGCCATCTGTTTACGAAGAACACTCGCTTTGGGTTATTTTTACTTGTGTTGTGCTTTCATGTCAGGTTGGCTCTCTGTCTAACGATCGTCCGTCGAGCTGACTGCAGTTTTTTTTTGCCGACGAGCGTCTCCGAGGAGGTATCTCATTGGGCCCCGAGGTCGAGGGGGAGATCGTTTAGGCTTGGACAGACCTGACATTCGTTCCTGATTTAGTGTATCGGCCGTCATCTGTGGGTGACCGGGTGGGGTGGCCGAGCAGGGTAGCTGTTCGGTCGTCTTCTTTCGAGGGCTAGGTTCTTTAAGGACGGTGGTAGGAAGCTACCAACCGTCGATGGTTGGGCAAGGACCCGACCGCCTCGGGGAGGAATATTGATCTTCGGCGTATGGCAGGGGAGCTGCCTGCTGTGGACAGCCGAGCGAGGGGACCTCGGGCTCGGCTGCCTCTGGGAGGGCTTTCGGATCCTTCAGGACGGGGATCGAGCAGGGTTACTGCCCAGTGCCTCTTGACGAGGACTTTGATCCCAGTCGGTTATGGTAGGAAGCTACCAGCCGGGGATAGCCGGGCAAGGACCCGACTGCCTCTGGGAGGACTTTGGTCCTTGGCGCGAGTAAAGCTATAAGTCTGTAGGAAGCCTACCCAGGACCCTTGGCCGGGCAGGGTTACTGCCCGGTGCCTCTTGGCGAGAGCTTTTGTCCTGAAAGATAGCCGAGTGAGGGAACCTCTGGCCTCGACTGCCTCTGGGAGGGCTTTTTTGATCCCCGGCGTTGTGGCAGGGAAGCTGCCCGCGGGGGATAGCCGAGCGAGGGAACCTCTGGTCTCGGCTGCCTCTGGGAGGGCTTTTTGATCCCCGACGTCGGGGCAGAGAAGCTGCTCGCGGGGGATAGCCGAGAGAGGGAACCTCAGGTCTCGATCGCCTCTAGGAGGGATTTTTGATCCCCGGCGTTGTGGCAGGGAAGCTGCCCGCGGGGGATAGCCGAGCGAGGGAACCTCTGGCCTTGACTGCCTCTGAGAGGGCTTTTTGATCCCCGGCGTCGGGGCAGGGAGGCTGCCTGTGGGGGATAGCCGAGTGAGGGAACCTCGAGCTCGGCTACCTCTGAGAGGGCTTTTTTTTTATCCCTGGCGTTGCGGCAGGGAAGCTGCCCGCTGGGGATAGCCGAGCGAGGGAACCTCGCGCTCGACTGCCTCTAGACGGCTTTTTGGTTCCCGGCGTTGCGGCAGGGAAGATGCCCGCTGGGGACGACCAAGCAGGGAAGCCGCTGGGCCAAATCTCGACGAGGTGTAGCCTGACCGTACAGCTGTAGGTGCGGGGGATGGGAACGGCCGGGGCAACGGCGCTCGCAGCCATCGCATTGAATGCGGGGGGAGGCGAAGCGATAGGGACGCGTCGCTTCGTTCCCACCGGATAACGCTCGATGAACGCCGCGTGGCGGAGACTCCCTAGGCGAAAGCGGGCGGCTGTTGGGCAGTGCAACGGGCTATATAAGGAGTACTGGTCCTCCCCCCCTTCGCAGACAGGCCATCGAGAATGCAGGATTTTCCGTTCACCATCCCCGACATCGTCAGCTTTGAAGATGTGTACCTCTACGATCCCTATTGCACCGAGGACACGGTGCAGTTGGTTTACGGGCGCATTAAGGATCACTTTGGCCGGTTGCTCCCCAGACGCTCCTCCCTGCTGCAGCTACCGATGTACTCCATCTGGAGGGCATCGCCGGGGCTTTACAACCCCGTGCCGAAGCTGCTCTTCGATAAGGCCATGGGCAAGCTGCGGTCTTTGAGGCGCTTCGGCCTAATCTCCGTGAATCGGCTGGCCCGCTCAGAGGCGCTCGTCCGCGAATGCTACGAGCAGAGGCTCGGGGTCGATGCCCGCGGGGGGAACCGGGGAAAAAGGCTGGAACGTGCGAAGCCCCGGCTGGTGGAGATTTTTACCGAGTATCACGAACAGTGCTCACTGCACCCCGTTCCCCCACTATTGTAACCCCCTCTTTTTTTGCATGTATGGCTGAGGAGCCCATAATACCTTTTAAATAAAACAAAGTTTTTCTTTATTTTTCGCAATGCTTCATTGATCTTTATCAAACTTAACAGTAGATCTTAGGAAGAACTCGCATTGCTTAAAAAACAAAAAAAGATGAAAGATGACTTTATTGGCTTGGGCCGAGCTCCCTGAAGGGATGTCGGCCCCCGTGCTTGGCATAAGGCATGTGGCTCCCTGAGCTCCGGGCTGGCCGTCCGCTGAAGCAAGCATGATCTGGCCGATGGTCAGGTCAGTGGGAGGGCGAGGCTATTCTTCCTCGCGGTCGGCCTGCCGTTTATCCCTTAGGTAGGTGGCGAGGTGCCCAGACCGGATGAGCTCCTCGACGTAGTCCCTCAATTGTTTGCAGTCCTCCGTGGCGTGGCCCGGCACCCAGTGGAAAGCGCAATAGGGGCCCCGGCTTTGCTTAGCGACCTGACGTGGGACCGGGGGGAACTTGAAGAACCCCTCATTCTGGGCCTCCTCCAGCAACACCGCGAGGGAGACATTGAGGGGGGTATACTCTTGGAATTTCGGATGGTAGGGTTGCTGACGCTCTGGCCCGTCCTCCCGAATCCTTTTCTTCTGGTCGGGCCGATCCGCTCGAGAAAGGTTGGCATTCACTTCGGATTCCAGCTGGACCTCGCGCTCGGTCCACGCCTTGACTTCGGCCATGGTCTTAGGTTGAGCCAGCGCGAAGGAGCGCAACCATTTTTTGTGCCTCGGACCAGACCTGAGCGCCATTATGACGGTCTCGTCCCGGTGATCGGGCACCTCGAGGAGGGCGTTGTAGAAGCGGGTTATGTAGGCCTTGAACGTTTCCTTGTCCCCGCTTTTGACCGTGAAGAGGTGGTCGACTGTGCGCTTCTGTCGACGGTTCCCCACGAAATGGCCGAGGAACTGGGTGGCCAGCTCGTCGAAGGTTGAAATTGAGCGGGGCTCGAGCCCTCGGAACCAGTCCCGACCCGCACGGATGAAGGTGGCCGGGAAGGCCCTGCACTGGGTGGCGTCGGAGTGATCTTGGAAGCTCATCCCCGCGGTGAAAGCGTCCAAGTGGTCCTTCGGGTCGGTTTTCCCGTCGAACAGAGAGACCTTCGGGAGCTTATTACGCGAGGAGACGCGCACGGCGAGCAGTTCCTCGGTGAATGGCTTCGTGAGCGAGTCGGAGGCGTACTTAGCGCCGTCGCTCGAGAAGTGAGCTTCTCGGCACATGCCCTCGATCTTCTTCTCGAGGGCGTCGAGCCGACCGTGGTACCTTGAGGAATCGGCGCCTCGGGATTCCCGGGCCCCGCTGCGGGCAGACTGCGTCTGGGAGCGGTCCCGGTTTCTCCTGATAAGGTGCCTCAGGTCCCGGGATGGGGAAGCCCTTGAGTCGCCGGGACGGACCCCTTCTGTGCGTTCCCGCCAACCATGATGGGGTCGGCCACGCTCGTGGATAGGAGAGGTGACTGACATTTCCTCAGGAGGGTAAGGGTCGCGAGGAGGCTCGGGGCGAGGCTCCCTGGCGGCGGATCTCGGCGTGGAGCCCTGGGACGCCCAGCGGGCCTCAGGGAGCATCGGTTCGAGGGACCGGTGGTGATAGGATGCAGCCTGCTGGTGGTTGGCCGTCCAGACAGGGACAGAGTCTTCTGGAGGCGGCGGAGCAGCGATCTGGGGCTCGGGCGCGGTCGTTTGGACGCGGACGAGGGCCTCCACGAGGGATTGCAGGCGATCTATCCGGCCTGCGAGGGCATTGATGACGGTCATGGGGGGAGGTTCATCCCCGCCTTCGATGAGCGGAAGGCGGCGGCCGGTACCGGGATTCCCAGGATGGTCGTCTGATATGAGAGAGGAGATGGGAAGGTCAACTTTGTATTTTGTGGAATTTGACGTTCCCACAGACGGCGCCAACTGATGGAGCTCCTTTTCGGGCCTCCGTCAGATGTTGTCTTCCGTTGATTTCGAGGTGAACTGGGTTGATTGTCCTTCGTTGCGTGTGGGTCTCAATGGGTTTTGAGAGGACAAGGTGGGATGAGGAGGCTGCCGCCGTATACCTGCAAAGAGGTCCCGGGATGGTTTGGTACCACCGAGGACCCTCCGACGCTCATGTTAGTGACAAGATCCGAGCAGAGTAACGGCGTAAGTGTAAAGAATGGCTTACTTGACCCCTCTGTGATGGGGGTTTATATAGCGGTGGCGGCACGCAGCAGCAGGCGCGAGAATCTCGCCGTCGGTTACGCCCGCGTAGAGAGCGGATCGCCCATTAATGGGGATCGTGATGGCGTGGAACGTGGGATGTTGCGGGCGGAGAATCCGCGCATGGCGAGATTCGCGGAGCGACGGTTACGCCTGTGAGTGGTGGAGTTGGTCGGAGGACCGAGGAGGACGGCCTCGGCAGGGAGCTCGGGATGAGCGGGGAGGCTGAGGAGTCTTGGTCCTATGGTGGCTCGAGGCGAGCTGAATGGCCGAGGAGGCTGACTTGCAGGGGCCTCGCGGAGGGCCAGCTTGTGCTTGCAGGTCGGGTGTGAGGCGGCCTGGTCGGCCTCCGCGGGCCCTTCCTCCTCAGTCCTGGGACACGTCATCTGCCACGTGTCCAGATATTGGAGGTCGTCGATATTGGGTGTCATCATGTTTCCTAATGGGTATAAATTGTACGAATAACTCAAGTGAAGAATATCTCAAGAAAATCAAACCACCATGTTCTCATAATTATAATTTAAATTATATTATTTTACTAATTTTAATATATAACCATCCTGTTTCGAAAAAAAACCCATATAGAAAATTTATTATGTCTATGGTCAACACCAACAGCTTCTTAGAATGGAGAGAATCTTTTGCAATCATTATCTAAAAGCGGTAAAATGAAAAGATTTTTCTCATCTGGAAAAAATTAGTATGTAAAAGCTTACAAGATGCAAACCATTTGCAAAATCTTAAATTGCTTTCCTTACATAAAACCCAAAGTTATTCAATAACTTACAAGTAGCTCGCATGCTTTGATCAGTTCTTGTATATAAGTTTTTTTCCCTCTGTTGCCACACCCAAAATGGCAATGGAAATCACTTATTTCCTTATTTACCCTCGATTCAACCTAGGCTCTCTCTTCAGCCTGATCAATTCCTTCTCCAAAACCCCAAATTTTGGCAAATACCCATTCCACAAATCATCAAAAAACAGGCAAAAAACACAAAAAGGAGAGGTTCCGGTGGCCGCCGCCGCCGCCCGTTTGGTGTAGTGGCCCCTGGCGACATTGCGATCGAAGAGCTCGCCGCCATCGCAGAGCTCCATGACGAGGTAAACAGCGGCGTGCATGTCCTTGTAGGTGTCCTTGAGAGTGACGATGCTGGGGTGTGGCGGCAGGGAGCGCATGATCTGGACCTTGCGGCGCACGTCGTCGACGTCGACGTCGACGGTGGTGCGGAGCTTGTTCTTGGAGATGGACTTCCAGGTGACCTGCTCGGCTGTGGCCTTGGGAAAGAAAGTTCCATTTTTTTTATGCAGTTTGACGATGATGTTAAATAAAATATAGGGAAAAAAGTTTTGATTTGTGTAGATTGGCGACGGTGGTCTCTAAAAATTGAATTTTTGCTGCCCTTGCTTGTTATGATCGGTTGTAATCGAAACTCTTGTCTAGATTTTTGGTTCTCGAATCTTGGAAAAAAATTGGATTTTGAACACTTAGGCTTCAATATATGTCCTTTTAAGGCTGAGAATAGTTACTTATTTTTGAGTCCAACTTTTGATGGTGCCGCTATATAAAACTCCCGCTAGGGTTCCTGAACCCAAATCACATCTCCTTCATCTTCTGTTAGATGCTTAATTAATATTTCTCTATTTTTGTCGGGCTCTCTTTTTTATTAGATAAACTGAGCACTGCATGGCCCTGCTATAGATCAGCTTGCGATTCTCACGATCGGTCTTCTTCTTCGCATTGCTCGCTTGCTTCGTTGCTACCGCCCATTCCTCAGCCCTCTTCCTCTTCTTGATGACCGATTCAGGGATCACCGTTTTAGCTTCAGCTTCGGCCATCTCTCTTCTTTTTCCTTCTTCTTCTTACTGCGATCACAAACAAAGAGAGAGGAGGAAAAAAAACTTAACATGATGAGATCGTGGCCGAATGATGAAACCCAACTTGAAAGCACGAAGAGAGAGAGAGAGAGAGGAGATGAGAGAGAATCACTACAACGTCGAAATAGATCTATTTCGTCGGGTGACACCAAATAGCCATGTTCCCGCCAAAATTTTCGGCCAAGACCTACTTCTTCCCTTACAAAAAAGCGGGAGAATCCTCAAAAAACGGGCATCACGTGTAAAACACATGGGCGTATATATGCAAAACATATGAGCGCTGAACATAAATAATTAAGGGCCAAACATGCATCACGTGTAAAACACGGGGGCGCTCATATGCAAAGCATATGAGCGCTGAACATAAATAACCAGGGTCAAACATGCCTCACGTGTTACATACGTGAGCGCTCTGAACATACACAGGTTAAAACCCACACTAGCGGTTACGTGTTAAACACGTGAGTGTTTTTGCCAATCACATGCAAAACATGTGAGCACCCTAATTTAAAATGTTCCTATCAAATTCTAGAATTAAATTCCATTTGGAAAATATTTCTTAATCTTCATTAAACTAGAAAAATCCTCTCTATTAAACAGATGATCCTTAGATCAAAAATTCAGCGGTGATCATTTGATAGAATAAAAATCTATCATAGGAAAATATTTTCCTAATTTTATAACAAGAATAAAATTCTATATTAACAAGATATCCATATTAAGAAAATATATTTCTAATCTTGTTAAACTAAAAAAATATGATAGAATAAAATTCTAATCTTGTTAAAACTAACAAGATATTCATAATCTTGTTAAATAAACAAGAAATCTTCTCTGTTAAATAGAGAGCCTTTGGATTAAAATTCCAACGGTGAATAAAATTCACCAATTGATCTAAAAGATCATGGAATCAATCGTGATCTCTCAATGAAGGATTTTCTTAACAAATTAATTCTTTTTCTTCTCATATAAATAATAGTAAGGAGAGGAGGAAAAAGGACACACAGAAAGAGGGGGGAAGAAAAATAGAGAGCGAATTAATTCTCTGAAGAAGGGGAACCCCTCCCAAAAGCTCTCACAAAAAGAGAATTTAATTCTCAAACCAAGAGTTTAACTCTTCTAAAAGAACTTAGTTCTTCCTCTGGTTAAGATCTGCAGAAACGGATCTCCCCACAAGTTGAGAATTTAATTCTCATCGGGGAGATTCTGTCATGCAGATTCAAAACCTAGGAGAAAGAATTGAATCCAAAAGAGTTTAACTCTTACAAAACATATAGGAATTTAAATCCTCTGGAACTAGGGTTTAACTCTTTAAAAAGAATTTAATCCCTACAAAAAACAAAAGGAGAAATTGATCCCTCGGAACCATAGAAGAACAGCCTGATGATTCATTAGCATTCAAACGCTACATAAAAACTCACGTGACCCCACGTGAGCACCTTCGAGGAACAAAGAGGGAAAGAATGAGATCTAGTCACGTGACCCCACGTGACCCCTGAGAAGTGCTCAACACTTATAAAAGAGAAAAGCGAATAAACCCTATTTTTGGAGCGCCTCATGTGATCCCACGTGAGCGCCTCAAATTCTTAGTGTTTAACACTATTTCAAGCGCCTCACGTGGGAGCACGTGAGCGCTAATCATACACTAGTGTTTAACACTACTTTAAGGCCTCACGTGGGAGCACGTGAGCGCCGATCATATATTAGTGTTTAACACTATGTGAGGCCAATATTAGCCAAACTTAGATCAAATCTCTCGGGGGAAATCAATCGAGCCCCTCATGCTCAGGGTCCCCCAAATCGATCTCAGTCCCAGAGATAGCTAATGAGCTTCTAACAGATGGCATCTAAAATGATGTTCATCCCACCATGATCTCTCCCCTCGATCTGGAATTTGGTTCAAGGGTACATCTCTCCACACCTCCAATACATGTCGGTGTAATTCTTCAACGTCTTCAGAGAGGTGGAGGGTCCCAATAACCAATAACTCTTAGCGCACCACCGAACAAGTTTTTCAAAATGGGGAGTAAATATAAAACACATATTAATTTGGGGGCGCTTCACGTGACCTCACGTGATTACTTGATAGTGCTTAGCACTCAGAAAAAGAAAAAGAGAATAAAACAAAGGCAATTTTCATTCTTCAGAGTGCCTCACGTGATCTCGCGTGACCCAATAGTGCTTAGCACTCAGAAAAGGAAAAAAGGAAATAAACCCAAGATAGCTTCCATTTTGGGGGCACCTCACATGTTCCCACGTGACCCCCAAACAGTTGTGTATAAAAGATGAAGAAAATTTCAAAGACAGCGCTCGCATTTTGAAGGCACCTCACGTGTCTGCACGTGACTGTTTGATGAACCAAGTGCTTAGCACTTATAAATGAAAGAGAAATAAAATCCAGAGAACAGTTCTCACCTCGGGCGCCTCACGTGCTCACACGTGAGCCAAGTGCTCATCACTTTTATATATATATAAGGGAATAAACTTAAGGAATGTCCACTTCGGGGCCCCTCACGTGTTCACACTTGAGCTTCTTCAAAGTCTATTGTTTAACACTGATTCAGTGCTTAGCACTACGGGGTGACTAAGGGAAACAACCTTAGCTCAAATTAGCCAAGTCTTCCGAAGCCAAGACCCTTTTTGTCACAAATCAACCGAGCCCCCATGTTCAGGTCTCCCCAAACTAATCCTAGTCCCAAAGATGACTAGTGTTCTCCTAACAGATGAAATCTAAATTGATGTTCATCCCATTCCCCAAATCGGGATATTGGTTCAAGGGTACATCTCTTCATACCTCTGATACATGTCGTTGTAATCCTTCAACGTCTTCAGGGAGATGGAAGGTCCCAATAACCGATAATTTTTTGTGCATCCCCAAATGGTTGAACCAAAACCACACAGACTATGACGTCTTTAAACTCGACTATGATGTCTTTAAACTTTACGGACTGTGGGGTCCTTAAACTCATGGACTATGACGTCCTTAAACTCATGGACTATGACGTCCTTAAACTTTATGGACTGTGAGGTCTTTACACTCATAGACTATGATGTCTTTAAACCGGACTATGAGGTCCTCAAACTCATGGACTATGATATTCTTAACTTTACGGACTATGATGTCCTTAAACTTTATGGACCGCAACGTCCCTAAACTAAAACAATAAAGCCCAAATGCTCTTTTGTTGGATCTAAATGATCCTGTTGAATAGATCTTAGTCTAAAAATAAGACTAACGTATCCTCAACAAACGTTTAAGTTGATCTTAGTCTCAAATGAGATTAATGATCCTTAAACCCAACCCAAACCCAAATCTAAGAAAATACGGATTTGGACTAATCCACGCCCTACGGGCGACAACATAAATTAGTCTCCGTATACAATCCACGAGCAACCAAAAATAAAACAAACATACACGACACAAAGTGACTATCTGGAGAAGGAGAAAATGGTTACCGCGATGCGGTAGCGTAATTAACTGCAGGGGCTTGTGCCTGCAGGGAAGAGCGTCCCCACAATCAAAAACCCCTCAAACGAGGGGGAATCTGACGAAATCTGCTACATCGGCCGCATCCGTCTAAACCTTCGATGCATGGTGGCATAAATCAACTTGGCATCTTCGGAGAGGTGGACGGATAAAACCAAATAACATCTGCCCCCAGATTCAGGCAAGACGTTTGTCTTCCCGGTTTCCGGCGGTAAACAGATTCTGGCACGCCCGGTGGGACCTTTTCCTCTTTCCACTCCACACATCGTGTGTCGTGTTTTTCCGCGATCAAATAATCACGGTATATATGTTTGTGGTTGCCCTTAAGGGAGGGGATACTGAAGCCGGCATTTCGTCTCTATAAAGAATGGCGTTTACTCCCATCCTAGCAACTCAGGCTCTGTCATATCTGGTGGAGTCAAGTATGGGCCACTTGCAATCTCAAATCTCTGCAATCCAGCTCTTCAAGAAATAAACGGGCTTCTCTTTAGGTCGATACCCCCACTTCCCACCCTCGGTGCCTCAACGCCGATGAAGGAAGCCCAGAGGAAGTCTGTCTTCCATATGCTGGTTCCCCAAATTGTAGCTTTGCCAACGAAATCAGTCCTCAAACAACTGACACCTGCCAAGGACCAAGGTCAACGTAGGGGCAGAATATTCAAACTCTCAAAGGAAACAGGGGGCAGGCTTAGCAAAATCCTGAAGCTAATCAAATCCCGGCCGTAAGAAACGGTCGACGTCGATATCGGCATTATACAAAATGAGCTGGGGGCAGTTCCCCGTATGGTCATGTTTCAACCCCAGTGGTGAATGTTGTTGTTCCAACTGGGAATAGCTTCAAACTGTTGCGAAGGGTCAGACAAAATTCTCCTACCGCAATATTGAAGAAGTCTCCGCAGCCCATGGAGATCCCACGAGAGCAGAAACCAGTTCGCTCCCTGAGACAACTTTCCTCATCTATATATAAGGTGTGGAAGCAGGTGAAGGGGGCTCACCCCAAGATGGATCCTGATATAGCGGTTCCTCCCAAAGCCAAAGCGACTTTTCATAAAAAAAAAGAGGCCCAATAAAGCTCAAGTGCCCGAAACAAACTCCAAAGGCCAAAACTCCAAACACCCCAAGCCTGAGGGCATGGTAGTTCACATAGTCTATGTGGTGAATTCCAAAGACGAAGTTTGAGCTTCTACTAGTCACCGACCTCAAACTCGGTCCCTGACAAAAGTTCAACTGCAAACGTGAAAAGCTGCAGGATATGCTCGCTCAGGCAGCAACAAATGCTAATCCATCGCCTAAGAAAAGTCCCGAGGACGCACCCGAAGAAAGAATAAAGAAGGAGTCGGATATTGATTTTCTAAAGCGTGCTCTGAAAAAGAGAGATGAAGAAGCGGCAGAAATGTCCACTAAAATGACCAGATGACCCTTTTGATTCAGAATATGGCTGGAATGATGGTTCAATCGGAACCACTGGCAGATGAACTGCCGGTAGTCGGTCTTAAAGATAAGCATGACATTTCAAATCCTATGCAAAGCTCGTCAATGGCTGAGGAGGAAATGATTCCTAAAAGCAAAGCTGAATGAATATATCGCTCAGCAAATCAAAGCTCACTACGCCAGTGAAGCCTCAAATAGATCAATCAAGATTGGTCGACCGTATCCGACATGGCACAATCAAATACAGTACCCGCCAGAGTACACACTTCCAACGTGCCACATGTACAAAGGAACTGAGAATTCTCGCCGGCACATTGCGCGATTTGAACCCATGTGTGGCAATACTGATATACTTCTCCTCTGACAGTTCATCGGCTGTCTGGCGGGTATTGTCTTCGAATGGTATGCGGAACTCCCGAATGACTCCATGAATACCTTCGACGAAATGGAGATGCCCTCATGTCAAATATTCGCTAGTGTAAATAAACGCACTACCGTGACGGCACTGGTCAACGAAAGGGTTAAACCGAATGAGACTTGGGTTCAATGTGTTACCCGATGGCGAAATCTCTGGTCAAATACAAGCAACGCATCGATAAAGTTGCAGCCATGGAAATGCTCATAGCCACCCTTGACCCAAATTCAAAGACGTCCTCGTATATGACCCTCTTCAAGCCGACAACCTTCGAAGAGCTCATGGATAAAATGACTCGATTGGATCAGCTGAGTCAAGACCCTTCATCATCTGATGAAGATGAATGAAAAGCGGAGGCAAGGTGGTATTTGTCACCGACACTTAACAAAAAAAATGAGCGAATTTGAAACAACCTGTCACCAAAATAGCGACGACGTGGGTACTCGCTCCCACCGAGGTATACACAGGGGGCATATTTCTCACTGGAGGAAGAATCTCTACGTAAGATAGTCCTTTCTTCTCAAAGATTAGAAAGGATATCAAGGGGCTTACAAACGAGTCCTGCAGTCAAGTGGAATATCCCACTTGAACCCCCAGAAAAAAAACAAAAAAAACGGTATGTCCACAAGCAAAATGGGCACCGATGAAAACCCAAAAGGACGCCGTGAGTAAAAACAGCAGGGCTACCGGCGAGTTTGTGAAAACCCGAAAGGGCGCAGACTCGTAAAATAAAAAAAACGGTACGTCCGTAAGCAAAATGGGCACGGATGAAAACCCGAAAGGGCTCCGTGAGTAAAAACAGCAGGGCTACCGGCGAGTTTGTGAGAACCCGAAATGGCGCAGACTCGTAAAAAATTCATGCACACTGGCAAGGTCCTCTCAACCTTATAAGGAGAAAATACCTGTGTGAGATCCTTACGACTCACAAAGGAGCAACACACTTAGGGATCCCCATGATTCCTGAGGAGAAACGCACTTACGAGATCCTCACGACTCGTAAGGAGAAACATCTTTATGAGATCCTTACGGCTCATGAAGTCAAAAACCTTAGTTGACAGGATCTTAATACTGTTTGCTAAGCCACCTTTGTTCGAATCGACAGAGGCAGATGATGATTCGCTCCTGGCAATATCCCAGTTGTAGCGATACTGAT
The DNA here is from genome assembly GCA_030015575.1 of Agapanthus africanus. Classification (NCBI taxonomy): domain Eukaryota; kingdom Viridiplantae; phylum Streptophyta; class Magnoliopsida; order Asparagales; family Amaryllidaceae; genus Agapanthus; species Agapanthus africanus. Next base: position 583,432,612 of record JASDDO010000016.1, on the reverse strand, counting down.
GCCTAAATCGGTATCAAATTCCAAGTCCTTTCATGGCAAATGATGATTCGCTCCTGGCAACATTCCAGCCGCAGGGATACTGGTGCAAGATTGGTATCAGATCTTGAGTTCTATACTCGGAATAAAAATGCATACAAAAATAGCCAAAATGATTAGGCAACTCGTAATAAAAAACAGCGAGTAAAAAAAACAACCGAAATGATTGGGCACCGTGAAAAATAGTCGAAATGATTCGGCAATCGCACCTTTCACGATACAAAAAGCTGAAATTATAGAGCATCGCGGGAAGAAAACAAAATATACATATGAAATAATGAAACTTCTGCCCTGCAGGTAAGTCCATACTGACCCATGTATACAACCCATGGGCATAAACGAAAGGGAACCACGTGTCCCAACAAACTCTGTCAAAGGGAAAAGTCAGATCTCGACAGTAATATCTGCATCCCAAAAGACCAACAATGGCGTTCTTTCTCAACTCCAGCAGGATGCAAACGGGACGTCAACAACCGACCTCAGGGTCGCAACCAATCGGAGCCACGACAAAGTCCTTAGTTCCAAATCTCGACGGCCACGTCTACAGCCTAGAGAACAACAATGGTGTTCCTCCTCATTCCAGCAGGATTCAGATGCGACATCACCAATTGGAGCCACGACAAAGTCCCCAATTCCAAGACTCTACGGTTCACAAATAACCTAGCATCATCCAATGACCCTGTCGCGGAAACACGTCAGCAAATGACCCCGTCTCGGAAATACGTCATCCAATGACTCTGTTTTGGAAACAAGTCAACCGACCCCCAGGGAAATCAGTGTCTTTGGAAAATATCTCGATTCATGGAAACCAGCGTCCTTGACGAGAACATCTCGATTCGCGTCGACCCGCAGAGAAATCAGTGTCTTTGCAGGAATACCTTGATTCGTCTCACCCCCCAGGGAAATCAGTGTCCTTGGCAAATATCTTGATTCAGGGAAATCAGCGTCCTTGAAGAGAACATCTCGATTCGCGTCGACCCGCAGAGAAATCAGTGTCTTTGAAGGAATACCTCGATTCGTCTCGACCTCCAGGGAAATCAGTGTTCTTGCAAAACCTCGATTCAGGGAAATCAGCGTCCTTGGCGAGAACCTCGATTCGGGTCGACCCGCAAGGAAATCAGTGTCTTTGCAGGAATCTCTCGATTCGTTTCGACCCCGAGGAAATCAGTGTCCTTGGCAAATATCTCGATTCAGGGAAATCAGCGTCCTCGACGAGAACATCTCGATTCGTGTCGACCCACAGAGAAATCAGTGTCTTTGCAGGAATACCTCGATTTGTCTCGACCCCCAGGGAAATCAGTATCCTTGGAAAAAATCTCGATTCAGGGAAACCAACGTCCTTGACGAGAACATCTCGATTTGCGTCGACCCGCGGAGAAATCAGTGTCTTTGCAGGAATACCTCGATTCGTCTCGACCCCCAGGGAAATCAGTGTCCTAGGCAAAAACCTCGATTCAGGGAAATCAGCGTCCTTGACGAGAACATCTCGATTCGCGTCGACCCGCAGAGAAATCAGTGTCTTTGCAGGAATCTCTCGATTCGTCTCAACTGCGAGGAAATCAGTGTCCTTGGCAAAAACCTCGATTTAGGGAAACCAACGTCCTTAACGAGAGCATCTCGATTCGTGTCGACCCGCAGAGAAATTAGTGTCTCTGCAGGAATATACGACGTCAGCAAAACGGAGCCACGACAAACTCCCTAGTTCTAAATCTTGACGGTTCACAGGCAACTTAGAGATCAACAGCGGCGTTCCTTCTTGTTAGTTATATGTATGCCCTGGAGGCCATTACTGTACATGAGATGTACATTGTAGTGGATGCCTGGACATATATAGGGAGGACTTTCTTGCTCGACATGATAGTATGCTATCTGGTTACTCTTTATCTTAACATGTACACTGATTGTCTCTCTGTTACATGTTGGTAAAGCCCTTAGGATGTGTACTTGACTACCTGGACTATGATGCAGATCATATTAGTGGGGACAGAGTAGTCCATAAGTACATCCTTTAAAGTCCCTAGTCGTGGGTGTATCGAGACGGGGCATCGATATACCAGAGTAGACTAGCGTATACTTTCTTGACCCATATAGATGGGCGATGGATGATCCCATATCCATTGGTGTTTGACATCAGAGATGGTATACGGGTGATCAGTGGAGACTTGGTACACTGGACGGACTTGCCGAGAACTCCCAGATGGTATTATACCTCACGTCAGATGGCAGTTCTCCGGTGACACTGGTACAGGTTAGTCTGTAGACCCGAGATCGTCATAGAGTCTTGTGTGATTCCCACTTTGCTTTGATTTCCACCTTACCACGTCCAAGAGGGCATGCAAAATGGTGGTTTTTGGGTACAGTCCCGAGTCACATGGAGGCAATGAGCGATAGGAGGGGTTTCGTCTCTCCGGGTATTGGGGGTTGATGTTGCGCTGTGCTCGATTGGCCATAACAGGGAAGGCCCTGGCCAGGGCTGGTTTTGAGATTTACTGGTAAGTGTTACCAGTAGTTTCTCGACCCGTTATGAGCCTCATATCGGCATGACTTATCGGTTATTGGGGTCTGACGTTTACCACCCCTAGACTTAATATACGACATATCAGACGAGGAGACCGGACTGTACGGTAGTGTTACTATCAGGATTTTGCAGGAGTTGGAGCGGGCTTGCTTGCTGATCTTCTGATCGCTCAATACCCGGATAGTCGTTACGTCCAGCTAGTACCGCTGACGACTTGTGGGTGCTTGATGTGATCATCACCTACTGCCGGCGTATTGACGAGTCTTTAGAGTCCTACATAGAGGTTTTACTGGCTCAGGCAAAATGAAATAGGAGCGTATATGTGATATGTGCGGGACCGAGAATAATGCGTGTATGTGATACCGTATTCTATTCTCGCGACTTTTGTATCGGTCGGTTATATGTGATATAGCCGGGGTATCGAATCAAGTGTTGATTCGATAAGTTGGTACATTTAATGTTAGTCGGTTATATGTGATATAGCCGGATTATTAAATCAAGAGTTGATTTGATAATTTAGTGTATAATTGTATATGTGATATACTAATTTACATTAACTAACATTAGCTCACTTAAGCATTCTTTTCTCACATGTATGTACATGTAATATATATGTGATATATATTGATGTGCATTATTTATTTGTGTGTGTCATGGTTGTTGATACACTTTATATGGGTGTATAAGACATACACCATTTTAATTATAATGGTGGGGTTTTAATATTCAAAGTAAATACAAAAATTAGTGGATAATTGTTCAAAGCATGAAGCTTGTTGAAACTTGTGAGTGCTTTGACAAAGTCCACCCATTTTGTTTTACTTAGGATATTTATTAACCTAACCACTATAATTAGCCATGGTTATGTCTCTACATGAGTTTGTATATGATACACACTCACCCATGGTTAATGATCTCACTTTGGATTAAGCTCATTATCTTCTTCTTTCTTCATCTTCTTCTTCCAAAAGAAAAGCTTGCTAGGGTTTGATAAAAGTGAGAAAGTAATGTGAGAAAAGAAATTCTAAAGTGAGCTCACTTCCTATTACACCATCCTCTACTAGATTAGAACTTTAGTATAGGGTGTTTGCTTCACTTTGGTGAAGTGGTAGCTTGAGTTAGTAATCCATCGACGTAGATCATTTTCGGCCTCGAAGACTTCAAGCAAGACCTTTGCCTTCTTCTCATGGAGCCATCCAAGAGTCCAGGAACACCATGATCGCAGCGAAGGGACTACTACAACGAGCTTTTGAAGTGAAGGACCGATCTACAAAGGTTGTATTTCTATTTCACTTAGATGTAAAATGGTTTACATATGTTTTCGTATTATTTTCTAGTCATCGATTCTTGTTTAGAGTTCCTTGAAACGACAAATTTTTGAAAATGGCATGGACGATACCTCCTGAAACCTTGCTGCCGTCGATAGGATCCCTACAGTAGTATCAGTGCCTAGCTAGGAAATTATACGGATAATTTTAGATTACGAAAATGAAACGAACTCCGAAACTTGAAATACTAAAACCTGCATTCTGTCGATTTTAAAATGAGCTCCAAAAATTTTGCAAACAAGTACAGAATCATCTATGCGCAGAAATAAGAACATGGGAAAAATTGGGGTCCCTGTGTTCGGATTTGGACCGAGCACAAGGGCACAAAATCTGAGGAGGCCGGCCTGGCATGGAGGAAATGGGTCCAAATTTTTTCCATGCTCTGGGCTCTAGGTTTTGGTATTTCAGGTGTTGTTTATTTTTGCTACTTTTTCATGTGATGATTAACTCAATGCAAAGGCAACTCGGAGTGTTTCGTAGTCGTAATTTTAACTGTTTTCGGGTTATTTTAGACGTCGTTAAAAAGTTCAATCGGATATCAAATACCCATTTTAACCCTTGCTGAAAATTTCCAAGTGTTGGAATTTTCTTAAGTTAATTATATTCGATAGTCGTGTAAGTAACTCTATGGACCCTCTAGAAGAACAAAAACCTTAACTCGATTCTATGCCCTCGGAACCGCGACTGAACCTTAAGGTTTGCCGTAGTTTCGCGGTGTCATAGGTGAGGCGTTAGTTTGGCCCTTCTACGGCTGGATCATAGGTTCTGTGGCAAGTTTTTGGGTACTTTAACTTCGCTCAAGTTTTGAGATTTTCTGGTAATTTTGGGTGTTTGTTGATTCGATCGGAATGTTTAACATCGTCTAGTTTTTTCTGCGACCGTAAATGTAATATGTGGTGTATCGCCGGTTTCGTTGCTATATGTCAACGATAATTGGGATACGCATATTTACTTACGTTGATGACATGTGATGTTATGTGTTGCTGTATATGTTATATTGGATCGTCGTGTTTTGAATAACCGGGGCTTTTATGTGAGATGGGAGTTTTTATTTTCATTCATGTAAAATTCAATGTATGTAATATTCTTTTATTGGGGCACTTCCGGGTTGAGGTTGATATCTCCATTGTTGTATATTATTTACTTTTCCGCATTAGGATAGACCCAAGGAGGGGAGCACAAGTAACCGGGTTTTAGAGTCCAGTGGGAGACCAACTCGAGGAGTCGAGTCCGGGTCTCCTAACTCTAGAATTGGTAGGGTTGCTTTCCGCTCTCGTAGGGGTCTAGGGGTGTGGGTTTGGTTATTCATCGCGACCGTGGAATCCGTGTTTTATACAGGCTCAAAATAAAACACGGAGCTCCTAGTATATCCATTATTTCATATGTTTCTTCTGCTGCGATATCTGTGATGTGATCATTTGATATGTTGTGATAGATACAGTATACAGTATATATGATATATTATATAGACGTTGCTTATGTTTTACACCCATGCTAGCACTGCCCCGCTCTGCCGTTAGTTACCTAACCTAACGGTGCACGAGGGGACATCGATGCGTATCTGGATGGCATAAGCGTACGTTGTATTTATCTGTGATGTTTAGGTGACTTAAATGATGGGACTTCATTAATGTGATTAATGAAAGAAAAGAAACCTAAAAGATATTGTAGAATCAAATTTTCAAAGAGGGTAGCTACAGTTATTGCTTTGCATAGTGATATATATGATATATCCCGCACCTTATTCGATAAGGAAAGAGCCGAGATCCCTTCACCGGGAGTGACCTCTTTAGTAATAACTGGCAAATGCTATAAATACACGGTTTGTCTTTTGATTGCTTCTATAGTTTTTGCTTTGCATAGTGGTATTTGTGAAATATCCTGCACCTCATTCGATGAAGAAAGAGCCGACGATCCTTTCACCGGGAGTGACCTCTTTAGCAAAACTAGTAAAACCCTAAAAAAACACTCCTTTTCAAAATTCATTCGATTCTACAACGATATCAAGTTCATTACGCAAAGGGTTTTCAGAAAAACCTGTCATAGCCCTCCATCATTTCAGATAAGTCCTACTTAGTATTCGTGCTACGTTTGTTGGCCTGCGTCAAGGCGTAGTGTACGGTAGCTGACTAGTATTTATTTGCTTATGCATATGATGCAGATTGGATTAGGGTAGTCGTGCGACTTTGTTGGCCTGCGTCAAGGGTCGTGCGGGTGGGTTTAATTCAATCAAGAAATGACGGGTTGAACTTGACTATCGCACTATGGTTTGTTGGCCTGCGTCAAGGTCATGGGACGCTAGGGGCAAAATATTATCGGGAATTTCAAATGTTGAAATTTGCAATGAAATTGCATACCTTCTATGAGATAGTTGGATCCCGATACCCACTGCGAGTAATTGTTACTCCTGAGAGAGTTTTACACAGGACAATTAGCCAATCAAGTAGGTGTCTAGAAAAGTGTCAACGGGGTTACGCCCCTGGGAAAACGAGGTTTATTTTAATTAGGTCCGTGCGAAAGCACGGGGAACCTCCCTCAAAGTACCGACACTGGCCTGGCTGAAAGATTGGAGAAACTGTAGGGCGTAATTAATCCCGGCTAGTCTTTCTTTTTAGGGTTTGAAGGAAGATTTGATAAAAACAGTGGGAGCCATCCTGATTAGATAAAATAATAACCAATCTGATTTTGCAAGAGCACACGCTGAGTGTTTTCTTCTCTCTCTCTCCAGGTAGCGACCATGTTACGCCTTAATCAAGATAATAATACGGATGTATTGACTGAACCCGCTTGTTATACTGTGCTGGGAAACGTTGGTCCCGCTCCAACTTATAATTGTTATAAGACCGAGCAGGAAATAGGGGATTACCAGGATTCCCGTGCCGCCCAAACGAAGAAAGTGCATGATGATGCATCTTCTTCGGGTGTGTTCATTACCGAGAACTGTTTTCTCAGTATCCTCTACGTCCTGGGTATGTGATATCGGATTAGGATCGCATATATGTAATCTGTTATATGGGCTACAGACAGGTAGAGAACTGAGAATGGGTGATAAAAATTTCAAGAGTTGGAAACAGTGCAATTGTTGCAGCCAAGTTGTTGGCAGTTATCACCCTGTATTACCAAATACATTGATTCTGAACGAATGTTATTAGATACCGAACCTGATATACAATATCATATCGGTCTCTTTATTTAGTAAAGAAGGATATAATTTTGTATTGTTGGATAATGTTTTGAACATTTCCTATATCAAGAGTTGATAGGGTCAGGCACGTTATCTAAAAGCATATACGTTCTAAATCAAACCACAGTTCTTAACGTACAAAACACACACAAGAGGAAAAGTTCAGAAATGAACGAATCCTTCTTGAGGCACTGTAGACTAGGTCATGTTAATGCGACCCGACTAGCTAAGTTACATTAAAATGCATATTTAAATCAGTTTGAATTTACATCTTGTGAAACTTGCCAGTCATGTCACAAAGATAATATGACCACAGCTCCGTTTAAAGGAAACAGAGAAAGAGTTAGTGAACTCTTAGGATTGATACATGATGATGTATGTAAGTCCCCTGCCTACACATGCTAGGACTGGTTCTTTGTACTTCATTACATTCACTGATGATCTCTCATGATTCGGACATATGTTCCTGTTGAAACACAAGCCTGAAGCTTTTGAGAAACTCAATGAATATAAGTCAGAAGTAGAGAACCAAAACGGGTATAAGTATTATGTCCTTTGATGTGATCAGGGAGGAGAATACTTGAGCACAGAATTCTAGGATTATTCTAAAGGAGAATGAGATTCTCTCTCAGCATTACTCCTCCGTATACACCACAGCACAACGGTGTATCGGGGCGGAGCGATTGCACCCTATTAGATATGGTGCGCTCTATGATGAGTATTACTGAGTTGCCTATTTCCTTTTGGGGGTTATGCACTTGTGAAGCTGTATACCTATTGAATGACATTCCAACCAAATCAGGTGCCTACCACTCCATATGCGATATGGTATGGGAAGAGCCCATCTCTTAAGCAAGTTAAGATTTGGGGTTGTTCGGCCTATGTCTAGAAAGCAAAATACGGACAAGCTCGAGGCAAGGTCAGTTCTGTGAAAGTTTGTTGGATATCCCAAGCATTCGCAAGGGAATATCTTCTACCGCACCAAGGAACAAAAGGTGTTTTATTTCTCGGCATGCCACCTTTTTAGAAAAGGAATTTATTTTGGAAAGAAATTTGTGGTCATGAGGTAGAACTGGAAGGAGTTCCAGCTATACAAACTACAGCTGATGATTTGGTAGAACCGAAGGATTCAAGAGCTCCCAACGAACCTTAGCCACTCCGCCGATCTGGTAGGGTTCCTCACCCACCTGAGAGTTACTTTGGTTTCTCTATGACAATGGGAGCGAGGATCGCATCATGAGATGATGACCCAACTAGTTTCGAGAAGGCCATCAAGAGTGGGGACTCTGTAAGAATGGCTGGATGCTATGCGATCTGAGAAGGAATCTATGTACACCAACGAAGTATGGACTTTGGTTGCTATATCTAAAGGGTTAAATCCCCATTAGGAGGAAGTATATCTTGAGAAGATTACTTGGTGTACATGGAAAAATTGAGACTTTCAAAGCTAAGACTCATTGTAAAAGGTTCTCGTCATCGACCAGGTGTGGTTTAATGATGTAACCTTTTCTCCAATGGCTATGCTTAAGTCCATCCGGATACTACTTGCCACTGCTGCATACCATGACTACGATATCTGACGGTTGGGTGTCATGACTGCTTTTCTAAATACTGATTTAGAAGAGAGCGTCTATAAGTACACAGCCAGTGGGCTTCGTAGACAGTAGGAGCAGCAGAAACATGTGCAAGTTGCTTTATGAGTTAAAGCAGGCATCACGGAGTTGGAACATCTGTTTTGATATGGTAGTCAAAGAGTTTGACTTTATCAAAATGGTAGATGAACCTTGTATATACAAAAAGGTAGTAGGGAGTGTGGTGGTGATCTTCGTATTGTATGTGGATGACATACTCTTGATAGGAAAGGAGTTTCCTATGCTACACTCGGTCAATTTCCTCTTATCACAAGGATTCTCTATATAGGATCAAGGTGATACCTCCTAAATCCTGGATTTAGGATCTATGAGATAGATCTAAATGGATGTTAGGATTCTCACTAGGTGTAGTGAGATGGTATCAATCGATCCTGGTAAGAATCACTGGATAGCTTCCAGAGTGATAAGGTCGACTGAATGTCAGTCACAGGCATTGTCTTTACCCTCAGTGGAGGGACGGTATGTTGGAAGAGTTCCAAGATGGATACCGTAGCATACTAGACGATAAAGGCTGGATACATCGCTACCTAAGATGCTACCAAAGAGGCAGTCTGGGTGTATATTAGTTCATGAGATGAACTTTGTTCCTACCATTGTGTGACAATAGGGTTATGGCTTATGCCTAGGAACGCCCGTCCCATCAGTGATCCAGACATATTTTAAGGCGGTATCACCTGATCATGGAGATGGTTAATCTCCAGGGGATCGAGGTTAGGAGAGTAGACTCAGAGGACGACACGGCGGATCCACTCACAAAGGCCTTTTCCCAGAGAGAGACTTTATGGGATGGTTGAGTATGAGATACTACAACCACTGTTATCAGATGGCCCTAGTGTAAGTGGGAGATTGTTAGTTATATGTATGCCTTAGAGGGCATTACTGTACATAAGATGTACATTGTAGTGGATGCTTGGACATATATAGTGAGGAATTTCTTGCTCGACATGATAGTATGCTATCTGGTTACTCTTTATCTTAACATGTACACTGATTGTCTCTCTGTTACATGTTGGTAAAGCCCTTGGGATGTGTACTTGACTACCTGGACTATGATGCAGATCATACTAGTGGGGACAGAGTAGTCCATAAGTACATCCTTTAAAGTCCCTAGTCATGGGTGTATCGAGACGGGGCATCGATATACCAGAGTAGACTAGCGTATACCTTCTCGACCCATATAGATGGGCGATGGATGATCCTATATCCATTGGTGTTAGACATCAAAGATGGTATATGGGTGCTCAGTGGAGACTGGGTACACTGGACGGACTCGCCGAGAACTCCCAGATGTATTATACCTCACGTCAGATGGCAGTTCTCTGGTGACACTGGTACAGGTTAGTCTGTAGAACCGAGATCGTCATAGAGTCTTGTGTGATTCCCACCGTGCTTTGATTTCCACCTTACCACGTCTAAGTGGACGTGCAAAACTGTGGTTTTTGGATACAGTCCCGAGTCACATGGAGGCAATGAGCAATAGGAGGGGTTTCGTCTCTCCCGGTATTGGGGGTTGATGTTGCGCTGTGCTCGATTGGCCATAACAGGGAAGTCCCTGGCCAGGGCTGGTTTAGAGATTTACTGGTAAGTGTTACCAGGAGTTTATCGACCCTTTATGAGCCTCATATCGGCATGACTTATCGGTTATTGGGGTCTGACGTTTACCACCCCTAGACTTCATATGCAACATATCAGACGAGGAGACCGGACTGTACGGTAGTATTACTGTCAGGCTTTTGCAGGAGTTAGAGCGAGCTTGCTTGCTGATCTTCTGATCGCTCAATACCCGGGTAGTCGTTACGTCCAGCTAGTACCGCTGACGGCTTGTGGGTGCTTGATGTGATCATCACCTACTGCCGGCGTATTGATGAGTCTTTAGAGTCCTACATAGAGGTTTTACTGGCTCAGGCAAAACGAAATAGGAGCGCATATGTGATATGTGCGGGACCGAGAATAATGCGTGTATGTGATACTGTATTCTATTCTCATGAATTTTGTATCGGTCGGTTATATGTGATATAGCCGGGTTATCGAATCATGTGTTGATTCGATAAGTTGGTACATTTAATGTTAGTCGGTTATATGTGATATAGCCGGATTATTAAATCAAGAGTTGATTTGATAATTTGGTGTATAATTGTATATGTGATATACTAATTTACATTAACTAACATTAGCTCACTTAAGCATTCTTTTCTCACATGTGTGTACATGTAATATATATGTGATATATATTGATGTGCATTATTTATTTGTGTGTCATGGTTGTTGATACACTTTACATGGGTGTATAAGATATACATTATTTTAATTATAATGGTGGGGTTTTAATATTCAAAGTAAATACAAAAATTAGTGGATAATTGTTCAAAGCATGAAGCTTGTTGAAGCTTGTGAGTGCTTTGACAAAGTCCACCCATTTTGTTTTACTTAGGATATTTATTAACCTAACCACTATAATTAGCCATGGTTATGTCTCTACATGAGTTTGTATATGATACACACTCACCCATGGTTAATGATCTCACTTTGGATTAAGCTCATTATCCTCTTCTTTCTTCATCTTCTTCTTCCAAAAGAAAAGCTTGCTAGGGTTTGATAAAAGTGAGAAAGTAATGTGAGAAAAGAAATTCTAAAGTGAGCCCACTTCCTATTACACCATCCTCTACTAGATTAGCACTTTAGTATAGGGTGTTTGCTTCACTTTGGTGAAGTGAGTTAGTAATCTCTCGACGTAGATCATCTTCGGCCTCGAAGAATTCAAGCAAGACCGTTGCCTTCTTCTCATGGAACCGTCCAAGAGTCCGGGAGCACCATGATCGCAGCGAAGGGACTACTACAAGGAGCTTTTGAAGTGAAGGACCGATTTACAAAGGTTGTATTTCTATTTCACATATATGTAAAATGGTTTACATATGTTTTAGTATTATTTTCTAGTCATCGATTCTTGTTTAGAGTTCCTTGAAACGACAAATTTTTGAAAATGGCATGGACGATCCCTCCCGAAACCTTGCTGCCGTCGATAGGATCCCTACACTTCTCAACTCCAGCTGGATGCAGATGCAACGTTAATAACTGACCCCAGGGTCAAAACAACGGAGCCATGGCAAAATACCTAGTTCCAAGCCTCGACGGTTCACAGGCAACCTAGAGACAACCGCGACATTCGTCTCGTTACAGCAGACACAATGCCAACAAACGAAGCAAAGGAAAATCCCTAGCTTCAGGGTCTTGACGGCAACTTAAATAAAATCTGAAAGACTATCGGAGATCATCCCACTCCAGCGCGGAGTGGTCATGACTCATCGGGGCTCCTAAACTGAGCCTAACCTCAAGTAAAAAGCAACATGGAATATCCCTAACGCTTGTTCTTTCAACGGTAATATCACCTAGAAGATTACTTGAAGACATCTTGTCCAGCCCCTGAAGGGATTAGAGACACGACAGTCGCGGGGTTACTCGAACAGTAAGATTGCGTATCGAGGAATACACCGGCTAACGCGGCGGTACGACGGGTAAAAAGAACCCTAATACCACAGACCCTAACGGACTTCTATTAGCAGTAGTTAACTGTGACGTTAAGACATCCTTGCGAAAACTTCTCGATTCGTCTCGACTCGTGAGGAAATTAGTGTCCTTGTGAGAACTTTTCGATTCGTCTCGACTCGTAGGGAAAAACCTTAAGCAATGGTGATAAGGACCTGTTTCTTAAGCACTGGGCCCTGCAAGTCGGTCCAAGATGGACTATTGCATACTATTCACGGGCCACACTCTCCAAATTCGAATCTTGACAAGGAGGGAAACAACCACCTACGAGTCCTTTCGACTTGTAAGCGGGAAAATTCTCTTGTGAGATCCTTACGACTCTCAAGAGAAAACACACACTTAGGTGTCCTCACGACTCGTAAGGAGAAAATACTCTTGTGAGATCCTTACGACTCCCAAAAGCTCTCACAAAAAGAGAATTTAATTCTCAAACCAAGAGTTTAACACTTCTAAAAGAACTTAGTTCTTCCTCTGGTTAAGATCTGCAGAAACGGATCTCCGCACAAGTTGAGAATTTAATTCTCATCGGGAAGATTCTGTCATACAGATTCAAAATCTAGGGGAAAGAACTGAATCCAAAAGAGTTTAACTCTTACAAAACATATAGGAATTTAATTCCTCTGGAACTAGGGTTTAACTCTTTAAAAAGAATTTAATCCCTATAAAGAACAAAAGGAGAACTTCATCCCTTGGAACCATAGAAGAACAGCCTGATGATTGATTAGCATTCAAACGCTACATAAAAGCTCACGTGATCCCACGTGAGCACCTTTGAGGAACATAGAGGGAAATAATGAGATCTAGTCATGTGACCCCACGTGACCCCTGAGAAGGGCTCAGCACTTATAAAAGAGAAAAGGGAATAAACCCTATTTTTGGAGCGTCTCACGTGATCCCACGTGAGCGCCTCAAATTCTTAGTGTTTAATACTATTTCAAGCGCCTCACGTGGGAGCACGTGAGCGCTGATCATACACTAGTGTTTTACACTACTTTAAGGCCTCACGTGGGTGCACATGAGCGCCGATCATATATTAGTGTTTAACACTATGAGAGGCCAATATTAGCCAAACTTAGATCAAATCTCCTGAGGGCAATCAATCGATCCCCTCATGCTCAGGGTCCCCCAAACCGATCTCAGCCCCATAGATAGCTAATGAGCTCCTAACAGATGGCATCTAAAATGATGTTCATCCCATCAAGATCTCTCCCCTCGATCTGGAATTTGGTTCAAGGGTACATCTCTCCACACCTCCGATACATGTCGTTGTAATTTTTCAACGTCTTCAGAGAAGTGGAGGGTCTCAATAACCAATAACTCTTGGTGCACCACCGAACAAGCTTTTCAAAAAGGGGAGTAAATCTAAAACACGTCTCAATTTGGGGGCGCCTCACGTGATCTCACGTGATTCCTTGATAGTGCTTAGCACTCAGAAAAAGAAAAGGAGAATAAAAAAATGCAATTTTCATTCTTCAGAGTGCCTCACGTGATCTCACGTGATCCAATAGTGCTTAGCACTCAGAAAAGGAAAAAGGGAATAAACCCAAGATAACTCCCATTTTGGGGGCACCTCACATGTTCCCACGTGACCCCTAAACAGTTGTGTATAAAAAATGAAGAAAATTCCAAAGACAGCGCTCGCATTTTGAAGGCACCTCACGTGTCTGCACGTGACTGTTTGATGAACCAAGTGCTTAGCACTTATAAATGAAAGAGAAATAAAATCCAGAGAACAGTTCTCATCTCGGGCGCCTCACATGATCACACGTGAGCCAAGTGCTCATCACTTTTATATATATATGAGGGAATAAACTCAAAGAACAATGCCCACTTTGGGGCCCCTCACGTGTTCACACGTGAGATTCTCCAAAGTCTAGTGTTTAACACTGATTCAGTACTTAGCACTATGGGGTGACTAAGGGAAATCAACCTTAGCTCAAATTAGCCAAGTCTTTCGAAGCCAAGACCCTTTTTGTCACCAATCAACCGAGCCCCCATGTTCAGGTCTCCCCAAACTAATCCTAGTCCCAAAGATGACTAGTGTTCTCCTAACAGATGACATCTAAATTGATGTTCATCCCATTGCCCAAATCGGGATATTGGTTCAAGAGTACATCTCTTCATACCTCTGATACATGTCGTTGTAATCCTTCAACGTCTTCAGAGAGATGAAGGGTCCCAATAACCGATAACTTTTGGTGCATCTCCAAACGGTTGAACCAAAACCACACAGACTATGACGTCTTTAAACTGGACTATGATGTCCTTAAACTTTACGGACTGTGGGGTCCTTAAACTCATGGACTATGATGTCCTTAAACTTTATGGACCGTGAGGTCTTTAAACTCATCGACTATGATGTCTTTAAAATGGACTATGAGGTCCTCAAACTCATGGACTATGATGTCCTTAAACTTTACGGACTATGATGTCCTTAAACTTTATGGACCGCAACGTCCCTAAACTAAAACAATAGAGCCCAAATGCTCTTTTGTTGGATCTAAATGATCTTTTTGAGTAGATCTTAGTCTAAAAATTAGACTAACGTAGGCTCAACAAACGTTTAAGTTGATCTTATTCTCAAATGAAATTAACGATCCTTAAACCCAACCCAAACCCAAATCTAAGAAAATATAGATTTGGACAAATCCACGCCCTACGGGCGACAACATAAATTAGTCTCCGTATACAATTCACGGGCAACCAAAAATAAAACAAACACACACGACACAAAGTGACCATCTGGAGAAGGAGAAAATGGTTACCGCGATGTAGTACCGTAATTAACTGTAGGGGTTTGCACCTGCAGGGAAGAGCGCCCCCACAATCAAAACCCCTCAAACGAGGGGGAATCTGACGAAGTTTGCTACATCGGCCGCATCCGTCTAAACCTTCGATGCACGGTGCCATAAATCAACTTGGTATCTTCAGAGAGGTGGACGGATAACACCAAATAGCATCTGCCCCCAAATTCAGGCAAGACGTTTGTCTTCCCGGTTTCCGGCGGTAAACAAGCCACGAAAGTACGCCAACGCAATCGGTTGTGGCGTAATAGGTTATTTCGATGGCTAAAATACGTCGCAATAATTTAAACTATATCGACGGCTAATTCCCGAAATAGTTTTTTTCTTTCTCGACGGGTTATTTCTGTCGAAATATATAAGTTTTTTAAGTTCAAAAAATTGTTTCAGGAATCATTTAAAAATCCTTTTCTATATTTCGACGGGAAATTGCCGTCGAAATAAGTCTATTTCGACGGGCCAGTTCCGTCGAAATAGTCTATTTTGACGGAAATTTTCCGTCGAAATAGAGTGGATTACAGTAAAAAAAATTTAAAACAGCCAAGAAAATCTCCAATCCATTATGTTCTAATTTAATATCGATTCCATTCCAGTCAAATAACGATTCTAATACAAATTCCATTCCATTCAAATATCGATTATCCAAATACGATTACAATACATACCACGTGTTCCTTTACAATCTTAATATCATAAATTTACAAAAGTGGAAAATGAAAAATCTACGGAGGACGAAAGGCGGGAGAGTCGATCTCGAAGGAGGCGCTCATGGATTTCCTGGTTAAAACCCCTACGATTAAAAGTTTAAAATACATGAATTTGTATAAATATTTTATATTAATCAAATGTGTGCACGCGCGCTTGTTTGTTTGTGTGTGTGTATGTTTGCTTGTGCGCGCACGTGTTTGTTTGTTTGTGTGCATGCTTGTGTGCGCGCGCGCGCGCCTGTTTGTATTTGTGTGTGTATGTGTGTGTGCATGTATGCATGTGTGTATGTATGTGATATGTGCGTATGTATGCATGTGTGTGTATGATTGTGTGTATGTGACATGTGATATGTATGCATGTGTATATGTGATATGTGCGTATGCAGGCATGTATGTTTGTGTCTATGTGTATGCATGTGTGAATGTATGTGATATGTGCGTATGTATGCATGTGTGTGTATGGTTGTGTGTATGTGACATGTGATATATATGCATGTGTGTATGTATGCATGTGTGTTTGTGTCTGTGTGTGTGTATGATTGTGCGTGTATGTATGCACGTGTGTGTATGCATGTGTGTATGTATGTGATATGTGCGTGTGTATGATTGTGTGTATGTGACATGTGATATGTATGCATGTGTGAATGTGATATGTGCATATGTATGCATGTGTGTTTATGTCTGTGTGTATGTATACATGTGTGTGTATGTATGATTGTGCGTGTATGTATGCATGTGTGTGTGTGTGATATGTGCGTATGAATGCATGTATGTGTATGATTGTGTATGTGACTTGTGATATGTATGCATGTGTGTGTGTGTATGCTTGTGCGTGTATGTGTGTGTATGTATAATTGTGTGTTTGTGATATGTGCGTATGTGTGTATATATGTAAGGGTTATCAAACTTACTGGAGGTATGGGCCTCCCAGTTTGGACATACGTGTCGATAAGATTAAGCCTCTGCTCGAGAGTCCAGCCAGCAAAAAGTCGGCAGCGGGAGCGGGAGCAGCAGCGAGAACACGAGCGGCAGTCGATCGGCGTGAGGAACCACCGGATTCCAGCGTCCGCTCCTGGGGTGATCCATGAAACACAGGGGTCCTGGTCCCAGAGGCCTTGGTCTATATCAGCATCTCCGAAGGCAATTCGTTAGCCGGCTGAAACCTAGTAGGTGAATGCCCGGTCAGCTGAAAAAGAGTGTTATACTGACGCGGAGTGATCTTGGAGGACACGCACAGTACTCTCCCGTGACGATCCGGCCTAAACGCCATGAAAGCCCTATTTACGATAAATGTTCTCTGCACGTCATCAACCGGGTATCCCTGCTCCGTCTCCATCGCTTGAATCAATTGATCTCTCTCAGCCGCCATCGCCGTCTGTTTGTAGAAGAAATGTATTACTGCCATTCTAAAATCTACACGATAATTATTCTGAAATAATTAAGAAGCTCAGCATATGTAGAGTCTTACATATATCTCATGTGCCTCAATCGATGCAGACGTGTTGTCGTTCTGTACAAATTGAGCCCGGTAGATTTCGATACGATCAAAAGACTCTCCACCATGACTTTCTTCCTGCATATAACATTTAGAAAGTTCATACATAAATTTCTAAGATAATTTTAACGTATTAATATCAAATACGATACTTACGTGTTCGATGGCAACCTGCTGGGAACTCTTGCTCCCATCCCTATAAATATCGTGCAGCTGAGCGCGAGATGTTTTTCCTCGCTCGCTCTTCTCCTGCAGTTACATCAAATATTGTTTATTGAGTTGCTATAAAATAGTAAAAATGTATCGTCAAAGACATACCCTAAACTCTCCGGACAAGAAATGATCGACCAAGGCATGCCAGTATTCGTCGGACTAATCTGGATCCAACTTAAATACATCTCATCTGGTGAAGCGCAGTTTTCAAACTTTCTAAAGATTTTGTTCTTATGGCCTCTCCAATTCTTCACCACATGACTGCACATCTTATCATAAACTGCATGTTCATCGCAAACCCCCTGGGCCCCCTCTACGCCAACCCACCAGAACTCAAACCGAGCCTGCGAAACAGGATAATTCATCATTGTATGGGTATTTTATAGTAATTTAGTAAATGTGTGTATATGTGTGTGTGTGTGTGTTTGTGATATACGTGTGTGTGTACATGTGTGCATATAAAAAAAGTGCAGTATTGAATTGTATAAAGAAATCTAACCATCATCTCCCATATAGCAACTTATTTGTTTAGCCCTAACGCTTCACTGTCCCAATCTAGGATCTCCCACTCGTCATCTTTGTCTTTCAACAAATAAGGCATGCGGTCCTCACTGTTCACTATCGACGAAATCATTTTTTTCACTTCTTTACTGGTTCCTGTCACAATGTCCCTTATGAACGCAAGGTATAAAATCTGCTTGTCAGCAGCATGTAGCATCCTCCTCCATATATCACTGGCCCGTGTGGGTCCTCTCCCAGTCCGTTTCTTTTTCTGAGAGGACTGCTCTTCATCCCCGGTAGAATGATCGGTCCTGCTATCTGAACCTGACATATCTAATACAATTTCACGGAATATAGTTTAATATGTTAGATAAAAAATAATAGTGAAAATTATTACTGAAAAGAATATCATACATGAGCAATAAATGGTGGAAATAATATGCAGGGAAAAAAATGAAATACGGAAATAATATAAATTAACTTGAAACCCTATACATTAGAATTCGAAAATGTAGAAGATAATATGCGGGAAAAGATAAAATGTATAAAATAATATGCGGAAAAAAAGATGCAATAAATTATAAGTTTCACATTACTTAAGTTATGAGTATTATACAAGAGCGAGTTAATATATCAAGATATTTAAAGTCTTAATTAGACTTCTAATTCTACAACCGCCGATGGCACATCAGAGACTATTTCCGGTTCTATATCTATTCTTGATAAACCGCTGTTGAATTCGATAGGAATAGTATCATCTTGTATAATCGGAATTGTAAGACAACTAATCTCGCTTACACCACTTTCACCCATGTTATAATAGTCTCGTGGATTCGTCACAACACCAACATCCTACTGGGCATCCCTAGAGCCTATGACATAAAAGTATTGACGGGCTTGGCTAGCGAGAATATAAGGCTCTTCACCAAAATCGAGTTTCGATGAATTGAGTAAAATTAGGCCATTTTCAACTTTGAACTCAGTATGTTCATGATAGATATCGTACCACAGACACTTGAACATGACAACCGTCTGTTCATGATAACGCATCCGAATTATTTTTTTAAGCACCCCATAATAGTCCAATTTTCCTGTGGTTGGATTTGAATCTCTAGAAAATGAATATCCAGTAACGGTGGATGTGACAAAGACGCCGCAATTCTGAAACTTTTTATTTTGATCTCTTTTTCTGGTGTGAAATGTAAACCCGTTAACAACGTAACCGGAGAGGTACTCAGCTTGTTCATCTGGACCATACGCTAACGCTTTTATATCTTCTGAAACATGTCTATCATTTGGATTTCTTTCAACCTATTAGGGTAAAACGGATTAAGTTATGTGTGTATCAACATGATTTATAGTTTAGTTTTTATAGTTTATAACCTACACGTGCTTTCAACCAAGCTGGAAAGTGTTTATGTCGCTCCTTATCGATATCCCATTGCCGAGTTCGTTTAGTAGGTGGACGGTATTGAGCATTCCAAACGCCGAAAATAAACATTAATTTTGACTTGAAGATATTCTATAATCATAATAAGAAAAAAGTAATAAATACTTACCCGATAAAACTGTTCTGTTCGCCACCGAATACGGGAGACGAAACCGCGTAGGTCGTATTGCCTGAATTTGGGGGCAGATGCTATTTGGTTTTATCCGTTCACCTCTCCGAAGATGCCGAGTTGATTTATGGCACCGTGTATCGGAGGTTTAGACGGATGCGGCCGTTGTAGCAGATTTCGTCAGATTCCCCCTCGTTTGAGGGTTTTTTTTATTGTGGGGACGCACTTTCCTGCAGGCGCAAGCCCCTGCAGTTAATTATGCCACCGCATCGCGGTAACAACTTTCTCCTTCTCTAGATGGTCACTTCATGTCGTGTGTATTTGTTTTCTTTTTTGGTTGCCCGTGGATTGTATACGGAGACTAATTTATGTTGTCGCCCGTAGGGCGTGGATTAGTCCAAATCCGTATTTTCTTAGATTTGGTTTTGGGTTGGGTTTAAGGATCGTTAATCTCATTTGAGACTAAGATCAATTTAAACGTTTGTTAAGGATACGTTAGTATATTTTTAGACTAAAATCTACTTAACAGGATCATTTAGATCCAACAAAAGAGCATTTGAACTCTATTATTTTAGTTTAGGGACATTGCGGTCCAAAAGTTTAAGGACATCATAGTCCGTGACAGTTTAAAGACGTCATAGTCTATGAGTTTAAAGACCTCACAGTCCATAAAGTTTAAGGACATCATAGTCCATGAGTTTAAGGACCCCACAGTCCGTAAAGTTTAAGGACATCATAGTCCAGTTTAAAGACGTCATAGTCTGTGTGGTTTTGGTTCAACCATTTGGGGATGCACCAAAAGTTATTGGTTATTGGGACCCTCCATCTCTCTGAAGACGTTGAAGAATTACAACGACATATATCAGAGGTATGAAGAGATGTACCCTTGAACCAATGTTGGTTGGGAGATCTGTAGTCAAGTTTGGGACTAAAATCAGTTAAAAAGATTTATCAGCATATGGACTCAATTAATCTAAATTAGGGACCTGTGGTCAACTTGGGCTCGGCCCACTCATTTAAAATGTTAGACATTTAACTAGGCTCAGTCCTTTTTCATTTAACAATGCTGAGCATTGGTTTTGGGTTCTGACAACCTTTTTGTCTTTTATTGAGTGTTGAACACTCATTATGGCTGTAGAGCTTTATTTGAAGAACAATTTATGTTCCTTCAGCGTACATGTGAGGAACACGTGGTGCGCTTGGCGCTGAGCGCCAGATTTAGAGCACTAAGGCGCTTCCTGTGCGACAGCGCACACGTGAGGAGCACGTGGCCCGCTTGGCGCTGAACGCCAGACTTAGAGCGCTAAGGCGCTTCTTATGAAATAGCGCACACGTGAGGAGCACGTGGCGCGCTTGGCCCTGAGCTCCAGTCAATGAGTGTAGAGCGCTCTTTATGAAATAACGCACACGTGAGGAGCACGTGGCGCGCTTGGCGCTGAGCGCCAGACAATGAGTGCAGGGCTCTCTTTATGAAATAGCGCATACATGAGGAGCACGTGGCGCGCTGGGCGCTGAGTGCTAGTCAATGAGTGCGGAGTGCTCTTTATAAAATTGCGCCCACATGAGAAGTACGTGGTGCGCTTGGCACCGAACGCCAACCTTGAAGCGCTGAGTACTTCTTTTAAAATAGCGCTTGGAGCGCTGGGCGCTGAACGCCGGACTTGGAGCGCTGAGGCGCTTCTTTAAATTGGAGCGCTAGGAGCACTGCGGCGCTAGGAGCCAGTCTTGGAGCGCTGAGGCGCTTCTTTAAATTGGAGCGCTAATGCTCTTTTTAGGCAGTTTTGGTCAATTCTGCGCTCTGAGAATTAAATTCTCATTTATAAGAGACTTTGTCTCGTGGCTCTAAGAATAAGGTTCTTATTTTTATACGAGATGCTACAATCTCTTATGTTTTTGTGAAAGATTTTGTCTTTATCTTATAGATTTGTGATGTAACGAGAGCTAAGTTCTTCTCCCTCTCTTTTTATGATGAGATGCTATGATCTCTTTTGTGAAAGACCTCTGTCTTATAGATCTATGATCTTAGAAAAAGAACTGGGTTCTTCTTCTTTTTATGAGATGATTTTATCTCTCTGTTTTTATATACCTTGAAGAAATTCTTCTTCCGAGCTTGCTCTTCTCTTTGAAATTTCTCAAAGTTTGTGTGTGTGCGTGGGGGGGGGGGGGAGGGGTTCCTCTATGCAAGACTTGAAGTCTTCGGTCCTTTATATAGGGGAGGCTGATTTGTTGAATCAGTTGAAGAGATCTTTTCTCTAATTGATTTGGGGATGTTCCTACCGTTGGATCTTTGATCCTAGAGCTTCTGTTTTACAGAAGGCAATCTTCTTGTTTTTAACAAGATTGGAAAAATCTTTTCCCATACAGAACTTATTCTGTATCTTGATGATTTTTAATCACCATTGGATCTTTGATCCAACGGTACTCTAATTTTCAAAGGTAATCTGATGATTTTTAGTCATCATTGTTGGACTTCATTAGTTCCAACAGTAGAAGCTGCGGAATCTGCTTTGATCCAAGGGTGGGGAACATTTAGTTCCAGCGCTCTCGTGCTTTCTACGTGAGCGCTGCCTCAGAGTCTTTGACTCTTGGTGCTGGCGCACTTGGCGCTATCGCTCTCGTGCTTTGCACGTGAGCGCTGCCTCAGAGTCTTTGACTCTTAGCGCTGGCGCATTTGGCGCGAGCACTCTCGTGCTTTGCACGTGAGCGCTTGGCGCTAGCTCTCTCGTGCTTTGCATGTGAGCGCCGCCTCATTTCAAATTTCAAAATTTGAACAGAGCTTTGCTTTGATTGGGGGAAACATGTTCACATCTGAATAGTTAAATAAAACGTAACGTTGAATCATGCCGAGCTGCTCAGATGCAGTGTGACCCGACTTTACTTTACCCACTTCCATTCCTTAGGCCCGAAAGACGGATATTACAAGTCTATTATCAACCATGTTCTCATTACGTCTCGGCATATTAAACGCAGTCTCAACACTCTCTAGATTCATAGAACAGAACGACATATATTCTTCCGTGAGAAACCCTTCGGCGATCGACCCTTCAGGCCGACTCCTGTTATGGATGTACCGTTTTATTTTGTACATGAACCTGACGGAAAGCATACAAATTTAATTCGTTTTATTATAAATATTCGATTTATTATGAACAGTAAAGAGTTGTTATATAAGTTTTACCTCTCGAACGGATACATCTATAAATAATTCATGGGACTACCTAAACGTGCCTTCTAAGCAAGGTGAACCATGAGATGCAATATTACAGTGAAATAGAATGCGGAAACAACATCTCCATTCTACAAAGTATGTGAGATATTTTATTCTCCAGAGTTATAAAATCGTTTGCCGAATAATGTTTGGAGCATAACTCTCTGAATAAATGAAACCAATCAGTCACAACTGATATAACGTCGTTATCTAGTAACGCCCTAATAGCAATAGGAAGCAATTGCTGCATGATCACATGACAATCATTACTTTTCAGGCCGACGAGAGTTTTCTTTTTCAATTTTATGTATTTACTAATGTTCGCAGAATATGCATCCGGTACCCTTACTTGTTTAAGTATCTTAAGAAAACTCAGTTTCTCATTATCGGATATCGTGTGCTTTGCTGGTGGAATAACCCATTTACCATTCTCTTTCGGAGTTGGATGCAATTCTGACCGCAAATTCTTTGTAGCAAACCATTGTCGTATTGCTAATGTGTCTCTGTTCTTGAATTTGGTATTCAACAGGCTAGAGCCCACAGACATTCTTCTTGATGTGCATGACGTCCAAGTTATGGCAAAGATTAAGAAAACGTCAATACGGAAAATCATAAAATATAAATATCTTTCTCCAGTTATTTGATATCTCATTCGGAATAGTATGTTTATTTTTCTTACCAAAAACAATATTGATGTGCTTTACGTTCATAAATGCATTTATCTCATTTGGCTCAGGAGGAGGGGGTCGATTCTCCTGCTCACCATTGAACTTGATTCCATTGCGTTGAAAAGGATAATCAACAACTAGCCAACGACGATGTCCAGTGTAATAGAAAATCCGATTTACTGGCATTTCACAAACGGTATTCTCTTGACAACAGGGGCAAGCACGATGACCTTTCGTACTCCATTCCGACAACATGGCATATGTAGGGAAATCATTTATTGTCCAAAGAAACGCCGCGCGTAGTGTGAATCTCTCCTTTCTGTGGACATCATAAGTAACGATGCCGGTCTCCCACAGCTCATTCAACTCATCGATCAACGGCTTCAAATAATCATCGATATCAATACTAGGAGAGTTGCTTCCAGGGATCAACAGAGGCATTTGGATGTAAAATTGTTTCATACTCATCCACGGCGGGAGGTTATAAACTACTAGTGTAACGGGCCATACACTGTGAGATGCACCTCCTTTAAACGGTTCCAATCCATCAGCCGATAATCCAAGTCTCACATTACGAGCTTTCGCAGTGAACGCAGGAAATTGAGCATCAAATCTTTGCCACTCTTCACCATCAGCAGGATGCCGTAAGACTCCATCCTTCCTGCGACCATCTGCATACCATGTCATGTGTTCTACTGTTTTAGATGACAGAAATAATCTCTATAGTCTTTTCTTAATAGAAAAAAGCGCAACACCTTCACATGAATTTTCAGAATTGACTCCTCATCTCTCGGCGGCCTTTTAGGTAATATCCACATCGATTCCCTACAAGTTTTATACTTATTTAAGTTCCTGTCATCATCTGTCGTGAATAATATGCAGTCATTTGGACATGCATCGATTTTTTTTATAACTGAAATCGATGTCGGCAATAATCTTCTTCATCTCTTGAAAATCTGCAGGAAGATCGGAATTCAGGTAAGCCTCCTTGTCTATCTTTAGAAAGTTATCGACCGACTTGTTGCTCTATAAACTTTTGCGTTTAAAATGAAACATGCGAACCATCCAATCCAACTTCATCATTATCGTACCTTCGTAAAGTGGTTTCTTAGCATCATCCGTATACTTAAAAAAAAACTAGTAGATTCGGAATCTGGAACCACATCATCTGTAGGGGTATCATTGTTCATACCATCATATAACTCGTCCATCATATCATTTAAACCGGTGGTTGATGGGGTTCTCATAGGTGGCAGTAACAGACGATGTGTACCGATTGTTAGTGATATATGCCCTAGAGGCCATTATTGTAAAGTATTGGATTGTATATTACATTTTGGAAGCTTGGGATATTCACAAATATAATAACAGTCTTGCTCAAAATGGTAGTATGCTACTAGGCAGAGACACCTCATTATTTGGATTTATTTATTTTGAGAAATAGATTAATGAGGTGGAAAATGGAGATATTTGTGGCATGGTAAAGCATGGCTCATTTGCATTTGTTTATTGGTTTGGACTCACTATTCAAGCATGGTTGATATTTTCAATTGGAAAATATTGCATACTTGAATGAGTTGAGTGTAGGAGCCATTCTTCACTTGCCTTCACTTAGTTCATTGTGCTCATTTTGTTTCTCTCTCCATTTTTTCTCTCTCCTTCTTCCTCAAGACCCTAATCTCACATGAGTTGTGAACCATAGGGTCAAGTGAGATTAAATACTCCATTAGATACTATACATCTTCTAGTCTACCAAGCTTCCCGAACTAGGTACCTTAGTTACCTCAGTTTAGAGGTTGGAGCTTAAAGTATTGACTCTCGGGTGGATCATCTTCGACACGAGAAGACGGACGATCAAGCACGATCTGGATCTTCGAGGAGCTCAAGGAGAGGAGGAGAAGAAGACCCGAAGGACTAGAGTCAAGAAGATATAAACACTTATCAAAGTAGTTAGAACCTCCTAGTAGATATAGCTAGTTAAGGTTTCCGTAAAGATCCTGGAGTTAAAGTCAGTATTGCGAAATAAGAAAAATCGTTTTTTGTAAAATCCGCCTTCCCGTGAACCCGCGGGATGCGCGACATCGACTTACAGTGGTATCAGAGCCTATTAAACCTTAACTAGCTAGTTAGTAAGTAGTTAGAATTTCGATCGATGGAAAATTTGCCCGAAATCATTTTTCTAATCATGCTTACCATCGATTTTCAAAACTACTCAAAAAATTATATCAACGGACTTAAAAATACATGCAAGCATTTTAGTGAACAGGGAAAAATTTTGGGATCGTAATCCCCCACTAGACCGCGGAACCACGGCCAAACATGCCTTTCGGCCGCGATTCCGCCGCCGAGTTGGAGCCGATTCACCCACAATTTTTTCTGGGTTCTATTGTGTGGAATTATGATTTTTGGCATATGTGTTTTCTACCCAGATTTGTTTGTGTACTGGTTTGTGCATGGGGTAGACACGGTTTATGTTTATTGATCGAAATTCTAAAGTTCTTGGCTAATTGTGATTCTGTGATTATATATGTGTTGCTAAACATCTGCTAATCGCTATATGTCCATTAGTGGAGGTTGCATATATCTGTATTGTGATGGTTTGTGTATATGAAGTATTGGATCGTCGTGAATGAATAGCCGGGGGATGTGAGAAGAGTGTTTTCTTTTCTTTCATTCATGTAAATTTGTAATTGATGTAATATTCTTTTGCGGGGTACATCCGGGCTGAGGTTGTAGCCACCGTTGTATTATTTGATTTACTTTTCCTTACACCTAGGATAGACCCAAGATGGGGTGCACAAACTGCCAGGTTCTTGAAGTGCCGAGTGGCCTGCTCATTTTATTGAGAGTGGTTGCTTCACTTCGGAAATTTGGCGGGTATTTTGCCGCACCCGTAGGGTCTAGGGTGGGGTTTGGCTATTCATCACGACCGTGGAATCCGTTTTTCATTCTAGGCTAAAACGAAACATGGAATTCCTAGTATATCCAATATATTCATCTGTGATCTGTGATCTGAAATACCTATTATTGCGTGAGACGAATGGATATATATATATATATATATATATATAATAAACGTTGCTTATGTTTTGCACCCGCGCTAGTCCAGCCCCCGCTCTGCCGTTAGTTAAGTAATCTAACGGTGCATGACGGGTCCCTGTGGCGAATGCGGATGGCATAAGTGTACGTTCTATTTTCGTTTCTTTTCTGTAATGATAGGGTTAATGATGGGTCCACATTAATATTGATTAATGCAAGGAAAACAAACCAAAGTTTAAATTGTTGGAACAATTTCAAAACTACTTGGTTTTCTTGAAAAACAACTTTTAAATGCGGAGCCTAAACCACTCCTTTTAAAAGCTATCATGGTTTCTTCGACTATATCAAGTTCATTACGTTCATGGTTTCGCCAAAACCATCCGTAGCCCTCCGTCATTTCAGATAGGTATTCAGTAATATTCAACCTATGTATTTTGACCTTTGCCAAGGCATAATGATTGGTAGCTGCTGGGTATTCATCTGTAGCATAGATAGATGCGTTGATTTGGGACAGTCGTACAACTATTTTGGCCTTCGTCAAAAGTTTGTACGAATGAGTTCAAATTAACCTAGATAATGACGGGTAGAACTTGACTTGCGTCTTATGATATGTTGGCCTTCGTCAAGGTCATAAGCGCCTGGGGCAAAAATCCACATCGGGAGTTTCAAAGGAAAATGAAACTTACTATTGTTGCATACCATTTGGAGTGTGATGATTTTGGTAGGATTCCTTCAAGGCTGTCACACGATGATTGTTGACTGCCGAAAATGGAGACGAACCCAGGATGGGTCGTCTTGCCTGAATATGGGGACAGATGCTATTTGGATTTATCCGTCCACCTCTCCGAAGATGCCAAGTTGATTTATGGCACCTTGTATCGGAGATTTGGATGGATGCGGCCGTTGTAATAGACTTCGTCAGATTCCCTCTCGTTGTGAGGGATTTTTGATTATGGGGATGCTCTTCCCTTCAGGCGTAAGCCCCTGCAGTTAATTACGTTACCGCGTAGCGAAAACCACTTTCTCCTGCTCTGGAAGTTCACTTCGTATCGTGTGTGTTTGTTTTATTTTTGGTTGCCCGTGGATTGTATACGGAGACTAATTTATGTTGTTGCCCGTAGGGCGTGAATTAGTCCAAATCCGTATATTCTTAGATTTAGGTTTGCATTGATTTAAGGATCGTTAATCTCGTTTGAGATTAACATCAACTTTAATGTTTGTTGAGGATACGTTAGTCCAATTTGAGACTAAGATATACTCAACAGGATTTTGGGATCATTCAGACCCAACAAAAGAGCATTTGGGCTCTATTGCTTTAGTTTAAGGATGTTTCGGTCCGTTGTTAGTTTAAGAACGTTTCGGTCCGCAGATTACCATTTTTGAGGTGAGATTTTAGTTTAAGGACGTTACAGTCCGTTGTCGCCATTTTGGGAAGTGCATCCAAAAGCAGTTGGTTGTCGGGACTCGCCACTTTTCTGAAGACGTTGAGGAATTACAATGACATGTATCAGAGGTGTAGAGAGATGTACCCTTGAACCAATTCCATGTTTGAGTGAAAAGGAATTGATGGTCAAGCCCAGAAATCATTAGTCGTATTTTGAGACTAAGATTTCTTTATTAGTTTGGGAAGTCATGAGCATAGAGGCTCGGTCTATTTGGAGATCGATGATATTTTAATTTCAAGAAGACTTAGCCAACTTGAACCTGGAGTTGATTTCCCATAGTTTTAAGCACTAGTATACGTTCAGCAATCACTTGTTCCCACGTGAGGTTCTAAAACAGTGTTAAACACTGGATACCGGGGGCGCTCACGTGTGGCACGTGGGGCATCTCAAAGCTGGCGCTGTACATTGGGTTCAAGTCCCCATTTATATATAAGTGTTAAACACTTAATTCTTGTGACATTCGCGTGTGAGCACGTGAGGCGCCCCAAAGTTGGGTATTGCCTTTATGGGTTTTATTTCCCTCTTCTTTTATAAGTGCTAAGCATTCGGCTCACGTGTGAGCACGTGAGGCGCCCGAAATGGGAACTTTTCTCTGAATTTTATTTCTCTTTCTTTTATAAGTGCTAAGCACTTGGACCCTGTGGTGCTCACGTGCGAACACGTGAAGCGCCTTCAAAATGTGAGCGCTTTTTTTGGGTCTATTCCCTTTTTCATATAAGTGCTAAGCACTTAATTAGGGGTCACGTGGAAAACGCGTGACTGCCTCAGGAGGCACTTCTTGTTCTTTTTAAATGCTCGAGTGTGAAACACGTGACTCGGTCTCAGCTATTCTTTTTTGTTCATCAGAGGTGCTCACGTGGGGAAACACGTGAGGTTTTGTTATAGTGTTGAATACTAATGAATCACTAGTCTTTCCTTCTACGTGCATGAAGATCTTGATCTCATATTAACGATGCTGGGATATGAGTTTAGAGAATTTCAAGTCTCTTGTTTTATAAGAACTAAATTCTTTTTACAGGGTTAAACCCTAGTGTTATCAGAGGAATTAAATTCCTATATATTTTTGTAAAAATTAAATTCTATGAACTCAGTTCTTTCCCATAAGTTTTGAATCTACATAACAGAATCTCCCCGATGAGAATTAAATTCTCAACTTGTGGGGAGATCTGCTTTTGCAGACCTCAACCAGAGGAAGAACTAAGTTCTTGTATGAAGAGTTAAATCCTTAAAGAGGCGAAGAAGGGATAAGATAATCTCTGTATTTTCTTCTTACCTAGGGTTTTTTTTGGTTAAGAAGGGGACCTTCTTTTAGAGAATTGAATTCTCTTTTTCTCTTTTTTTCTTTTTCTCTTTTCTTGAGTAATTTCTTCGTATCCTTCATTTTTTTTAACTTGAAGTCATGGGTTCATTATATAGTGGAGATAAGTTTGTTAATTAGTTTTTAGAAAATCTCTCATTGAGAGACTCCAATTGATTTCGGGGTTTTACCCGCTGTTGGATCTTTGATCCAAGGGTTTCTGTTTTACAGAACATATTTTCTTGTTTTTTAAACAAGATTAGGAAAATATTTTCCCGTACAGAATTTATTCTGTAGATTGGTGATTTTTAATCACCATTGGATTTTTAATCCAAGGGTGCTTGGTTTAACGGAGCACAATTTTTCTTTGTTTTAAAAAGATATGAAAAATATTTTTCAACTCATGAGATCTTTGATCCGCCAACTTTCTGTTTAACAGAAAATATCATTGCCCATTTAAAGTTCAATAGAATTTAATTATATGTTTAATCATCATTGGATCTTTGATCCAACGGTTCCTTGTTGAGTAGAATTTTAATTCTACGTAGGGACTGCCCTCATGTGTTAAACACATGGGGCTCTTTTGGCCTAGCAATTATTTTAATTGCAGTGTCTGTATGCGTTGCATATAAACACTCACGTGTTAAACACGTGGGGCTCTTTTAGTAATTGTTTTAATTGCAGTGCCTATATGCGTTGCATATAGGCACTCACGTGTTAAACACGTGGGGCTCTTTTAGCTTAGCAATTATTTAAATCGCAGTGCCTATATGCGTTGCATATAGGCACTTACGTGTTAAACACGTGGGGCTGTTTTACCCTAGCAATTGTTTTAATTGCAGTGCCTATATGCGTTGCATATAGGCACTCACGTGTTAAACACGTGGGGCTTTTTTAGCCTAACAATTTTTTTAATTGCACTACCTATATGCGTTGCATATAGGCACTCACGTGTTAAACACGTGGGGCTGTTATATCCTAGCAATTGTTTTAATTGCAGTGCCTATATGCGTTGTATATAGGCACTCACGTGTTAAACACGTGGGGCTCTTTTAGTGGTGAACTTTCCCTCATCCTTTTTTATAAGGGAATAAATGCCCCCCAGCGTTGCTCTCACGTGGCTCGCACGCGATGCTGTCTGCCCTCACAGTCGTTGGATTGCCTAGGGGAATGGGATGATGAACCACTCTTCATCATGTCTTATAAATGCAGGGGTATTTGCCTCTGAGAAGACCAATGTTCCTTCATCTTCTTCCCCACTTATTTTTCTTGAGAATTTAATTCTCTTCTTCAGAGCTTAGTTCTCTGCCTTAAATCTTTCAGAGTTAAACTCTGCAAAAAGAACTCTTTTGGGTAGGGATCCTGACCACCATTTATCTCTTAGGAACAAGAAACCCTTTTCTTTTAATTAATAATAATATATTTTTTTGATTTTAAATCCATCGCAAGAGCTTTGCACTTTTCTAAGACTGATTTCTTAGAGATCCAAAAAGACGTAATCTTTTGTTCTTCGAAGATCGGGCGTTCTCTCCTGTGATCTTTGAGGATCTTTGGAATTTAATTCAATTGTTTAAAAGAAATTTTATTCCTCATTACAAAGCTTAGCTTTGAAAGATCTAGAGGCCCTTTGGGAAATTTATTCCCTGGCGTTCTTGGGCATATTTTCATTTTTGCAGATTTTAATTCGTTGGGTATTTTAACGGATCTCACTTTTCTTTGACGATGTTAAGAGTTGTTTAAATTCCAACGTCCATTGACTGAGAATTCTTTTTGATTCTTGCATTGATTATCTTTCCTCATCATTGGTGAGCCGCCATATTGATTTTGTGGGGTCCATTGGTTTTGTAGTTAGTGGTCCCATGGAACAAACATCCTGTCTTTTTCTTCCGTTATCATATATATACATATATACATATATGTTTTATTAATGGTTTTTCCTCCCCTTATTTCAGGAATAATGGCTTCACTTCCCTACTTTCCTTATACTTGCTCAGACGCCGCTTTTCCGCAATCGCCGTCGGACGAGAAAGCTATGGCAATGATCAGGACACATGACAGGGACTGTACGAGTCTACTCTTATTGGGGGGTTTGGTATGGTCATATCATCCGGGACCACCGTAGCTTTACTTGTGAGGTGCCAACAGAGCCCCTCCTCCTAATATCGCCGATGGAACGCCCACAGACCGCTTATGCGGTGGAGGCGACCAACTGGACTCCTACAGGCCGGCTTGAGCCGTCAACAACCGGGATACCTAACCAGCCTTTACTGGATATAGATATTCTGGGGCGCCGCATATGTCAGGGTGAAACCCGACCCTAGGGAAAAGTTTATAAGGTAGGCGTTACCCTCCGCCATCCAGCAGGCTACCTTCTATGGGCTCAGTACGTTCTTTCTGCCCACCGTGCACGGTTACAGAAGGTTGGGCTGTATCAAGCGGTGTACGCGTCTCTATTTCATTACCAGGCCCCTCACGTCTGGTGGGTTAAAGCTTTTCTGAACCAATGGAATTTTCCCACCAACACCTTGGGGATCGCGAGATCTTGATTTCACTGGAAGAGTTCCGCGAGATCTCCGGATTTCCGATCAGGAGAGAGCATTATGAAGAGTTGCTGCCTCCCGATGAGTATGTGTTCGCGACCGTGCCTGCTATGCTTGATGGCCTGACTACTGAAAACGCCGTCCGTCATAAGTACCCAAGTCTAATCAAAGCTCTGGGTATTTTTGAGAAACTGTTCTTGATGTCAGAAGGGCAAGGCGTCACCTTTGAGACCTTCATTTCCTGCTTTCTCCGTGGAGAAGCTTTATCCAAAGAGGCTCCAAAGTTCGCGAACATCGACGACCCTTTTGGATTCGGGTTGAATAAACTGCCGGCCAAAGAGGAAGATTTGCCGCAATTCTATATTCCGACCTCGTCGGCCGTTTCCTTTGATGCGATTGCGGCTCCCGGAATGGACGAAGAGACCTTCTTCGTTGGATTCATCAGTCTCTGGCTCAGTTGGTTCGCCATACCGATGCATCGACACTTTATGAGAGCCTCCATCTTCTATCCCGCTCATCGCATAGCTGGAGGCATAGTCACATAATTCGTGAATTATTCGCCGAATTCGCGAATTTTTGATCAGCCGACTTAATCGCCGAATTAATCGGCAGGCCAAATAATTCGCGAATTATTCCCGAATTATGTGAAAAAACAACGAATAATTCAAAAAACATCAAATAATTCACAAAATCAAAACCTAGTATCTCATATATTAATTTCTTGCTCGAAATCCTTCCCGAACATTTCCCGAACACTTACCGAATCTTTCCCGAATACCTGCCAATTTTTTCCGAATAGTTCTCCGAATCCCAGTTTTCGACCTCACCGAATTATACCCGAACGACGAATTTGTAACTATGGCTGGAGGGATGCGATTGGCCGTTGGTTTTGCAGGATTGTCACACCTATATCATGGATTAAGAGCTGCGGCTAATACTTCGACCCCAGGCGCGGATATTTTGAATTTCTCCTTCCACTACTTCACGTCGTGGATCAGGATGCATGTATTGGGAGCATTTGCGGCACACCGGCGGCTAGATTTTTATGACTCCTATACCTTCCCACGGGTTATGAGGTTAGTGGATACTTCCGCTCCCGATCCGACTCAGCTAGGGGCCCTCCGCGTGTTGC
This sequence comes from Agapanthus africanus, assembly GCA_030015575.1. Lineage (NCBI taxonomy): Eukaryota > Viridiplantae > Streptophyta > Magnoliopsida > Asparagales > Amaryllidaceae > Agapanthus > Agapanthus africanus. The sequence continues at coordinate 583,399,746 of JASDDO010000016.1, read as the reverse complement.
TTAACCCATACTCAAATGAGGGCGGGATGGTTTTTAGTGACCGAGTCCTATCTGCTCCTGCGGGGCCCATTCAGCTGCTGTTTGATCTGTCAAAGGGTGGAGCGCCTTCTCTAAAGCCTAAAGTGATCATGCACTTATACTCGATTAGGCCAGGATATTTGGTGTTTCATCAGAATGACACAGTTCTATTTATGCGGTATAATCCGCACCGTTTTGCCCAGCAATTGGGCTATAACCAGGGTGTCCCTGTTGAAGCATTTTTAGTTGAGCCCACTTTGTCTCTGGAAGCCACTCGTGATGTCATCCATCATTTTATGCGGCTGAACACCGGCTCCCTCTTAATGATCCCAGAGCCTGACTATTTTCCAAGGTTTGTGGGGGTGTTTCAAGTGTTGGTATCGTCATCGAGTCGGTCCTGCCATTGCCGAGGAGAGGCAGGTACTCTTCGAATGTAGAGTTCCGGATCCGACCCAAGTCACCAGCGCTCCGTTGCGGCCGTGGTCAGTGGTTCGCCCTCCATTGAGGGATAGCGGTTCGGTACTTATCCCCAGAGCCACAGAAATGGAATCGACCCCTCGCACTACTGGTATGCCAGTGCACACTAGAGCCGAAGCAAAGGCTTCTAATGAAGCGCCAGCGGTAGTGTCACCAGTGGTGGTGTCATCGAAAGGGGATACCGGAAGTGAGGTTGGTCAACATCGCGCCAAAGCATCGAGGGGGAGGAAGCATTCTTCCTCTAGTGCTAGCACAAGTTCTAAGAGGAGGAAGAAATCGGTTGTCGGCTTCCTCGACACCGTTCTTGAGTCCGAGCCGTTTATTCAGGACGAGCCGATAGCTATAGAGGAGTTGGACGCCAGTCTTGTCTATCCTGGCTCGTCTGCCGAGGAGGCCGCGCAATTGGCTGAGGCTTTGAGGCGCTCACAAGATGAGACCGAGAACGTGCGTGTCTCGAAAAAGCCCTACCCTACTGTTATATTCTATGACGTTGATCTATCATTACGGCGGGTACATATAGGTCCTTTGTTAGTGGAAGAAGAACGGGCTCTCAAACAGCCCATAACAGTTGCCTCCGAAGACGAGCTTGCATTAAAGACAGGTAGTCATTCATCTGCGATTGAATCTCGGCGAGCGTACTTAGCTAGAAAGGAAAAACGTCTCGAAAAAGCCCTACTTCAAGCTCCTTGGCGTATTGGTATGCATCTTTCTCGTGTCCTTCTTTTAGCGAACAGTCTGTATTACTTTTATTTCTTCTCATTTTTGCGAAAACTTTGCAGGGACTTCGGCAGAGAAAGAGGATTTGAGTTCAGATCGGGCCATAACTGTGGACTCTACAAATATCTCCCGTGATGCACCGGCAGGTGTAGAGGAGATTATTAAAGCTGCTACTCTTGCCGTAGAGCTTCCAGGGGTAACTTCTGTTCCTTCAGTGTCTATTCCTCCAGCAGAGGTGACCTCGTCAGCCATAGATCCAATGCATCTCTCTATATCACCTAGCTTCTTTGATTAGCACTTAAAGAAGGTTAGTTGCCTCAAGTTTAGAGGCTAAGCTTGGAGTAAAGCTCTCGGGTGGATCGTCTACTACTTCGAGAAGGCCGAGGAGGAGGTGGAGTTCGCAAAGATGAAGGACACGATTCGTTAGGTATAATCCCTAAACATAGTAGCATAGAAACTCTATGTTTTAAGTTAGTTATCGTTTAGCTTCGATTCAAGCGGTTAGTCGATGTTTGTTCACTAAACAAGTTCGTTTTTGAAAATTCCGCCTCCCCACAAGTATTGGGGTGTTGTACATCGACTTACAGTGGTATCAGAGCCTCGCTAAACAATAAATAACTTTTTTGCAAATTTGTATGAATTTCGAACGGAAAAAACGAAACCGGAAAACCCTAAAATATCAAGTTTCTGTCGATTTGTAAATGAAGTCCAAAATTTTTTCAGGGATGTTCAGAAAGCTTAAAATGACAGTAGTAGAACACACAAAAAATTTGGTCCCCTGAATCGCCTACGGTGCCGCGGAACCGCGGCGGATAGCACCGATCCGCCGCGCTTCCGCCGCCGAGTTGACGATTCAGGGACCCATTTTTCTTGTGATGGTTCTCTATGATATTTGGGATTTTCTGGTATTTTTTAATTTTGCTCAGGTTTCAAGTTTACAGAGAAGTATTGGAGCAATATTAAATATGTTTAATCGATCGAAATTATACAGTATTTGCTTATTGGATTATATCTGTGTTTGTGTAATGTGTTCGTAAACCTCCCCTAACTGCTAGTATGTCGGTTGGTAGGGGGTTGCACATTTCTGTAATGGATTTTTATCTGTTTGTGCATATGAACTGTGTTGGACTGTTGTGATGTATAACCGGGGTTATGTGATGGGTTATTATTTAATTCATTTGATGTAAATGTAATTTGTTGTAATATTATTTTGCGGGGCACATCCAGGTTGCGGTTGTAGCCACCGTTGTATTATTTCATTTTACTGTTTTTGCTCCTAGGACAGACCCAAGGTGGGGTGCACAAATTGCCGGGCGGGTAGTTTGCCGTACCCGTTGGGGTCTTGGGTGGGGTAATGGCTATTCATCACAACTGTGTAATCCGTCTTTTGTTGCAGGCTCAAAACAAACACGGATTGCTTGCAAATCCAATAAAGTTCATCTGTGATCTGGAATGCCTATTATTGCGTCTGACGAATGTACAATATCTATATATGATAGCTATTTAGACGTCACTTATGTTTTACACCCGCGCTAGCCCAGCCCCCGCTCTGTCGTTAGTTAAGTAACCTAACGGGTGATGACGGGACCCCGTGGCGAATGCGGATGGCATAAGAGGACGTTGTATTTTCGTTGTTTTCTGCAATGATAGGTTAATGATGGGACACATTATTTATAATGCAAAGAAAATAAACCAAAAGTTTAAATCGTTGGAACAATTTAAAAGAAACCACTCGGTTAATTTTAAAAACAGATATTTTTTAAATGCGGAGCTTTAACCACTCCTTTTAAAAGCTATCAGGTTCCTTCGGTTATATCAAGTTCACTACGTTCACGGTTTCGCCAAAACCATTCGTAGCCCTCCGTCATTTCATTTGGGTATTCAGTAGTATTCAAGCTATGCATTTTGGCCAAAGTCAAGGCATAGTGTTTGGTAGCTGCTGGGTTTTCATTTGTTGCATAAGATAGATGAGTTATTTTGGGACAGTCGTATTATCATTTGACCAAAGTCAGGGGTATATACGGATGGGTTCAAATTGACAAGATAATGACGGGTAGAACTTGACATGTGACTTATGACATTTTGACCAAAGCCAAGGTCATAGGAGCATGGGGCAAAAATATATATCGGGAATTTCTAAAGAAACTGAAATTTGCAAAGAGATGCATACCATTTGGAGTTTGATGAATGTTGGTAGGATTCCTTCAACATTATCATACGATGATATTTGGATCCCGATCCTACTGTGAGTATATGCTACTTATCAAGATATTCGTCACTTAACGATCAATACTATAAACCTAGTAGGTGTCCAGAAAGGTGTCAGCGGGGTTACGCCCCCAGAGAAAAGAGGTTATTTAATTAAGGAACTTCGCGAAAGCGTTGGAAAACCTCCCTCGAAGTATCGACACTGGCCTGGCTGAACGGTTAAGCAAGAATTGTACAGTGAGAATAGTCCTGGCTAATTCTTCTTTTATGGTTTGAGGAAGGATTCGAAAAACAGTGGGAGCCATCCAGTTTAGATAAACTAAAAACCACTCTAAACTTGCAAGAGCATCATGCTAAAGAGTTTTCTTCTCTCTCTCCTAATTGCAGCGACCCTGAAAATGACTGGACTTAAGTTACTTTTAGAGAAAAATATACTGACAGGGCCAAACTATAAAGATTGGCTGCGGAATGTCAAAATGGCTTTGACCTATGACAAACTGGGGTACGTCCTCACCGCTACGGCACCTGCTGTCCCTGGTCCCAAATCCAGCAATGCGGATAAGGAAATCCGCAAAACCTGGGATTTAGATTGCGCGAAAGCCAAGTGCATCGTGCTTGCCTCTATGAACAATGAACATCAGAGGAGGCACGAGGATATGAACCTAGATGGCATATTTCTCCATACAAAGGAACTTTATGGAGAGCAATCTCGTATAGCAAGATACGAGACCTCTAAGAACTTGTTTCGAGCGAGGTTGGCTGTCGGGTCATCAGTAGGAGAACATGCCCTAAAGATGATCGGCTATATTGAAGAGCTCGCAGACCTTGGGACGACTTTGGACAATGAGCTCTATACAGACCTTATTCTCCAGTCCCTTCCTCCCACCTACGCCCAGTTTATCCTGAACTTCAACCTTCAAAGAAAAGAAGTTGAACTTCCGGAACTCCTGAACATGTTAAGGAGTGCAGAGGGCACCTTGCAGAAGGCAAGGGAAACACCCGCTATGTTTGTTGGCGGTGCATCTTCTACCGGGTCCAAGGCTAGGGCCAAAGGAAGGAAGAAGAAGGCCGTCCCCAGACCTAGAGGAGGTGTTAGTAAGGTGGGAGGGAAGGGAAAGAAAAAGTTTGCGGTACCGGTAGTGGGCCAGGATGAGTGCTTCCATTGTCACAGGAAAGGGCACTGGAAGAAGGATTGCAAGGCGTGGAACGCCAAGAACCAGGAACCGAAGCAAGCCGTGGCTTCGACTTCAGGTGTGTTTGTAATTGAGAATTGTCTGTCGATCAACTCTACTTCCTGGGTATTGGATACCGGATCAGGATCTCATATTTGTAATTCATTGCAGGCACTGAGAAACCGTAGAGTGCTGAAGGAAGGTGATATGACCCTAAAGGTTGCTAACGGAGCTAGCGTGGGAGCTGCGTCCGTCGGGGATTATCACCTAGGATTGACGAGTGGACATATTTTGGTTTTACATAACTGTTATTTTGTACCAAGCTTAACGTGTAATATCATATCAGTTTCCTTGTTATCAAATAAATGTTATGATTTCACGTTTGTAAGAGATGTTGTTAACATCCACCTTAATCATGGTTTGATTGGGTCCGGTACTCTAAATAACGGTATATATGTTTTAAACCAACTCCAAATTTTCAATGTCCAGAACACACTAAAAAGAAAGTCTCCAGATTTAAATAAAGCTTTCTTATGGCATTGTAGACTGGGTCACATCAATGAGAGAAGGTTGACTAAGTTACATAGAGAAGGATATTTGGACTCGTTCGAATATCAAACTTATGACACTTGTCAATCTTGTCTCAAAGGAAAGATGACAAAGACTCCATTCACTGGACAAGGAGTAAGAGCGAGCGAGCTCTTAGGACTCATACACAGCGATGTATGCGGTCCGATGTCTACACATGCAAGAGGTGGTTTTTCCTATTTCATTACTTTCACGGATGATTACTCAAGATACGGATTCATTTATCTGATGAAACATAAATCCGAGACTTTTGAGAAATTCCAAGAGTATAAGAATGAAGTAGAAAACCAAACCGGCAAAAGTATTAAGACACTGAGATCTGATCGAGGTGGAGAATACTTAAGTGCCGAGTTCCCAGATTACCTAAAAGAGAAAGGAATTCTCTCTCAGCTTACTCCTCCATACACTCCACAGCACAATGGTGTATCGGAAAGACGGAATCGAACCCTATTGGATATGGTACGATCCATGATGAGTAATGCTGAGTTACCGCGATCTTTCTGGGGTTATGCGCTAGAATCAGCGGCATATCTTTTGAACAGGGCTCCTACCAAGACTGTGCCTACCACTCCATATCAGATGTGGACTGGGAAGAAACCCCATCTTCAACATATGAAGATTTGGGGATGTCCAGCTTTTGTTAAAAAGCAGCATGTGGACAAGCTCGAGGCACGATCAGTTAAATGTATGTTTGTGGGATATCCAAAGAACTCCAAGGGATATTATTTCTATTACGCAGAGGAACAAAAGGTTTTTGTTTCTCGTAATGCCCATTTTCTGGAAAATCAGTTTTTAGAAAAGGAAATAAGTGGGAGCGAAATAGAACTGGAAGAAATTCCAGAACCACAAACTGCTACTGAAAGTTTGGTAGAACCAGGAGTTCAAGAAGAACAGGACATTCTTGCACCCCTCCGCAGGAGTAGTAGGCCGTCTCGTCCGTCTGAGAGATACTACGGTTTTCTCATAGATGGGGATAGAGAGGATTGCATCATAGATGATGATGAACCTACTGACTTCCAGCAGGCCATCCAGAGCGGCGACTCGGTACGATGGCTAGATGCAATGCGGACCGAAATGGAGTTCATGTACACCAACAAAGTATGGACTTTGGACTTTGCTCCAGATGGGGTAAAACCCATAGGATGCAAATGGATCTTCAAGAAAAAGATTGGTGTAGATGGACAGGTGGAAACCTATAAGGCTAGACTTGTTGCAAAGGGTTTTCGTCAAAGACCTGGTTTGGACTATGACGAAACTTTTTCTCCAGTGGCTATGCTCAAATCCATTCGGGTCCTTCTTGCTATTGCTGCCTTCCATGATTATGAAATCTGGCAGATGGACGTAAAGACGGCTTTTCTGAATGGAAATTTAGAAGAATGCGTCTATATGGATCAGCCAGAGGGTTTCAATCAGAGTGGGAGCAGCGGGAAAGTATGCAAGCTGCTTAAGTCCATTTATGGACTAAAGCAGGCATCGCGGAGTTGGAACATCTGTTTTGATGAGACAGTCAAAGAATATGACTTTATCAAAAATCCAGATGAACCGTGCATATATAGTAAAGTTGTAGCCAGAAGTGTCGTATTCCTCGTTTTATACGTGGATGACATTCTATTGATAGGAAATGACATTCCTATGCTACAATCTGTCAAAGGATTCTTGTCACACAGGTTCTCCATGAAAGACCTGGGTGATGCCTCTTACATTCTGGGGATCCGGATCTATCGTGATAGATCCAAGAGGATGTTGGGACTTTCGCAGTCCAGGTATATCGACACTGTACTGAAAAGATTCAGTATGGAAGATTCTAAGCGCGGTAATCTACCGGCTTGTCACGGAATCACCCTCTCCAAAGAGATGTCTCCCAAGACTGATTTGGAAAGGGAACGCATGTCTATTATACCCTACGCTTCTGCGGTAGGCTCTATAATGTATGCGATGTTGTGCACCAGACCAGATGTAGCTTACGCACTGAGCGTGGTAAGCCGGTATCAGTCAGACCCAGGGGAGAAGCACTGGATAGCAGTAAAGAACATTTTCAAGTACCTGAGAAGGACTAAGGAGATGTTCTTGGTTTACGGCGGAAAAGACCTCAGGTTGGAGGCCTTTGCTGATTCCGGCTTCCAGAGTGATAAGGACGATTCCAAGTCCATGTCGGGTTATGTCTTTACCCTCAATGGAGGGGCGGTGTGCTGGAAGAGCTCCAAGCAGGACACCGTTGCTGACTCAACGATGGAAGCGGAGTATATAGCTGCTTGCGATGCCGCAAAAGAAGCAGTCTGGATGAAGAAGTTCCTAACAGAACTTCAGGTGGTTCCTACCATAGTTGATCCAATACCTCTGTATTGCGACAACAACGGAGCTATAGCTTTAGCGAAGGAACCAAGGTCCCATCAGAAGTCCAGACACATCTTAAGGCGGTATCACCTGATCAGAGAGATCATTGATCATCAGGAGATCGAGGTTCGGAGAGTTGCTTCTGAAGAGAACATTGCTGATCCATTCACAAAGGCCCTACCTCAGATTCAGTTCGAGAGGCTACTCGAGATCATCGGTCTTCGATACGCCAGTACATGGCCCTAGTGCAAGTGGGAGATTGTTAGTGTTTATGCCCTAGAAGGCCATTACTGTATCATACTAGTTTGTATATTACTTAATGGAAGCTTGGGATATTCACATGTATATAACAGTCTTGCTAAACATGGTAGTATGCTACTTGGTTTTTCTATCTTAATATGTGAGTATACGTATTGATAGAGCTCTTAGGATCTTGCTTGACTACCAGCGTTGTGATGGCAGTCACACTAGTGGGGGCTGGATAGTCTACAAGCACATCCTTATTCAGGTCCCTGGTCGTTGGATTATCGAGACAGGGCATCGATACTCCGGAGTAGACTAGTGTGTACGCTTCTCATCCCAGTTGGGGAGATGGTCTGTCCCACAGCCGTCAGTACGTCGTACTGGAGATAGTATGCAGGTGCTCGTTAGGTTATGGGTACACCGGACAGGACTCACAGGGGACTGTTGGTTGGTTTTATACCAGTCGTCAGTGAACAGTTCCCAGGTGACATGAGTACAGCATAGTCCGCAGACTTGACACTGCTACTTCGCCTCGAGTGTGTCCCACTGTTCTTAGATTGCTACCCTACCACGGCTCAAAGGAGTCGTGCAAACAGGTAGCAGTTGGGTGCAGTCCCGAGCACTTGGAGGCAGTGGCGGTTAGACAGGATTCGTCTCTCCCGGTATTGGGAGTTGATATCGCGCTGTGTCAGAAAGCCATTACGCAAAGTCCCTGGCCAGGGCAAGCGAGATTTGCTGGTAGGTTCCAGTAGTTTCTCAGGGTGTAATGGGCTTCGCTCCGACACGACTTATACCGCTATTAGGGGACTGACGCTTGCCGCCCCCTAGGCCCGATATGCGATAGTCTAAGACGAACGGACCGGACTGTACGGAGATTGTCACATCAGACTCAGTAGGAGTTCGGATGGGTTCCCTCATCGGCCTTCTTATCGACATCTACCTGGGGACCGTTACGTACAGCTAGTGCCGCTTGCGGTCTGTGGTTAAACCCACTGCCAGCGTAGTAGTCGAGTCTCTAGAGTCCCACACAGAGAGTTTCCCTACTCCAGGCGAAACGATATAGAGGTCGTATGGTTTTACGACAAGGGTTCGGACGCATACGTGTGTTTTCGCACGTACGACTTTCGGACAGTTTTTACCAGTCGGCTTTGGTTTAAGCCAGTTACTGGTATCCGGTTATTGGATTTATACAGTCTAAAGTTTTTCCGTATTTTTGCGGAAAGGAGGGGCGTTCTCGTAATTGCGCGAGAAGCTTCTAGAAGATGGTGACTAAGGAGGTTTAGGTGGCATATACATTGAATGAGATTAGTGAGTCATATGGATGATTCATCCATGTCATTAATGCTTCATAATTGCTTAATGACTCATGGAGATGAATCACCACAAGATATTTATCAAGCATGGTTGTAAAATGATTTCTTTTCTTTTCTTGATAAAAAGAAATGCTTGATATATATTATGATAACTCATTCTTCTCACTTCACTATTATCCTCACCTTCTCTCTCCTCAAACTCTCCCTCTTCAAACCCTAATCCTCCCCTCTCATGTGTTGAGTACAAGGATTAGTTAGACTAATTAAACCATAACCCTCACTCTATATCACCTAGCTTCTTTGATTAGCACTTAAAGAAGGTTAGTTGCCTCAAGTTTAGAGGCTAAGCTTGGAGTAAAGCTCTCGGGTGGATCGTCTACTACTTCGAGAAGGCCGAGGAGGAGGTGGAGTTCGCAAAGACGAAGGACACGATTCGTTAGGTATAATCCCTAAACATAGTAGCATAGAAACTCTATGTTTTAAGTTAGTTATCGTTTAGCTTCGATTCAAGCGGTTAGTCGATGTTTGTTCACTAAACAAGTTCGTTTTTGAAAATTCCGCCTCCCCACAAGTATTGGGGTGTTGTACATCGACTTACAGTGAGAAGGAACGCCAGGGTGACATTGCGTCTGCTGTATCGAGACGAACGTCGAGGTGGTCTCTAGGTTATTTGTGAACCGTCGGAACCTGGAACTAGGGACTTTGCCATGGCTCCGAGGTAGTCTCTAGGTTGTTGGTGAACCGTCGAGGCATGGAACTAGGGATTTTGCCATGGCTCCGAGGTAGTTTCTAGGTTGTTGGTGAACCGTCGAGGCTTGGAACTAGGGACTTTTCCATGGCTCCGTTGTTTTGACCCTGGGGTCTGTTGTTGACGTCACGTCTGCATCCTGCTGGAGTGAGAAGGAACGCCGTGTTGATCTTCTAGGCTGCAGATATTGCCGTCAAGATCTGACTCTCTCTTTGACAGAGCCCGGTGGGGAAACGTGGTTCCCTTTTCTTTTATGCCTATGGATTGTATACAGGGGATGAGGTGGACTCACCTGCAGGGTAAAAGTTTCATCATTTTTTTATTTCTTTCCGCGATACTCTATCATTTCAGATTTTTTATATCGCGAAAGTCGTGATTGCCCAATCATTTCGGCTTTTTATCGTGGTGCCCAATCATTTCGGCTATTTTTCTTTTTACTCGCTGCTTTTTATTGCGAGTTGCCCAAACATTTCGGCTATTTTTTTCTTTTTACTCGCTGCTTTTTATTGCGAGCTTCCCAAACATTTCGGGTGTTTTTATATGCATATTTTTTTGCTCGCTGATTTTTATTGCGAGTCGCCCCATCATTTCGGCTATTTTTATATGCATAAAAGCTCGCCGATTTTATTGCGAGTATGGAACTTAATATTTGATACCAATCTTAGCATCAGCATCGCTGCGACTGGAATATTGCCAGGAGCGAATCATCATTTGCCGTGAAAGGACTTGAGAATTTGATGCCAATCTAGGTATCAGCATCGCTACGGCTGGAATGTTGCCAGGAGCGAATCATAATTTGCTTTTGCTGATTTGAACAAAGGTGGCTTAGCAAACAGGGTTAGGATCCCCCCGACTAAGGCTTTTTGACTTCATGAGCCGTAAGGGTCTCATAAAGATATTTCTCCCTACGAGTCGTGAGGATCTCATAGTTGTATTTTCTCCGTAGGGGTCGTGAGGACTTATAAGTGGTGTTTTCTCTTATAAGTCGTAAGAATCTCATAAGAGTATTTTCTCCTTATAAGTCGGGAGGACTTACAAGTGTCGTTCACCATATGAGGACATTCCTCGTGATTGGTGGAACTTGGTGGGGGAAACGTTTATTCGTGCCCATGAATTGTATACAAGGGCCAATATTGGACCACCTGTAGGGCAATGTGGGGGGATATGACGGCTTAAGAACAGGTTTGGATCCCTGTGACTTAAGACTTTCAAATTCTATGAGTCGTGAGGGTCTCATACGGGGAGTTCTCCTTACGAGCCGAGAGGATCTCGTAAGTGAAATTTTTATGAGATTGCGCCATTTCAGGTTTTCAAAAGCTCGCCGGTAGCCCTGCTGTTTTTACTCACGGCGTCCTTTCGGGTTTTCATCCGTGCCCATTTCGCTTGTGAACGTACCGTTTTTTAAACAACGAGATTGCGCCCTTTCATGTTTTCACAAGCTCGCCGGTAGCCCTGCTGTTTTTACTCATGGCGCCCTTTCGGGTTTTCATCCGTGCCCATTTCACTTGTGAACATACCGTTTTTTTACCCCTCTATTGCCAATGGCACTTAGGGGGGACTTCGCTACCGAGGTAGCTATGTAGCCAGCGAGATTTGAGTTGTAGTCCTTGCCGTTGGGACTTGTGGACTTAAATTCCATTATCGCCGTGCTTGAGGCGATGTATTAGTTTAAGGACATTACGGTCCATTGTTAGTTTAGGGACATCTCGGTCCAGGTCCCGCTTCGAGGAGAAGTTTTGTCGGATACTACTTATAGTGTCTTGACTCCGGAAGACAGCGAGCGGACATGAGTGTCGTCATCTATCATTAACCTGAGCCGTGACTTGTCAAGCGTAGTATTTTTTAAGGAACTGGCCGTTTATTGGCCGGAAGGGTCTTTCGCCATGCATATCCATGAGCAAGTAGGCCCCACCTTTGTAAACCTTGTCTATGATGTACATACCCTCATAGTTCGGCTCGAATTTCCCCTGCTTTGCATGGTTGGGAATCATAGGTCTTTTTACGACTAGCACGAGTTCGCCTTGGAGGAATGTTCTTGGTCTAGTTAGTCTTTCATATGAGCGCGTCATCCCTGCTTTGTAAGCTTCCAGGTTTTGCTGCGCCATGAGACGAGTTTCATCGAGGGCATCGAGCTCCTCAAGCCGAAGATGGGCATTTTCTTCATCCGTCGGCTCATATCGAATTGCCACTCGTATAGAGGGTAGCTTTATCTTCAAGGAAAGTACCGCTTCAGTGCCGAATACCAACGCGTACGGTGTTGTATTCGTAGCCGTTTTGAACATGGTTTGATACGCCCAGAGAGCTTCATGCAGTCTCTCGTGCAAGTCCTTTCTGTTTCTGGACATCGTTTTCTTTATGATCTTCGTCAAGGTATTGTTGAAAGCCTCAGCTAGACCATTAGCTCGGGGATTATAGACTGAAGAGTATCTCCAATCTATATTATGCTGCTACGTGAAGCGGCTGATCTTATGGCTTCTGTATGCCGGCTCATTATCCGAGATGATCCATCGCAGAGTGCCGAACAAGTAGATGACATGTGTTCTGAAGAAATGGAGAATGTTCTCCGTCTTCACATCCCTTAGCGGCACTGCCTCTGCCCACTTAGAGAAGTAATCGGTTGTTGCCAATATGAACCGATGTCCTTTGGATGATGCTGGTTCGATAGGCCCGATTATATCGGTTCCCCACATTTCGAACAACCAGCTAGCCAATGTTGGGTGTAGCGGATTTGGATGCTGGTGGATGAAGTCCCCGTGAATTTGGCATGAGTGACACTGCTTCGCATATTCGAAGCAGTCCCGAATCATCGTGGGCCAATAGTAACCCATTCTCTTGATCTTCAACTTCATCTTTGGTTCGGCTTGATGAGAACCGCAGAGTCCGTCGTGAGTTTCTTAAACGACCCTCCTTGCTTCCTCCAGTCCCAAGAGTCTTAACCACAAACTGTCGATCGATCTCTTATATAGAGGATCATTGACAAAGGCGAAGTATAGAGCTCGTTTCATGAGCTGATGTCTTGATGACGCGTCTTCGGGTGTTCGATGGGATTTGAAGTAGTCTATGAAGACTTCTCTCCAATCCTTCGCCTTTTCTTCGTCTTCTATTTGGTAGGCTGCTTGTTTGGTCGCTTCCTTTCCTTCAGAAGACTCTGGCGATATTTCTGCAGGCGCGAGAATCTGATGGCTTTGCACAATGATCCTTACGTCATCGAGGTTTTCGTCGGCTAGTTCTTTAGCGAGTTTGGCTAATGCATTCGCTTTGCTATTTTCTGCATGCGGAATGCTTTCCAAAATGTAAGAGGGGATTTATTTCAGCAATTGCTGCATTCTCTCGTCATATTTTACCAACTCTGGTTTGCATATCTGATAGTCGCCATTTACTTGACTAACGACTAGCTGGGAATCTCCATATATGACAAGGTTTTCGATTCCCATGTCGATAGCAATCTTAAGACCTGCTATCAAAGCTTCGTACTCAGCCTCATTGTTTGTTCTCGGCTCTGTTAATGAAAGGGTAAAACGCATCATCCCTCCTTGCGGAGTCACGAAGATAAAGCCCACCCTAGCTTTGATTATGGGGGTGTTGTGCTTTCGCTTCTTCATGGAAGATGCCCCATCAGAGTAAAGTTCCCATCGAGAGTCATTTTCTTCATCCTTTGTGTCGAACGCGTGTTCGTCCAGTAATTCGCAATTTAAAGGAAAGTCGGCTGGTATTGGATGTTCGGCGAGGAAGTCGCCGATGGCCTGGCCCTTCACTGCCCTGAGGGGTCGATAGATTATCGAGAACTCTATCAAGAGGAGGGCCCATTTGGCAAGCCTTCCCGTTAGTATGGCACTTGACATCAAATATTTGAGAGGATCCACCTTTAATATGAGATGGACCTCATATGCCAAGGCATAATGCCGAGGCTTCGTTATCGCGAAGATCTGTGCCAAGCAATGCTCTTCAATGGGGGAGTAGTTGTTTTCTGCCCCTAGGAGAGCTCGACTCAAATAGTAGAGAGCTTTCTCCTTGCCCTGGTCATTCTCCTGTGCCCATAACGCGCCTAAAGAACCTTCAAAGGCTGTTGTGTACAGAATGAGGGGATTTCCCTTGACCGGAGCGGTTAGTACTCATGGATTCTGCAGATATTGCTTGATTTCGTCTAATGCACTTTGGCATTTACGATCCCAAACAAACGGGGTCCCCTTCTTCATTAGATGGCTGTAGGGGCGGCATTTACCGGAGAGATTGGTTATGAACCGCCGGATATACGTGAGCTTTCCTTAGAGAGACAACAGTTGTTTGAGAGTTCTTGGTGCGGGCATTTCCATAATCGTCTTGATCATTGATGGGTCTATTTCGATGCCTCGATGTCGTACGATGAATCCTAGGAATTTGTATGAGGAGACTCCTAACGCGCATTTCAGAGAGTTCATCTTCATGTTATATTTCTGAAGACACTGGAACACTATTTTCAAATGCTCCCAGTGCTCCTCGTACGATTTGCTTTTCACCATGAGGTCGTCGATATAGCATTCAACAATTTCGTGTATGAGGTCATCGAAGATCTTCATCAGGCCCTCTGGTAGGTAGACCGAAGGGCATTACTTTATAGCAGAATATGCCCAGCGGAGTCCGGAATGCAGTATGCTTTCGGTCTTCGGGATGCAACTTTATTTGATTATACCCCGAAGATCCGTCCATGAAGGAGAAGCCACATGGGTAGACGTGTTATCGATCATCAGCTCGGTAACAGGCACTGGGTAGTCATCTTTCGAACAAGCTTTGTTGAGATCTCGAAAGTCCACGCAGATGCGTACTGTCCCATTTATCTTCATCACTGGGAAAATGTTGGCGATCCAGTCAGGATATTGAATTTCTTGTATGAACCCGGAGTCCATTAGTTTCTTGACTTCGGCATTGATGCTCATCTCGAGTTCGAGCCGCATTCTTCTTGGCGCCTATTTGACTGGTTTAACATTCGGTAATATCGTCAGTTTATGCACAGCTATTTCTGGATCTAGTCCCGGCATCTCGGAATAGTTCCACGCGAAGCAGTCTTTATACTGCATAAGCACGTCCTTTAGCGTGGCCACCTGCTTTTCAGACAGCAGCTCACTGACGAACGTTGGCCTCGGCTCATTTTCTGTCCCCAAGTCGATTTTCCTCAGGTCGCCCGCTGTGGTGTGTATCCTATCCTCCAACTCTTTTGGCGCCGGTGAAAATTTTGAGATCATCTCGTCCTCATTCTCATTTGCGAAGCACTGGGAGAGGTCGTCCATACTTTCATGCTCCCTCTCCTTTGGGAATGTTATCACGTGGCAGGTACGAGATCGTTTCCAAGCTCGATATTGATCTGGACTTACCCTCGCAATATAGGTTGCTTTTGGCTCATGCCTTCGTAGTGAGGTTACCTTCCAACTGTCGGATAGGGCAAACCTGCCTTGCTGATACTGGTCTTTGACCCAGTCTTTGAAGGTGAAGCAGTTTTCAAGAGAATGCCCTACTGCTCGGTGGTAGGAGCAATAAGCTGGATGATGGACCTCGTTTACTTGTTCGTGTCACGACCTCGTTTGCTTGTTGATCTTCTGATCGCTCGATACCCGGATGGCCGTTACGTTTAGTAGACCGCTTGCGGCTTGTGGGTGTTTGATATGATCATCACCTACTGCCGGCGTATTGACGAGTCTTTAGAGTCCTACAAAGAGGTTTCCTGGCTCAAGCGAAACGGAGTAGGAGCGCATATGTGATATGTGCGGGAACGAGATTAATACGAGTATATGATACCGCATTATATTCTCGTGATGTGTGACATGATAGGTTATATGTGATATAGCCGAGTTATCGGATCGAGCGTTGATTCGATAAGATGTTGCATTCGATATTAGTCGGTTATATGTGATATAGCCGGATTATTAAATCAAGAGTTGATTTGATAATTTAATGTATAATTATATATTTGATATATTATAATACATTAACTAATATTTAGCTTACTATTGTTTTGTTTTCTCACCTGATGTGCACATTGTATATATATATATACACGCGATATGTACATTTGTGTACATGGATTGTGTCATGTTTGATGATACATACAAGATGGGTGTATGGGATTAACACAATGCTAGGGTTAAGTTAGGGTTTCTATTTATGTTAAGCTAATTCAAAAGAGATTGAGTTTGTTATGCTAAAACTTGCACAAAAGCTTATGGATAAGCTTTGACAAAGTCAACCCTTTTGTCTAGTTTAAGATATTTATCAAACCCAACCTTTAACCATAACCATGAGTTAATTCTCTACATGAGTTAGCCATGAGGGCTTAACTCAACCATGGGTGCAATAATTCATTTGGATGAATTATTCACAAGTCTTCTTCTTCTTCTTCAATCTCCATGAAAAAGCTTGCTAGCTCTAATGGAGTTTTGAGATAAAGTGTGAGAAAATCAATTCTAAAGTTAGCCCACCTCCTACTTCTTCATCCTCTACCACTTGCCATGTAGTAGAGTGTGTTCTCTTCACAAAGTTCATGACCTAGTGAAGGAATAGCTTGATTCAGTGTCTCCTCGACGTAGATCATCTTTGGCCTCGAAGTCATCGAAGCAAGCACGTTCGTTTCTTCATAGAGCCTCTCTAGAGTCCGGGGTTTGCGATCGCAGCGAAGGGGACTACTACACGGAGCTATTTGAAGTGAAGGAACGGGCTACAAAGGTTGTAATCCCAAACTCTTAGAAGTAAAGTTGTTTACTTGCTTATTGTTTTCGCATAATCTCTAGTATACGATCTTGGTTAGGGTTGTTCGGCACGTCTAAATTTTAAATCGGGCATGGTTGATACCTTTTAGAACCTTGTGAGAGTGCCTATTAACCTTACAGTGGTATCAGAGCCAAGCTAGAGCTTTAGGCGAAGTCCAGACGAAGTTTAAAGTCCGATCGAACCCCGAAACCCCATTTTACACCCTTCTCTGGAAATTTTCTAAAAATGTTGATTTTTCTGTATTAAAAATACTCAGAAAATTGAGCAGGGAATTCTAAGGATAACTGTAGAAAACGACACCATAATTCACTCAAACCGCCGCGGAACCGCGGCAGGACCATGCCATGCGCAGCGGTTCCGCGGCGGAACAGTGGAACTATGGTTTGGCTTTTGTGCAGTAATATCCCTATCTATTTCCTGATGCTTATGGGAATTTTTAATTCTACTCAAATGTTGAGTTTTCTGGAGATGTTTTGTATTCGTTGATTCGATCGGAAAGTTTAACTTCGTTTAAGTGTTTTTTCGGGTATTTTAGAACGTGTTAAAAAGTTCGAACGGATATCAATAACTCACTTTTTTCCCTGCCGGAAAATTTCCAAGTGTTGGATTTTTCCGTATTTTAAGAACGTTCTAAGTCATGCAAGTAACGCGGTGGACCCTCTAGAAGACAACAAACCTTAACTCGATTATGTGACCGTCTGAACCGCCTCTAAACCTTAGGGTTTGTGGCAGTACGGCGTTGCCACATGTGAGGCGTTGGCTTGACTCTTCTACGGCTGGACCATTGGTACTGTGGCATGTGATGGATGTTTTTAAACTAATTTCAAGTGTTGAACTATTTGGGAAAACTTGGGTGTTTGATTATTCAATCTGAAAGTTTAACATTGTCTATTTATCTGGAATGTGATACAATATTTGGAATCCACAAGTAATTATGAGATAACTAATTTGAATGTTGTAAATTTAGCAGTTTAGTCTCATTTGATCGGTTGCCACGGGATTTTGATGTGATCAAAAGTCCGTCGCAATCACGTAGTGTATGTGGATACTCGCCGGGTAAACTTAATAGACAGCCATGCCCCATAGCCCCGACCAAATGACTGTAGGAGAACACCGTCGCCAAAAGCATCCGTTCGGGTGCTCGCGGCAGCGGTGTTCCGCCTTAATGCACTTCGTCGACGGCATCCGGGGGTGCAGCCGTCTGCTAAAGTTTGCGACGAGCATTCGATCAAGATGTCGGGAATCTTGTTGAATTGCCCGACTTGATATTGAAAAGAGTTTTCGATAAAGAGACTAAAATACGGGGTTTATAATTGTTAGGCATGCGATGTCTAAGAAATTCATTTGGTTAGGCATGCGATGTCTAAGGAGGTTGTGGATTCCAACTGTTGTAGTTTTACACTTTTTTTCTGCGACCGTAAGTGTAGTATGTAGTTGTATCGCCGGTTTTCGTTGCTATACATCAACGACAATCGGTGTATGCATACTTACTTACATTGATGATATGAGATATTATGTGTTGCTGTGATATGTTATATTAGATCGTCGTGTTCTGAATAGCCGGGTTTTTTATGTGAGATGAGAGTTTTTTCTTTTTCATTCATGTAAAATTCATTTGTATGTAATATTCTTTTATTGGGGCACTTCCGGGCTGAGGATGATGTCACCGTTGTATATTATTTACTTTTCCTCATTAGGTAGACCCAAGACGGGGAGCACAAGTAACGGGGTTCTAGGGTCCAGTGGGAGACCATCTCGAGGAGTCGAGACCGGGTCTCCTAACCCTAGAATTGGCAGTGTTGCTTGCAGCTCTCGTAGGGGTCTAGGGATGTGGGTTTGGCTATTCATCGCGACCGTGGAATCCGTGTTTTATACAGGCTCGTACTAAAACACGGACGTCCTAGTATATCCAATATTTCATATATGTTCTTCTGCTGCAATGTTCTGTGATGAGATCATATTACTGCCTGAGACGAATGTTTATATTATATATATGAGATATATGTTATATTGCAGATTTCGTTTCAAATGTGATGCTTGTGAAGCATAATTAAAATAGGACTTCATTAATGAGACTAATGAAACTAAAAGAAACCTAAAGGTGTTGTAGAAACTTGTCTTAAAAACTGGTAGCTCTAGTTCTTGCTTTGCATAGCGGTGTTCCTTGTAGAACATCCAGCACCTTATTCGATAAGGAAAGAGCCGAGATCCCTTCACCGGGAGTGACCTCTTTAGTGAAACTAGCAGATGCTACAAACTTGGTTTGTCTTTTGATTGCTTCTATAGTTCTTGCTTTGCATAGTGATATTTATGAAATATCCTACACCTTATTCGATGAGGAAAGAGCCGACGATCCCTTCACTGGGAGTGACCTCTTTAGCGAAACTAGAAAAGGCCTCAAAAACACTCCATTTAAAATCACTCGATTCTACAACGATATCAAGTTCATTACGCAAAAGGTTTTCTTAAAACCCTGTCGTAGCCCTCCGTCATTTTAGGAAATAGAGTACTTAGTATTCGTGCTGCGTATGTCGACTTTAGTTGAGGCGTAGTGTACGGTAGCTAAGTGATGCCTTCCTACACAGCATATGATGCGATTAGTTAGGACATTCATGTGATTATGTCGACCATAGTTGAGGGTCATGTAGGGTGGGTCTGATTAATCATGAAATGACGGGTAGAACTTGACTAGTGCTTATGATATGTTGACCTTAGTTAAAGTCATAAGTGCTAGGGGTAAAATATTATCGGGAATTTCAAGTGTTGAAATTTGCAATGAGATTGCATACCTTCTATGAGATAGTTGGATCCCGATACCTGCTGCGAGTAAGAGTTACTCCTGGAAGAGTTTTACACATTACAATTAGCCGATCAAGTAGGTGTCTAGAA
Organism: Agapanthus africanus; assembly: GCA_030015575.1. Classification (NCBI taxonomy): domain Eukaryota; kingdom Viridiplantae; phylum Streptophyta; class Magnoliopsida; order Asparagales; family Amaryllidaceae; genus Agapanthus; species Agapanthus africanus. The sequence continues at coordinate 583,380,301 of JASDDO010000016.1, read as the reverse complement.
AGGTGTCAACGGGGTTATGCCCCTGGGAAAATGAGGTTTATTTTAATTAGGTCCGTGCGAAAGCACGGAGAACCTCCCTCAAAGTACCGGCACTGGCCTGGCTGAAAGATTGGCGAACTTGTAGCGTGTAATTAATCTCGGCTAGTCTTTCCTTTTAGGTTTTGAAGGAAGATTTGACTAAAACAGTGGGAGACATCCTGATTAGATATATTAAATAACCAATCTAATCTTGAAAGAGTATACGCTGAGTGTTTTCTTCTCTCTCTCTAGGTAGCGACCATATCACGCCTTAATCAAGATAATAATATGGATGTATTGACCGAACCCGCTTATTATACTGAGCTGGGGAACGTTGGTCCCGCTCCAACTTATAATTGTTATAAGACCGAGCGGGAAATAGGGGATTACCAGAATTCCCGTGCCGCCCAAACGAAGAAAGTGCATGCCGATGCATCTTCTTCGGGTGTGTTCATTACACAGAACTGTTTCTCAGTATACTTTACGTCCTGGGTATGAGATACCGGATCAGGATCCCGCAAATGTAATTTGTTACATGGGTTACAGAGAGGTAGAGAACTGAGAACGGGTGATAAGATTCATGAGATAGAAAACGGTGCAAGTGTTGTAGCCAAGTCTGTTGGTAGTTATCACCCTGTATTACCAGAATAGATTGATTCTGAACGAATGTTATTAGATACCGAACCTGATATACAACATCATATCAGTTTCTTTATAGTAAAGAAGGATATAACTTTGTATTGTTGGATAATGTTTTGAACATTTCCTATACCAAGAGTTGATCGGTTCAGGCACGTTATCTAAAAGCATAGACGTTCTAAATCAAACCACAGTTCTTAATATACAGAACACACACAAGAGGAAGAGTTCAGAAATGAATGAATCCTTCTTGAGGTATTATAGACTAGGTCATATCAATGCGACCCGACTAGCTGAAGTTACATTTAGATGCATATTTAAATCTGTTTGAATTTACATCTTGTGAAACTTGTCGGTCATGTCACAAAGATAAGATGACCACAGCTCTGTTTATTGGAAACAGAGAAAGAGTTGATGAACTCTTAGAATTGATACATGATGATGTATGTAAGTCCCCTGTCTACAAATGCCAAGACCGGTTCTTTATACTTCATTACATTCACTATTTATCCCTCAAGATTCGGACATATGTTCCTGTTGAAACACAAGTCTGAACCTTTTGAGAAATTCAATGAATAGAAGTTAGAAGTAGAGAACCAAAAACGGGTAAAAGTATTATGTCCTTTGATGAGATCAAGGAGGAGAATACTTGAGCACGGAATTCCTGGATTATTCTAAAGGAGAATGAGATTCTCTCTCAGCATTACTCCTCCGTATACACCACAGCACCTCGGTGTATCGGGGCGGAGCGATCACACCCTATATGATATGGTGCGCTCTATGATGAGTACTACTGAGTTTCCTATTTCCTTTTGGGAATTATGCACTTCTGAAGCTGCATACCTATTGAATAGGGTTCCAATCAAATCAGAAGCCTACCACTCCATATATGATATGGTATGGGAAGAGCCCGTCTCTTAAGGATATTAAGATTTGGGGTTGTCCGGCCTATGTCTAAAGGCAAAATCCGGACAAAGCTCGAGGCAAGGTCAGTTCTGTAGAACTGGAAAAAGTTCCAGCTATACAAACTATAGCTGATAATTTGGTAAACCCGAAGGACTCAATAGTTTCCAACGAAGCTCAGCCTCTCCGCCGATCTAGTAGGGTTCCTCACCCACCTGAGAGATACTTCGGTTTTCTCTATGACAGTGGGAGCGAGGATTGCATCATGAGATGATGACCCAACTAGTTTCGAGCTGGCCATCAGGAGTGGGACTCTGTAAGAATGGCTGGATGCTTAGCGATCTGAGATGGAATCCTTATACACCAACAAAGTATGGACTTTGGTTGCTTTATCTGAAGGGTTAAATCCCCATCAGGAGCAAGTATATCTTGAGAAGATTACTTGGTGTACATGGAAAAGTTGAGACTTTCAAAGCTATGCTTAAGTCGATCCAGATCCTACTTGCCACGGCTACATACCATGACTGCGATATCTGGCGGTTGGGTGTCATGACAGCTTTTCTAAATGATGATTTGGAAAAGAGCGTTTATAAGTACACAGCCAGAGGGCTTCGTAGACAGTGGGAGCAGCGGAAACGTGAGCAAGATGTTTTATGTGATAAATCAGGCATCGTGGAGTTGGAACGTTTGTTTTAATGTGGTAGTCAAAGAGTTTGACTTCATCAAAATGGTAGATGAACCTTGTATAAACAAAAAGGTAGTAGAGAGTATGGTGATGATCCTCGTATAGTACGTGGATGACATACTCTCGGTCAATAAACAAAAAGGTAGTAGAGAGTTGGAACCTTGATAGGGAAGGATTTTCCTATGCTACGCTCGGTCAATCTCCGCTTATCACAATGATTCTCCATATAGGATCAAGGTGATACCTCCTAAATCCTGGATTATAGATCTATGAGATAGATCTAGATGAATGTTAGGATTCTCACTAGTTGTAGTGAGACGGTATCAATCGATCCTGGGGAGAATCACTAGAATGGTTCCAGTGTGATAAGGACGACTGAATGTCAGTCGCAGGCATTGTCTTTACCCTCAATGGATGGACGGTATGTTGGAAGAGTTCCAAGCTAGATACCGTGACTTACTAGACGATTAAAGGTAAGATACATCATTACCAAGGATGCTACCAAAGAGGCGGTCTGGATATATATAAGTTCATGAGATGAACTTCGTTCCTACCATTGTGTGACAATGGAGTTCTGGCTTTTACCAAGGAACCCTCGTTCCATCAGAAATCCAGATATAATTCTTATGCAATATCACCTGATCATGGAGTTGGCTGATCTCCAGGGAGATCAAGGTTAGGAGAGTAGACACAGAGGAAAACAGCGCGGATCTACTCACAAAGGCCTATTTCCCAGTAGAGACTTTTATGGGATGGTTGAGTATGAGATACTTTAACCATTGCTGATTGTTGGGTATGCGATACCATAACAGATGGCCCAAGTGCAAGTGGGAGATTGTTAGTTATATGTATGCCGTAGAGGCCATTACTGTACATACGATGTATATTGTAGTGGATGCTTGGACATATATAGGTAGGACTTTCTTGCTCGACATAATAGTATGCAATCTGGTTGCTCTTTATCTTAACATGTACTCTGATTGTCTCTATGTTACATGTTGATAAAGCCTTTAGGATAATTACTTGACTACTAGGACTATGATGCAGATCATACTAGTGGGGACAGTGTAGTCGCCAAGTACATCCTTCAAATATTCCTAGTCGTGGGAGTACCGAGACAGGGTAACGATACTCCATAGTAGACTAGCGTATGCGCTTCTTGACCTATATGATGGGCGATGGATGATCCCATATCCATTGGTGTTTGACATCAGAGAAGGTATACAGGTGCTTAGTAGAGACTGGGTACACTGGACGGACTCGCCGAGAATTCCCAGATGGTATTATACCTCACGTCAGATGGCAGTTCTCTGGTGACACTGGTACAGGTTAGTCTGTAGACCCGAGATCGTCATAGAGTCTTGTGTGATTTCCACTGTGCTTTGATTTCCATCATACCACGTCCAATGGGGCGTGCAAAACGGTGGCTTTTGGGTACAGTCCCGAATCACATGGAGACAATGAGCGATAGGAGGGGATTCATGTCACGCCCCGCTTCCCACAATACGGAATACGAGGGGTTGACAAGGCCAGCCATGCTCCTACGGTCAAGGAAACATCCTGTCGTAGTCACACTTCGGCTTCTAGCTTTACATGGTAATCAGTAAATAATGCGCAGGCAATGAGAAATGCAGTAACCGAAACGAAACAATATAAAGAACTGACCTGATGGAAATAAAAGAGTATAACTCTGGATAGCAAATCAAGATGTCCGTGATGTACGTCTAGTCCTGGTCCAGGCTAAATCCTCTCCTCACACTGAGCATGCATACTCAGGTCGTCAGAGCGACACAATAGCAATATAATATAGAAATCCAAGTGACAACTCTAACAGTGATAATAAAGATATATAACAGTAAATCAAAGACAATATAAGTATGAACATGCAGTAATCAATGCAGTGGAACAGTAAAAGCAGTAAAATAATATGCCAAGTATGTCAACACAGTAAGTATGTATATCGATGCTATCATCCCTATCAGTCCCTAAGTCTCACTGTACAGGTCACTAAGCCTATCGTCAGTCCAAGTGTGAGAGTCAACCACTCGCGAGTGTCCTCCACCCAAGGGTAGGACCCAAGGGCAAGAGACCACGGGCCCAACATGTAACTCACGGTAATAATCATGTACCCTGTAAATCTCCATATATCTCCATATATATATAAGCCGGCATGGGACTTCCGAGATTCTGTTGAACTCACACTCAAACTACCCCACACCCCGTGGTCTACATCAAACGCTAACCATAACCTCAAATACTAATCGGTCTGTGACAAGTCTGCGCGAGAACTGGAGGCAGGACCTCCATCAAGCACGTCCCGACTAATATCTAAGATAAATGGCAGTGTCTGGTGCCTTATCTGTGACATCCATGCAAGAGTTTCCATAAGTGTCCCATACCGCTTATAGTCATACGTACACGCGTCCCACAGACGTCGACAATGCAATAGAATAATAAGGTTCACTGATTGTGTACAAGTACGTGTCACTTTCACTCATTCACTTATACACGAATACTAACGTACTTGCCACAATCATCACTAATACCTAACAATGGGTATTGCACGTTATCACTAGGTTATCAATGCAGTGACATGTGTATGATATGATGCGTAAACAGTATGTAAAGCATGATTAGGATGTCATGAATCAGTAATCTACCACTTGCAATATTTATCATAAATCAAACGTGTACAGTTTAGCAAAACGATAAATGGGGAATAAATAGTATGATTGATTATCTAACCAGCGAATTTGGTTTCACGGCAATCGGGTTTCAGAATCATTAGTTATGGCCATTTCATTTTAAGCGTTCACGGCTGGAAATCCGGTTTCAGAATCGGAAGTCCGTTTTGCAACGCATTTTAATCGCAGTTGGGATCAGATTTTAGCGACGCTACAGTTGAATGAAATCTAGAGTTTTCAGTAAGGTTTTCAACGCAATAGATGGATTCTCAATCGAATCTGTACGTCAGGAGATATACACTGTTCAATACTAGTATGTCAATTCTGATTCTGTTGGGACTGTTATACGTCCCGATCTTTTAAATTACAGGTTAAATAGCAAATGATGACGAAACAGGGTGAAACCACTTGTATTATCTAGCTAACAGATTCACCTTTAATAAAAAGTGGAGTTACGCAACCTACGAGTTAAGGAAACCTGGTGGTACCCATTACGAGACAGTAAGCAATAATCAGAATCGCCCTGGACTGCAGTCCAGAGTCGTACTCCGATCCAAATATTGTCACAGTTTAAGTATAGAAATATTTAGAAACTTGTACAGGGTTATAGTTCGTCGAGTCATCTTCGATTTAAGCCCTCGAACACATCATTCCAGTATGTAATTAATTTATGGTGATTTTAATCGTTTTCAGATACGAGGAATTCCCAGTTTTACGGCGGTATTTGGGGGTATTCGTTTTAGTCATTAACGGTCATATTTTCCAATGAAATTCACACACTAGATTTACAGCCATACGGGCCAGATTATACAATTGAGTTCCGCCAAATTAAATGATGATTTCTATTGAGAACATGCATCGAACAGTTGCGTCGTAATATTTAACAGAAAAGTAAAACATGGGATATACACGATTGTAATTTGTAATTATCATAAGTAGCATGTAGCAAGTAGGGAACTTGCCTGGAGACGTTCCGGTGATGCACGGCAGCGGCAACGGCGGCAACGACACGGCGATGACAACACGCGACAAGTCTCGGCTTGGCTAGGGGTTTGGCTCATCTTGGGTTCGAATATAAAGGGCACGGCTGCAGCTCGGCTGGCGGCGATGCACGGAGGAGCTGAAGGTCGCCGGTGGCAGCTCAGGCAGTAGCACGTCGGAGCTCCGGTGGTTGGAGCTAGGCGAGGAAATGAGGGGGTCAGGGTGGTGATGGCAGCCGAGGCTCATGGATGTAGAGCTCGAAGGAGGAGATGGAGACTGGAGGGAGTCGGGTAGGGTGCAGCCGGGGCTTCGGGTAGGAGATGGGAGGAGGTGAGGATGACGACGATGATGGCGGCGTGGGGTGATGGCGACAGAGAAGGGAAGGTGATGATGGAAGTGTGTTTGGGGAGTGGGGAACTCGTCGGCGGTGCTGGCGAAGTGATGGGTGCGACGTGGGCTGGGGACGAGGGTGAAGGCGGCGAGGTGGGGGCGAGCGACGTGAGTCAGGTGAGTTTGAGGCGAGCGACGTGAGGGGACGGCGGCGAGCGCGACGCGCTGGCGTGAGCGTGGGTTCGAGGGAGAAACGGGAAGGGAAAGAAGAGAGAGAGAGAGAGAGAGAGAGAGAAGACGTGGGGGAGAGGGAAAGAATTATGAGAGGGGAGAGAGAGGCGTGTCAACGAGGAGAGGTCGAGGGCGCACGTCGTGGGTAACGCTCACGAGCGGGGCACGGCGCGTGATGAGCGGCGACGTGGGCGCAGGCGTGGGGTGCAGAGAGGAGAGCGGAGGCACAGTAAAGAGCGGGAGAATATAGCCGTTGGGAAGAAGGAGTGGGTAGTGGGCCGGGTCGGGTAGGAGCGGGCTGGTGAGGGTGAAGCGGGCTGGGCTGGGCGAAAGGAATTTAAGAAAATTGAGGAGGAAAGAGGGAGTGGGCCGGCTCGGTTGGGGATTTAAAAAAATGGGGTTTAAATAAAAGAAGATGGGCTGAGGAGCTGGGCCGCATGGAGGGAAAAATAGGAAAAATGATTGTGAAGAAGGATGGAAAAATAGTGGGCCTGGTTTAGAGGAAAAATAGGAAAAGTAAGAAAATGAATGGGGCCGGGGCTCTGAAAAGAGTTAGGCTGGAAGAAAAGAAAAGAAAACGAATTTAAAAGAACGGGCTTAGGGTTTAGGATAATAATTAGAACTAGGGTTTTAGATTAGAATATAAAACAACTAGAGTTAGAAAAACTAGAAATATAGTAATATAGGAAAATATTTTGATGAAGAATAAATCTATAGTTTGGGTTTGGGCTAAAAAGGTTTTAAAATAAATTAATAATTATAAATAAAATAAATAATAAAAACAAACTGTATAATTTAAAGAGAGATACGTATATTTGTATAAAAAGGGGCTGGGTGTTACAATTCGTCTCTCCCGGTATAGGGAGTTGATGTTGTGCTGTATTCGATTGGCTATAACTGGAAGTCCCTGGCCAGGGCTGATATAGAGATTTACTGGTAAGTGTTACCAGTAGTTTCTCGACCTGTTATGAGCCTCACATCGACACGACTTATCGGTTACTGGGGTCTGACGTATACCACCCCTAGACCAGATATGCAACATATCAGACGAAGAGACCGGACTGTACGGGAGTGTTATTGATTGGATTCGCTGGAGAAAGTACATTCTTGCTTGTTGATCTTCTGATCGCTCGATACCCGGATGGCCGTTACGTTTAGTAGACCGCTTGCGGCTTGTGGGTGTTTGATATGATCATCACCTACTGCCGGCGTATTGACGAGTCTTTAGAGTCCTACAAAGAGGTTTTCTGGCTCAAGCGAAACGGAGTAGGAGCGCATATGTGATATGTGCGGGAACGAGATTAATACGAGTATATGATACCGCATTATATTCTCGTGATGTGTGACATGATAGGTTATATGTGATATAGCCGAGTTATCGGATCGAGCGTTGATTCGATAAGATGTTGCATTCGATATTAGTCGGTTATATGTGATATAGCCGGATTATTAAATCAAGAGTTGATTTGATAATTTAATGTATAATTATATATTTGATATATTATAATACATTAACTAATATTTAGCTCACTATTGTTTTGTTTTCTCACCTGATGTGCACATTGTATATATATATATACACGCGATATGTACATTTGTGTACATGGATTGTGTCATGTTTGATGATACATACAAGATGGGTGTATGGGATTAACACAATGCTAGGGTTAAGTTAGGGTTTCTATTTATGTTAAGCTAATTCAAAAGAGATTGAGTTTGTTATGCTAAAACTTGCACAAAAGCTTATGGATAAGCTTTGACAAAGTCAACCCTTTTGTCTAGTTTAAGATATTTATCAAACCCAACCTTTAACCATAACCATGAGTTAATTCTCTACATGAGTTAGCCATGAGGGCTTAACTCAACCATGGGTGCAATAATTCATTTGGATGAATTATTCACAAGTCTTCTTCTTCTTCTTCTTCAATCTCCATGAAAAAGCTTGCTAGCTCTAATGGAGTTTTGAGATGAAGTGTGAGAAAATCAATTCTAAAGTTAGCCCACCTCCTACTTCTTCATCTTCTACCACTTTCCATGTAGTAGAGTGTGTTCTCTTCACAAAGTTCATGACCTAGTGAAGGAATAGCTTGATTCAGTGTCTCCTCGACGTAGATCATCTTTGGCCTCGAAGTCATCGAAGCAAGCACGTTCGTTTCTTCATAGAGCCTCTCTAGAGTCCGGGGTTTGCGATCGCAGCGAAGGGGACTACTACACGGAGCTATTTGAAGTGAAGGAACGGGCTACAAAGGTTGTAATCCCAAACTCTTAGAAGTAAAGTTGTTTACTTGCTTATTGTTTTCGCATAATCTCTAGTATACGATCTTGGTTAGGGTTGTTCGGCACGTCTAAATTTTGAATCGGGCATGGTTGATGCTTTGTAGAACCTTGTGAGAGTGCTTAGTAACCCTACACTGTATGCATGTGGATATCATCCATGTGTCCATCAACGACACAAACAATATCATGGAACCCGATTGTCCCACACCGACACTCGAAACATTATGAAAACATATGCCTGTATATATGAGGATATCAACCACGTGTGTCCATCAATGCCACATCAAAATTATGGAACCTGAGTGTCCAACACCGACACTCGAAACATCATGAAACCCGTGTCTAGCATCGACACGTAAATCCTCATATCTCGGGCTCCGTCAGTCCGGATCGGCCCATATCACGACTACGGTCGGTATCCTCCAGATATCCGCCGCGCCAAACTATCTCGGGCTCCGTCAGTCCGGATTGGCCTATATCATATCACGACTCTGGTCGGTATCCTCCAGATATCCGCCGAGCCCAAAACTATCACCGGTAGGTTGTGCTCCCACTACCAGGCTCATCGTCTACACCACAAAAATCATTTCTTGCCCCGGGGTACCATACTGGGTCCACCATGTACCCACAGACAGTGCCTACCGCTCCTCGAATCGGGTATAATCATAGCTCAGAACCGAAAAAACTCATGGTGGACTCCACGAAATATCATATCGAGAGAAACAACGTTTTTAAAGCAATACATAATTCCCTTTGAAATATAACAGTGGTTCTCAAATCCAGATATCTTATTAAAACAGCATCTCAAGCATATAACCATAAAGTACGATGTAAGCAACATAGAGTAGTAATATGAGCATATCGAGTATATCACGCAAGCATGTCAAGTGATAGTACTGAACAATGAATGTACTTTTACGTTTAAGATTAATCTCATGATATGGCAGTTCTACTGTGTAAGTGACATGGTAATTACCGACGATGAATGTGTGTGAGCCGACAAATCTGTGTAAGTGTAACATGCGCATCAACGGTAATTGTGCAGGTGTACTAGCAAATGATATCATATAGCATCAAATACCGGAACGTGGTATGTACATCACGAGGGGTAATATCCTACATAACATAGAAAATCAATGGGTATATCTATCTACACATGAATCATACGGTCACTTTTAAATGATACACATTGTCGTTTTGAAAATAGGTATGGTTCAGGTGGCAATCATTATATCGGCAATCCCGCCTCGTAACATCCGATATGACAATAATTCTCGATCATCATCCTCAAATCACTAGCGCGGATCAATCTGTTAGAGTTTCTTAGCACATCTACTAGGGTTTCAAGGTGTATTAAGTATACAATTTTAAAAATTAGTGTGCTAATGAACTCAAACTTAGAATCGAACTAGAGAATTAGGGTGGAAGAGCAAGTAATCAAACATTGCACTAAGTGAACATGGAATACAACCTTTATAGACCGGTCCTTCACTTCTAAAGCTCCGTGTATTAGTCCCTTCGCTCCAAGTAGTGAACACCCGAACTCTAGTAAGGGTTCACATGAAGAAATGAACAAGCTTGCTCGAAGTCTTCGAGGCCGAAAATGATCTACGTCGAGGAGACTCAAGTTCATGCTACCTCTTCACTAATGGTAGATTAGTGAAGCAAACACCCTAAACTAAATGACTAATATAGTAAAGGATGATGAAGTAGGAAATGGGCACATTTTAGATTTATTTTTCACACAATATTTTCTCACTTTTTGAAAAGCTAGCAAGCTTTCTCTAAAATGAAGAAGAAGATGAAGAACATGAGAATGGACTCATGAGATGAGAATAGCAACCATGGGTGAGTTAGTGTCATACACTAACTCATGTAGAGAATAAACCATGGGTAAAAGAATAATGGTTAGGTTAATAAATATTTTTAGTAAAAACAAATGAGTGGACTTAGTCAATGGTTCTACAAGTTTCTCCAAGCTTCAACCATTAATCCATTTTTCATTAATTTATGAATTACTCCAAGCATGGTGTGAGTCTCATACACCCATGAAGTATGTGGCATCAAGCATGACACAATAAAATGTACATTAATATATATCACATATATACTAAAGCGCAAAGTGAGAAAAAGAAATGTTTAAGTGAGCTTATATCGTTTAATGTAAATTAATATATCACATATATAATTATAAATTAAATTATTAAATCAACACTTGATTTAATAATCCGACTATATCACATATAACCGGCCGACATCACATATCATGCGAATAGAATGCGGTATCACATACACGTATTAATGTCGGTCCCGCACATATCACATATGTGCTCCTACTTCGTTTCACATGAACCAGGAAACCTCTGTGTAGGACTCTAAAGACTCGTCAATACGCCGGTAGTAGGTGATGATCATATCAAACACTCACAAGCCGCAAGCGGTTTGCCAAACGTAACGGCCACCCGGGTATTGAGCGATCAGAAGATCAACAAGCAAGCCTGCTCATACTCCTGCGAATCCATTCAGTAACACTACCGTACAATCCGGTCTCTTCGTCTGATATGTCGCATATCGAGTCTAGGGGTGGTAAACGTCAGACCCCAGTAACTTAATAAGTCATGCCGATGTGAGGCTCATAACGTATCGAGAAACTACCGATAACACTTACCAGTAAATCTCATCATCAGCCCTGGCCAGGGACTTCCTGTTATAGCCAATCGTGTATAGCGCTACATTAACCCCCAATACCGAGAGAGACGAAACCCCTCCTATCGCTCATTACCTCCATATGATTCGGGACTGTACCTAAAAGCCACCGGTTTGCACGTTCTTTTGAACGTGGTATGATGGAAATCAAAGCACAGTGGGAATCACACAAGACTCTATGACGATCTTGGGTCTACAGACTAATCTGTACCAGTGTCACCAGAGAACTGCTATCTCACGTCAGGTATAATACCATCTAGGAGTTCTCGGCGAGTCCTGTTCGGTGTACCCATTCTCTAATGAGCACCTGTGCACATTCTATGATGTCAAACAGGAATGGTTGTGGGATCAACCATCGCCCTATATAGGGTCAAGAATCGTACACACTAGTCTATTCTAGAATATCGATGCCATGTCTCGATACTCCCTCGACTAGGAACAATTAAAGGATATACTTATGGACTACCCTGGCCCCACTAGTATGATCTACATCATAGTCCTGATAGTCAAGTCCACATCCTAAAGGCTTTATCGACATATAACAGAGAGACAGTACAAGTGTACATGTTAAGATAAAAAGTAACCAGATAGCATACTATCATGTCGAGCAAGAAAGTCCTCCTTATAAATGTCTAAGCATCCACTATAATATACATCATATGTACAATAATGGCTTCTAGGGCATACATATAACTAACAATCTCCCACTTGTACTAAGACCAGCTGTTGTAGTATCTCATACCCAACGTCCCATAAAAGTCTCTCTAGGGAAAGGCCTCTGTGAGTGGATCCGCCGTGTTATCCTTCGCTTCAACTCTCCTTACCTTGATCCCTTGGAGATCAACCATCTCCCTGATCAGGTGATACTGTCTCAGAATATGTCTGGATCGTCGATAGGACCGGGGTTCCTAGACCAAATCCACAACTCCATTGTTGTCACAATAACAGTTATTGGACGCTCAATGGTAGGAACGATGTTCATCTCATGAACAAGAATTATCCAGACATCCACTTTGGTAGCATCGTTGGTAGCGATGTATTTAGCCTTTATCTTCTAGTTTGCACAATATCTAGCTTGAAACTCTTCCAACATACCGTCCCTCCACTGAGGGTAAAGACAAAGCCTGCGACTGACTTTCAGTAGACCTTATTACTATGGAAGCTTGAATCGGTAAAGTACTCCTACTGGAGTTCACCGTTACCATACACTAAGAACACTTCTTTAGTGCTTCTCAAGTACTTAAGAATGTCCTTCATAGCTATCCAGTGATTCTTCCAAAATCTGATTGATTTTCGATCACTACTACTAGTGAGTCAGCTACATCGGGTCTGGTACATAATATCCCATGCATGATAGAGCCTACTGCCGAAGCATAGGCAATCCCTTGCACGCGAGCTCTCTCCAAATCAGTCTCGAGAGATATATTTTTGGAGAGAGTGATTCCTGAGTAAGTGGGCGAACCACCACGCTTAGAACCTTCCATACTAAACACCTTTAGTATGGTGTTAATGTATCTGGATTTAAGACACTCCCAACATCCGTTTAGATCTATCTCTATAGATCTCAATCCCCAAGTTGTAATAGGTATCATTCAGATCTTTGATGGAGAACCCTTGTGATAAGAGGAGTTTGACCGAGTGTAGCATAGGAAACCTATTTCCTATCAAGAGTATGTCATCTACGTACAATACGAGGAAGACAATCTTACTCTCTACTACCTTCTTGTATATACAAGGTTCATCTACCTTTTTGATTAAGTCAAACTCTTTGACTTCCGTCAAAATAGATGTTCCAACTTCGCGATGCATGCTTTAACTAAGCAGTTTGCACACCTTTACGCTGCTCTCACTGTCTACGAAGCCCTCTGGCTGTCATATACACGCTCCCTTCTAAATCACCATTTAGAAAAGCGGTCATGACGTGCAACTGCCAAATTTCGTAGTCATGGTATGCAGCAATGGCAAGTAGGATCCGGATGGACTTAAGCATAGGCACTGGAGAAAAAGGTTTCATCATAATCCACACCAGGTTGTATGATGAAAACCTTTAACTACAAGTCTAGCATTGAAAGTCTCAACTTTTCCATCTACACCAAGTATCTATCTGATAGATCCATTTGCTTCCGTTGGGTTTTACCCTTTCACGAGCAATATGCAAAGTCTATACTTTTTTGGTGTATATGGATTCCATCTCAGAACGCATTGCATCCATCCATTTCACAGAGTCCCCACTCGTGAAGGCCTGCCTGAATCTAGTTGGGTCATCATCTACCATGATGCAATCCTCGCTCCCACCGTCACCGAGGAAACCGTAGTATCTCTCAGGTGGATGAGAAACCCTACCAGATTAGCGGAGAGGCTATGGCTTGTTGGAGACTATTGAATCCTTTGGTTTCACCAAATCATCAGCCGATAGTTTGTCCAGCTGGAACTCTTCCAGTTCTACCTCATCACCACTAATTTCTTCACAAGAAATTCATTTTCTAAAAAGGTGGCATGCTGAGAAACAAAAACACATTTTGCTCCTCAGTTTGGTAGAAGATACACCCTTGCAAATGTTTGGGATATCCAACAAACTTATAGAATTGACCTTTCCACGAGCTTGTCCGGATTCCGCCTTTCAACATAGGCCAGACAACCCCTTATCTTTAACTCATTTAAAAGATGGTCTCTTCCCATTCCATATCTCATATGTAGTGGTAGGCACTGATTTGGACATAACCCCATTCAATAGGTATGCAGCTTCTCAAGTGCATAACACCAAAAAGGAAACAGGTAACTCAGCAGTACTCATCATAGAGTGCACCATATCTGATAGGGTACGATACCTCCGCCCCGATACACCATTGTACTATGGTGTATATGAAGGAGTAAGCTGAGAGAGAATACCATTCTCTGTTTAGAAAATCTAGGAACTCCATGCCCAAGTATTCGCCTCCCCTATCTCATCGAAGGACTTTAATACTTCTACCTTTCTGGTTCTTAACTTCAAACTTATATTTCTTGAATTTCTCAAAAAATTTCAGACTCGTGTTTCAACAAGAACACATGTCCGAATCTTGAGAGATCGTCGATGAATGTAATGAAGTACAAAGAACCAGCCGTGGCATTTATAGACACGGGACCGTATACATCATCATGTATGTGTTCCAAGAGTTCAATAACTCTTTCTCTGTTTCCAGTAAACGGAGTTTTGGTCATTTTACCTTTGAGACATGACTGACAAGTTTCATAAAATGAAAGTTCAAATGAATTTAAATATCCATCCTTATGTAACTTAGCTAGCCGTGTCGCATTGATATGACCCAGTCTACAATGCCACAAGAAGGATTCATTCTTTTCTGAACTACTCCTCTTGTGTGTGTTCTATATACTTTGAACTGTGGTTTGATTTAGAACGTATATGCCATTACATAACGTGCCTAATCCAATCAACTCTTGATTCAGGAAAATGTTCACAACATTGTCCTCCAATACAGAATTATATCTTTCTTTAACTTAATAAAGAATCTAATGTAATGTTGTATATCAGGTTAGGTATGTAATAACATTTGTTCAGAATTAATGTTTTTACCATTTGGTAATACAAGGTGATATTTGCCAACTGATTTGGTTGCAACAATTGCACCATTCTCTAACACTTAGAGACATATCACTTATTCTCAGTTCTCTACCTTTCTGTAGCCCATTTAACAGATTAAATATGTGGGATTCTGATCCGGTATCTCATACCTAGGACGTAGAGGATACTGAGAAACAGTTCTCGGTAATAAACACACCTGAAGAATATGCATCAACATGCTTTTTCCTTGATTGGGTGGCATGAGAATCCTGGTATTCCCCTATTTCCTGCTCAGTCTTATAACAGTTATAAGGAAGAGCGGAACCAACGTTCCCCTGCTCAGTATAATAAGCAGGTTCGGTCAATACATCCATATTATTATCTTTATTAAGGCGAGAGAGAGAAGAAAACACTCTGTGTGTGCTCTGGCAAGATTATATTGGTTATTATTTTATCTAATCAAGATGACTCCCACTGTTTTTTATCAAATCTTCCTTCAAACCCTAAAAGGGTAAGACTATCCGGGATTAATTACACCTTACAAGTTCGCTAACCGGTCAGCCAGGCCAGTGTTAGTACTTTGAGGGAGGTTCCCTGTGCTTTCGTACGGACCTAATTAAAATAAACCTCGTTTTCCCAGAGGCATAACCCCATTGACACCTTTCTATACACCTAATGGGTTTGCTAATTGTATAGTGCAAAACTCTCTCAGGAGTAACTCTTACTCGCAGCGGGTATCGGGATCCAACTATCTCATAGAAGGTATGCAATCTCATTGCAAATTTCAACACTTGAAATTCCCGATAATATTTTGCCCCTAGCGCCCTATGACCTTGACGGAGGCCAACAAACCATAGGATACTAGTCAAGTTCAACCCATACATTTCTTGATTGAATTAAACCCACCCGCACGACCCTTGACGGAGGCCAACAAAGTCATATGACTACCCTAATCCAATCGCATCACATGCTAGCAAATAAGTACTAATCAGCTAGCGCACACTACGCCTTGACGGAGGCCAACAAACGTAGCACGAATACTAAATAGCACCTAAATGAAATGACGGAAGGCTACGACAGGTTTTTAAGAAAGCCTTTTGCGTAATGAACTTGGTATCGTTGTAAAATCTAGTGATTTTGAGAAGGAGTGTTTTTTAGGCTTTTACTAGTTTCGCTAAAGAGGCCACTCTCGGTGAAGAGATCTCGGCCCTTTCCTTATCGAATAAGGTACTGGATATTCTACAAGGAATACCACAATGCAAAGCAAAAACTAAAAAAGCAATCAAAAACAAAACCTCGTGGGTTGTAGCATCTGATAGTTTCGCTAACGAGGTCACTCCCGGTGAAGAGATCTCGGCTCTTTCCTTATCGAATAAGATGCTGGATATTCTATAAGGAATACCGCTATGCAGAGCAAGAACTAGAGCTGCCCTTTTTGAAAATTTGATTTCATGACATCTTTAGGTTTATTTGCTTTTCATTAATCTCATTAATGAAGTCCCATCATCTATGTTTTCTAAGCATCACAGATAAAGAAACGAAAATACAACGTACGCTTATGCCATCCGCATTCGCCACTTTGTCCCGTTATGCACCGTTAGGTTACTTAACAAACAGCATAGCGGGGCGGGACTAGCGCGGATGCAAAACATAAGCAACGTCTATTATATATCATATATATAATAATAAAACATTCGTCTCATACAGTAATATGATCTCATCACAGAACATTGCAGCAGAAGTCAACATATGAAATATTGGATATACTAGGAGTTCCGCGTTTTAAATTAAGCCAGTAAAAAACACGAATTTCACGGTCGTGATGAATAGCCAAACCCACATCCCTAGACCCCTACGAGAGCGGCAAGCAACCCTGCTAATTCTAGAGTTAGGAGACCCGGACTCGACTCCTCGAGATAGTCTCCCACTGTACTCTAGAACCCGGTTACTTGTGCTCCCCATCTTGGGTCAATCCTAATGCGGAAAAGTAAATAATATACATCAATGGTGATATCATCCTCAACCCAGAAGTGCTCCAATAAAAGAATATTATATACAATGAATTTTACATGAATGAAAAGAAAAACTCTTATCTCACATAAAATCCCCGGCCATTCTATCACGACGATCCAATATATCATATCACAGCAACACATAACATCACATATCAACAACGTAAGTAAATATATGTATCCCAATTTTCATTGTCATATAGAAACGAAACCGGCGATATTCCACATATTACACTTACGGCCGCAGAATAGAAATGTGAACTACAATAATTAGAATCCGCAATCATCCTTAGATATCATAAACCCGAAATATCACATACTTCGGATTTCATGCCTAACACAGCAAATCCCTTAGACATCATAAACCCGGAATATCACATATTCTGAATTTCATGCCTAACTTTAAAACCCCCGCATTTTAGCCTCGTCTTGAAAAAACTTTTCAATAATTAGTTGGGTAATTCAACAGGATTCCCGACAATATGATCGAATGCGTGTTGAAAACATTAGTAGACGGCTGCACCCCCGATGCCGTCGACAAAGTGCACTTAGGCGGAACACCGTGGCCGCGAGCACCCGAGCGGATGCTTTTGGTAACGGGGTTCTCCTACAGTCACTTGGTCGGGGCTATAGGGCGTGGCTATCTAGTAAAGTTATCCGGCGAGTATCCGCGTACGGTACGCGATTGCGACGAAATATTGATCCAAATCGAAACTTCGTGGCAACCGATGATTCGAGACTAAATTGCTAAATTTATAAGATTTAAACCAGTTTTCACAAAACTAATTATTGCGGATTCCAAATATTGTATCACAAATCATAAATAACTAGGCGACGTTAAACATTTCGATCGAATCAACAAATTCACAAAATTCCCAGAAAACTCAACACTTGAGCACAGTTAAAAAATACCCAGAATATACCACAGTACCTATGGACCAGCCGTTGAAGTGCCAACCCAAGCCTCACACTTGGCGCCGCGAAACCGCTGCAAATACCACTATTTGGCCGCGGTTCCGCGGTCAAGTAATCGAGTTAGGGTTTCGTTCTTCAAGAGAGTCCATAGAATTACCTGCATGATTTTTTGAATATTTTTAATCTAAAAATTCCAACGTTTGGAAAAATTTCCAGAGAGCATGGGAAATTAGGGTTTTCGGTATGCGTTCGGAAACTTTAACTTCGTCTAGACGACACCTAATGCTCTAGCTTGGCTCTAATACCATATTAGAGTTTCTTAGCACATCTACTAGGGTTTCAAGGTGTATCAAGTATATAATTTTAAAAATTAGTATGCTAATGAACTCAAACTTAGAATTGAACTAGAGAATTAGGGTAGAGCAAGTAATCAAACATTACACTAAGTGAACATGGAATACAACCTTTGTAGACCGGTCCTTCACTTCTAAAGATCCGTGTAGTGGTCCCTACGCTCCAAGTAGTGAACACCCGAACTCTAGTAAGGGTTCACATGAAGAAATGAACAACCTTGCTCGAAGTCTTCATGGCCGAAGATGATCTACATCGAGGAGACTCAAGCTCATGCTACCTCTTCACTAATGGTAGATTAGTGAAGCAAACACCCTAAACTAAATGGCTAATATAGTAGAGGATGATGAAGTAGGAAATGGGCTCACTTTAGATTTATTTTTCTCACAATATTTTCTCACTTTTTGAAAAGCTAGCAAGCTTTCTCTAAAATGAAGAACATGTGAATGAACTCATGAGGTGAGAATAGCAACCATGGGTGAATTAGTGTCATACACTAACTCATGTAGAGAATAAACCATGGGTAAAAGAATAATGGTTAAGTTAATAAATACCTTTAGTAAAAACAAATGAGTAGACTTAGTCAATTGTTCCACAAGCTTCTCCAAGCTTCAACCATTAATCCATTTTCCACTAATTTATGAATTACTAAAATAAATATAAACCCTTCATTATTCCAAGCATGGTGTGAGTCTCATACACCCATGAAGTATGTGGTATCAAGCATGACACAATAAAATGTACATTAATATATATCACATATATACTAAAGCACAAAGTGAGAAAAAGAAATGTTTAAGTGAGCTAATATTGTTTAATGTAAATTAATATATCATATATATAATTATACATTAAATTATTAAATCAACACTTGATTTAATAATCCGGCTATATCATATATAACCGACCGACATCACATATCGCGAGAATAGAATGCGGTATCATATACACGCATTAATCTCCGTCCCGCACATATCACATATATGCTCCTACTTCGTTTCGCATGAACCAGGAAACCTCTGTGTAGAACTCTAAAGACTCATCAATACGCCGGCAGTAGGTGATGATCATATCAAACACCCACAAGCCGCAAGCGGTCTGTCAAACGTAACAGCCACCTGGGTATTGAGCGATCAGAAGATCAACAAGCAAGCCTGCTCATACTCCTGTGAATCCATTCAGTAACACTACCGTACAGTCCGGTCTCTTTGTCTGATATTTCTCATATCGAGTCTAGGGGTGGTAAACGTCAGACCCCAGTAACTTGATAAGTCATGCCGATGTGAGGCTCATAACTGGTCGAGAAACTACTGATAACACTTACCAGTAAATCCCATCATCAGCCCTGGCCAGGGACTTCCTGTTATAGCTAATCGTGCATAGCGCAATATTAACCCCCAATACCGGGAGAGACGAAACCCCTCCTATCGCTCATTGCCTCCATGTGATTCGCGACTGTACCCAAAAGCCACCGGTTTGCACGTTCTTTTGATCGTGGTATGATGGAAATCAAAACACAGTGGGAATCACATAAGAATCTATGACGATCTCGGTTCTACAGACTAACATGTACCAGTGTCACCAGAGAACTGCTATCTGACGTCAGGTATAATACCATCTAGGAGTTCTCGGCGAGTCATGTTCGATGTATCCATTCTCTAATGAGCACCTGTGCACATTCTCTGATGTCAAACAGCAATGGTTGTGGGATCAACCATCGTCCTATACAGGGTCAAGAATCGTACACACTAGTCTACTCTGGAATATCGATGCCATGTCTCGATACTCTCTCGATTAGGAACAATTAAAGGATGTGCTTATGGACTACCCTGTCCCACTAGTATGATCTACATCATAGTCCTGGTAGTCAAGTCCATATCCTAAAGGCTTTATCAACATGTAACTGAGAGGCAGTACAAGTGTACATGTTAAGATAAAGAGTAACCAGATAGCATACTATCATGTCGAGCAAGAAATTCCTCCTTATATATGTCTAAGCATCCACTATAATATACATCATATGTACAATAATGGCCTATAGGACATACATATAATTAACACAATCATCTGGTGCATCTCATCGCGAACGGTAATCTATCGTACGGTGATATCAAACAGAATAGGGATTCTATCGTCCTATTCATCAATAAGGGTACAGATCTAAAATCTTATACGGCATATCACTTTTTATCCATATAAATAAATATGCACACACACATATATCTCAAGTCACATCTGTATCAATCTTATATCTTGATATCTTGCATATACGTCATATCTTATTAAATCTCAAGTCGTATTTATCTCGATCTCATATCATACCACTATTAACTCATACTTGTCCTCTTTAAATTCATACTTATAATGATTCACTTTCTCATTTCATATTTTCAAGCCAATATATTCATTAGCGTCAACTTTTATCACATCATCTCTTATTAAAACCTTTATCAAAATTATAATTAATATAACAATCTTTCCATATCAACGGTTGCGGGGGTATTATACGCCATCCATCCGACTTCCCCCGTAGATATAAATCTACTCACCGGCTATTCTCCTCGCGTAGTCTAAGTCAATGTGCTTCGTTGTCTCGGAAGTCCATGCGAAGATACCTACAATCACTACACAATCGCAATTCTATTAAAACCAGTATCCGAAATCCGATACGGCACACGAATTGCTTATAGGTTAGAACCTATAGCTTCCGCATGCAAAAACACCCAAACAACCTTCGTTGTTGACGCACAAACGTCCAACAACTAATTCAAATCTCGAATATCAAAACCAAGAATTCAAATATCAGAAAACTTTGCCAAAACACTCACAAACAGCTCTCAGATTTTGGCTCGGGTCAAATGGTATTAAACAAACAATACAGTAGCCAGGTTGTAGGAAGTAGGAGTCACAGTCAAAAACTCAACACCAGAACCCAACAGAAGTCCGGCAAGAGTGTGTTAAAATCCGGAGCCATCGGTCTAAGTAGGGGCAAATGGGTTCGTACTTCGGTGGTGGTCTTCTAGTGGTTTATCTAGGTCAATGGACTTGTCACGCCCCGCTTCCCAGTGTACTGGCAGAGGCCACAATGAGGCCGCTACGTATTTACTCTGAAATAAATACGCTAAGCGTAACTAAACAATATAGAAGAAATATACACAAGAGACAAATGTAATGAACAACAAATTTATTTATTAACATTCTTTTACAGTACATGGAAAAGTAAATACATCTGAACGAAAGCAATGCCTAAACAGTGGCATAACATAAATGGAAAGTACTAAAATGAAATGTGTACAATGAATCTAAAGCTCTGGGTCGTAGGCTAGCTGATCCAAGTCCTCACTGGTAGGCTCGATCTCGTGAAGGTCCGAATCACCTGACAACATTCCAAAGAAGAAAGAGAATGAATGTTGTCAGCGAACAATAGCTCGGTAAGTCCCAAAGATAAACGAGAAGTAGAATAGACAGAGAAAGAGTGTAGCTTTTAAAGTTGTATTATATTGTTATAATGTTGTATTTAGTGTTAACGCTGTTGTTTATGTAAGTTCAAGAGTGAATATCAACCAATCTCAAGAGTGTTCTCGAACCCAACAGGCTGTAATACAGGGGTAGGGAACCACGGGCCTGAATCAAATGTTTGTAACGGGACTTCAACCTAGTGTTGAAGTATTCCAAATTCAACAGGCTATAATTCAGGAGCATGGAAACACGGGCGCTCATGATAGCTTGCTTGTATTAGTAGACATGGATTCATGATCTAGGGGGACTCTTGAGATTCTGTTGGATTCACGCATGAACTACCCCAATACCCCGTGTATTTATTGTATTGATAGTAATGACTATACTGATGGTGTTGTATTGTATTGTAAATTGTATTGTCTTGTATTATAGATTGTATAGATGGATGACTTGCCGAAACCATGATATCATTAAATGGATCATCTAGATGGATGTATATCCATGATTCGGTTCAATCAATACAGATTGAATAGATTGAATATATGGATTCATGGATTCATGTTGAATTGTTATATATATACTTGAATCTCATTCAAGTCAGATTGATTATATCGAGACCCAGTCTGAGTCAGACAATTAGAAAAGAAATTGAAATTCTGAATTAAGTTTTGATATTATCGGTAACCGCTGCACATGGACGACAGGATTTGTGTCTTTTTCAAAGACGATTACCGTGTTGATAATACCGTTTGTTAAGTTGTCTACCTTAAATAGGCAAGCACCCATATCTCCGGCTCCCTGAGGCTCAAGAGACTGGTCCCGCTTAAACCTATGTTTACTAGGGTCTTTATTGTAATTTAATATAACTTGAGAGGGTTTTATGTAAAAATAATTTTGTATAATTTTCAAAATACACTTCAAGTATTTAATTATCGTCTTTAGAGTTTTCATAGATGTAGATTTTATATATGTGATATTTCTATTGAATAAAACCTAATTTCATAATATATGGTATTTAATTGTAAAGTATTGAACTTGTATGGAATTGCATGGTATTTTCATGTAAAGTGATTCTTTTTTATTTAGAAAAGTTGGAATATTTATACTATATCAAAAATAGATATTTTGATGATATATATATATATATAATTTAATTTATTATTTTTCTAGAAATCTCATTTTCTTAAGATATTTGTATTTTTAAATCTTTCGAGACCGAATGCTCCTTGCGGAGGTCTGCATCTCGCACTATTAAGCCCGAGGATGTGCGATAATCCGCATCATCCCGAACGGGTTCCCCAAAATGGGTTGTAGCAGCGCTTTGCAAAGATTTGTAAAAATACATAATCTTGTAGAAAAAGGTTTTAATAAGATAAAGATATTTAAGTGTAAATTCGTATTCCCGTATTCTATATTCCCGAAAGGCATCATACTATATTGCATATGAGTGTTGTGAGAAGATAGGTCATTACCTCGTGATCTATTTAAAGATATAGTAAGGAATTATGATGTTTAATGTCGAAACTAAACAACATGGTATTTTACTGAAAAAGTACGATAACAATTACAATATGAAATATTTTGCTATGAAATGTGTTCATGATGTTTAGTAATGTTTAATAGTCAAGACGTGAGAGTTTGGTATGTTTGTTTTTAAGAAAAGATGGAGTTTTTAAGAAGAACCGAATCGGAAGTCGGATTAACTCCGATTCCATCGGGTTTTAGAAATACGAGTTTTTAGAATAGCAAAGTGAAGAGGGAGGAGGGACTTACTGGAATTTAGCTTAGAAAAGAGGAAGGGAGAGTGGAAGTAGGTCTTGGTGCGTCGTTTCATCACCGGAAGCTCCTAGGATCATCGTCGGAAATTCGCCGGAGGTTCGCCCTTCGCTAACTCCACTTGTACTCAAAAGTTTAAAGATTTTTCTTGAGAGTTTGGACAGAGTTTGTGAGTGAGGAGGGTGTGATTTAGAGTGGTATTTATAGGGTAATCTAAGATTTAAGGTAGATGAAAGGGTGTGAAAAGATGTATTAAAAATTGTATTAAAAATGGAGTAAATAGGTGTTTTTATTGGCTCTGTAAATGTGCAGGGTTTAAACATAACAGGGGTTTTCAGAAGACCAAAAGACACAGGAGTTCAGAAAGGAGAATCGGAGTCAGGCCGAGTCAACCCGGCCTCGCCGGCCGAGTCGTCGGCCCGAGTCGGCTGAGTCGTGCCGGGGCTCGTCGCCACGTCCTCCGTCGGTTGGTCTTTCTCTTGGGTCAGTTTGTTTTATATATGACTTTTGGTTTTTACGAGTTGTGCACGTGTAGGCTCTTGGGCTTCTAAAAGTTCAAAAGAAAACTAATTAAAAAATAATGTTGCTAATGGGATTTGAACTCTGGTGCTTTGGTTCAGCAGTGTAAGGTCTTACCAATGAGCTACAAGCTCCTTCTTGCTATTAAAAAGCAAAACAAATTTATAAGTTGTGCTCAGGCAACAGTACCCCTTTCTGTATTTTTTTTGAAAAAATTGTACAGAAAGTTGTACAGAAAGTTTAGGGATGTTACAGGACTTGTTTGATTTTCTTAAAAATATCCCAGATAGCTCCAGATACCCTGTAGGCCTCTAGGTTTCACAAAACCGACACGGGAAAATTCTAAATTCGTGTATCGGGTTCTATTCTCTGTTCTTGGTCCAGAAAAGCAATTTCTAAGGTCTTGTAACACTCACCACACCTCTATTGCATCTTAACAAGTCCGCAAATCACTAATTATCATCTTGGAAATTTCCAAGATCACAAAACCTAACTAATACGAATTCAAAACTAAACTAGAATATACTAACACAAAAACTTAACCAAAGGAGTTCTTGAGTTGCTCAAAGTCTTCAAAATCCAAACTCGAATGGTTCAAAAGGTTTAGGATGAGGGTGTGCATCTTTTTAATGAAGGTGGTATGGGGTTTTAGTAATGAATTGGAGATGATACATGAAAGTAGAGAAGGATGAAAGAGATGAAGGAATTGTTGAAGATATGAAGAAGGAAGAAGAATAAATGAGAAGGAAATAGAATAAGGAAGAAGTCAAGAGTCTCTATCTCTCTCTCTTAATCTCACTCTCTCTTAATCTCACACTCTCTAAATATCTCTTTTGTCTCCTCTCTCTCTCTCTCATCAACCATGGCATCCATTTCTTTTCTTTTTTTCACAATTAAATAAATCTAAATGAAATGAACAAACATGTAACTAAAATGCAACATGACATGGTATACTAGCCATGGAAAATGTAAAAATACGGATTTGGTCTAATCGTGATTAGTAGTGCACTAATCAATTTTAACTTAAACTTGCATATATTTAATTATAAAAATGTCAAAATCCGATAAATATCTTTTTAATGAATAAATCATTTTAATCTCCACTTATATTCCAAATATCGGTATATAATTATACCATTTAACGAAAAACCCCTATTCGCAAATTGAATAGTTTTCGCGAAATATATTATTTTAATATTAAATTTCCAAAATAATATTTTATATTTCTGAAATGTTACAGTTCGGGATGCCTGGCCTCCGGCAGTGTCATTATTTGATACTTCATGAAAAGGTTGAATATTTTCCTTGTCTTGTTTTGAGGGAAAGAGTATTCCCGACCCATCTTCTTTATAAAGGACGGATTCCAGCTGACTTTTTCTTGATCGCGTGGCTTCTTGAATCTACTTCGCTGTTTTCGAGCGTCATTCTTGTTCTTCACCTTGTTATTGCATTTACGCCGGGCCTTTTCCTTGCCACGAGAGCACACAACGGGATGAGGGTGAAGGGAATCATAGTCTTCTCTTTCCACAGACTGCTGATTGAGACGATGCGTCTTGGTTTTCTCGTAAATGGCCATTTCGTGGCTGTGGTCATCTGGACCTTTTGACCGTCTTCTCTCATTAGCTTGTCAATCTATTCTTCGAATGACAGACTTGGCATTCTTACGGTGGGATCTCGTTTTAGTTCAATCTCAGCGCTATCTAGAAAAGCATTCCCTTGTCCACCGGAGTTATTTATGACACAGCAGCAATGGAATCGCTCCTGTTTCTTAGACCGAACGTATCCAAGTCCAGTAGTCTCCATCCTTCCGTTGGGTATCTTTCGCTGAGTCCCGAGAATGTCCTAAATCTTGTTGTAGAACTGGGCTTGTCGAGCGGTTTGTTTGAAGGGTACGCCTTGGCATCTTAATAGAATTTTCAATCCCTCTGCGTAATATCTGGGCAGATGGATTGGTTGAAGCCTGTCAAGCGCAAGTTCGGCACCATGCCAGCCTTTTTTTTCCACTTTAGTCTCCGTAGATTGGTAGAAGAGGATGGCCTTTTCACCTCTTCGCCTAGGAGGAACATAGAAGGTCTGCAGCTCTTGCACGTCGTATGTATCGAGTGCATCAAGTTCCCTGTAATGATGCTGCGGAAGCATGGTGATTTGTAAACTTTGATTAGCTCCAGTGAAGGTTTGTGCTGACGGGCGGACGGAGAACACTGTGTTGGTCCCGTTCTCAGAGTCACTGCTGAAGACCAAAATAGGGGTAGATGGTCCGAGCCTGTTGCCTTGGGATTGCCCCGAGTAGACTATCTCTTCATCTTCCTCGGTATCGCTCCCAAAGACTGGGATAGTGACGACGGATTTTTATTGGTCCTCCGGTTAACGACATCTTTCCGTGACTTCGAAGTCTGGTAGGATGTACTTGGCGTCTTCATATTTGCGGACTTCATTTACGTAGAGGGTTTAGCTCCCCTGTAACTGTGTACTCGAGTCCATCTTTGAAGTACTTCATACACTGATGTTGCGTAGAAGGGATGATGTTGTACTCGTGTAACCAAGACCGGTCGAGCAGAGCGTTATAGCAAGTCTTGGCGTCAATGACATGAAATTTGATGTCGGTAATGATCATCCCAAAGTGTAATGTCAATATCACGGACCCAAGCGTCTGTGATGACTGCGAGTCAAACCCGGAGATGGTAATTTTGTCCCGAGCCAGATGCTGAATGTTCATGCAAATCTCCTTCAGCACCTTCATGTTGAAAAGGTTGACAGAGGACCCGTTGTCGACCAGAATCTTTTCTATCTGAAAGTCGTGGCAGTACCCAGTGACATATAGAGGACGGTTGTGCTCGCACGTTCCGAGGAAGAGATCTTCATCGTCGAAAGTGATGTCAGCTGTATAAATCTCTGCCAGCTCGTCCTTCATCTTTTCTGTAACAACTCCAATTTTTGTATACCTAAATTTGAATTAAATTTGAAGTATACTTTGAGTATTAATGTTGCTGATAACACTTTAAGTATCTATTCCTCTACAATAATTACAAGAAGGAGCTCGTAGCTCATTGGTAATACCTTGCACTGCTGAACCAAGCCACCAGAGTTCGAATCACAGGCCCCACATTACTTTTAGTTTATTTTTCTTTAAAAATCCTTGGAAGCCCAACAGTCCACAGGCCATAACTCCCAAATATTGAACTGAACCCAAAAATTGAAGTATGCCAAAGTCTACGTCGGAGAGCCCCGCACCCAACCATGGCCGAACCCGGCCGGGATCGGCCAACTCGGCTGGCCGGCCGGCCGAATCGGCCGGCGCCGCCGGCCGGAGTTGGGCCGATGGCCGGGGTCCCAACACAAAAATTGTGGCTTTTGGCATTCTGAAACTCCCTGTTAACTCCAATTTATTTGATCGGTTTTCCAATGTTAAATACAACCAAATTAATACAAATTTTAATGCTTTTTATTTAAATTTTTATAATTTTTAAAACCCTTCACCTACCCTACCCTAGCTACCCTATAAATAGACCCCTACCCCTACCTTCTCATTCCAAAACCATAGAATTACTCTCTTGAAATTTCCACAAGAAAGTGTGCTTTGAAACCGAGTTCACGACGAAGCGCTGACGGATTCCGGCGATGTACTTTGAAGCAACCGGCGACGAAACCACACCTCGGCCTTTCTCCCTAGTCCTCTTTACCCTTTAGAAGAGTTTGAAAACCCGTAAGTCCCGTTCTTCTCTCTTTTCTATTTCTTAAAATACGGAATTACGAACCCCGACGGAAATCGGAACAAACCGATTTCCGATTCGGTTTTTCTACAAAATCCCACTTGTCACCTAATCCATAATACCTAAACATATCCATGATGACTATTAATCACATAAAAATCAATTTAAACAAAGTTTCTCACATAAAATGATAACTTTCTTGTAATATCGTATTCTTTTCATAAAAATACCATAAAGTTTATTTTTCTTGTTCTAATTAATTCCCTCATTCCTAAACATGTTCATCTTGATCACTAAACTTATAGAAATCAATTTGAATGAGTTTTCACACATGAAATGATAACGTTTACAAATACCGTATTCTTACACTTAAATAGCTTCATGTTTAATATATCATATTTAACCTCTAAACTTCACTAAACCTTAAAATAAGTCACGAGGTAATACAACCTTAATTGATATTCCCAAAATTTAGAATACGAAAATACAAGACTTTACATTAAAATACCATAATCTTCATAAAACCATTCTTAAAGATTTTAGATTTGTTACACTTTTTAGTAAATATTTCTTACTAGGAAAATACGATAAGTTGTGGACATCGATCGTTTATCTAAACTGACTTTGTGGTGTCTAGGCTAGGCAAGTGAGCTTGGGTAACTTTAAAAGGCCCGCCTCACGATTCGTGAGCGGATCCCTCCCTCCTCACTTGTACTTACCTGGACACAATTGGCGGTGAAGAGGCGATTTGAGGCTTCTAATGACTTGTCGTTTAGAACTTTAGAAATAAACTAGTTGGCTTAGGAAACCCTAGAATCTAAAATACAGAAAATTACACTTTTCAAATAAATACCTTATATTTATAAAACCGTTTTCTAAATGAATAGTATTTATTAAATCTTTGCAAAGCGCCGCTACAACCCACCTTTGGGGAACCCGTTAGGGATAGTACGGTTCATCGTGCACCCGCGGGCTAGTAGTGCGAGATTCAGACCTCCGCAAGGAGCATTCGGTCTCGAAAGGTTTAAGATACGACATTTGAGAAAAATGAGATTTTGGAGAATAAAATATTTATTTAAAATTATCCTTGTATTAATATATATATATTTATCATTTAAACAACTATTTTATTATAAGATAAAGTTTCCATTTTTCTAAAAATTACAAGATTAAAAGTTACATTAGAATACCATGAATTTCAAATAAATCAATTAATACTTTTATTAGGATATATTCACTAGAATAACACAAATAAAATTCACACTCATTATAACTATAAAGACGAATAATAAATACTTGAGGTGTATCTTGAAAATTATACAATAGTACTTTTTACATAAAACCCCCTCAAGTTTTATAAATTACAATAAGGACCCTAACAAATTATAGAACTTCAAATTACCTTCTTTTAGTCTGACTCGGGTTAGAGTCTGACTATTTCTGACTTGAATATGATTCAAGTCAATCTATATTCTTTTATATTCCAACTCAATATGAAGACATGAATCCCTGAATCCAGTTAACAATGTATATAACTTGACTGAACCGAACCATGGATATATTCCTTTTACATGTTTCCCAGTATTCCATTTATATGACTCTACGGTTATAACCGCTTCCTGATATCATGGTTTCGGTCAGTCAGTCAGTCTATCATGCAATCAATACAATTTTACAAGATAACAATACAAACAAAATATCGCGGGGTTTAAGGGGTAGATTGGTACGGAAGGTGTTAAAGGTGGCACGAGGTGGCCAGATTAAGACACCTAACCTGAATCCCATTACTGTTGTACCGTGGCATAACGGTTCCTTGAACTTTCCTTTTGCCCTGGTCTCTAGCATATAGAGACCCCCCTCGTATACACTTGCATCCTTCTGTACCAAGCTACAAACAACAGCGTTGACATAACATTACAACAATAGTTTACACTTTAAAATGTATCTTCTTATTCTGTCTTCTCTACTTCCCTCTTACCTTTGGGACTTACCGAGCGATCTGTTCGCTGACGACATTCTGTTTCTCTCTTCTTTGAATGTCGTCAGGTGACCTGGACCCGGCAGAAGTTGAGCCAACACAAGAAGACTTGGAGCAATTTGCCGAAGACCCTGCAGTATAATTTCATTGTACACTTTTCTTTTCAGTACTTTCCATTTCCTGTTATGCCACTGTTTAGGCCTCTTTATTTCAGTTGTATTTTCCTTTCCATGTATTGTACAAAAAATGTTAATAAATAAAAGTTGCTGTTCTTTTCATACTCTTGTCTCTTGTGTATTATTTTATATTGCTTAGCTACGCTTAGCGTATGTACTTCTGAGTACATACGTAGCGGACCTTGTCGCGTCCACTTCGCCGTACACTGGGAAGCGGGGCGTGACAGGTTTTGTTGGTGGCCCATACAGGTCAGAGCTGTATGAATCCCTGTCATGCAGTTCTGGTCTGCGTGAACAACCTAAGCAATATAACACAAGAACCAGCAACTAAAAGATTCTTACAATTCATATTCCTTGAATCTTGCAAATTTCTATTCCTTGAATATTATCATTTCATGTATTTGAATCTGTCCTAACCCAAATTTTTCTTCAAGGTCATGGATTCCCCAAACAACACCAGCACCAACGTCAACAACACCCCTCCAGCACTACCTTTCACACCAGTTGTTCCTGCACCACCCACTGAGCAAACGATGCTATTTGAGGCGATCCGCAGTCTTCTCGAGGGACAACAACAACTTTTGAATCGTCCTGAGACCGATGCACCAGGAGTAAAGCAATTCAGAGCTTTGCACCCAAAGCAGTTCTCTGGTAAAGGAAGCCCTTTTGACGCGGAAGAATGGGCACAAAGCATCGAAGACGATCTGGCAGCAGCTCAAGTGCCAGACAAAGCTTGGGTCCATGTAGCAAAGCTACAGCTCACAGATAATGCTCGCAATTGGTGGAAGGCGGAAGAAACCCGTCTGGTACAGCCGATTGAATGGAAGACATTTCGCGAGAAGTTCGACGCGAAATATTTCCCTGTGACTGCCAGGTTCGCCATGGAGCAGCAGTTTATTCATCTATAGCAAGGATCAATGTGGGACAAATCGGTAGATGAATACGACGCTGAATTCACTATGTTGAGCCGGTAAGATATGTCACAATAGTTAAATTTTTAGATATCACATACTACACAGCTAACACAATTTTTAAACAGATTCGCGGCACACTTGATACCGACGGACGAGATCAGAGCCCGTCGCTTTCAACAAGATTTGGACACAGAGATTAAGGCTGCTCTAGCCACAGGAAAGTTTTTGACTCATGAGGAAGCTTTAGAAACTGCCCGCAGTTATAAGGCAGTGATAAAAGAGAGGGGCAGACCTCAGTCTGCAGGAGTCAAACGCCCTGCCAACCAGATGGCAGGTGGAGCCTCGTCCAGACCATCTTTCGTGCCCAGGCGACCCGGAGTACCAACCCATCATCCTAGCCCAGCCTTTTGCACCTACTGCAAGAGAACTGGACATATGATGAAGGACTGCCGTCGAGCCAACCGCCTTTGCTTAGTCTGCGGCTCAGCTACTCACGATTTTGGGTCTTGTCCCCAAAGACAGAACCCAGTTGCTGCACCCAGGCCAGCAAATACCTATCCGCAGCGACCAGCTCTTCAGGCACCTGCTCCCAGACTTGCACTTCCTGCACCACCCAGGGGACCACAAGCTGCACCACCTCCTCGACAGTTCCATCAAGCTCAAAGGAACGTTCAGAGGAATGCTCCTCAGGCCAGGAGGAATGTGCCAAAGCGCCAGGCTTTCATGATGTCTGTGGAAGAAGCTGAGGCCACTGGCCAAGTCATTACTGGTAAACTTCCTTCTCAAACTTATCTTTTAGTCTTGTTTACCTACACACTTTCCCTATACCTAAAACCTATCCCATATACCTTAGGTACAATCCTAGTAGCTTCACTACCTGCACTTGCACTGTTTGATACTGGAGCATCCCACTGCTTTATGTCGCAACGGTTTATCCGAACCCATGCGATTCCAGTCTCGCCGCTTGTATCCAGCTGGAATGTCAGTTCCGGAAATGGTGTCCTAAAGGCAACTATGGGATACAGTATGTGTCCAGTCGTCGTCTGCAGTCGAAAGTTTTATGCTGACTTCAAGGTACTGGATATACCAAACTTCGATGTGGTTCTAGGAATGGACTGGCTTGGAACCTTTTATGCTACCATCGACTGTCGTCAAAGGAGGGTAGTATTCGAGATTCCAGACCATCCGGTCTTCTATTTCAAGAGTGGAGACCGTACACTAGAGCCAAGTACCTACAAAGCGAAGCCAAGAGAAGCAGTAGTTGCAGCAGCTCAAGCAGAGGAAGAATCAAGACCAGAGGTAGTTCGAGAGTTCGACGATGTATTCCCTGACGATATATCAGGTTTGCCTCCTAATCGAGCTCTTGAATTCAGTATTGACTTAGTACCAGGAGCACAACCGGTGATCAAAGCACCTTATAGACTAAGTCCGGAAGGATTGAAGGAAGTCCGAACACAGCTAGACGAATTACTGGCGAAAGGATGGATTCGCCCCAGCACTTCAAGTTGGGGAGCACCTGTACTACTGGTAAAGAAGAAGGAAGGTTCATACAGAATGTGCATCGATTATAGGGCCTTGAACGAAGTCACTATAAAGAACAAGTATCCACTCCCGCGCATCGACGATTTATTCGATCAGCTAAGTGGATCTTGTGTCTTCTCTAAACTAGATCTTCGTTCAGGTTATCATCAAGTGAAGGTCAAGGAAGCTGATATTCACAAAACAGCTTTCAGAACTCGTTATGGACATTACGAATTTCTAGTAATGCCATTTGGAGTGACCAATGCACCAGCAATCTTCATAAATCTTACGAACCAAGTTTTCCGGGAGTATTTAGACAGGTTCGTTGTCATCTTCATTGACGACATCCTGGTATATTCTAAGAATCGGAAAGAACATGCGGAGCACCTACGAATTGTCCTGGAAACTCTTCGACAACATAAGCTTTATGCCAAGTACAGCAAGTGCGAGTTTTGGCTAAATCAAGTTGGTTTTCTTGGACATATCGTATCAGGAGAAGGAATTTCTGTGGATCCAGCAAAAGTTTCGGCAGTTAGCGAATGGCCTACACCAAAGTCAGTGAAGGACATACGGAGTTTCTTGGGATTAGCTGGATATTACAGAAGATTTATTGAAGGTTTCTCAAAGATAGCAACACCCCTGACCAAGCTCACACGAAAAGATGAAGAATTTGTGTGGTCAGAAGCATGCGAGCAAGATTTCGTAGAACTCAAGTCAAGACTGACATCTGCACCTATTCTCGTCATACCGGATCAATCTGGAGGATTCGAAGTGCATTGTGATGCATCCGGTAAGGGATTAGGATGTGTTCTACATCAGCACGGTAAGGTTGTGGCTTATGCTTCAAGACAACTGAAGACTCATGAGCGCAATTATCCGACGCATGATCTGGAGTTGGCAGCCGTTATCTTTGCTCTCAAAATTTGGCGCCACTACTTACTTGGTGAACAAGTAAACATCTACACAGATCATAAAAGTCTGAAGTACGTATTTATTCAGAAGGAGTTGAACATGCGGCAGAGAAGATGGTTAGAACTCATGGCGGACTTTGACATCAACTTGCAATATCACCCAGGAAAGGTGAACGTAGTACCTGATGCTCTTAGTCGCCAACCATTATCAATGAATCTCACCATTCAGTGGAAGCTTCAGCAAGACTTACATCAGATGGAGATTGAACTAGTCATGCCAGGTGATGCTTCAAGTTTGATGAATCTCCAAGTTCAATCAACCATTGTCAATCGATCAAAGCAGCTCAAGCCAGCGATGCTAAATTGCAAAAGATCAGAGAACAAGTGGAGAATGGACTCAGAACAGATTTCATCATCCATGAAGACGGATCTTTGAGATACGGCAGCAGATTGTGTGTACCAAAAGGTCCTGTTCGGGAAGAGTTAATGAAAGAAGCTCACAGCTCTCCCTATTCAGTACATCCTGGAGGTACCAAAATGTACAAGGATCTACGTCAGAATTATTGGTGGCATGGAATGAAACGTGAAGTAGCCAGAAGTGTCGCAAAATGCTTGGTGTGTCAGCAAGTAAAGGCTGAACATCACAGGACAGCTGGACTACTTCAACCGTTACCAATTCCAGAATGGAAGTGGAAGCACATCACGATGGACTTTGTAACTGCTCTTCCTCGCAGCACAAAGGGTAACGATGCGATATGGGTAATTGTGGATCGACTCACCAAGTCGGCTCACTTCATCCCATTTCGGGTTGGCCAATCTACTGAGACACTAGCAAAGAAGTATATGGAGGTAATAATTTAATTAAGATTTAAACTCTTCATAATATACTATCTCTGATACCCATGAACTCATACAGGAAATTGTGAGACTTCATGGAGTACCGGTCTGCATTGTCTCCGATCGTGACACCAGGTTCCGATCGCAATTTTGGCAGGGTCTGCAAGCTAGCTTGGGAACAAGTCTGAACTTCAGCACGGCTTATCATCCACAAACAGATGGTCAGTCGGAACGAACTATTCAGATCTTGGAGGATATGCTCAGAGCATGTATGCTCGACTTCAAAGGATCGTGGGAAGATCACCTGTATCTTGTGGAGTTCGCGTACAACAACAGCTACCAAGCAAGTATAGGAATGGCACCTTTTGCAGCATTATATGGAAGGAAGTGTCAATCACCATTAAGTTAGGACGACATCGGAGATAGGGAACTCCTTGGACCAGAGATGATAGTAGCGACCGTTGATGTGGTTCGTACTATCAGGGAAAGAATGCGCATAGCCCAAGATAGACAGAAACACTGGGCTGATGCGAAGAGACGACACTTGGAGTTCCAGCCAGGAGACCATGTATTCTTGAAGATATCTCTGAACCGCGGAGTGATCCGATTTGGAAGACGGGGTAAGCTAAGTCCGAGATACATTGGACCGTTCGGCATACTCGAACGAGTCGGTGAAGTGGCATACCGATTAGCGCTTCCACCCTCATTGGAAGGAGTGCATAACGTGTTCCACATATCCCAACTCAGAAGGTATGTGAGTGACCCCAGCCATGTACTTGATCATTCCGAGCTCACTATACAGCCTGATTTGTCTTGTGAGCAACAACCTGTGGAGATCCTGGATAGGAAAGTGAAAACACTTCGGAACAAGGAAGTTAATTTGGTCCGGGTAATGTGGAGAAAAGACACTCCAGGAGAATCCACGTGGGAAAGGGAAGATGAAATGCGTGCAAGATATCCGCACCTTTTTGTAAACTAGTCCTCAAATAAAAGTTGTAAATTTCGAGGACGAAATTTTTGTAAGGAGGGTAGATTGTAACAACTCCAATTTTTGTATACCTAAATTTGAATTAAATTTGAAGTATACTTGGAGTATTAATGTTGCTGATAACACTTTAAGTATCATTCCTCTACAATAATTACAAGAAGGAGCTTGTAGCTCATTGGTAATACTTTGCACTGCTGAACCAAGCCACCAGAGTTCGAATCACAGGCCCCACATTATTTTTAGTTTATTTTTCTTTAAAAATCCTTGGAAGCCCAACAGTCCACAGGCCATAACTCCCAAATATTGAACTGAACCCAAAAATTGAAGTATGCCAAAGTCTACATCGGAGAGCCCCGCACCCAACCATGGCCGAACCCGGCCGGGATCGGCCAACCCGGCCGGCCGGCCGGCCGGAGTTGGGCCGATGGCCGGGGTCCCAACACAAAAATTGTGGCTTTTGGCATTCTGAAACTCCCTGTTAACTCCAATTTATTTGATCGGTTTTCCAATGTTAAATACAACCAAATTAATACAAATTTTAATGCTTTTTATTTAAATTTTTATAATTTTTAAAACCCTTCACCTACCCTATCCTAGCTACCCTATAAATAGACCCCTACCCCTACCTTCTCATTCCAAAACCATAGAATTACTCTCTTGAAATTTCCACAAGAAAGTGTGCTTTGAAACCGAGTTCACGGCGAAGCGCTGACGGATTCCGGCGACGTGCTTTGAAGCAACCGGCGATGAAACCACACCTCGGCCTTTCTCCCTAGTCTTCTTTACTCTTTAGAAGAGTTTGAAAACCCGTAAGTCCCGTTCTTCTCTCTTTTCTATTTCTTAAAATACGGAATTACGAACCCCGAAGGAAATCGGAACAAACCGATTTCCGATTCGGTTTTTCTACAAAATCCCACTTGTCACCTAATCCATAATACCTAAACATATCCATGATGACTATTAATCACATAAAAATCAATTTAAACAAAGTTTCTCACATAAAATGATAACTTTCTTGTAATATCGTATTCTTTTCATAAAAATACCATAAAGTTTATTTTTCTTGTTCTAATTAATTCCCTCATTCCTAAACATGTTCATCTTGATCACTAAACTTGTAGAAATCAATTTGAATGAGTTTTCACACATGAAATGATAACGTTTATAAATACCGTATTCTTACACTTAAATAGCTTCATGTTTAATATATCATATTTAACCTCTAAACTTCACTAAACCTTAAAATAAGTCACGAGGTAATGACCTACCTCCACACACACGCAAATACAACCTTAATTGATATTCCCAAAATTTAGAATACGAAAATACAAGACTTTACATTAAAATACCATAATCTTCATAAAACCATTCTTAAAGATTTTAGATTTGTTACACTTTTTAGTAAATATTTCTTACTAGGAAAATACGATAAGTTGTGGACATCGATCGTTTATCTAAACTGACTTTGTGGTGTCTAGGCTAGGCAAGTGAGCTTGGGTAACTTTAAAAGGCCCGCCTCACGAGTCGTGAGCGGATCCCTCCCTCCTCACTTGTACTTACCTGGCCACAATTGGCGGTGAAGAGGCGATTTGAGGCTTCTAATGACTTGTCGTTTAGACCTTTAGAAATAGGCTAGTTGGCTTAGGAAACCCCAGAATCTAAAATACGGAAAATTACACTTTTCAAATAAATACCTTATATTTATAAAACCGTTTTCTAAATGAATAGTATTTATTAAATCTTTGCAAAGCGCCGCTACAACCCACCTTTGGGGAACCCGTTAGGGATAGTACGGTTCATCGTGCACCCGCGGGCTAGTAGTGCGAGATTCAGACCTCCGCAAGGAGTATTCGGTCTCGAAAGGTTTAAGATACGACATTTGAGAAAAATGAGATTTTGGAGAATAAAATATTTATTTAAAATTATCCTTGTATTAATATATATATATATATTTATCATTTAAACAACTATTTTATTATAAGATAAAGTTTCCATTTTTCTAAAAATTACAAGATTAAAAGTTACATTAGAATACCATGAATTTCAAATAAATCAATTAATACTTTTATTAGGATATATTCACTAGAATAACACAAATAAAATTCACACTCATTATAACTATAAAGACGAATAATAAATACTTGAGGTGTATCTTGAAAATTATACAATAGTACTTTTTACATAAAACCCCCTCAAATTTTATAAATTACAATAAGGACCCTAACAAATTATAGAACTTCAAATTACCTTCTTTTAGTCTGACTCGGGTTAGAGTCTGACTATTTCTGACTTGAATATGATTCAAGTCAATCTATATTCTTTTATATTCCAACTCAATATGAAGACATGAATCCCTGAATTCAGTTAACAATCTATATAACTTGACTGAACCGAACCATGGATATATTCTTTTTACATGTTTCCCAGTATTCCATTTATATGACTCTACGGTTATAACCGCTTCTGATATCATGGTTTCGGTCAGTCAGTCAGTCTATCATGCAATCAATACAATTTTACAAGATAACAATACAAACAAAATATCGCGGGGTTTAAGGGGTAGATTGGTACGGAAGGTGTTAAAGGTGGCACGAGGTGGTCAGATTAAGACACCTAACCTGAATCTCATTGCTGTTGTACCGTGGCATAACGGTTCCTTGTACTTTCCTTTTGCCCTGGTCTCTAGCATATAGAGACCCCCCTCGTATACACTGGCATTCTTCTGTACCAAGCTACAAACAACAGCGTTGACATAACATTACAACAATAGTTTATACTTTAAAATGTATCTTCTTATTCTGTCTTCTCTACTTCGCTCTTACCTTTGGGACTTACCGAGCGATCTGTTCGCTGACGACATTCTGTTTCTCTCTTCTTTGAATGTCGTCAGGTGACCTGGAACCGGCAGAAGTTGAGCCAACACAAGAAGACTTGGAGCAATTTGCCGAAGACCCTGCAGTATAATTTCATTGTACACTTTTCTTTTCAGTACTTTCCATTTCCTGTTATGCCACTGTTTAGGCCTCTTTATTTCAGTTGTATTTTCCTTTCCATGTATTGTACAAAGAATGTTAATAAATAAAAGTTGCTGTTCTTTTCATACTCTTGTCTCTTGTGTATTATTTTATATTGCTTAGCTACGCTTAGAGTATGTACTTCTGAGTACATACGTAGCGGACCTTGTCGCGTCCACTTCGCCGTACACTGGGAAGCAGGGCGTGACATTCCGCAAAGAAGGCTTGGAACTGATCAGACTATTGCAGCGCCTTGATTAGAGAATCTCGTGCCTCTTTGGACAGGAAGAGAGCATCCAGTATACTCAGTTGCGAGGGTATCTTCCTCAAATGTGCCAGGAAATTATAATCCACCTTGTTTTTCTTAGGCGGGTCCTTGGCCGCGAGCTCTTTGAGGACTCTATCATCGAGGGCAATTTCCTCAGAGACTTTTTCCTTCCCCTTGTCTCCTTTGTTCGAACCCTTGTTTGTAGGCCTGAGGTTCTTTTTAGGCAACGTACGGTTACGCAGCTGAATGTTCTCGCAATTCTTCTCCTCTTCTTCTTTTCCAGAGGAGGATTCTTTGAAGAGGGGGCCGAGAGTTATTTCTTCCTCAGAATCACTCCCGAATGTAAGAACTTGAGATTTTCCTTTTGTCGAAATGGTATCAATCATATGACAGTTGCTAGCTGTTCCTTCACGCTCTTCTGTCGCGCTTCTTTGTTTTCGACGGGCTTCGCGCTTTATCCGTTTGAAGTGTTGTCGGTGGGCAACGTATCCTTGCCACCACTTCTTGAAGGCATTGCACTCTTCGGTGGGGTGCGTGACCCTCCGATGGTATAATCAGTAGTTCAGATGTACATCTGCTTCGTCGAGGCACGTACTCCTAGGAGTATTTCCTTTGAAAGGTGGCAGTTTCATTCCCATTGACAGGGATTTGGCGAACCTTTTCCCCGTCTTAAACCTGCTTTTATCTGCCGCGGGTGTGCTTTGATCTGGTTGGAGTACTTTGTGACTCTTCCTCGCTGCAGCTTCTTCATCCTGACACCGACGCTTGGAATTTTCATATATGGCCATTTCATGCTCTCGGTTAGCTTTGCACTTTTGAAGGGCTTCATTTAGCAGCCCTTCAATCAAGTCGTCTGACGGCTCCAGGGAGTTTCGCACCGGTCTTGCCCCCAGCTTCTCAGCACCGTTTTATGACTCCGAGGGGGTCTCTTTGTTTTTTAACGACGAATGAAAGACCATGTGGCAACTCACTAAATAATCCACGGGTTCTTCTGATGAGTCATTCCCCTCATCAATGTCACTGTCTCTGTTCTCAAGGATATGGTTGAGAAACTCTTCGAGAGTGACTGAGGTTCACGCCTTCTGGTCGTATTCCTCCAACGTGTCGATGTACTTTTGCAGGTCCATGCGCTGGTCGTCAAGCTGTTCGGGCTTCTTGGTCTTTTTCTTTCCCTTCGAAGACTTTGAAGGCTTGACCTGGGTGTCTTGCACGTCATTAGCTGTTTTCGGTGTGGGACGCGGTTTCAACATCCCTTCAATGATCTTAGGCTCCAGCGGGCTTTTCCACCTGATTGCCGGACATGCTTGAAGATCCTTCAGCATTCTTTTAGTTTTAGCTGAAAGGACAACTTCCCATGGAGCTTCTTATACAAACGAGCATGATGCCCCTGGCGTGTCCACCTTTTTAAGAGCGTGCTTCTATGGCAGGTTCACCCTCCAGTTTTTGGACAGCGCAAACTTGCCTTGTTGGTACTAGTCCTCGACCCAATTTTTGAAGACGTAGCAATCCTCAATTGGGTGGCCCAATACTCTGTGGTAGGAGCAGTAGTTGGGACTGTTAATGTCATCAGGCTGCAGAGGACGTCTTTGATCCGGCAGAGTGATAAGTCTGTTGCGCACTGCCTGTTCGAACAGTCTCCTCGTTTTATCCCGGAGAAACGAGTAAGGACGTCCTAGCTTCTCTTCGAGGGATCGGCATGGGAATGTGTCGCTTTGGCGAGCAACCGGTTTCGGGTCAATTGGTTGCTGTTGAGCATTAGCAACGAAGATCGCTTTCCCTTTGCCCTTTTCATTCCGGGGATCCGTTTTTCATTTCGGGGATCCGTTTTTGAAAAGGACCGCCGATGGCCCATCTGGTCCATTTGGGCTAGCTTGTCGATCAAGGCCTTGAAGGTGGTCGGCTTGAAGAACATCATAAATTGGGATATAGTCGCCTGAGGATCAAGGGTCCCTGTGAACATGCCCATGGCAGGAGCTTCTTCTATGCGTTGTTCGCATTTTGACCATAGGTTCCGCCACCGAATTGCGTATTGAACCCAGGTCTCTCCTGGATTCAGCCTGGCATTGATTAATGTCGTGATCGGGGTATGCTCGCTTGCGCTTGCGAACCATTGTGTGAATAGTAATTCCATCTCCGTGAATGTTATGATAGAGACATTTGGATGTTCGGAGTACCATTCAAATGCCGTTTCCGACAAGCTGCCAACAAACTGGCATAGCAGCAGTTTGTCGTCGCCTCCAGTATTACCGTACAGAGCTCTGAATTGAGAAACGTGCTAGGGTGGATTTCCCGTCCCCTTATACACATGGAATTTAGGGATCGTATATCCTGGCGGGTATTTGATTTGATCATACCAGCCTGAATAAGGTCGTCCAGTTCTGACGACTTAGCCGTCCGCTTCACTCATTTGATGGGCTTCATACCGACACGAATTATCGCGTTATTAGGGGTCTGACTTTATCCACCCCCCTAGACTCGATATGCGATACTCTTAGACGAACAGATCGGACTGTATCGAGATTGTCACGGACAGGCTCAGTAGGGGTTCAGATGAGTTTTTTCGTTAGCCTTCCTTTCGCTCAATACCTGGGTAGCCGTTACGTACAGCTAGTGCCGCTGACGTGCTTATGGTTAAACCCACTGCCAGCGTATTGACGAGTCTTTAGAGTCCCATACAGAGGGTTTCCCTGGTTCTGGTGAAATGATGTGATAGCCGTATTGGATACGTGCAGGGTTCCGATCGATTGATTGTACTATATACTCGGACTTTCGATCGGACAGTTGATAATACTAGCCGGCTCGGGTTTGAGCCGGATTATTAAATCAAGTATTGATTTAATAATTTACGTATATGTATTTCGATTTGTATATTCTAGTATTATGTTCTTTGTGTTATACTATCTCTTCGGATATTCATATTTCGGTACGAATGCAGGTATGTATATACAGTAGAATGTAATCCGTATTTTTTACAGATAACATTCTAGAAGGTGAACACCTCATTTTTGGGATTTGACCATTTATTTGAAAATGATAAATGAGGTGGATATTAGCAAATGGGAAGTATGGTGAGAACCATGCTTGCATAATGTGCATAAATGAATTTTTAATTCATTTGTGCATACTATTCAAGTATGGCTTGTTTTTAAAATTAAAAAGAATGGTTTTACAAAACCAAGCATTGGATTTTCTCTCTCCAAGGATGGCTCGTTATTTTTGAGCATTAGTTTTTCTTCATCTCCCTCACCATTAGCTTCACTCTCCATGAGCTTTCTTGAGTTGCCTCCACCTTCATCTTTCACCTCCTCTCAACCATCTCATGTGTTAAGAATCATGAGAGGAGGTGAGATGAGATAGCCAAACACTTTAGAACACTCACTACATTCTAGGCTTTCTAGATTAGCAACCTAGAAACCCTAATTGCTTCACTTGCATCCTTGATGTGAAGCTAGAGCCATTACTATATCTCTCGGGTGGATCGTCTTCGACGAAGGGAAACCGGCGGCTAAACTCAACCGAACATGCCTTAAGAAGCTAAGGAGGAAGATGGAAGACCGAAGGACTTGACTCTTTTGGTATAACCTTTATAACTTCTTTATATTGCTTACTAGTATAGGTTTTTGGTTCGATCTTGTGCGGGTTTTGTTTGCGCCAAAGTTTTGAAAATTTCTGT
Organism: Agapanthus africanus; assembly: GCA_030015575.1. Taxonomy (NCBI): domain Eukaryota; kingdom Viridiplantae; phylum Streptophyta; class Magnoliopsida; order Asparagales; family Amaryllidaceae; genus Agapanthus; species Agapanthus africanus. The sequence goes on along the minus strand of JASDDO010000016.1, from coordinate 583,338,263 downwards.
TCCGCATTTGGCCATGGTTTGGTGGTCGGGGTGCCGGCAAAACCCAACATGGTATCAGAGCCAACCAAACACCTTAAACTAGCTAGTTACAACATTAGAATTCACGTTTTTTCGTGCATCGAAAACTGTCGAAAAAACAGTCATGAATTTTTGAGTTTTGAGATGTTTGCACACCCTGCGGGCTCTCGGTTTGAACCGAGAAGCCGTGGGGTGCTGCATGGGCACTCTGGGGAGACCCTGGGGAAGACCGAACGGCTGGGCCCACTCTCCAAGACCACCACAAGGTGGTCTTGGGGGTGGGGACTCGAAACTGCCCCTACATAGGCAGTTTCGGGTCTGCCTCAGCCTCTGGCCACCTCGTGGTGGCCTTGAGGGTAGGGTATCCCTCTAGGCCTCCCTACTCGAAGTTAATTTCGTGCTCTAACTCCCCGCGAAGGTTCGGGTGCGTTTCGTTTTTATTCGGACCCCCGAATTGGCTCAAATCTCAACTTTTTTGGATGTTTAGTGCACTTGTTTTTTATCCTTAGTATATTTGGGATGTGCGCTAATTGTGTTTTGGAATTCTAATGTCATGACTTCGTTTGCATGCGTGGATGTGTTGATAATGTTGTCTAATTGATATATGCTCAATTAGACGGGGTTATACACTTGTTTCGGTTACTTGTTTCTGTGGATAAATATCTGGTTATGGTTTGTGCGGATTGTCGTGATGGATAGCCTTGGGTGCAATGGTAGTGCAGTTTGGTTTCATTTTTACATTTAATAATGCGGGGTGAGCGTCCGACATGTGGACTGCCGTCACTGTCATTTTGTATATTATTTGTTTGGGGCACGACCGGGTTGAGGTCGATGTCACCGGTGTACATATTATTTTCTTTTCTATACTAAGATTACCCCGCGGTGGAGGGCACGAATAGCCAGGTTGTAGAGGGCAACGGGCCCGCATCTCATGGCGTTGAGAAGGAGGGGGCCTCACTCTAGAATTTTCGGGTTATTCGCCGCACTCGTAGGGTGTACAGGTTGACCCACGGAGGGGTGCTCAAGTTACCGGATTTCTTGAAGCGGTGGGTAGCCCATTCACTTTGATGAAGGGGGTTGCCTCACTTCTGGTTTTGGCGGGTAACTTGCCGCACTCGTAGGGGTCTAGGTTTTCATTGCACAGGCTATCCACACGACCGGGAAACGTCGGGTTTCATTTGCGGCTCAAAGGAAACCCGGGGCTCCTAGATTATCCGTTTTTCTGTGATGTTTTTGTGATGTTGCTTATATCATGCCTGGAATGAATGTTATATATATATATATATATATATATATATATACACACACACTAGTAGATGTTGTATATGTTTTGCACCCGCGCTAGTCCAGTCCCCGCTCTGTCGTTAGTTAAGTAACCTAACGGGTGATGATGGGACCCAGTGGCGAATGCGGATGGCATATAGTACATCATATATTTTCGTTCTTTTCTGGTGTGATTAATTTATGGGACTGCGTTGATTCTGATCAATGCAAGGATAAAACAAACCTATATATGATTTTGTTGGAACCAATTTTAAAAACTGTCATTACAGACGTTCTCTTTTGCTTTGTATAGTGGTATTCAGTTTGGAACATCCCGTACCTCATTCGACGAGGCAAGGGCCGAGATCCCTTCATCGGGAGTACCCCCTTGGGTAGAAGTTTGCGTCAACGTAATAACTTTTCTATAGTCAATTCTTTTACTTTGCATCGTGGCATTCAATTTGGAAAATCCTGCACCTCATTCGACGAGGAAAGAGCTGAGATCCCTTCACCGGGAATGACCTCTTTTGGAAAAGTTTGCGCCACTATATATTTATAAAAGCCACTCGGTTCCTTCAACGATATTAAGTTCATTGCATTAAAGGTTTTTCGCCAAAAACCAGCCGTAGCCCTCCGTCATTTCAGATTAGTATTTCTTAGTATTCGTGCTGCGTTTGTTGACCTCGTCAAGGCGTAGTGTGCGATAGCTCTGTAATACTTTTCTGTCGTATGGATATATTGATTGGTTAGGACAGTCATTCCACCTTGTTGACCTCGTCAAGGGTCGGTACGGGTGGGTCTAATGCAATCAAGATAGTGACAGGTTGAACTTGACTAGGACCCTTTGACTTGTTGACCTCGTCAAGGTCACTTGGATCTTAGGGGTAAAAACTATATCGGGAGTTTCAAACATACAGGAAACTTGCCAGGCTTGCGCATACCTTCTGGAGTGTAGTAACTTGAGTGGATTCCATCAAGTTATCATGCAATGATAGTTGGATCCCGATTCCTACTGATGAGTAGGATTACTCCTCGGGTGATTTTAGATGATCCCGACTAATTCTCCTTTTGGGTTTGGAGGAGAATTCGAGAAAATAGTGGGAGCCATCCTGATTAGATAAAGTGATTAACCATTCTGATTTAGATTAGAGTGTACGCTGAGTGTTTCTTTTCTCTCTCTCTCTGGCAGCGACCATGACCCGACCTAAACTAAAACTCATTAACCAAGTTAACCGAACCTTCTTAAAACACTTTGGTTTTTGGAATGTCACGGTGTCGTATATTTCATTGTCACTTCTATATTACCTTTGCGTTTCTCCAGAACACCCCATATCACTAAGAAGATCCATGTTTATTGGATAATTCATCGTATAGTTACACACGAACTCGAAGGAACTTGTTCCAGATTCGAGGATGGATTTTGGTTTGAGAGAAATTGAATAGGAATATTCGGTTGTATTTTCTCTTTACCTTCTCTCAGGTTGCGAGGGCTCCTGGTATTTAGGAGAGTACACCTATTACGCTTATTAGATAGTCTTCTTCCAAATCATAGGCTGGTGCCGAAGGGTAGGAAAGGAAGAAAACCAATTAGCCTAAGTGTGGTGTACATAAGGTATTAAGTAAAGACAAATTAAGGGATTAGAAAGAGGGCAAAGTAAATTGCGACTGCAACCATTCACGACGAAACCGCGTATATCATCGCCACTCCTACTTCACCTTTGGATTTCTCTAGAACACCCCGTATCACTACGAAGATCCATATTTATTGGATATAATCCATCGTATAGTTATATACGAACTCGAAGGAACTTATTCCAGTTCGAGAATGGATTCTGGTTCAGGAGAAATAGAATAAGGTTTATTCAGTTGTCTTTTATCTTTACCTTCTCTCAGGTTGCGAGGGCTCCTAGGATTAGGAGAGTACACTTATTAGGCTTATTGGATAATCTTCTTCCAAACCATAGGCTGGTGCTAAACGGTAGGGAAGGAAGAAAACCATTTAGCCTAAGTGCGGTCTACAGAGGGTAATAAGTAAAGAAAAATAAAGGGATTTGGAGAGATGGCAAGGAAATATACGGTTATAGTCATGAATCTGGATAATGAAAGAGACCTTACTAAGAATACCCGGCTACCCCTTCGAAACATTTTCATGTTTCAATTTCACTATACGTTGTTAATTGAAAACTGATTTCCCAATTAGATCCTTGCTCCAGGATATGTATTTACCAGGTTTGATTCTCACATCTGTATGGTTTTACAGATGATGAGTGGGAGTAAATTATTGGAAATTAGGTGATTATATCCTCATTATATCAGAATTCATTATAATTGGTGATATTTGAGGAAATCATTTGGGTTTTGCCTGACGGCAAATTTTTGGTTTTGAATATCCGTAGTTATGCACCAGTTTCAAACTGATATATCTGTACATTTATTTTATAAAGTGAGATATAACTTTTTAAAATTATGTCTATGACATTTACCTATATCAGTTGATGGTTAAATAAGGAGCATTCGATAACGGTGTAATTCTTCTTAACCATAGTACAGTTTTCAACCACGACGCACAGGGCATGAGTTATTTAACTCAGGGGACTTATACGATGTATTGTATATTGTCCAGTGTCCACTAGGACAAAGGGGTTGGTACTCGTACTATATTCTGTTTACTTGTGACTTCTCTAGTTTTTAGATATGTGTTTCACTGAAATACAAGGTTCAAATTTTGAGAAGTTATAGGTATATGAATAAAGTAGAGAACCACAAGTTACAAGTATCAGGATTCTTCAAGGTGATCGAAAATGTAGATACTTATGCTAGGCATTCCTTTGGTAGTAATAGTTTTGAGAACTTACTTCTCTTTTCAGGTTACTCAAATGTGGATGCACTCCTAGATGAGTAATGTTGCTTGGCCTCATTCCACTTAGTTGATATGCACTGGAGACAGCTGCATGATTTTGAATCTGGTTTCAATTAAATTAGTACATTTGTTTCTATATTGTATATAGAATGGTTCATATCTTAACGATATTAAGATATATGGAGTTGTCCGGCTTATGCGTAAAACCAGACTCTGGATAAACTCAAGGCATGTTTCAGTAATGGCTGTTTGTGGGTTATCCCGGGCTATGTCGAGGGTTAACTTTCTACCATCTGGAAGATGAATAGATATATTGTTCTTGACTCGCCACAGTTTTAGTAAAATGGATTCTTTTCAGAAAATATAAGTAGGAGTATGGTAGAACTGGAAGTGATTCCAGAACCACAAACGATTACTGAAAATTTAATAGAACCTAAAGATTCAATTGGTTTTGACATTCCATTAGCCACTCCGCAGATATGGTGGGTAACCTCAGGCACCCAAGAGGTACTACGGTATCCTCAAAGATGGTGACAGGGAGGTTCTTGATTACCTAAACTTGACACTACTGCTGTTCTATACTATGAGACCTGGCAGGGGGATAAGTATAACGTCGTTCTGAACTAGCTTTATAAGTGCACATGTATGTGACTCTGCCAGAGGGTGGTTGTAGTCAGTGGGAGCAGCGGAAGCGCAGTGGGTAAGTAGCTTATGTCTATTTATAGACTAAAGCAGATATAACGGAGATAGATCATCTATTTTTTATGTGACAGTCATAGAGTTTGACTTCATCAGAATAGCAGATGGATCTGGTAAGAAGGTAGTATGGAGTAATGTCCTGATATTTGGATGACATGCTCTTGATAGGAAGTGATATTCCTATACTAGATCGGTTATACTGTGGTTGTCACAAGGTGTTTCTCCATATAAGATCTGGATAAAATATCAGGGTCTCTGGTCACTAGATCTATGGTTTTAGATCTAGATTTAGGAAGTGTCCCAATTTGAGTACTTGACACTATTATAAAGTGTTTTAGAATGGACGACTCCTGGTGTGGTGATGTACTCGCAGGTGATGGAGTCACCCTCTCTAAAGAGATGTCTTTCAGACTGATGAGTAGAGAGATCTGCATGATTAGTATATCACTTGCTTAGGCAATTTGAGTTAATCATGAAATGTCAAGTACTACACCAGATATTGCTTTTGCACTGGCTACAATAAGCATATATATTAATCCAATCTTAGAGAAACGGTGGGCAACAGTTATGAATATAAGTGAATGTTTTTGGTATATAGTAATGGCAGCCTCCTTCAGGAGGCGAATATCATTTTAGGCTTCCAAGGTGACCTGGTTGACAAAGTGACTGTCAGAGTTATAATTTTTCCCTCTTTTAAGGGGCAGTATATTGGACAAGTGGTCCAAGCGGATACTGTGGAAGGTATGGCGCAGCATACCGATTAAATTCAGTAGAAGATACAGTCTATGAAGTTTGTTGGATTTGGAGTTCATTTATGAACTGGGTCCCATCAGATATCCAGACAAATTCTAAGACAGGTATTGCTTATTTCGGAAGATGGCTTTCTCCGCGAAATTGAGATATAAAGAGATAAAGATAGAAACACTGGAGCGGATCCACTCACTGAGGCTATTTCTCGAACGTAATAGTTTCTCAAACGGGATTTGCGAGACTGATTAGTAGAGAAGTTGGGTGTTCGGTATCACACGGGCTGTGAGTATGCGACATCGCAATAATTAGCCTTAAGTGAAAGTGGGAGATTGTTGGCTATAGTGCCCTCAAGTCAATTATTGAATCGTAGGCACGCGATTGTGATGATTGAGAGATGACCTATACCGGTAGAACAGTCTTACTCGAGATGATAGTATGCTATCTGCTTTGTCTTTATTATCATGTACATGATTATGTGGCATTATAGATCACTATTACATGTTGAAAGAGCCCATAGGATTCTTGCTTGACTACAAGCATTATGATGGCAATCATATACGTGGGAGCTGGGTAGTCTATAAACACATCCTTAAATTTCCCTAGTCGTGGGAGTATCGAGACTGGGCATCGATACTCCGAAGTAGACTGGTGTATACTTATCGAGACCCCAACGAGGCGCGGTGGCCGGTCTCACAGCCATTGGTGTCAGTTAGTCACTTAAGATAGTATACAGGTGCCCATTGGGTTATGAGTACACTGGACGGACTCGCTGGGAACATACTAGTTAGTATTATACCTATTGTCAGACAGCAGTTCCCAGGTGACATATGTACAGGTTAGTCTGTCGACCTGAGATCGTCATTTGTCTCGTGTGAGTTCCCACTATGCTTTGATTACTACCCTACCACGGCTCAAAGGAGTCGTGCAAACAGGTTATAGTTGGGTACAGTCCCGAGCCATATGGAGGCAGTAAGCAGATCGTCAGGGATTCATCTCTCCCGGTATTGGGGGTTGATGTCGCACTGTGCACGGGTGGCCATCACCAAAATCCTCGACCGAGGTGGACGATAATTACTAATTTGGATCAGTAGTTTCTCATTGGGTGATGGGCTTCATACCGACACGAATTATCGCGTTATTAGGGGTCTGACTTTATCCACCCCGTAGACTCGATATGCGATACTCTTAGACGAACAGACCGGACTGTATGGAGATTGTCACGGACAGGCTCAGTAGTGGTTCGGATGAGTTTGCTCGTCGGCCTTCCTTTCGCTCAATACCTGAGTAGCCGTTACGTACAGCTAGTGCCGCTGACGTGCTTGTGGTTAAACCCACTGCCAGCATATTGACGAGTCTTTAGAGTCCCACACAGAGGATTTCCCTGGTTCTGGCGAAATGATGTGGTATCCGTATTGGATACGTGCAGGGTTTCGATCGATTGATAGTACTATGTACCCGGACTTTCGATCAGACAGTTGATAATACTAGCCGGCTCGAGTTTGAGCCGGATTATTAAATAAAGTGTTGATTTAATAATTTACGTATATGTATTTCGATATGTATATTCTAGTATTATGTTCTTTGTATTATTCTATCTCTTTGGATATTCGTATTTCGGCACGAATGCAGATATGTATATACAGTAGAATGTAATCCGTATTTTTTACAGATAACATTCTAGAAGGTGGACACCTCATTTTTAGGATTTGACCATTTATTTGAAAAAGGTAAATGAGGTGGATATTAGCAAATGGGGAGTATGGTGAGAACCATGCTTGCATAGTGTGCACAAATGAATTTTTAATTCATTTGTGCATACTATTCCAGTATGACTTGTTTTTAAAATTAAAAAGAATGGTTTTACAAAACCAAGCATTGGATTTTCTCTCTCCAAGGATGGCTCATTATTTTTGAGCATGAGTTTTTCTTCATCTCCCTCACTATTAGCTTCACTTTCCATGAGCTTTCTTGAGTTGCCTCCACCTTCATCTTTCACCTCCTCTTAACCATCTCATGTGTTGAGAATCATGAGAGGAGGTGAGATGAGATAGCCAAACACTTTAGAACACTCACTACATTCTAGGCTTTCTAGATTAGCAACCTAGAAACCCTAGTTGCTTCACTTGCATCCTTGATGTGAAGCTAGAGCCATTACTACATCTCTCGGGTGGATCGTCTTCGACGAAGGGAGATTGGCGGCCAAGCTCAACCGGACATGTCTCAAGGAGCTAAGGAGGAAGATGGAATACCGAAGAACTTGGCTCTTTTGGTATAACCATTCTAACTTCTTTATATTGCTTGCTAGTATAGGTTTTTGGTTCGATCTTGTGCGGGTTTTGTTTGCGCCAAAGTTTTGAAAAAAAAATTCCGCATTTGGCCATGGTTTGATGGTCGAGGCGCCGGCAAAACCCAACAGGCTTCACCTACCGGAGCTGGAATGGCTATCCGCTTCGGGATAACCCCTTCAGGTATTGTGTTCAGTAGAAAATATCGCACATTTGATATACCATTTTCCTTACTTTTCTTAAAAATCTAAAGGTGTTTATTATAATTATAGAACATATTTGGGTTTACCTGTAAAAATACTATTTACCATATATTTACATATTATAATTAACATTATGAAGGAAAATGTATGCATATAATATTTATATAATATTTTGATTATTTAAATATGCATATCATATTAAATATTCTTAAAATATAATATCATATCAAATTGGTTAGAATAATATCTCAAAAATACCAAATATTACTAACATTATTCATTGAGATATTGTGCAAGGTTTAGTTCAGGTCAGGAGATCGAGGTGTTGAGATGTCGGGAGTCAAAAATCTGCCGATAAAGTTAAATAAAATCGAAGAATCAATACTGGCAGAGACTCAGAAAAGATATGAAGATTTCAGACATCAAATAAATCTCCATGTGTCACAACAAAGCAGCTCCGGAATTCTGCACTCAAGATCTCACCAAACGGCCGCGGATCCGCGACCAAACCATGCAATATGCGGCGGATCCGCCGCCGATTCACCGAATCAGGAGTTAGGATTTTCAGGTTGGATTTGCTACAACTGACCCTAATTCTGGGGATCTATGGTTTCTGGATTTGGGGCTATATAAAGGACCGATGGCTAAACTTAAAAATCATCAATCTTTTACACAAGCTAATCACCGTCAAAGTACAAGTGATCCAAGACAGGTCCAAGATTCGACGTGATAAAGCGACGTGAGATTCGACGGAACATCTACATCCGACAAGGCAGAGATCGAGAGCAACTTCTTCTTCCTCTTGTAATCTAAACTTGAAGTTTGTACTTGTGAAGTTGATTAATAAAGGTAGATCTTTAGTTTAATTATATAGTTACATTATGAATTTCATCTCTATCCGTTCTTCTATCTCTATCATGCGCAAGTAATACTCCGCTTGATAGGGTTCGTAGGATTAGGGTAGAACAATGGATGAAAAAATATTTTAACTTCATTTAAGTCTTATGAAGTTTATAAACTTTAGCAAAATAAATGTTAATATCCTTATCGGGCGCGCTACCAATTTATTGCTAGTCTCAACCGTGATTTGAGATCAGATTAACAATGGTTTTGTTAAGGGCTAGACATGAATAGAGATCAATGAAAGGACAAGCGTCAATAGTGTGGAAACCCTAGTCTTTTCTAAGAACCATAATCCTCATTTATCACTATCAATCTAGTTTTAAATCTATCACTAGATAAAAAGATTAATCTGTATTAGTCATCCATGACTACTAAATCCTAACGAACCCTACAAGCATTCTTCTTATAAAATATATATCCGTATTCAAACTAGATCTGTATTTTACTTCCGTGTTTTGACGTAAATCTAGAAACTATTTCCACTATTCTTTATTTCTCTATGCTTCCTCTTTTTCAACACGTCTAAAGTAAGATTGAAAGATTCCACATATCCCTGAGAACAACCCGTACTCATCTCGGTCTAGCTACACGCGACACCGTTATTGATTGCGGTTATTTCTAAAAACACTTCTTTAAATACAGATCAATCAAATGGCGTCGTTGCCGGGGATACGTGCGTAATTTTTTCTTATTCTTACTATTTGTATTGAATTCTTATTTGATCTATATCATAAAAATAAAACAAAACCGCATCTTACATATTTAACGATTAGTGTGCGATTTTTGCGGGGGAATCTGGAGTCACTTTAGCGAGGAGATAAAAATTCAGAGATATTCATCAAGACCCAGAGGAGCAAAGGAGGCCACAGTGAAAAAATTAAACAAAGAACCCCCTAAAGCACGGCGGAACCGCGGCTATTGTGTGCAAACGGCGGTGGAACCGCGGCGGTCTTGGGGAGTTGTGCCCTTAAACTTTTCTGGTATCTTTTCTATCTCTTTCTCTCTCCTCTGGAAAATCCAATAATATATTTTCTGCAGGAATCTTTGCAAAATATCTCCGCTCAAAAATCTTTTTGCGTGTTTTGTTTTGCGGGTTGTTTTTGCATATTTTAATACGGACTTTAAGGGGCAAGACGACAATTCAGATTAGGTGGGGATTTCAACACCCTTCCTGAGCCCCACAAATCACAAAACGAGTATCCGCATCATCCTATATTAATTAAAAAATATCTAGACCAAGACTCTAAGGACCGTCGCGCTCAATAAGGACAGAGGAAGGTCGTGGGTAATCTAACGCTTATCCGCATTTCTTTTGTGGTATCTAGGCAAGTGTGTCTAAGGCAAGTAGTTACTTAATTAGGCCCGCTATTTTCAGTGATTCGTATAGCGGATAACTCCCATTTACCTGGCACTTATCTGGCCACAAGAGCGATAAAGAGATGGTAGAGGATTGATCCTGCAGCTTGTCCTTTGGTAGTCTAGGAGCAGTCTAGTGACTTGACCTAGGTAACCTTAGTTCTAGGGTTGTTTGTGCATTTTTTGTGATTTTTCTCACGTCCGAAACTTTTCAAAACAAACAAATTTTAAATCACACACACGCTGCCACTTGCGCTAAACCCCCTTAGTGCATGTTCGGCTGGACACGGAATTCTAGTGCCCGTCTTGTCCGCGTTCCTGCAATCGACTCCGAAGTCGGTACTTCTTCATCTTCTTTTTCCCCTTCACCCACCACATCGACCGAGATGGACGGTTCTCCATCAAATTATAACACCACCCTGCCACCACCCATCGGTGCGCAGAATCCACCGCGCATTTCTCTCCAAGAGAGATGTCATCCTATACGCGGTCCCCTTCCTACCTGTCTATTCCTTCCACCAGCTAATGGGGATAATTTTGAAATTAAAACCCATTTCATCAACCTGTTGCCCAAATTTCACGGGCTTGAGTCTGAAGACGCATACGTTTTTATCACCAAATTCGAAAATGTATGCGCAATGATGGGTACGTCACAACTTTTAGTGGATACTATGCGCTTGCGTCTTCTCCCTTTTACTTTGTGCAATTTAGCAGAAAAATGGCTTTATAACACTGACGCACACTCTATTACCAATTGGGATGAATTCGTGATAGCATTCCTTAAGAAATTTTACCCTAATCATAAGACCGCCCGTGTTCGGAGCGAAATCAACCAGTTTACCCAGCTTCCTAATGAACCATTTTGGAAGTGCTTTGAACGGTTTAAGGATCTGCTTGTCTAATGTCCTTATCATGGAATACATGGATGGGATCTGTGCCGAATTATATATGAGGGCATTACTCTAGCAACAAAGCAGATGCTTGAAACCATATGTCAATGCAATTTCATGTCCAAAGACGATGGTGAAGCTTGGAAATTTCTAGAAGATCTCGCTGAACACACTTTGCAGTGGGAAAGCGTTAGACTATCATCTAGGGGGGTATTCATCAGCTCGATGTTTTCATCGCAGTAAAAGCCGAAATTGTAGCAATGCAAAAGAAACTCGATGCTATGGAGAACAAATTCGCATCAATCTCCCTAAACCAGGTTACGCTTCCCAAAACCGTGTGTGGTTGTTGTTCCGACCCATCACATCTGACGGAAGAATGCCCTTTGAATGCACCGTTTCAACGTAAAGAACACACTAATGCTACTTTTCAGCAGCGACCTAGAAACGGTCCTTATTCTTCCACATACAATCAGGGGTGGAGGAATCATCCTAATTTTGCTTGGAACCAAAACCAAACTCAAAATCAAAATCAGATCCAAAGCAATTATCAAAGACCTTCTCCACGGCAACAACAACCACCACCACAGAGTCAACACCTCTTTCAATCGCAACCTTTTCAAAATCCGGCCAACAATTCTACACATTAAAATTCCTTCCAAACGTCCGGTACCGAAAACTCATCTGCACTTGAACGAAGCGTGGATATGTTTATTAAACATTCCATGCAATTGACGAATGATATAAAGTTTTCTATCCGAACATTAACACAGACCACCAACTCTCACGGTGAAAGCATAAAATCGATAGAACCACAACTTGCACAGTTAAATGCCGCGATGAGTGCGAGAGAGAAAGGGAAACTTCCATCTCAACCTATTCCTAATCTTGGCCACCCACAAAGTTATAATGTGAGTGTCGTTACCACGTTGAAATCGAGAAGAGTGCTGGATAACCAAGTGGGTGAACATGTTGATGACGTTGGTGATATTAATGATACCCCGGCTACCACTTCTTGTCCTACTTCGTCTAGTCCACCACCTTCTTCCAAGCCTATTCTCCGTTTTCCACAAGGCTCGAACCCTCAGCCCACTTTCTCGAATCTAGCTAAAACGATCCCCACTATAATTCTGGGATCCATTCCATCCCCACAATCCTCTCCAATGTTGGACCCAACCCTTATTGATAAAGCACATCTAAACAAGTTAAGGGGCAACAGACCAAGTTCACAAATGAAGAAGATTGTGGAAATTTTTAAGCAAGTTAATATAAACATTCCTCTCCTAGATTCTATCGAACAAGTTCCGTCCTATGTTAAAATTCTAATGGACTTGTGCACTAGGAAGAGAAAAACTCAAGTACCTAAAAAGGTTTTTCTTGCGAGTAATATGAGCACTGCTTTTACACAACAACTATCCAAGAAACGAAAGGACCCCGGAAGTCCTACAATTTCTATTTCTATTGGGGCTAAAAATATCGATCGTGCTCTACTCGATTTAGGTGCTAGTGTTAACTTGCTTCTGTATTCTGTTTATGAGCAATTAGGTATCGGAGAGTTAAAACCGGCGCACTGCACTCTTCAGATGGCCAATCGATCTATCACCCAACCTAGGGGTGAGCTAGAAGATGTGTTAATCAAAGTAGGGGAATTCATATTTCCTATGGACTTTATCGTTATAGATACACAGCCTGTAGCGAACTCACGAAACCAAATTCCGGTGATCTTAGGTCGACCTTTTCTTGCGACTTCCAACGCTATAATCAATTGTCGTAACGGTTCTATGAACCTATCCTTCAGGAAGATGTCAATTGAACTTAATATTTACAAGTTGGAAAGAGAACCCTCTGAACCCTATGCTCAAGTATGTTATGTCGAAAGAATGGATTCCGACAGTAGCGAATTTGAACAACTTCACGATACTGATCTCGACTCCGCTAGTGCGTTGTTGTTTGACCCGGCTATTTATTATACATATACGGACCTTTCTATCGAGCTGTCCGGGTCAACATTTAGCACTAAATATGAACCTTTTATGGAGTACGAGTATCATAGCGTTCTTTCCGATGAGGTTATTATTCGGGATATCGATGAAAGTTTTGAAGAAATCTTCGCTGAAGAACTCGCATTCTTAGAAAATATGGGCGTTATGATGAATCAAGCCCAAACCAAAGAAGTTGAACCGCCAACTCTTCTTATTATCAAGAACGAGAATGCGAGTAATCCATCATCATTGTTTTGTCTCTATAAACCGAAACGTAAATCTTTTCCATACCATCTATTATCTCCTCCCCACTTCTTCTTGTCTACATATAACACGATCTTCTACCAACCAGTACGTTACATTGATAAAAATTTTGAATGGTTGGTGATGACTTTTGGTCTTTATAAAGCTTTATATTGACCAATAACCTTACCCACCCTTCTTTATGATATTAAAATGCTTAATACTATTTTTACTCAAGTTTGGGAGCGAGAAAATATATTTTGGCTCTTGAACGAAAAGACTTTTTTATTGTGCGCCAAAAATAAGTTTGGGGGAGGTTTTCACTGCCATTAATTCTTGCCCCCGTTGCTAACTTTTCCTCCCAAGTCTACAGATTTTTTTTAAGCTTAACAGATGACATCAGTGAGGACACTGCTGCAAACAGGTTTGCGGAGGTTTGTGCTTATTCACGTACTATTTTGCATTATCATAAATATAAGCACAAAAACCTTTTTTTTATAATGAAAGTTTGAAAGTGAAAATTTATATACGAAAGATAGAAAGAGTTTAAGAAAAGCAAGAAAGTTAGATGTTTTCTTAAACGAAACTAGTAATAAGTAGTTATGAGCTGTTGTCCCAAAAGTTAGTAAGATGAAGGAAATTACTAATCTGAGGATAAAAATAAGTCTGAAAAATAGTCCCTATTCTTGAGTCCAAACATTTGAACGTTGATACCCTATTAGACGCACTTGCACACATCTTGAAACTTAGGATAGTAGAGGATACCTTGAAATGCTCTTGTCCAAAAACCTTAGTATGAATAAAATATATATATATATATACATCAACAAAATATATATGACGCATAAAATAAAAAATGGTGAAGAAAAATGAACACTGGTTTTGTAATTACTTAAGACAGTATAAAAAAATATAGCGAGGGTGCTTTATCACCTAGTGCCTTAGACCAACTGGTTTGGGAGCCACTGCTAAAACTTAGGTGTTGCAATACGACGCGAGCATATTTAGTAATCGGTTGGTTAGTACCTCAAGAACTATTAACAGTCGCATGAAGTATGTGTGGGAAATTTCATCAAAAAATTCACCGACTAAAAAGTAATTTGAAATATGGACAAGAGTATGATAGCTTGAATTGAATTCTCTAAGTGTAGAGATGTCTTTTACACACACGTATGGGTATATGATCAATGTTTGGAAGAAAGATAAGGAGGAAAACTAAAGACGATATTTTATTGAGGAATGATGTGATTTCTAATATTTTTTCATGACCGTTAAGATAAGGCTCATGACAACCGAAAAACTGGTGTAGTTGGAAACTCTTATTTTCAAGTTCTTTCTTTTATAGTTCTTATCTTTATATGTAACTTTCACTATTTTTCTTTTATTATAAGATTTTGTGGGTATAATCCGCTGAAAACCCTCAGGAGACAACACTCCTCCTACTAGAGACACCTAGAGGTTTAACGGCTTGTTGCACATGCTCAGTGCAATCGTGTTGCCTACGAAAATATGCTACTTAGGTTTTTCTTTTTCTTTCTCCCTCTCTTGAATAAATAAGTTTGCTCAGGATGATCAAAGTTAAGTTTGGGGGTATTTGTTCAATCAAAAATATCGCACATTTGATATACCATTTTCCTTACTAAAATCTAAAGGTGTTTATTATAATTATAGAACGTATTTGGGTTTATCTGTAAAAATATTATTTACCATATATTTACATATTATAATTAACATTATGAAGGAAAATGTATGCATATAATATTTTTATAATATTTGATAATTTAAATATGCATATCATATCAAATATCCTTAATCAATATTCTTAAAATATAATATCATATCAAATTGGTTAGGATAATATCTCAAAAATACCAAATATTACTAAAATTATTCATTGAGATATTGTGCAAGATTTAGTTCAGGTCAGGAGATCGAGATATTGAGATGTCGGAAATCAAAAATCTGCCGATAAAGTTAAATAAAATTGAAGAATCAATACTGGTAGAGACTCAGAAAAGATATGAAAATTCAAGACATCAAATAAATCTCCATGTGTCACAACAAAGCAGCTCCGGAATTCTGCACCCAAGATCTCACCAAACTGTCACGGATCCGCGGCCAAACCATGCAATATGCGGCGGATCCACGGCCGATTCACCGAATCAGGAGTTAGGATTTTCAAGTTGGATTTGCTACAACTAACCCTAATTCTGGGGATCTATGGTTTCTGGCTTTGGGGCTATATAAAGGACCGAGGGCTAAACTTAGAAATCATCAATCTTTTACACAAGCTAATCACCGTCCAAGAACAAGTGATCCAAGACAGGTCCAAAATTCGACGTGATAAAGCGACGTGAGATTCGACGGAACATCTACATCCGACAAGGCAGAGATCGAGAGCAACTTCTTTTTCCTCTTGTAATCTAAACTTGAAGTTTGTACTTATGAAGTTGATTAATAAAGGTAGATCATTAGCTTAATTAGTTTAATTATTTAGTTACATTATGAATTTCATCTCTATCCGTTTTTCTATCTCCATCATGCGCGAGTAATTCTCCGCTTGATTGGGTTCACAGGATTAGGGTAGAACAATGGCTGAGAAAATGTTTTAACTTCTTTTAAGTCTTATGAAATTTATAAACTTTAGCAAAATAAATGTTAACATCCTTATCGGACGCGCTACCAATTTATTGCTAGTCTCGACCGCGATTTGAGATCAGATTAACAATTATTTTGTTAAGGGCTAGACATGAATAGAGATCAATGATAGGACAAGGGTCAATAGTTTGGAAACCCTAGTCTCTTCCAAGAACCCTAATCCTCATTCATCACTATCAATCTAGTTTTAAATCTATTAATAGAGAAAAGGAGTAATCTTTATTAGTCATCCATGACTACTAAATCCTAACAAACCTTATAAGCATTCTTCTTATAAAATCTATATCCGTATTCAAACTAGATCTGTATTCTATATCCGTATTTTGACGTAGATCTAGAAACTATTTCCACTATTCTTTATTTCTCTATTCTTCCTCTTTTTCAATACGTCTAAAGTAAGATTGAAAGATTCCACATATCCCTGAGAACGACCCTTAGTCATCTCGGTCTAGCTACACGCGACACCGTTATTGATAGCGGTTATTTCTACAAACACTTCTTTAAATACAGATCAATCATATTACGAGCCTCTTTGCGGGCCCATTTGAGCTTTGGCTCAGCCTGTCAAAGACTGAGGTGGCAGACTTGGACGACCCGTTGAGAGGGGTCGTGGTGGTTGTAAGTCGATCAAAGACCGACTTCTTTAGAGCTTCCTGTGATAGCATCGGGGCGCTGAAGCTTGTCGGTAGGAGCATGGTCTCGAAGAACAATCCAGTGGTGTCCTGAGTCACTTGTTCCATTGGCATTGAGAAGATGCAGGCCGCATTTGGCTCGTACATCACTCCTCCAGCGGGGACGGGATGGGAGTTGCTGTTGCAGGTGCAGTTGGAAGCCATCGATTTCTCATCTCTGCACAGAGAAAGACACCAAATATTAGTACCTCGAATTCAGGTGCAACCATAGAAAACCACGATTTGTTCGCGAACATGAAACATGAAGTGTGGAGTGGAAAGAGAAAAAGGTTCCACCGGGCGTGAAAGAATCTGTTTACCGCCGAAAACGGAGACGAACCCGGGATGGGTCGTCTTGCCTGAATTTGGGGGCAGATACTATTTGGATTTATCCGTCCACCTCTCCGAAGATGCCAAGTTGATTTATGGCACCGTGTATCAGAGGTTTGGACGGATGCGGCCGTTGTACCAGACTTCGTCAGATTCCCCCTCGTTGTGAGGGGTTTTTGATTGTAGGGACGCTCTTCCCTACAGGCGCATGCCCCTACAGTTAATTATGTTACCGCGTAGCGATAACCACTTTCTCATGTTCTGGAAGTTCACTTTGTGTCATGTGTGTTTGTTTTATATTTGGTTGCCTGTGGATTGTATACGGAGACTAATTTATGTTGTCGCCCGTAGGGCGTGGATTAGTTTAAATCCGTATATTCTTAGAATTGGGTTTGATTTGATTTAAGGATCGTTAATCTCGTTTGATATTAACATCAACTTTAATGTTTTTTGAAGATACGTTAGTCCAATTTGAGACTAAGATCCACTCAATAGGATTTTGGGATCATTCAGACCCAACAAAAGAGCATTTGGGTTCTATTGCTTTAGTTTAAGGACGTTTCATTCCTTTGTTAGTTTAAGGATGTTTCGGTCCGCAGATCACCATTTTTAAGGTGAGATTTTAGTTTAAGGATGTTACGGTCCATTGTCGCCATTTTGGGAAGTGCATCCAAAAGCAGTTGGTTGTCGGGACCCGCCACCTCTCTGAAGATGTTGAGGAATTACAACGATATGTATCAGAGGTGTAGAAAAATGTGCCCTTGAACCAATTCCATGTTTGAGGGAAAAGGAATTAATGGTCGAGCCCAGAAATCATTAGTCGTATTTTGAGACTAAGATTTCTTCATTAGTTTTGGAAGTCATGAGTATAGAGACTCGGTCTATTTGGAGATCAAAGATAGTTTAATCTCAAGAAGACTTAGTCAACTTGAGGCTGGAGTTGATTTCCCATAGTGTTAAGTACTAGTATACGTTCAACACTCACGTGTTCCCACGTGAGGTTCTAAAGCAGTGTTAAACACTGGATTCTGGGGGCGCTCACGTGGGGCACGTGGGGCATCTCAAAGCTGGCGGTGTACATTGGGTTCAAGTCCCCGTTTATATATAAGTGTTAAACACTTAATTCCTGTGACACTCACGTGTAAGCACGTGAGGCGCCCCAAAGTTTGGTACTGTCTTTTTGGGTTTTATTTCCCTCTTCTTTTATAAGTGCTAAGTATTCGGCTCACATGTGAGCACGTGAGGCGCCCGAAATAGGAACTATTCTCTGAATTTTATTTCTCTTTCTTTTATAAATGCTAAGCACTTGGACCCTGTGGTGCTCACGTGCGAACACGTGAGGCGCCTTCAAAATGTGAGTGATGTTTTTGGGTCTATTTTCTTTTTCATATAAGTGCTAAGCACTTGATTGGGGGTCGCGTGGAAAACACGTGACTGCCTCAGGAGGCACTTATTGTTTTTTTTAAATGCTCGCGTGTGAAACACGTGACTCGGTCTCAGCTATTCTTTTTTGTTCATCAGAGGTGCTCACGTGGGGAAACACGTGAGGTTTCGTTATAGTGTTGAACACTAATGAATCACCAGTCTTTTCTTCTATGTGCATGAAGATCTTGATCTCATATTAACGATGCTGGGATATGAGTTTAGAGAATTTCAAGTCTCTTGTTTTATAATAACTAAATTATTTTTACAGGGTTAAACCCTAGTGTTATCAGAGGAATTAAATTCCTATATACTTTTGTAAGAATTAAATTCTTTGAACTTAGTTCTTTCTCCTAAGTTTTGAATCTACATAACAGAATCTCCCCGATGAGAATTAAATTCTCAACTTGTGTGGAGATCTGCTTCTGCAGACCTCAACCAGAATGAAGGGTTAAACCCTTAAAGAGGCAAAGAAGAGATAAGATAATCTCTGTTTTTTCTTCTTATCTAGGTTTTTTTTGTTTAAGAAGGGGATCTTCTTCTTTTAGAGAATTGAAATCTCTTTCTCTCTTTTTTTTCTTTTTCTCTTTTCTTGAGTAATTTCTTTGTATCCTTCCTTTTTTTAACTTGAAGTGGTTCATTATATAGTGGAGAGAAGTTTGTTGATTAGTTTTTAGGAAATCTCTCATTGAAAGAATCCAATTGATTTCGGGGTTTTACCCGCTGTTGGATCTTTGATCTAAGGGTTTCTGTCTTACAGAATATATTTTCTTATTTTTTAAATAAGATTAGGAAAATATTTTCCCATACAGAATTTATTTTGTAGGTTGGTGATTTTAATCATCGTTGGATTTTTAATCCAAGGGTGCTTGATTTA
Source organism: Agapanthus africanus (assembly GCA_030015575.1). NCBI lineage: Eukaryota > Viridiplantae > Streptophyta > Magnoliopsida > Asparagales > Amaryllidaceae > Agapanthus > Agapanthus africanus. The sequence continues at coordinate 583,318,856 of JASDDO010000016.1, read as the reverse complement.
ACGGAGCATAATTTTTCTTTATTTTAAAGAGAGATGAAAAATATTTTCCAACTCATGAGATCTTTGATCTGCCAACTTTCTGTTTAACAGAAAATATCATTTCCCATTTAAAAGCTCAATAGAATTTAATTCTATGTTTAATCATCATTGGATTTTTGATCCAACGGTTCCTTGTTGAGTAGAATTTTAATTCTACGTAGGGACGTGCCCTCACGTGTTAAACACATGGGGCTCTTTTGGCCTAGCAATTGTTTTAATTGCAGTGCCTATATGCGTTGCATATAGGCACTCACGTGTTAAACACGTGGGGCTCTTTTAGCCTAGCAATTGTTTTAATTGTAGTGCCTATATGCGTTGCATATAGACACTCACGTGTAAAACACGTGGGGCTGTTTTAGCCTAGCAATTGTTTTAATTGCAGTGCCTATATGCGTTGCATATAGGCACTCACGTGTTAAACACGTGGGGCTCTTTTAGTGGTGAACTTTCCCTCATCCTTTTTTATAAGGGAACAATGATATTTGGATCATGATCCTACTGTGAGTATCCGCTACTCTTCGGAAGATTTTTCCACTAAACAATCAATACTATAAACCAAGTAGGTATCTAGAACGGTGTTAGCGGGGCTACGCCTCCAGGGAAAGAGGTTATGTAATTAATGAATTTCGCGAAAGCGTTGGGAAACCTCTCTCGAAATACCAACACTAGCCTATCCGAAAGGTTAAGCAAGAATTGTAGGGTGAGATTAATCCTGACTAATTCTTCTTTTATAATTTGAAGGAGGATTTGAGGAGTAGTGGGAGCCATCCGGTTTAGATAAACTAATAACCAATCTAAACTTGCAAGAGTATCATGCTGAGTGTTTCTTCTCTCTCTCCTAATTGCAGCGACCAAAATTACCGGGCTTAAGTTACTGCTAGATAATAATATATTGACTGGGCCAAACTGTAAAGATTGGCTAAGTAATGTCCAGATGACCATTACCTATGACAAACTGGGCTACTTCCTTACTACCAAAGCCCCCGCCGTCCCAGGTCCAGATTCCACCGTCACGGATGTTGAAATCCGTAAGACATGGGAAAAAGACAGTGCGAGAGCCAAGTGTTTCGTGTTAGTCTCAATAGATTATGAACACCAGAGGCGGCACGAGAAGATGGACTTAGTTTCCATCTTCCTCCATACCAAGAATTTATATGGAGAGCAATCTCGTATCACAAGATATGAGACCTTGAAGAAATTATTTCAGACGAGGTTAGCTGTCGGGTTATCTGTAGGGGACCACATCCTTACGATAATTGGCTATATTGAAGAGCTCGCGGACCTTGGGACCACGTTGGAGAACGAGTTATATACTAACTTGGTTCTACAGTCCCTCCCCTCCACCTACGACCATTTTATCTTTAATTTCAATATTCAAGTGAAGTAAGTTTCACTTCCAGAACTCCTCAACATGTTGAGGAGCGCTGAGGGCACCCTGCAGAAATCCAGGAAGACACCCGCTCTGCTTATTAGGGAATATTTCTCTTTTAGATCCAAGACGAAAACCAAGGGGAAGAAGAAGAAGGCCTCCACCAAGTCGAAAGGCGGTGTCAGTAAGATAGAGGGAAAGGGCAGGGCAAAAGTTTTGGGGCTGACAGTAGGGAAGGAGGAATGTTTCTATTGTCACGGGAAAGGACATTGGAAGAAGGACTGCAGGGCTTGCAAAGCCAGAAACCAGGATTCAAAGCACGTTGTGGTTGCGGCTTCAAGTGTATTTATGATTGAAAACTGTCTGTCAATTAACTCTACTTCCTCGGTACTAGATACCGGATCAGGATCTCATATCTGTAATTCATTACAGGCTCTGAGAAACCGTAGAGTTATCAAGGCTGGTGATATAACTCTCAGGGTTGCTAACGCAATGAGCGTGGATGCTGTATCCGTAGGGGAATATCACCTAGGATTGACAAGTGAGCAGATTTTGATTTTGCGTAACTGTTTGTATGTACCTAGTTTGGCGTGTAATATCATCTCTGTATCTTTACTATCTAAAGAAGGTTATGATTTTACATTTGTAAGCGATGTCGTCCACATCCACCTTAATCAAGATTTGATTGGTCAGGTATACTAGATAACAGTATATACGTATTAAATCAAGCTCAGGTTTTCAATGTCCAGAACACACTTAAAAGAAAGTCTCTGGAATTAAATCAGGCTTTCTTATGATATTATAGACTGGGTCACATCAATGAAATATGGTTGACGATGTTACAAAAAGAGGGATATTTGGATCCGTTTGAATATCAGTCTTATACAACTTGTCAATCATGTCTCATAGGAAAGATGACAAAGACTCCGTTCAATGGACACGGGGTAAAATCCAGTGAGCTCTTGGGACCCATACACAGCGACGTGTGTGGTCCAATGTCTACTTATACAAGAAGTAGTTATTCCTACTCATTACTTTTACGGATAATATCTCAAGGTATGGACATGTAGTCTTGATGAAACATAAATCTGAGGTTTATTGATCTGTATTTGAAAAGTGTTTTGTAAAGTAAAATAACGGCAGTCAATAACGGTGTCGCTCGTAGCTAGCCGAGATGAGTACGAATCGTCCTCAGGGAAACATGGAACCTTTATCTTGCTCTAGACGAGTTGATTGAAAATAGGGAGAATAGTTTTCAGATCTATGTTGAACACAGATGTAGAGTTTATGAAGAAGAGGCTTGTAGGGTTCATAGAATTTGGTAGTAATGGATGATTAATTAAAGATGACTCATTTTATCGTTTAATAGATTTAAAACTAGATTGATAGTGATGAATGTGGATTACGGTTCTTTTGGAAGAAACTAGGGTTTCCCCACTCTTAACCCTTGTCCTTGCATTAATCACTATTCATGTCTAGATTTTACCAAAACAAGTGTTAATCTAATCTAAAATTACGGTCGAGACTATCAATACATTGGTAGCGCACCCGATAAGGATGTTAACAATTGTTTTGCTAATGTTTATAAACTTTAAAAAATGTAAAAGAATTTAAGAGATTTTATCATCCATCGATCTACCCTAATTCTGCGAACCATATCAAGCGAGAAATTACTCACGCATGGTTGAGATAGAAGAGAAGATGAAGAAGAAGATCATAATGTAAATGCAGAAAGTAATGCAGAAACTGAAATGCAAAGAACTAAACTAAAGATCTACCTTTTTATTAATCAACTATCATTTACAAATCCATCGAATTTAGAGTACAAGAATCCTAGTTTATGCTCCTGATCTCTGTCTCTTAGGAAGTAGATGAACAGCTGATGATCAACCTGGATGCGTGGATTGTCTTGGACCTCTTGATCTCTTCGGTTTGATCTATTAGGTGATAAAAGGTGAGATGATTTTCAAGTAGAACTCTAGGTCCTTTAAATAGTAGTAGAGGCAGAAACCCTAGATGCCCTGTGTTAGGATTCACCGTTGCGGTCATAATCACGAAATCTCAAATCCAACGGCCATCAGAGGGCCGCGGATCCGCCGCGAATAGTGGGGTTTGGCCGCGGTTGGGCGGCGGTTTGGTGGAATCAGGGTTTGATAATTCTGGTGCTGCCTCATGTTGACACGTGGAGATTGTTGTGATATCTGGTTTCTTTAAATCTTCTTTGAGTCTCTGCAATTTACGATTTTACGATTTGATTCAACTTTATTGTCAGATTTTATTCCCGACATTTCGGATATCTCGATCTCCAGACCTGAACTAAATCTGCACAATATCTCAATTCAGAGTATTAGTAATATTTTTTATACCTGAGATATTATCCTAATCATTTTACATATGATACAATATTGTAAGAATATTGATTAGTAATATTTGATATGATATGCATATTTAAATTATCAAAATATCATATAAATATTATATGCATATATTTTCCTTTATAATGTTAAGTATAGTGTATAAATATATGATAAAGAGTATTTTGCAGATAAACCCACATATGTTCCATATTTACGATAAACGCCTTTAAGTACTTAACAAAAGTAAGGAAAATGTTCCATCAAATATGCAATATTTTCAACTGAACAAATACCCCCAAACTTAACTTTGATCGTTCCGAGCAAACTAGTTATTCAAGAGAGTGAGAAAAAGAAAAAGGAAAACCTAGCACACTTTCGTAGGCAATCACGATTGCACTGAGCACGTGCAACAAGCCGTTAAACCTCTAGGTGTCCCTAGTAGGAGGTGTGTTGTCTCCTGAGGATTTTCAGCGGATTACACCAACAAAATCCCATAATAAAAGAAAGAAAATAAAAGTTACATACAAAGATAAGTATTATAAAAGAAAGAACTTGAAAAGAAGAGTTTAAAACTACACTAGCTTTTCGGTTGCCATGAGTCATATCTTAATGGTCGTGAAAAGATATCAGAAATTACATCATTCCTCAATAAAATATCATCTTTAGTCTTCCTTCTTACCTTTCTTCCAAATATCGATCATATACCCCTACGTGTGTGTAAAAAATATCCCTATGCTTAGAGAATTCAATTCAAGCCATCATACTCTTGTTCATCTTCCTTAGTACTTTTTTGTCGGTGAATATTTTAGATGGAATTGCTCACACATTCTTCATGCGACCATTAATAGTTCTTGAGGTACTAACCGACCGATTACTAAATGTGCTCACTCATTTAGGCGTAATTAGCAATTTTCTCGTCTTGCAACACCTAAAGCTTAGCAGTGGCTCCCAAACCAGTTGGTCTAAGGCACTATGTGATAAAGCACCCTCGCTATATTTTTTTGCTGTCTTAAACAATTACAAAACCAGTGTTCATTTTTCTTCACCATTTTATTTTTTTATGTTTCACTTTTTTTCCATTGATCTTCATACTAAGGCTTATAGACAAGAGCATTTCAAGGTATCCTCTACTATCCCAAGTTTCAAGATGTTTGCAAGTGCATATAGTAGGGTATCAACGTTCAAATGTTTGGACTTAAGAATTATGACTATTTTTCAGACTCAATTCTATCCTCAGATTAGTAATTCCCTTCATTTTACTAACTCTTTGGACAACAGCTCATAACTACCTATTACCAGTTTCGTTTAAGAAAATCTCTAACTTTCTTGCTTTTCTCAAACTATTCCTATCTTTCATATGTAAATTTTCACTTTCTAACTTTTATTATCAAAAAATTTTATTTTTTTGTTTTTATGTAGTATAATGCAAAATGATGCATGAATAAGCACAAACCTCCCCTAAACCTGTTTGCAGTTGTGCCCTAACTGATGTCATCTTTTAATCTCAAAAAACCTGTAGACTTAGGAGGAAAAGTTATTAAAAGGGACAAGAATTAATGATGGTTAAAATCCTCCCCCAAACTTATTTTTGGCTCACAATCGTATAAAAAAATTATTTCAAGAGCCAAAATATTTTTCTCCACCCCTAAACTTGAGTAAAACGGTATTTAAGCATTTAAAATTATGTGGGGGGTTAAAGTTATTAGTCAATATAATACTTTACAAAGACCAAAGTTCAACACCAACCATTCAAAAATTTTATCAAAATAATGCCAAGGTTGGTAGAAGATCATGTTATATATAGACAAAAAGAAGTGTGGCTCGCTGGCTTTTTGCTGCAAGCTTGGAATTAGACACCGATTTCGGCATCAGCACCGCTACAACTGAGATATTGCCAGGAGCGAATCATCATTTGCCTCTGTTGGTGTCGAACAAAGGTGGCTTAGTAGACAGGGTTAGGATCCTGTCGACTAAGGCTTTTGATTTCATGAGCCGTAAGAGTCTCATAAAGGTATTTCTCCCTACGAGTCGTGAGGATCTCGTAGGTGCGTTTTCTCCTTAAGAATCGTGAGGATTCCTAAGTGTGTGGTCTCTTATAAGTCGTAAGGATCTTACAAGAGTGCTTTCTCCTTATAAGTCGAGAGGACTTACAAGGGTTGTTCACCGTGTAGACATATCCCTAGTCACGGATGGGAATTTGTTAGGGAAATGTTTATTCGCGCCCGTGGATTGTATACAAGGGTCAGTATTGAGCCGCTTGTAGGGCAGCATTGGAGGTTGTGGTGGCCGCTTAAGAACAGGTTCAGATCCCTGTAGCTTAAGACTTTTGAATCTTATGAGCCGTGAGGGTCTCATAAGAGGGTTCTCCTTACGAGTCGTGGGGATCTCGTAAGTGTAATTTCTCCTTAGGAATCGTGGGGATCCCTAAGTGTGTTACTCCCTTGTGAGTCATAAGGATCTCACGCAGGTGGTTTCTCCTCACAAGGTCGAGAGGACCTTGCAAGTGTCTTTTAACGAGATTGCGCCCTTTCGAGTTTTCACAAAACTCGCCGATAACCCTGCTGTTTTTACTCACGGAGTCCTTTCAGGTTTTCATCCGTGCCCTTTTTGCTTATGGACATACCGTTTTTTTTTGTCAGCCTTGGGATGCTGCAGTCCATAGTAGTTTATCGACGTCTTGGTCAACAGCCAGTTTTAAGACATAGTGGTCCATTGTTAGTTTAAGGAAGTTTCGGTCCATCGCCAGTTTTAGGACATAGTGGTCCATTGTTAGTTTAAGGACGTTTCGGTCCAAGAAAAGGAAGCCGGCTACTACTTACACAGTTTAGGCTTAGGAAGATGGCGAGCGGACATAGGCGTCGTCATCTATCATTGACCTAGGCCATGACTCGTCAGGCGTAGTATTTTTTTAGGAAGCGACCGTTTATTGGCTAGAAAGGTCTTTCACCATGCATGTCCATGAGTAGGTAGGCTCCACCCTGGTAAACTCTGTCTATGATATATGGGCCTTCATAGTTCGGCTCGAATTTCCCCTGCTTGGCACGATTGGGGATCATAGGCCTTTTGACCACTAGCACGAGTTCGCCTTGGCGGAATGTTCTCGGCTTAGTCAATCTCTCATACGAGCACGTCATCTTTTCTTTATAAGCCTCCAGATTTTGTTGCGTTATGAGCCGGGTTTCATCAAGGGCATCGAGCTCCTCAAGCCGAAGGTGAGCATTTTCTTCATCTGTTAGCTCGTAGCGAACCGTCACTCCTAGAGAGGGTAACTCTATCTCAAGAGAGAGTACCGCTTCCGTACCGAATACCAACGCGTACGGCGTTGTGTTCGTGGCCATTTTGAACGTAGTTCGATACGCCCAGAGAGCTTCATGTAGTCTCTCGTTCCAGTCCTTTTTATTTCGAGACACCGTATTTTTCATGATCTTTGTTAATGTCTTGTTGAAAGCCTCAGCCAGACCGTTAGCTCGAGGATTATAGACTGAAGAGTATCTCCAGTCTATGTTATGCTGTTGTGCGAAGAGGCTGATCTTGTGGCTTCTGTAAGCTGGCCCGTTATCGGAGATGATCCGTCGCGGAGTGCCGAACCGATAAATGACATGTGTCTTGAAGAAATGGAGTATATTTTCCGTCTTCACTTCCCTCAGTGGTACTGCTTCTGCCCATTTGGAGAAGTAATCAGTTGTCGCCAAAATGAACCGATGTCCTCTGGACGATGCTGGCTCGATGGGGCCGATTATGTCAGTTCCCCACATTTCAAACGGCCAGCTAGCCACCGTTGGATGCAGTGGATTTGGATGTTGATGGATAAAGTCCCCGTGAATCTGGCACGAGTGACATTGCTTCGCGTATTCGAGGCAGTCCTGGATCATCGTGGGCCAATAATAACCCATCCGTTTGATCTTCATCTTCATCTTCGGCCCGGCTTGGTGAGAACCGCAGAGTCCGTCGTGAGTTTCTTGGACGACTCTTTTTGCTTCTTCAGGTCCCAGGAATCTTAACCACAGAGAATCAAATGACCTCTTGTACAGAGTATCATTGACGAAGGCAAAAGAAAGAGCTCGTTTCGTAAGCTGATGTCTCGAGGATGCATCTTCGGGTGTTCGACGGGATTTGAAGTAGTCTATAAAGACTTCTCTCCAATCCTCAGCCTTTTCCTGGTCTTTTATTTGCAGAGCTATTTGCTCGGTCGCTCCCTTTTCTTCGGACGACTCCGGAGATATTTCCGCCGGTGCAAGAACCCGACGGCTCTGCACAATGATCTTCACGTCATCGAGCTTTTCGTCAGCCAGTTCTTTAGTGAGTTTGGATAACGCATCCGCTTTGTTATTTTCCGCATGCAGTATGCTTTCCAAGGTGTAGGAAGGAATTTGAGTCAACGGTTGCTGTACTTTCTCACTGTACTTCACCAACTCTGGCTTGCACGTTTGATAGTCGTCGTTTACTTGACTAACGACCAGTTGGGAGTCTCCGTATATGAGGAGGTTTTCAATTCCCATGTCGATAGCGATCTCGAGACCTGCTATCAAAGCTTCATATTCGGCTTCATTGTTCGTCCTCGGCTCTGTTAAGGAGGAGGCAAAGCGCATTATCCCTCCTTGTGGAGTCACGAAGATGAGGCCTACCCCTGATTTGATTATAGGGGTGCTTTGTTTGCGTTTCTTCATGGAAGATGCTCCGTCAAAATAGAATTCCCACCGGGTATCATTCTCTCTTCTTTCCCCGTCGATCGTGTCAAACGCGTGTTCGTCTGGCAATTCGCAGTTCAAGGGAGAATCGGCGGGTATCGGATGCTCAGCGAGGAAGTCGGCGATGGCCTGGCCTTTCGCTGCCTTGAGGGGACGATAAGTTATCGAGAACTCCATCAAGAGCAAAGCCCATTTAGCGAGTCGTCCTGTTAATATGGCCTTCGACATCAAAAACTTGAGAGGATCCACCTTCGATATGAGATGGACCTCATGTGCCAATGCGTTGTGTCTGAGCTTCGTTATCGCGAAGATCAATGTCAGGCAGTGTTTTTCAATGGGAGAGTAATTGCTTTCTGCCCCCAGGAGAACTCGACTCAGATAATAAAGGGATCTCTTTTCCTTGGTCGTTCTCTTATGCCCACAGCGCGCCTAAAGAACCTTCGAGGGCGGTCGTACACAAGACGAGAGGTTTTCCTTTAACGGGAGCAGGCAATACAGGCGGATTCTGCAAATATTGCTTGATTCGTCCAGTGCACTTTGGCATTTGCGACCCCAGACGAATGGGGTTCCCTTCTTCATTAGGTGACTGTAAGGACGGAACTTGCCTGAGAGATTGGCTATAAATCGCCGGATATACGCGAGCTTTCCTTGGAGAGACCGCAGCTGTTTGAGAGTTCTTGGCGAGGGCATTTCCATAATCGCCTTGATCTTCGACGGGTCTATCTCGATGCCTCGATGTCATACGATGAATCCTAGGAATTTGCCTGAGGAAACTCTGAACGCGCATTTGAGAGGGTTCATCTTCAAGTTGTATTTCCGAAGGCGCTGAAATACGATCTTCGGATGCTCTAAATGTTCCTCGTATGATTTTCTTTTAACCACGAGGTCGTCGATATAGCATTCGACTATTTCATGTATGAGGACATCGAAAATCTTCGTCATTGCCCTCTGATAGGTGGCACCGGCGTTCTTTAGACCGAACGGCATCACCTTGTAACAGAATATGCCCAAAGGGGTCCGGAAAGCGGTATGCTTCTGGTCCTCGGGATGCATCTTTATCTGATTGTATCCTGATGAGCCGTCCATGAAGGAGAAGACTTCATGAGTGGATGTGTTATCTATCATCAGCTCGGTGACCGGTACTGGGAAGTCGTCCGTCGGGCAGGCTTTATTGAGATCCCGAAAGTCCACACATATGCGCACCGTCCCATTTTTCTTCATCACCGGGATGATGTTGGCGATCCAGTCAGGATATTGAACCTCTTGGATGAAGCCGGAGTCGATTAGCTTCTTGACCTCGGCGTTGATGCTCATTTCAAGCTCGAGCCGCATTCTTCTCGGCGCTTGTTTAATCGGTTTGATGTCTGGAGAAATCGCCAATCTGTGGACAACAATCTCTGGATCGATTCCAACATCTCTGAATAGTTCCATGCAAAGCAATCTCTATGCTGCATGAGCACGTCCTTTAGCGTAGCCACCCTTTCTTCAGACAACAGCTCACTGATGAAAGTCGGCCGCGGGTCACTTGCCGTCCTGATTGATCAAAGAATATTTATAACCACAATCAAGAACGGCGTCGGTTGGTAGCTAGCCGGTGAGTACGGATCGGTCCACAGGGATTTGGTGTATTCTCAATTTGTTCTAACGAGTTAATTCCGATTGTTGTCGGATTGATTAAATCTAAAAACTAAGTTTGATCTAAACTAGGATTAAAATCTTGCTAGGGTTAGGTTTAGCTTAAGTTTGGAAAGTTAATATTCCTCACCGCTTTCTATGCCCTATTTAAGATCTATGAGGTGTTATGGTAATAATTAATAAAGTGGATTAGTACCATCAAGAAGAGACGATGTTTCTTCCTCTAGTTTTTTGTCCTTCCTTTCTTAATTCTTACCCTAATCTCCATGGAAAACATACGCAACCGGTCTCTTATACTACGGTATCACCGCTACCTCGTGGGATAGGGTGCCGTAGGGAGCGGTGTGTGCATGTATTCATGGAGTCCTATAAAAACGTGTGATGAGCAAGAAAGGGGTGAGAGATCTTCATCTCTCAAGCCTTCCCCAAATCTAACTCTAACAAGTGAGGAGACTACTCACTCATTAGGGAATTGATTAACATGTTCTAACTATCTAACTAGGGTAGAGAATAAAATCTAAATTAGGGCAGAAACGAAAATTATACTAGGGCAGATAATAAAATTAATTAGGGCAGAGAAAAGAAAACTTACTCTAATTTGATGCACTCTTCATACTTTACAAGAATTGAAATTCTGAATTTAGATAGATACAATGAGGCACAAGAAGAGGCATCCCTCAAAAAGAGGTTTAGGGTTTCTATTTATAGATCATAGAAATCCTAGGGTTACATTCGAGTCACGTCTGCATTTACAATTTTACCCCCTAAGAAAGACTAGTCAAAGCGCCGACAGCGACCACAGAATTTTTCCACCGACAAGGGTTTAGCGCGGCCGCGGATCCGTGGCCAAGAGCAAGGTTTGGTCGCGGTTCCGCGGCCAAGTAGGGAGCTTGCTAGCTGATTTTTCTTGGGTTGATTCTGGTTGCATGTTTCTTCTCGTTTCTTCACTTGGTTTCTCAGATTGTCTTCTAGTTTCTTCCAGAATTCCACAGTGAATAATGTCGTGGACTTTACCGTTTGCTTCGTGTCGAAGTCTTGAACCTTGCACTGCCTTTGTGCTTGTGAACTTGTTCGTTGATCTTCGTTTATTCTCCAAACTGTAGGCTTGATCAAGATTCTTCCATTTGTTGGTCGTAGTCTAACTTTTGCATCGTCTTTTCATCTTTTTCACTGTTTTTGTTCCGAAAATCTGTAACCTGCAACTATATAGTAGACATGGATCAAAAGCACCTGTTTATTTGTAAAATGAATAAGAATGGGGAATCTAATAATGCAAAATTATGATATGAACAAATACCCCCAAACTTATCTTTTGCTCGTCCTCGAGCAAACCTAGTTTTATTCTCGAAAAAGACCTAGTCTCACTTTCGCAGGGAAACGCGATTGCACTGAGCTCATGCAATAAGCCGTTAAACCTCTAGGTGTCCCTAGTAGGAGGAATGTTGTCTCCTGAGGATTTTCAGCGGATACTACCCACAAAATCCTATCAATTCGGCTTATCGACTTTTATTCTCCAATTAGGTTTTCCAACAAGGAATTATATTATCTTCGACTCAGAAATTATCCACCCGTATTTCTCATGCCTCCTTATCATTTAACTTAAGATTATATATATGTTCTGTAGACTTACTTAGCTTTTGGTATCTTTTAAGTTTTCCTTCTAGGGTTCTATCTCAACTTAGGAATTTTTATCATCTTTACTAAAGATACGAGTCCTATTTTTCATTCCTATCTTTCATCTAAACCCCAATCACATACCCCTACGTGTGTGTGTATATCACCCCTACACTTGGAAATTCAAATCAAGCTATTATACTCTTGTCCATCGTCCAAAGTACTTTTCAATTGGTGAATTTTAGATGAAATTGCTCACACATTCTTCATGCGACCGTTAATACTTCTTGAGGTACCAACGACCGATTACAAAATGTGTTTGCACATTAAGGCGTAATTCCTAGTCTTGTAACACCTAAGGCTTTAGCAGTGACTCCCAAACCAGTTGGTCTAAGGTACTAGGTGATAAAGCACTCTCGCAAAATATTTTTTTCTATTAATGCAGCTTTAAGTAATTACAAAAACCAGTGTTCATTTTTTATCTCTTTATTCACACTTGTATTTTTATTTTATTTTTCTTCATACTAAGGACTTTAGACAAGAGCATTTCAAGGTCTCTTCTACTATTCCAAGTTTCAAGGTTCGTGTTTGTGCAATTTGTAGGGTATATATTTTTAGAATTTAGACTTAAGGTTCGGAATTATTTTTCAAACTTATACTTTAATAAAGATATCAATACTTTTCCCTTATTTTAATTTAACCCAAGAAGTCAACTCGAAATCTGCCTATTTCTAAATAAACTACAAAGACATATACTTTCTACCGTTAAATTTTAAGAAAGGTTATTTTTAGGGTTTTTAATTTACTAAGTCTAAGGTCTAGTTGTTCCTAGCTAGTTAACCTATTTGTCAAACTCAAGCTAATTATGGCCAAAATTGAATGTTTTAATTTTTATAATTTTTCAAATTTTTCAATTTTTATGGGTTTTAAAATAAGTATGTAAATGCAAAGATGTACATATGAATGCGAAGGAAGAAAGCTTACCGAGCACACCCACAAACTTAAACTTGACAGTGTCCTCACTGTCAGGCTACACCAAGAGGGTCGAAAATGTCGGCACTCCCCTGTTTATTTATTTACAATTTTTTTTTATTGTTAAAAGAAAAACAAAATATATATACAACAAGATCCCCCCAAACTTAAGTGAGACAGTATTTCCACTGCTTTAAGCGTTAAAGTTCAGAGTTAGGGAGGAGAAAAATCAAACTATACAAGGCCTTACACAGACCAAAGGTTAGCACCAACCATTCAAAAATTCTATCGTGATAATGGTAGGGTTGGTGAAAAAATGGAGTGTAGAGAAAAGAAATAAGAAACACACGAGACCGTATGGGAAGAAGGGTGGAATATGGTCTCGGTGGAGGAGAAGAATGGCGGAAAAGAGAAAGAAGTGTAGCACGAACTTGAAGGTGTAAATTGAGTGAATAAATTAGCGTAAATTATGATGACCGATGTGTTAAAAGTGATTGTGCTAATCTATCAACCCGTCGAGAAATGGGGTCAAATCCCTCAAAATTCACGAGAAATCATGGGTACATTCAACTTGGTAAACCATCGATTGAAAATGGAAGCGCGACGGATTCTTGCGCGGTCGAAACGATGGAAAGGACGAAGGGGAGTGATTTAGGGATAGTCTTATTCTCACCTAAGTAATCTGTCTCGAACTCGAAGGATTCCATCAATGGTTCAAAATGACTATAAGCACCCGAGTCTGATGGTTCAACTAACTCATCTGAAAATTCACAAACTCGGGCGGTGAGTCTTCAAAATCGTCCGAAAAAGTGAAACACTCGTAAACGTTATCAGCTGTGAGAACTGTGTTAGATTGAAAGAGGAACGCACTAGTGGCGTCAAAACTGCTGTGATCGAACAGAAAATTTTCAAGCTCACGGTCCTCCTGCGTGATCTTTTGCGTGGTCGGAACGATGGAAATGAGGGAGGGTGATTTAGGAAGTATAACAGTTAAAGGTTCAGGAGGATGAATTGGAAAATCTGACTCATCAAACAAAAATGGTTCATCCTCAATACTATCCTCAATACTCTCCTCAATACTATCCTCATAATTCTCCTCAAAAGTTATCCCATCCATGCAATTATCATCAAAATCAAGACGCATATGAGGTTCGGGAGAAACATTTAATAACTCGGGATGATGAATTGGAGATAAAATTGCAGTCAAATCTACGGGTTCATCATCCAAAATATTCCCGGCGTCTATATTCTCAAGCAAGTGAAAATCAATTTTTTTAGACACCTCATCAAAAACATGGATATTTATCAATTCAGGTTCTAGATTGGAGTTGTAGAGGTCAAAAGGATTGGTGATGGTTTCACTCGAAAGGGACCCTTCACAATCTGGCAAATCAAGCACTACAAAGTCGCACAACTCATTAAATGTTTTATTTTCAACTGGTGAATCATTTGGGACACTTGTTTGAATACTGGAGTTGTGGGATTCAATTGGTGATGGGTAGGTTTGGTTTGGAAGGGTGCATAGCTCACTCTCTCCACTCAAATTCTCAATCTGTCCAACCGCCTCATCATACATCGGAAGATTTGGAGCTAGTTAGAAACTAGCTACCGGATCACTAGGTTGCATAAGGGCGGCAATGGACGCATCCAAATTCCTCATCTGTTGGTTTGTCGCTATAATATAAACTTCCAATGACTGTTCCAGACTAGACATGGGTTGTAAAGGGGTTTCAGTAAAATATTCAAAATTGTTTGGATACGTGAAACTCCCAAATGGTTATGTAGAAGCAATGTCTAGGGAAGGTGCGAAAGTCGGGTAGGACTGGTAGGAATTGAATGGTTGGACAGGAGTAGGATCAACATTTGGATAAAAAGGTGAATGGACTTGTTGATCCCAAGAACTGGAAGTGTTGAAAGGAGTGAAAGATCGGTTACGAGATTGTTCAATATGTTCAGCGATAGAAATTGGTTTCGGAGTTACAACAGGTCTCGAAAAAGTAGTATCAACGTAAGAAAGTGGTGAAGGTTGAAATGGTTGATACAAAGTGGATTGTGGAGTCGAATTGTTTCTCCTAGACGCTTCTATTCGATCTTTCAAAGAAATTTTGGGCATGGAGGGGTCATCCGTAATTCGACCAAAACAATTCGCGTATGAAGCAATGTTTGGATGAGGGTACCAAAGTTCGGCAAGAGTTTTGTGAGGTGGGGTACCCATGATGTAAGAAAGGAGAAGAAAAAGAATGTGGGGTGCACGGATTTCTTAGCGACAAGTTGAAAGTTTTTGTAAAAAAAATTTTTCCATTTTGTTTTTTTTATGGAGCTTTTTGCAAAAAGATTTTCAATAAAAGGCTTAGACACACGTTCAATCAATCACAAATGCACAATCAGGCCTAGATCTAGGGTCACCTAGGTCATCTAGACAGCTCCTAACTGTTCCAAAGGGCAAGAAGTAGGACCTCAAACCGCCTCTTCACCGCCAATTGTGGCCAGGTAAGCACAAGTAGAGAAAGAAGTGATCCGCTCACGAATCACCGTGAGACGTGCCTTTTAAAGTTACCTTTCACTACCTGTCTAGCCTAGGCACCATAAAATTAGGTTAGGATCAACGGTCGATGCCTACAACTATTCCTTTGTCCTATTGAGCGCGAAGTCCTTAGGGCTGAGTCTAATCTTTTTTAATTAGATTAATGGTTAATGCAATATGCCTTATATGATTTTTGAGCTCCTGGGAAGGGTAATGAAATCCCCACCCAATCTGGATTGGTGTTCAAGCCCCTTAAAGTCAATTTAAAATATGCAAAGCAGTAAACACAATCACTTGCAAACAATTTTTTTTTAGCGCGGCGCAATGAATCCTACACAAGATCAATTATTGGAAGGGAGAGAGAATTTTGGCGCAAAGAATCCTGCAGGAAAATTTTACAGAGGAGATATCAGGGGGTTCAGAAAAAGAAAGGAAGCTAACAGAAAAAAATTCAATTGATGACATCACGACCAAGCCGCGTTTCCGCGGTCAGAAGCACCTTATCGCGGCGGTTCCGCGGTGGGATGTGTGGTTCAAGCCCCGAGAAATTTTCTGCTCCTCTGGTTTGAATTTTCTCTGTTGTTCAGATCTAGGGTTTTCTGTTTTGATCTCTGGATTTTTCTAGATCTGAACTCGTTCTTCGATCCTGAACAATTCAAAAGAAAAATACCCTACACAAAATAACAAGATGATAAATTTTTTATATATATTTTTTTATTTTTCAGTTTTTATGATTTTTTTAATTTTATATTAACCCGAAATTGCAAAAAGAAAATAACACGCCATCCCCGGCAACGGTGCCATTTGATTGATCAAAGAATATTTATAACCGCAATCAAGAACGGCGTCGCTTGGTAGCTAGCAGGTGAGTACGGGTCGGTCCACAGGGATTTTTTGTATTCTCAATTTGTTCTAACGAGTTAATTCCGATTGTTGTCGGATTGATTAAATCTAAAAACTAAGTTTGATCTAAACTAGGATTAAAATCTTGCTAGGGTTAGGTTTAGGTTAAGTTTGGAAAGTCAATATTTCTCACCGCTTTCTATGCCCTATTTAAGATCTATGAGGTGTTATGGCAATAATTAATAAAGTGGATTAGTACCATCGGGAAGAGACGATGTTTCTTCCTCTAGGTTCTTGTTCTTCCTTTCTTAATTCTTACCTTAACCTCCATGGAAAACATACACAACCGGTCTTTTATACTACGGTATCACCGCTACCTCGTGGGATAGGGTGCCGTAGGGAGTGGTGTGTGCATGTATGCATGGAGTCCTATAAAAACGTGTGATGGGCAAGAAAGGGATGAGAGATCTTCATCTCTCAAGACTTCCCCAAATCTAACCTTAATAAGTTAGGAGACTACACACTCATTAGGGAATTGATTAACATATTCTAACTATCTAACTAGGGTAGAGAATAAAATCTAAATTAGGACAGAAAGGAAAATTATACTAGGGCAGATAATAAAATTAACTAGGGCAGAGAAAAGAAAACTTACTCTAACTTGATGCACTCTTCATACTTTACAAGAATTGAAATTCTGAATTTAGATAGATACAATGAGGCACAAGAAGAGGCATCCCTCAAAAAGAGATTTAGGGTTTCTATTTATAGATCATAGAAACCCTAGGGTTACATTCGAGTCACGTCTGCATTTACAATTTTACCCACTAAGAAAGACTAGTCAACGCGCCGCCAGCAACCACAGAATTTTTCCACCAACACGGGCTTAGCGCGGCCGCGGATCCGAGGCCAAGAGCAAGGTTTGGCCGCGGTTCCGCGGCCAAGTAGGGAGCTTGCTGGCTGATTTTTCTTGGGTTGATTCTGGTTGCATGTTTCTTCTCGTTTCTTCACTTGGTTTCTCAGATTGTCTTCTAGTTTCTTCCAGAATTCCACAGTGAATAATGTCGTAGACTTTACCGTTTGCTTCGTGTCGAAGTCTTGAACCTTGCACTGCCTTTGTGCTTGTGAACTTGTTCGTTGATCTTCGTTTATTCTCCAAACTGTAGGCTTGATCAAGATTCTTCCATTTGTTGGTCGTAGTCTCACTTTTGCATCGTCTTTTCATCTTTTTCACTATTTTTATTTCGAGAACCTGTAACCTGCAACTATATAGAAGACATGGATCAAAAGCACATGTTTATTTGTAAAATGAATAAGAATGGGGAATATAATAATGCAAAATTATGATATGAACACGTCCCCAAATCAATTTTCTTGAGGTTATCTACAGTAGTATGTATTCCATCTTCCAGCTCTTTTGTCGCCGGTGGAAACTCTGAGATTACCTCGTCATCATCGTTTTCGAAGCACCAGGAGAGGTCATCCGTATTCTCAGGCTCTTCTTCTGACAGCGTTATCACGTGGCAGGTACGAGGTTGTTTCCAAGATCGATGTTGATCTGGTTCTACTCTCGTTATACGTGTCGCTTTCGGTTCATGCTTCTGTGGCGGGCTTACCCTCCAACTGCTGGATAGAGCGAACCTGCCTTGTTGATATTGGTCTTCAACCCAGTTCTTGAAGGTGAAGCAGTCTTCGAGAGGACGCCCTATTGCCCGGTGATAGGAGCAATAGTCTGGGTGAGAGACCTCGTTCGCTTGCTCGGGGTGCTTGGACTCCGGGAGTGTCATCATCTGATGCTTTACGACGAGATTGAATATCTTCTTTGTCTTATCTTAGGGAAAAGAATATTCCCGACCCATCTTCTTTATAAGGGACGGATCCCGGCTGCTCGACTCTTGCTCGCGTGGCTTCTTAGACCCGTTTGGCTGCTGTCGAACGTTTTTTCCGTTCTTCGGTTTATTTTTCCCTCTGCACCGGGTCTTTTGTATGACGGGCTGGCGACGAGGAGCATTGTCATTCTCCACGGCCTGTTGAAGGAGGCGCTGCATCCTGGCTTTATCGTAAATGGCCATTTCACGGTTATGGTCATCCCAGACCTTTTGCCCCGCTTCCCTTATTAACTTGTCCATCCGTTCTTCAAACGATGGACTCGGCATTTCGATGGTAGGATCTCGTTTTGGTTCAGGGTCAGCGTCTTCTAATAGGGCGTCTCCTTCTTCATCGAAGTCATGTATGGCGTAGCTACCATGGACTCGTTCCCGTTTCTTGGATTGAACATATCCAAGCCCGACCGTTTCCATTCTCCCGTTGGGCAACTTTCGTTGAGTTCCGGGGACATCCCAGATCCTGTTGTAGAACCGAGCTTATCGAGTAGTCTGTCTGAAGGGTACCCCTTGGCGCTTTAATAGCCTTTTCAAGCCTTCCGTATAATATTTAGGCAAACGGATGGGCTGGAGCCTGTCAAGTGTAGAATCCGCACCATGCCAAATTTCTTTCTCCACTTTGGTTTCCGTGGATCGGTAGAATAGGATCGCCTTTTCATCTCTTCGCCTGGGAGGGATGTAGAATGTTTGCAGTTCCTGCACACTATAAGTTTCAAGTGCGTCGATATCTTTGTAATGCTCCCGCGGAACCATGGCAACTTGCAAATTTTGACCTTCATCAGCGACGGCTTGTATCGATGGTCGAGCAGAAAATACGGCATTGACCTCATCTTCCGAGTCGCTGCCAAAGATCAACATAGGGATGGACGGTCCCGGCTTGTTGCATTGGGGCGGCCCTGAATAAACTATCTTTTCTTCCTCCTCGGTATCACTCCCGAAGACCGGAATAGTAGTGATGGCTTTGTTCTTCGATATGTGACATCTTTCCGTGTCCTCAAAATCCGGTAAAAAGTATTTTGCATCTTCGTATTTTCGGACTTCGTTCACGGAGAATGGGTTCAGCTCTCCTGTTACGGTATACTCGAGACCATCCTTGAAATACTTCATACACTGATGTTGTGTAGAAAGGATAATGTTGTACTCGTGTAACCAAGGCCTGCCGAGCAAAGCATTGTAACATGTCTTGGCGTCAATGACATGAAACTTAATGTCCGTGACAAGTAGCCCAAAGCGTAGTGTCAATATTACAGACCCAGGCGTCCGTGATGACTGGGAGTCAAATCCGGAGATGGTGATTTTATCACGAGCGAGGTGCTGAACGCTCATGCAGATTTCCTTCAACACTCTCACGTTGAGAAGATTGACGGAAAACCCATTGTCAACCAAGATTTTGCCTATCTTGATATTGTGACAGTATCCGGAGACATAAAGGGGACGGTTATGCTCGCATGTCCCAAAGAGGAGATCTTCATCGCCGAAGGTGATATCTGCTGTGTGCACTTCTTCCAGCTCGTCCTTCATCTTTTCTTCGGCGAGGAAAGCTTGGAATTGCTCTGGATCTTGTAGTGCCTTAATCAATGAATCTCTCGCCTCTTTGGATAGTAGAAGGGCGTCGAGAATGCTTAGCTGCGAAGGTAGCTTTCTCAAGTGTGCCAGAACATTGTAGTCCACCTTACTTTTCTTTGGCGGGTCCTTAGCTGTCATCTCTTCGATGGCTTGGTCATCAAGGATGATATCCTCAGGGATATTTTCTTTCCCCTTATCTCTTCTATTTGACTTACTGTTCGAGGGCCCAAGATTCTTTTCGGGCAGCGTACTATTGCGCAGCTGAATATTTTCACAGATCTTCGGTTCTTCCTCTTTTCCCGAGGTGGACTCTTTAAAGAGAGGGCCAAGAGTCATTTCTTCTTCAGAGTCGCTCCCGAAGGTGAGAACTTGCGGTCCCCCAGCGTCGACCATGTGACAGCTGCAGGTAGTTCTTTTACGCTCATCGGTCGTATTTCTTTGCTCCCGACGAGTTTTGCGTTTCATCCGCTTGAAATGTTGTTGGTGAGCAATATATCCCTGCCACCATCTTTTAAAAACGTTGCACTCTTCGGTGGGGTGCGCAATCTTTCGATGGTATAAGCAGTAGTTAGGATGTATTTCCGCTTCACCAAGAATGTTTCCTTCGGAGGGTGGCAGGTTCATTCCCATCGATATGGCTTTGGCGAACCTCTTCCTTGTCTTGAACCTGCTTTTATTTGCGGTGGATGTACTTTGATCTGGCGGAGCTGTTTCAACCCTTTCGTCCAGTTGCCGGCGTTTGGTTTTTTCAAATATGGCCATCACACGCTCTCGATCGGCTTGCTTTTCAGAAGAGCTTCGTTTAGGAACGCATCAATCATTTCGTCTGATGGTCCTGGAAGTTCCGGCTCAGGATCTTCCCCCAGTTTCTCTGCATAAGGAGCTTCTTCATCGTCTATCGACGAGTGGGAGATCACATGGCAGCTTGCCACATAATCTTCAGGCTCATCTAACGAGTCTTCTCCGTTGTCGTCGTCTCCGTCCTCAAGGACGTGGCTGAGAAATTCTTGGAGTGTGACGGGAGTCCACGCTTTTTGATTATATTCTTCCAACGCGTCAATCTGTTTTTGCAGGTTCGTGCGCTTGTCACCAGGCTTCACGGGCTTCTTGGCTTTCTTCTTTTTCTTCGAAGACTTTGGCGGCTAGGTGTGAGTGCTTTGGCTATCACCACCAATCTTTGGAGTTGGGCACGGTTTCAGCATTCCCTCGATGATCTCGGGTTCCAGTGGATTTTTCCACCTGATCGCCGGGCATGTTTGGAGATCCTTCAGCATTCTTTTTGTCTTGGCTGAAAGAGCGATCTCCCACGGAGCTTCTTCTACGAAAGAACATGATGCCCCCGGTGTGTCTGTCTTCTTGGGAGCGTGTGGTTGTGGTGGGTTCACCTTCCAATTCTCGGACGGGGCAAATTTGCCATGTTGGTATTGATCTTCAATCCAGCCTTTAAAAACGAAGCAATCTTCAATTGGATGGCTTAAGGTTTGATGGTAGGGGCAATAATTGGGGCTATTAGCCTCGCCGGGTTGCAACGGTCGTTTTGGATTCGGCAAATTGATGAGTCCGTTGCGCACCGCCAGCTCAAACAATCTCTTCGTTTTGTCCCGGGGAAACGAATAAGGGCGCATCATCTTCTCATTATAGAATTGTCGCCTCTCGTCTAGGCGATCAGTTAGTTTTGGGCCACTGGGCTGCTGTTGAGTATTCACGACGAAGGTCGCTTTCCCTTTACCCTTTTCATTCCGCGGCTCCGGCTTTGAAGGAGGCGGTCTATGACCCATCTGGTCCATTTGGGCCAGTTTGTCGATCAAGGCCTGAAACGTGGTCGGCTTGAAGAACATCATGAATTGGGAAATAGTTGCTTGAGGGTCAAGAGTGCCCACGAACATGCCCACTGCCGGCGCTTCCTCGATGCGCTGCTCACATTTTGACCATAAGTTTCGCCATCGTATTGCGTATTGGACCCACGTTTCACCTGGCTTCACCCTGGCGTTAATTAATGCGGCAATCAGGGTACGCTCGCTAGCGCTCGCGAATCTCTGCGTAAACAGCAGTTCTATCTCCGCAAATGTCTTAACAGAGTCGTTTGGAAGTTCAGAATACCGCTCGAATGCCGTCTCCGACAAGCTACAAACAAACTGGCGGAGCAGAAGTTTATCATCACCCCCGGTGTTGCCGCACAAGGCTTTAAATTGAGCGACATGCTGATGTGGATTTCCCGTCCCTTTATATACGTGAAATTTAGGGATCGTATATCCCGGCGGGTACCTTATTTGGTCATACCAGCCTGGATATGGTCGCCCAGTTTTAACAATTTGGCCGGCCGCTTCATTCGCCTGGTGAGCTTGTATTTGCTGAGCGATGTAATCATCCAGGGCAGCTTTGGAGATGGTCTCCTCTTTGGCTGCTGAAAGAGCCGGAGGAGGGTTCGATGTCTCCCCTCTGTCGTCTTCAATGATAATCGGGGGGTCTTCAACTGGTGGTTCCGGCTGTAACATCATCCCGGCCATGTCTTGGAACAAAAGAGCCATTCGTTTTATGTTGGTTGCCTGTTCCGCAGCCTCTTTTTCTTTCCTCTCGAGCATTCTTCGGAGGAATTCAGTATCAGTTTCTTGTTCCCTACGTTGCTCCGAGATCTCTGGATTTTCTTTTGGCCCAGTGAGCGCGGCCATTGCAGTCAGCATCTCCTGAAGTTTCTGCTGCTGTTGTTCCTGAGCCTTCGTTATCGATCGGGTAAGCGGTCGATGACCCGTGGAAGCACGGCTTTCTTCTTTTCCGGAAGCCATATAAATAGTATGTATTACCATGCCTCCGCACTTGGGGCATTTAGATTCAACGTCCTTGCGGTTTGCCGCATTCATGGGGGCTTTCTCTGGCCTCCTTCTCTTGTGAGCAGTCGAAGTCGAGGGGGCCATTGCAGCGAGCACCCAAACGGATGACGTCTTCTGTGGTACCACGAGATGGCTCTTTTCTTGCTGAGCTTTGAGCTTCTTTGGCCGGCGAGAGTAGTCCTGGTTAATCACCGATTCCTGGACCTGTCGCCAGACTTTATAAATTTTGGAGGACAGCCGCTGAGGGGGCTGCTCCGGCTTCTTTTCTGTAGTAACCTCCATAGGTGGAGGAGATTTCTTCAGCACGGCGGTCGGAGCGTTCTTGCGAACCCTCCTAAGCAGTTCAAAGCTGTTCCCAGTCGGAACAGCAGCATTGATTTCCACCATGGGAGCTGGCGAAGTTAGCCCAAAGGGGGAGTTGCCCCCGGCCTTCCTTACTCGGAGCCAATGGCGACGTCGAGCATGTCGTGCGGATGGGATTGTCTCAGCTGTAGGGGTGACTTCGTCATGCCCCCTGTCTTGACGGAGGGTTGTTGCCGGTGCCAGCCTTTTGAATACTGACGTTCGCTGAGAAGTAATATCCAACCTATCGAATACAGACCTCTGGGCAGAGGTCACTTCGCCTGGAGCGGGGGCCGGAGTGGCCAGCCTTGTGAAGACTGACTTCTTGTCAGGAGAAGCCTTTCCAATGATTTCGTCCGCTTGAGCCAGGATGGCTATCCGCTTTGGGATGGCTGCTTCAAGTATTGCGGGCTTGTTGGCGTTCTGGCCCAGTCTGTTGAAAACTGAGGCGTTAGACTTGGGCGACCCGTTGAGAGGGGCCGCGGCAGCGGTAAGTCGAACAAAGACCGACTTCTTTGGGGCTTCTTGCGGCAGCATCAGGGCATTGAAGCTCATGGGTGGGATCATAGTCCCAAAGAACAGCCCAGTGATGGCCTGAGTTACTTGGTCCACTGGCATTGTGAATAGAGAGGCGGCCTGGGGCCCGTAAGTTACACCTCCATATGAGGCGGAACGGGAGTTGCAGTTGCAACTGGAACATTTTGTGCAGGTAGACACCATTGATCTTTCGTTTTCTACACCGAGCAAGACACCAAATCTTAGTACCTCGAACCCAAGGGCAACCATAGCAAACCGCGATTCGTTCGCGAACACGACATACGAAGTGTGGAGTGGAAAGAGGAAAAGGTCCCACCGGGCATGCCAGAATCTGTTCTCCGCCGGAAGACGCGACCAGGACGTTGGGACGTCCGGGCCTGAATTCCGAGGGCGGATGCTATTAGGTGCTTTCCGTCCACCTCTCCGAAGATGCCAAGTTGATTTATGACACCGTGTATCGAAGGTTTAAATGGATGCGGCCGATGTAGCAGACTTCGTCAGATTCCCCTTCGTTGAGGGGTTTTTGATTGTGGAGATGCTCTTCCCTGTAGGCGTAAGCCCCTGCAATTAATTACGCTACCGCGTCGCGGTAACAACTTTCTCCTTCTCCATATGGTCACTTCGTGTCGTATGTGTTTATTTTGTTTTTGGTTGCCCGTGGATTGTATACGGAGACTAATTTATG
Organism: Agapanthus africanus; assembly: GCA_030015575.1. Classification (NCBI taxonomy): domain Eukaryota; kingdom Viridiplantae; phylum Streptophyta; class Magnoliopsida; order Asparagales; family Amaryllidaceae; genus Agapanthus; species Agapanthus africanus. The sequence continues at coordinate 583,294,974 of JASDDO010000016.1, read as the reverse complement.
TTGTCGCCCGTAGGGCGTGGATTAGTCCAAATCCATATTTTCTTAGATTTGGGTTTGGGGGTTGGGTTTAAGGATACGTTAGTCTCATTTGAGACTAAGATCAACTTAAACGTTTGTTAAGGATACGTTAATCTATTTTTAGACTAAGATCAACTTAACAGGATCGTTTAAATCTGACAAGAGGGCATTTGGGCTCTATTGTTTAGTTTAGGGACATTGCGGTCGATTACCAGTTTAAGTACATGGTGGTCCAATGTTAGTTTAAGGACATTACAGTCCAAGATTAAGGACATCATAGTCCGTGGGTTTAAAGGGATCCCACAGTCCGAGGTTAAGGACATCATAGTACATGAGTTTAAGGACCCCACAGTCCAGTTTAAAGACGTCATAGTCTGTGAAATGTGTGGTTGTCGGGACCTGTCACCTTTCTGAAGACGTCGAAAGATTACAACGACAAATATCAAAGGAGTTCAGAGATGTACCCTTGAACCAAAGTTGATTGGGAGATCTATAGTCCAATTTGGAACTAAGATCAATTAATTAGATTGTGAGCACATTGGCTCAGTTAAATCTGAATTAAGAACTTATAACCAATTTGGGCTAAGTCCAATTAAGTTTGAAATGTTGGCCCTTTGTTGGACTATTAAACATTTGTCTGGGTTCATCCCCTCATTATTTAGCAATGCTAAATAAGAGTTTGAGGGCTCTGATAACATTTTTGTCTTTGGTTGAGCATTAAACATTGTAGCTCAGGATTTTAAAGTCCATTTGAAGGGGAGATTTTGCCTCTAGAAAACTTAGCCAATTTGGGCTAAGCTGGCTTTAAAATAGTGTTAAACACTAGAGGACATCTGGTGGTCACGTGTCCTCACGTGATGTATTTAAAACAGTGTTAAACACTGGAGACAAAATGCTCAAAATAGTGTTAAACATTAGAAAGGAAGGGGTCACGTGGGGGCACCCAAAGGTGGGGTCAGACCTCATTTATTTTGTTCTCAGAATATTCAGATAAGTGTTAAACACTTTTGGTCTTCAGGCCGTCGCGTATGGGCACGTGATGGGCACCCATGCATTGATTTATTAAAGTGTTTACTAGGGGTCACGTGGGGACACGTGAGGGCGCCCAAAATCGATTCTGCCATTGGCTTTGTTCCTTTATTTTGAGGGTCGCGTGGGAACACGTGAGGCATTGCCTCTGGGCTAATTCCTTCTTATTTTGAGGAGTCCATTAAAGGATCACGTGGGGGCATGTGACCTAGTCTTGTTCGCTCTTTTCTGCTCATTGAGAATGGGGGGGTCACGTGTCACCACGTGACCAAGTTCTTTACGTGCATGGAGAGCTTTAAGTCTCTTGTTTTAATAATTAAATTCTCTGTAGGGTTAAACCCTAATTTTGTTTTAGAGGAATTAAATTCCTATGTATGTGGAAGAATTAAATTCTTATATAGGGTTAAACCCTAGTTCTGTCTTGGAGAAATTAAATTCTTATGAATTTGGGAGAATTAAATTCTCATATAGGGTTAAACCCTAGTTTTATTTGGGAGGAATTAAATTCCTGTGAATTTGGGAGAATTAAATTATCTAAACTCAATTCTCCCTCTAAGTTTTGGATCTGCATGGCAGAATCTCCCCGATGAGAATTAAATTCTCAACTTGTGGAGAGATTTGCTTCTACAGATCTTCAACCAGAGGAAGAACTAAGTTCTTTTGCAGAAGAGTTAAACTCTTAGATTGAGAATTAAATTCTCTTTTTGTTTTATGGAGCTTAGATCTCTTTCCCCTTTCTCACCTAAGGTTTCTTTTCTTGAGAATTAAATTCTCCTCTCTTTTCTCTCTGCTGTTGTTTTTTTCTCCAGAAAATCAAAATTCCAAGATCCCTTCTCTTCTCTTCTTGGCTCCTATTTATAGGAGAAGGAAAAGAATCAATTTGTTTAGTGAATCTTTCATTGAAAGATTTTTGGTTGTTTTTGTAACCAACATGATCTTTTAGATCACTCACTGAATTTTATTCACCATTGGATTTTTAATCCAAAAGATATTCTGTCTGTTATTCTTAGTGAATTTTAGGGAAATCTTTCCTTGTATAAAATCTTTCTATAAATTGGTGACTCTTAATCACCATTGGATTTTTAATCCAACGGTGCTCCACTTTACAGAGCACCATCTTCTTGTTTGGAAAGATTTAGAGAGGTCTTTTTTCCAGTTAAGCTTCTGGATTCCCACTTAATTAGAATTTAATTCTGTTAGTTCAGAAGGATTAAAAGCCCATCACGTGTTGGCACGTGATCCCAATGTTTGATCATTGAAATAGAATTTAATTCTATCAATTAAAGAGTTTAGGAACTTGTCACGTGTTGGCACGTGACCCTCTTGATTAAACATTTTATTCAGAATTTAATTTTGCCTTTTAATCAGAGCTAAGGAATCATCACGTGTCAGCACGTGACCCTTGGTCACGTGTGAGCACGTGATGCCCCATTGTGGTTTTTCAAAGGCCCATCACGTGGTGGCACGTGACTCCACTAATCGCCTGCTTGATTAGAATTTAATTCTGTTATAACAGAGTCCCAGGAAACCATCACGTGTGAGCACGTGATACCCCATTGGGGAATTTCCTGATATTTTATCAGGGAACAAGGTTCATAGAACAGTTACGACAATTGATTATCGCGTTTGACGTTGTTAGGAAAGGTCGACCTAGAATCACCGGGATTTGGTTTCAGGGGTTTGCTACAGGCTGTGTATCAATAACTATGAAGTCCACAGGGAATATAAATTCCCTGACTTTTATTAATACGTCCTCTAGCTCACCCCTAGGTTGGGTGAATGATCGATCGGCCATCTGGAGAGTGCATTGCGTAGGTTTCAACTCTCCTATTCCTAATTGCTCATAAACAGAATACGGAAGCAAGTTAACAGTAGCACCTAAGTCGAGTAGAGCATGATTGATAATTTTACCCCCAATGGTTATAGATATTGTAGGACAACCGGAGTCCTTACGTTTTATGGGCACCAATTGAGTAAGAGAATTGCTTATATTACTCGCTAAGAATACTTTTTAGGTACTTGAGTTTTTCTCTTCCTAGTGTACAAGTCCTTTAAAATTTTCGCATAGGACGGAACTTGTTTGATAGCATCTAGGAGAGGAATATTTATGTTAACTTGCTTAAAGATGTCCACAATCTTCTCTATTTGGGGACTTGGTTTGTTGGCCTTCAACCTATATGGAAAATGAGCTTTATCGATAAGGGTTGGGTCCAACTTTTGAGGAGAAGTTTGTGGGGATGGAATGGATCTTAGAATTGGAGTTGGGATCATTTTAGGTCGACTCGAGATGGTGATCTGAGGGTTCGAGCCTAGTGGAAAACGGAGAATAGGCTCGGAAGAAGGTGGTGGACTAGACGAATTAGGATTAGAAGTAGAAGTCGGGGTTTCAATCGATTCCTCATCATCAACTTGTTCACCGACGTGATTGTTTAGCACTCTTTCAGATCTCAACGTGGTTACGGCACTCACATTATAATTTTGTGAGTGGTCAGGATTCGGTAGAGGTTGAGATGGAAGTTTCCCTTTCTCTCTCTCACTCATCGCGGCATTTATCTGTGCAAGTTGTGCTTCTATCGATTTTATGCTTTCACCGTAGGAAGCGGTGTGCTGCACTAATGTTTGGATAGAAGACGTTATCGTCGTTCGTGTAGAATGTTTAATAAATGTTTCCAAGTTTCGTTCGAGTGCAGAGGATTTTTCGGTACCGGCCGTTGAAATATTATTATAAGGATCAAAGTTATTGGCTGGGTTTTGAAAAGATTGTCGTTGAAAGGGATGCTGACTCCGTTGTGGTGGTTGCTGTTGCTGTGGAGGAGGTTTTTGATAGTTATGTTGGCTTGGGAACGTATTTTGAGTTTGAGTTTGGTTTTGGTTCAAAGCAAAATTAGGATGACTCCTTCATCCCTGATTGTATGTGGAAGTATAAGGATCGTTTCTAAGTCGTTGCTGAAAAACAGCATTAGTTTGTTCATGACCTTGAAACGGAGGATTCAAAGGACATTTTTCCCTTAAATGTGATGGGTCGGAATAGCAACCACACATGGTTTTGGAGAGCGTTACTTGGTTTAGGGAGGCTGATGAGAATTTGTTTTCGATAGCGTCGAGTTTCTTTTCCATTGCTTCGGCTTTTACTGCGATGGAAATATCGAGCTGATGAATACATGCCCTAGATGAAGTTGGTCTAACGCTTTCCCACTATAAGGTTTGTTAGGCGAGATCTTCCAGGAATTGCCAAGTTTCGCCATTGTCTTTTGACATGAAATGGTATTGACAAATGGTTTCAAGCATCTGTTTCGTGGCAGGATTAACAACCTCATATATAATTTGGCAAAGTTGACATCTATCAATTCCGTGATGGGGGTATTCTAGAAGAAGATCCTTAAACCGCTCAAAGTATTTCCAGAATGGTTCGTTGGGAAGTTGGGTAAACTGGTTAATCTCGCTTCGAACACAGGCAGTTTTGTGATTGGGATAAAGTTTCTTAAGGAATGCTATAACGAATTCGTCCCATTTGGCGATAGAATGTGCGACGGTGCTATAAAGTCATTTTTCTGCTAGGTCGCACAAGATAAAAGGGAGAAGACATAATCTCATAGCATCTATAGAAAGTTGTGTAGTGCTCGTCATTGCGCATACGTTTTTGAATTTGGTGATAAAAATATATGCGTCTTCAGACTCAAGCCCATGAAATTTGGGCAACAGGTTGATAAAGGGGTGTTTAATTTCGAAATTATCCCCATTGGCCGGTGGAATAGAAAGACAAGTAGGAAGGGGACAGCGTATCGGGTAGTATCTTTCTTGGAGAGAGGCACGGTGGATTCTGCGCACCTACGGGTGGTGGCAGGGGTGTGTTGGTAAAATCTGATGGAGAACCGTCCATCTCGGTCGATGTGGTGGGTAGAGGGGAAAAAAAATATGAAGAAATACCGACTTCGGAGTCGATGGAAAAAAACGCGGACAAAAAGAGCACTAGAATCCCGTGTCCAGTCGATCATGCACTAAGCGGGTTTAGTACACATGGCAGCATGTGTGAGAACGATTTTAAAATGGTTTGTTTTGAAAAAGTGTCGGACGTGAGGTTTGACTCAACAAATCACAAAATGCACAATCAACCATAGAAATAAGGTCACCTAGGTCAAGCATTAGACCGCTCCTAGACTTCCAAAGGACAAGTCGCAGGATCAATCCTCTACCACCTCTTTATTACTCTTGTGGTCAGGTAAGTGGGAGGTATCCGCTATACGAATCACCGAAAATAGCGGGCCTAATTAAGTAACCACTTTCCTTAGTCACACTTATCTAGACACCACAAAAAAAATGCAGATAAGCGATAGATTACCCGCAACCATCCTCTGTCCTAATTGAGCACGACGGTCCTTAGAGTCTTGATCTAGATATTTTTTAATTAATGTAGAGTTATACAGATACTCGTTTTGTGATTTGTTGGGTCTAGGAAGGGTAATGAAATCCCCACCTAATCTGAATTTTGGTTTTTCCCCTTAATGTCCGGTTAAGATATGCACAAACAAACCAATATCAAAACACGCAAAAACATTTTTGAGCGGCGATATTTTGCAAAGAATCCTGCAGAAAATTATATTATTGGATTTCTAGAGGAGAGAGAAAGATATGAGGAATATACCAGAAGATTTTGGGGATACAAATCCACAGAGTCACCGCCCAACCGCGGCCAATTGCTTCCTATTGTCGCAGTTCCACTGCGGAAATAAGAGATTCTTTGATAAAAAAAATTCAGCGCCCTCCTATGTTCCTCTGATCTTCGCTGAAAGTATCTGAATTTTTATTTCCTCGCTCATGTTTCTCCAGATCCCCTCGCACACTAATCGTTAAATACAATATGCGGTTGTGGTTCTCTTTTATAATATACTTGCTGGATTTTATAAGAATTCAACACGAATATCAAGAAAAAAAATTACGCACGTATCTCCGGCAACGACGCCATTTGATTGATCTGTATTTGAAAAGTGTTTTGTAAAGTAAAGTAATCGCAATCAATAACGGTGTCGCTAGTAGCTAGCCGAGATGAGTATGGATCATTCTCAGGAAAATGTGGAACCTTTATCTTGCTTTAGACGAATTGATTGAAAATAGAGAGAATAGTTTTTAGATCTATGTTGAACACGGATGTAGAGTTTATGAAGAAGAGGCTTGTAGGGTTCATAGAATTTGGTAGTAATGGATGATTAATTAAAAATAACCGCTTTTATCTTTTAATAGATTTAAAACTAGATTGATAGTGATGAATGTGGATTACGGTTCTTTTAGAAGAAACTAGGGTTTCCCCACTCTTAGCCCTTGTCCTTGCATTGATCTCTATTCATGTTTAGCCTTTACCAAAACAAGTGTTAATCTAATCTCAAATCGCGGTCGAGACTATCAATAAATTGGTAGCGCGTCTAATAAGGATGTTAACAATTGTTTTGCTAAAGTTTATAAACTTTAAAATATGTAAAAGAAGTTAAGAGATTTTATCATCCATTGATCTACCCTAATTCTACGAACCCTATCAAACGAGGAATTACTCACACATGGTTGAGAAAGAAGAGAAGATGAAGAAGGAGATCATAATGTAAATGCAAAAATTAAATACAGAAACTAAAATGCAAAGAACTAAACTAAAGATCTACCTTTTTATTAATCAACTATCATTTACAAATCCGTCGAATTTAGAGTACAAGAACCCTAGTTTATGCTCCCGATCTCTATCTCGTAGGAAGTAGATGAACAGCTGATGATAAACCTGAATGCGTGGATCGTCTTGGAAATCTTGATCTCTTCGATTTGATCTATTAGGTGATAAAAGGTGAGATGATTTCCAAGTAGAACTCTAGGTCCTTTAAATAGCAGTAAAGGCAGTAGCCCTAGATGCCTTGTGTTAGGATTCACTGTTGCGATCATAATCATGAAATCTCAAATCCAATGGCCATCAGAGGGCCGCGGATCCACCGCGAATAAGAGGTTTGGCCGCGGTTGTGCTGCGGTTTGGTGGAATCAGGGTTTGAAAATTCTGGTGCTGCCTCATGTTGACACGTGGAGATTGTTGTGATGTCTGGTTTCTTTAAATCTTTTCCGAGTCTCTGTCATTTACGATTTTACGATTTGATTCAACTTTATCGGCAGATTTTATTCCCGACATCTCGGATATCTTGATCTCCAGACCTGAGCTAAATCTGCACAATATCTCAATTCATAGTATTAGTAATATTTGTTATACTTGAGATATTATCCTAATCATTTTATATATGATACAATATTTTAAAAATATTGATTAGGAATATTTGATATGATATGCATATTTAAATTATCAAAATATCATATAAATATTATATGCATATATTTTCCTTCATAATATTAAGTATAGTGTATAAACATATGATAAAAAGTATTTTGCTGATAAACCCACATATGTTCTATATTTACGATAAACACCTTTAAATACTTAACAAAAGTAAGGAAAATGTTCTATCAAATGTGCAGTATTTTCGACTGAACAGAGACCTTTGAGAAATTCCGGGAATACAAGAATGAAGTGGAAAAATAAACTGACAAAAGTATCAAGACACTTAGATCTGATCAAGGTGTTGAATACTTAAGTGCCGAGTTCCTGGATTACTTAAAAGAGAATGGAATTCTCTCTCAGTTTACTCCTCCATACACACCTTAACACAACGGTGTATCGGAAAGGTGGAACCAAACCTTATTAGATATGGTATTTTCCATGACGAGTAACGCTGAGTTACAACGATCCTTCTGGGGTTATGCACTAGAATCAGCTGCATATCTTTTGAACAAGATTTCTACAAAGTCAGTGCCTACCACACCATATCAGATGTGGAGTAGGAAGAAACTGTAACAACTCCAATTTTAGTGTACACAAAATTCATTTAAAGTTAATGTATACTTGGGGTATTTACAATTCCTGTGAGTATTATAAGAATTTGATTTACTTTTAAACAGCAAGAAGGAGCTTGTAGCTCATTGGTAAGATCTTGCACTGCTGAACCAAAACACCAGAGTTTAAATCCCATCAGCCACGATATCTTTTTATTTAAAATTCTTTTAATATTTTAGAAGCTCAAGAGTCTACATGAGCACAACACGTAAACCCAAGAGTCACAGCCTAAACAAACATGTGCACGAGGCTAGACCAAGAGTCAGGGACACGTGGCGAGAATCCGAGCCCCCATCCCTCGGATCCGACCGGCGAGAAGCTCCCTAGGACCGGCATCGCCGGTTTTCCCATGCCCAAACCCCTTTTTTTTTTAAAAACCTAGACCCTTAGACTACTCTCTCAACCCCAATATTGCTTATTTACTCTGCACATTTACGGAGAATAATACAACTTTTTAAATTCTATTTTAATGCAAAATTTTAATGCATATTCATTCACACTAAACCCTAGTTTTTCCTATTAATACCACCCTCAAATCACCCCTCCCCACTCACAAATCCCTGCCCAAACTCTCGAGAAAATTCCCAAGTCTTTTGTGTGCAAGTGGAGTTAGCAAAGGGCGAAACTCCGACGAACTTCCGGCGACAACTCAAGAAGTTTCCGACGACGAAATGACACACCGGCACCTCCCACCTCTTTCTCTTTCTCTCCTCTAGTCCAAAAAACCTGTAAGTCCCTACTTCTCCTCCTTTCTCTATTCTAAAAATTTTCAAAACTAAAACCCAACGGAAGCGGAGTTAGTCCGACTTCCGATTTGGTTTTCTTTAAAAACTACACTTTTCTTTAACAAAATAAAACCATATTATTATATGTTGATTAATAAATATTAACAAACTTAATGAAACAAGTTGCACATCAAACTAATAATTTTTGTAACTTTTATTATACTTTTTTTCAGAAAAATACCATATAGTTTAGTTTCAACATAAACCATCATAATTACTTGTTATGCCTATAAATAGTTCACGATGTAATGACCAACCTCCTCACAACATACATATCTAACATAGCACGATGAAATTTGGGAACATAGATTTGGGAAAACACGACTTTACATATAACTACCTTCAACTTATAAAACCTTTTCTATAAGAAATGTATTTAACAAATCTTTACAATTGCGCCTCTACAATCCATTTTGGGGAACCCGTTCGGTATAGTGCGGATTATCGCACATCCTCAGGCCTCGTAGAGTGAGATGCAGACCTCCGCAAGGAGCATACGATCTCGAAAGATTTTTAATACATTTTTCTTTAGAAAATGTGATTTCTATTATCAATAAAACTTATATTTTTAATAAATATATATATATGTAATTAATATCAAAATATCTATTTTTAATATTTAAAATTTTCCACATTTCCAAATTCAAGAAAAACATTCCATTTACAAGAAAATACTATACAATTCCAATATTTCAAATAAATACCCTATACTTTAAAAACCAGGTCATATTCACTAGAAATTTCACATTGAATAAAAGAAACATCTATGAAAACTATAAAGACGATAATTAGATACTTGAGGTATATTTTGAAAGTATAACAAAACTATTTTACATAAAAAAAAACCTCAAGTTATACTAAATTACAATAAGGACCCTAGTAAACATAGGTTTAAGCGGGACCAGTCTCTTGAGCCTCAGGGAGCCGGAGATATGGGTGCTTGCTTATTTAAGATAGACAACTTAACAAACGGTGTTATCAACACGGTAATTGTCTTTGAAAAAAACACAAATCCTGCTGTCCATGTGCAGCAGTTACCGATAGCACCAAAACATAATTCAGGACTTCAATTTCTTTTCTAATTATCTGACTCAAACCGAGTCTTAATATAATCAATCTGACTTGAATATGATTCAAGTATCAAACTACAATTTAATATGAATCCATGAATCTATATGTTCAATCTGTTCAATCTAATCAATCTATATTGACTGACCCGAACCATGGATATATTCCATTTACATGATCATCCATTATATCCGTTCCATTATTGATATCATGGTTTCGACAAGTCATCCATCTATATACAATATACAATCCAAACAATACAAACAATACAATCAAGATATCGTGGGGTTTAAAGGGTAGATTGGTACGGAAGGTGTTAAAAGTGGCACGGGACTGTAATCATACTACACCTAACCTGAATATCCATTGCCGTTGTACCGTGGCTAAACGGTTCCTTGTTCTCCGTATACCTTAGTCTCCGGAATAATGGGACTCCTCTCGTATACACCGGTATTCTTCTGTACCAAGCTACAAACAACAGTGTTAACACTAAATACAACATTATAACAATATACTCTCTATTTTGTCTATTCCATTCTTGTCTATTTACGGGACTTACCGAGCGATTTGTTCGTTGACGACATTCTCTTTCTTCTTCTTTGGAATGTCGTCAGGTGATTCGAACTCACTGGAGATCAAGCCCGGTAGTAAGGACTTGGACCAGTTTGCTGAAGATCCAGAGCTTTAGTTTCACTTGTACATTTCCTTTACATTTCTGTTATGCCACTGTTTAGGCATTGCTTTCATTCCATGTATTTACTTTTCAGTTGTATTGTAAAAAGAATATTAATAAATAAAGTTGTTGTTCAATTATATCTATTGTCATTGTCTTTTGTGCATTTTACTTATATTGCTTAGATACGCTTAGCGTGTTTACTTCAGAGTAAATACGTAGCGGCTTCGTCCCGTCCTCTGCCTGTATACTGGGAAGCGGGGCATGACAGAAACCCTATCTTAAGTATCTAAAGATATGGGGATGTTCAGTTTTTGTAAAAAAAAGCATGCGGACAAGCTCGAGACACGCTCAGTACTGTATAAGTTTGTGGGATACCCAAAGAACTCCAGGGGTATCTTTTCTATTACGCGGAGGAACAAAAAGTCTTTGTTTCTCAGCATACCCACTTTTTCGAAACTCAATTTCTTGAAAATGAAATAAATGAGAACACAATAGAACTGGAAGAAATTCCAGAACCACGAGCTATTATTGAAAGCGTGGTGGAACCTGAAGTTTCGAAAGAACCGGACATCCCCGCGCCACTCCGCAGGACTAGTAGGCAGTTTCATCCGCCCGAGAGATACTATGGTTTTCTCATAAACGGGGATAGAGAAGATTGCATCATCAACGATGATGAGCCAACTAGTTTCCAGCAAGCCATTAGGAGCAGAGACTCGGTAAAATGGCTGGATGCAATGCGGACCGAAATGGAGTCCATGTACACCAACAAAGTATGGACTTTGGACATTACTCAAGAAGGAGTAAAACCCGTAGGTTGCAAATGGATCTTCAGAAAGAAGATTGGTGTAGATGGACAGGTTGAAACCTATAAGGCTAAACTTGTTGCAAAAAGTTTTCGTCAAAAACCTGGTTTGGACTATAATGAAACATTTTCTCCAGTGGCTATGCTCAAATCCATTCGGATCCTACTTGCTATTGCTGCCTTCCACGATTATGAAATTTGGCAGATGGACATAAAGACGCTTTTCTAAATGGAAATTTGGAAGAGTGTGTTTATATGGATCAGCCGGAGGGTTTCATAGAAAGTGGGAGCAGCGGAAGAGTGTGTAAGTTGCTTAAATCCATTTATGCATTAAAGCAGGCATCGCAGAGTTGGAACATCTGTTTTGATGAGACAATCAAGGAATTCGACTTTATCAAAAATCCAGAAGAACCATGTATTTATAGTAAGATTGTAGCGAGAACTGTAATATTCTTCGTCTTGTACGTGGATGACATTCTCCTAATAAGAAATGACATTCCTATATTACAATTAGTCAAAGGATTCTTGTCACAAAAATTCTCCATGAAGGACCTAAGTGATGCCTCCTATATTCTGGAGATCTAGATCTATCATGATCGATCTAAAAGGATATTGGGACTTTCATAGTCAAGGTACATTGACACCATACTGAAAAGATTTAGTATGGATGATTCAAAGCGCGGTAATCTACCGGTTTGTCACGGAATCTCCTTCTCCAAAGAGATATCTCTCAAGACTGATTTGGAAAGGAATCACATGACTATTATACCCTACGCTTCTGTGGTAGGCTCTATAATGTATGTGATGCTGTGTACCAGACCAGATGTAGTTTACGCACTGAGCGTTGTAAGCAGATATCAGTCAAACCCAAGGAAGAAGCACCGGACAGCAGTTAAGAATATTCTCAAGTACCTGAGAATGACTAAGGAGATGTTCTTGGTGTACGGCAGTGAAGACCTTCAGATCGAGGCTTTCGCCGACTCCAGCTTCCAGAGTGACAAGGATGACTCCAGGTCCATGTCGGGTTATGTCTTTACCCTCAATGAAGGGGCGATCTGTTGGAAGAGCTCCAAGCAAGACACCGTTGCTGACTCGACGATGGAAGCGGAGTATATCGCTGCATGTGACGCCGCGAAGGAAGCAGTCTGGATGAAGAAGTTCATTACAGAACTTTAGGTGGTTCCGTCCATTGTTGATCCAATACCTCTTTATTGTGACAACATCGGGGCTATAGGTTTAGCGAAGGAACCGATGTCCCATCAGAAGTCCAGACATATCTTAAGGCGGTAGCACCTGAAAAGGGAGATCGTTGATCGCCGGGAGATCGAGGTGCAGAGAGTAAAGACAGAGAACAACACTGCAGATCCACTCACAAAGGACATCCCTCAGACACAGTTCGATAGGCTGATCGAGATGATAGGTCTGCGATATGTCAATACATGGCCTTAGTGCAAGTGGGAGATTGTTAATGATATATGCCCTAGAGGCCATTATTGTAAAGTACTGGATTGCATATTACATTTTGAAAGCTTGGGATATTCACAGATATAATAATAGTCTTGCTCAAAATGTAGTATACTACTTGGTTTGATTCTACCTCAATATGTGTATATATTTCTTTTAGCATATCGCTAATACATATTGGTAGAGCCCTTAGGATCTTTACTTGACTACCAGAGTTGTGATGGCAGTCACATTAGTGGGGCCTGGGTAGTCTACAAGCACATCTTTATAAAGGTCTCTAGTCGTAGGATTATCGAGACGGGGCATTGATACTTCAGAGTAGACTAGTGTATACACTTCTCATCTCAGCAGGAGAGATGGTCTGTCCCACAGCCTGGTATGTCGTACTGGAGATAGTATACATGTGCTTATTGGGTTATGAGTTACACTGGACGGACTTGTTGGGAACCGCTGGTTGGTATTATACCTATCGTCAGGTAGCAGTTCCCGGGTGGCATGAGTACAGGTTAGTCCGTTGACTTGATATCACTATTCGTCTTAAGTGTGTTCCCACTGCACTTAGATTACTACCCTACCACGGCTCAAAGGAGTCGTGCAAACAGGTAGTAGTTGGGTGTAGTCCCGAAGCACTTGGAGGCAGTAGCGGTTAGATATGATCCGTCTCTCCCGGTATTGGGGGTTGATATCGTGCTATGTTCGGAAAGCCATTACACAAAGTCCCTGGTCAGGGTAAGCAAGATTTACTGGTAGGTACTCCAATAGTTTCTCAGGGTGTATTGGGCTCTACCTCGGCACGACTTATTGCGCTATTAGGGGTCTGACGGTTACCATCTCTCTAAGCCCGATATGCAAGTATCTTAGACGAACAGATCGGACTGTACGAAGATTGTCATAGATAGGCTCAGTAGGAGTTCAGATGAGTTTGCTCGTCAGCCTTCTTATCGACAGATACCTAGGTAGCCGTTACGTGCAGCTAGTACCGCTGATGGACTTGTGATTAAACCTACTGCCAGCGTACTGTCGAGTGTGTAGAGTCTCACACAGAGGGTTCTCTGCTTCGGGCGAAACGATATAGAGACCGTATGGTTTTACGGCAGGATTCCGATCATATACGTGTACTGGCTACAAGGATGTTGTTCGGACGGATAATACTAGTGGGCTTTGGTTTAAACCGGATTCTAGTATTATATTGTTGGATTATTATTATCTCATTGTATTCGTATTTTTCGGAATACGAATACAGGTATGTATATACGGTGAGGGCATTCTTGTAATTTCATAAGATATGCTTCTAGAAGGGGACACCTCATTATTTGGATTTATCTATTTTGAGAAATAGATTAATGAGATGGAAAATGGAGATATTTGTGGCATGGTGAAGAATTGCTCATTTGCAATTGTTTATTGGTTTGGACTCACTATTCAAGCATGGTTGATATTTTCAATTGGAAAATATTGCATGCTTGAGTGAGTTGAGTGTAGGAGCCATTCTTCACTTGCCTTCACTTAGTTCATTGTGCTCATTTTGTTTCTCTCTCCATTTTTTTCTCTCCGTCTTTTTCAAGACCCTAATCCCTCACATGAGTTGTGAACCATAGGGTCAAATGATATTAAATACTCTATTAGATACTATACATCTTCTAATCTACCTAGCTTAGCGAACTAGGTACCTTAGTTATCTCGGTTTAGAGGTTGGATCTTGAAGTATAGACTCTCGGGTGGATCATCTTCGACACGAGGAGGCCGACAATCAAGCGCGATCCGGAACTTCGAGGAGCTCAAGGAGAGGAGGAGAAGAAGACCCGAAGGACTAGAGTCAACGAGGTATAAACACTTATCATAGTAGTTAGAACCTCCTAGAAGAGATAGCTAGTTAAGGTTTCCGTAAAGATCCTGAAGCTAAAGTTGGTGTTGCGAAGTAAGAAAAATCGTTTTTTGTAAAATCCGCCTCCCCGTGAACCCGCGGGGTACGTGACATCGGCTTACACCGATTCTATAGTCCGCGACATCTCCATGCAAGTGCCAGATAATGTAATCTTCACAGAATCCATTAGCAAGTATACGCAATTGAACCGTCCCTCAACAATCACTTCTACCATTACAACATTTCCTACAGGGACAGGAGATCCTTACTACCCACTCTTGACAAGAATTGCATAAACTCTTCTACACCGATTTTAAATTCCGAGCCAAACTTGTTCTTATTTATCCTAGCCTTATCCATTCTTATCCGATACGTAAAACCTAATACAGTTTACAATTAATTATTATATCATAAAAACATTTTAAAATCATACACGATATTAACAATTCTAACCCACAGTGAGAAAGTTAAGAACGAGATGGTTATAAACAAAGAAGATAATGACAACGGTGTCTCGGAAATACATTTGAGTGGTTTATCATGGCTGGAAATAATATTAACACTACTATCTTGGATATCAATGGGTAACGGCTGTCGGGAGTAAGGCTTCTATCCCATTAAGAATGTATAACGCATACACCCTCTGAACTTATGCTTTCATTCGTTTCAAGAAAATTTCGGCAGCACCTTCCCGCTGTTCTCCGAGTACACTGCAATAGAAGAGATAAATATCTCAATACTATCAGTATTGAGATGATCATCTCAAATATATTTGTATACGGAGAACCAGCGGAAAGGTGCTGACGAAACTTATCTCAAATCGAATGAAAAGAATAAGAATGTAAAGAAGTATATACGTTATACATTCTTAACTTGTCCAAAACGGAACAAATCTATCGGTTATAGTACGACTAGTATTTTCGTCGCATAAACTACGAGATGGTTGTCAACGAAGAATGATTAATATTCGAGGTTGACAATGCACGCGTAGTTTTATGTCACGAAAATAACCGTACGCATATAACTGATAGACGGGTTCTGACGATATGTATCGGTTTAATTTTCTCATCATCGAGTATCATGCACTTAATTAGATTGGTTTTGATGGTTATCGTTTCAGTATCGTCGGTTATTTAACTATTTTGTTTAAGATTTTGGAATTTTCAGTTTGAATGGTAAGTTCTCAAACAATTGATATTATTAATGACGTATTTGCATTCATTAAAATAAACACGCATCCATACAACGAAAATTACATAAAAGATAAGTCTCACAAACACAAACATACGTCTTTAGACTAACTTTAGTAAGTATAAAGCTAATTGGTTTATAACATGTCAAGTATCTATGTTTTCGATTTAATTAATATTTAATTGGTGACTTAATCTAGGTATGGTGACTTAGGCTAATTTTAGCATTTAAGAATTAAAAGTGATAAAGTTGTGTACCGGAAACTGGCGTATATAGAATGCGAAGAAATATGAGAAATCACCCCAACGTCAAACCTACAATCACACAAATTTTTAGTTACATATGCCATACATCTCTATAAATAACAACAATATATATGTACACTCCTAATAATAATTAACTAAAATTAGCAACCTAACCCAAATTCTAAACCTAAAATTAACCCTAAAATGCGCACATACACATACACACACAAACAAGCGCGCGCACAAATTATCTTAAAATTAACCCTAATCCTAAATAAAAATAACCCTAACACTAACCATAAAATTAATTAAAATTAACAAATTATTAACCCTAAGCTTAACCCTAACCCTAAAATTAACCCTAATCGTAACTCTAACCCTATAATTAATCCATCCCCTAAACCTAAAATTGATACTAAGCCTAAAATTAATCCAAACACTAACCATCAAATTATTTAATTTTAACAAAAACCCAACAAATTAACTAAATTAATATGACTACTCATGGATTTTGACGTCGAAGGCGGGAGGGCGGAGGGCGGGGCTGAGATAGGAAGTGGTGGTGGTGGAGGTGGATCGGGGGCTCGGATGGTGGAGGCGTCAGAGGTAGAGGGCTCGGAGGAGGTCGTCGGAGGTAGAGGGGATCGGAGGTGTTCTGAGCGGAGGGTGCTCTGTGGTGTGAGACCGGATCGGAGGTGGGAAAAAATTTTGGCAGGGAAGGGGAAATAATTTGGTCTAGGAAATTAAAAAAGAGATTGGGAAGAGGGGGGGAGGGGGCGTTCACGGGGTTATTGTATTGACTTCAGCAAACAAATTTTTCGACGGGATAGATCCGTCGAAATAATTGTTGACCGAAGTCAACAGAATTTCAACTTTTTGTCACTTATTTTGACGGTCGATCGCCGTCAAAATAAGTTACAAATAAATGACCATCGAAATTTCCTCCATTCCCTTACAGTGAATCACTTCTATTTTTAAATTAAAAAAGAAGGATAAATAAGTAAATATGTGATTGTCCTCGTTTATGAGATTGTGGCCATAGCAATTTTGGCTCGGGCAAAGATGCCCTAGTTTTAAACAAAAAATATTTAAATAGGTTATTATTGGTGTTATTAATAACTTTTTTAGTCATAACAAATCGAAAATCTACTTTATTAAACTCTTTTATTTTTATTAAGGAAAAAAATTAGCTGCAAAAAAAATTCTTTTGTATTAACAAGTTTCACAGGTAAATCAAACCATATATATTTTACTGTGATTTCGAAAATGATACATGGCAAGAAAAATTATAGTTTTTTTAATAAAACATAATTAGAAATAATCAAAATTAACATCTCAAATATATTAAAAACTAGCTTTATGGCACATGTCATAAACATGATTAAATTAATAAGAATACAAGATAAAAAATTGTTAATTCTAGTAATTTAAATATCTCACTTTAAAATTTTTTTACTTATTTATATATCATCGTAGTGGATTTGAGAAGATTTGAAAAGTCTGTCATGATTTTTAAATATTTTCTTAAAAGCAAAAGAATTTTTCATGCAAAATGTCATTTCGGGAAAAGTTTAGAATTATATGGTTACTTTTGTGAAAATTATTCGTCCCTAAAAGAATAATTTACTATCTTTAGTTTTTCGAAAAAGTTTGTTTATAACATAGGTTTAGACTTGTAATAGTTGTTATAGTTATTGTTGATGGTTCACCTTAATTATCTTTTTGTTTTGTTTAAAGCTACATTTTATTGATTATAAAAAAAAGTTCTCATGACAAAAGATTGATGACGTGGTTTTGTTGCATGTGTTATGCACAATTTTGGTTGTTTTCACTACAAGTCTATGAAAATATACTATCTTAATTAACTAAAATTCTTCAATAATCTTTTCAAATAATTTGTCTATTAGGCTAACATTAAAATGTCATGATGTGGATGAACTTAGAATGAAGGAGTTTTCTTTTTTTTAAATATTTTATTTTAATTAATTATAAGAGTAGAGATTAGGATGTAAATGTAATGAATATTGTTATTATCATAAAGTGGTTTAGTTCCGAGTTAGGCTGTTGAGATAGCTTGCAAAATCGCTTGAAGTAACCACGTCTTGATAATTAAAGAAATCAGAACGATTGTCTTAAAAAGTATAATTCAAAGACAGATATGCAAATCCGAATAAGAATATTTGGAGTTTTTAAAGGCAAAAAGTATATAGTAAGAGCTATAAATATTATTCATCTGATCCTCGATCGGTTTAACTCGTAAATCTTTTATTTTCTTAACAGTCAATAAGACAAAAGCTTCTTGTTTAATTTGTCCATTCTATTACAAAATATAATACAAAGTATAAAAGTGATTTATCAAGATGCTTAAAATGTTATGCCAGTAAATTTAGATCTTGGTTTGTTTTCGGCCTTGGGATCTATAAATCAATTTGATGCACTGGTAGGGTAGTTTAAAACCACTTATATCTTCAAATAAAGTTTTAAAAGTGGTCGTCGACAACTCTCAGATTAAACTCTCCCGTGAAGTCTTTAAATCATCGTTTCAAGTACAGTTTCTTTCCGTATGAGGTCGTCAACACCCCTCAGATTAATCTCTACCGTTTACTCTTCTTTAAATGGAGAAAAAATTGCCTTACTAAAACTAGATATTAAATCACCAAAATTTAATGAGCTTGCAGAAACATAGTACTTAGATTAACACTGTCTGTGCAAATTACAGATCTACATCATTTCATAAATTTGAAAAAGGGAAACGCTATTTTTTCATTTGTCATGTCTTCATTTAGTTTTATTCCCCTGTATATATGCAGGCAACATGCAAAACCAAAAAAAAACGCCTTTGGATTGGTACATATCACACATCTACCCATTTACTTAAAACATATTTGTTCACCATCCAGCACTCATCACATCATCTGCCTGTGCCCATTATACATAAGCTTATTTAAAACTTAACCGAGGACAAAAAAAAAGGGAAAAAAAGCCACCCCTTGTAGAAAAACAGAGCTTGTAACTTCAGATTTATATGCAAAAAGCTAAACGTGAGCGATATCTTTGGTTGTACCACAAGTCATAGAATTCTTCGGACACACTTTAAGCACTGTTATGGGCCTCTATAATTGTACATATAGCCAACACACTGGATAATTTCTTGCAGTTTACAAACCCCTGGAACCAGGGATGGTGACCCATTCGAGCCGTAGCTCAACCTCTCCGCTCTCGACTTGCCTGAGCCGAAGGGCCATATCTTGGACGACTTTGCCATCAGACCAGTAAATCGGGCTCTCCTCTGCCAAGCAATTTTGCCTGCTCGGCATCACCTTCATTATGGATGCGCCGTTCGGAATGCCCTCGTATTTCATCTTCACAGCCTCGACAAAGGGTTGGATGTCGAACTCTGCATTGCCCATTGGATCATCTGCGCTGAACATGTCTTTGTCGTACACCTCCTGAAGCAAAACATCAAGGATAATAGCCATTATATATCTTTGCTAATATGCTCGTAAGGGTGTAAAACCGGAAGCAAGTAGTTGAAGTGGATGTCAGCACAAGCATGTAAACAGCCAGCATTGTCCAAAAACCAGAAACTCGCATTTTTTCCCCCAACAATATGTTGACATTGTGGAGTTTCTTATTGGGAGTTGATCTTGAGCCGGCTCAGGGGATGTTGAGATCATGGTTTTTACGGTGCCACGGCGAATCACAGCGATAGTGAACCGCCAGGACGCCATCGTTCACAATGTGCTACATTAATTTTATATATGTCTATAGTTCTATACCCAATATATAATTACAAAAACGATAGAATACCATCAAGCACACAATTATATCATTTAACTATAAAAAATAAAACATTTTATCAAATTGGGATATTATAGTTTATTATGATGAGAATCACTAGGGATATTTAGAGGGACCGTAATGAAAGAATTTTTAGGGAAAAGAATAAATACTTATATGATGTTTATTTCAAACTTGATTCTTAGTTGGTCTCATATATATGCAGACAAGACGAAACTTAAAATAAAAAAGATAAATCACGGCAATAGTGAACCACGGCGGTAGCGAATCATGGCGGTAGTGAACCGCCGCGACGTCGTGACAACTATGGTTGAGACGGTTCATAAGTGCTCCAGAATTGTCACAACTCTCTGGGTGTATGAGACGGCTTGACCCTATGCTTGAGACGGCTGAAGTCTTTATGAGCCGGCTCACAAGATGATGGAATTGTCCAATATTCTCTGTGTACATTAGCCGGCTCATGGACATGTTGAGACGACTCAAGGAGGCAGAAACGGTCTGTTATGGAAATCGAATATTTTGGTAATTTCTGGGTTTACCTCTAATCTGTATAGAATTAGGGTTATGTTATAAATAGGGTCTCTCATATGGTATTTTGTAAGGCAAATTCAAAGGCTATTGAGACTATTGTAAAGAGAGAGGGTAATAGCTACGAATCTAAAGAAATTTAAGAAAAATCTCCTAGAATTGCTCGTGGGTGTAATAATTGATTCAAGATCTAGTAGAACTTTGCAGATTCAGCTCTGCCGGGAACTAGCCATGCAGTGGGTAAACCTCGTTAACAATCCATTGTCACTTTTGATTTGTGATTCTCCTATTTTCGCGTACTTTTGTGTTTTATCTTTCGTTATTATTTGCGTTGTTGATTGCATGGATTGACTGTTGGCATTGTTTCATATATTGTCTTGTGTTCTCTGCGATATCATATTATATCCATAACAACTGGTGTCAGAGCGTGCTTAGAGAACCAAAGGGTATTTTGATTTTACGATCTAAGTTTACGGTGGGTGGCGATACTTGTGTCCGCTCACCATCTTCTTAGATTTTATTTTCGAAGGAATTGGTATAGATCCAAGGGAGAAGTTGAGTTTGCAGCGGCGATATAAATGAAAAATGGCGAGGATAAGATGAGAATCGAAAAGTTTAATGGCATAACTATGGTTGGTGACGGATGCAGATGGAAAACTACCCATGCCAGAAAGATTTGTATCTTCTGTTGTTGGGCGAAAAACCTGAGAAAATGTCCGATGAGGCATGGAATCTTCTGGATAGGAATGCATTGGCAACGATTAGGCTATCGTTGACTCCGCAAGTTGCCTTCAATATCTCAAAGGAGAAAACAACATTGGGGCTAATGACGACACTAGCAAAGTTGTATGAGAAGCCTTCAATATCAAACAAGATATTTCTGATGAAGAAACTTTTCAACATGAAGATAACAGAAAATGGTTCGGTGACAGAGCACCTGAACGAATTCAACAGCGTGACAAACTAACTAAAATCAGTTTCAATCGTATTTGAAGATGAGATTTAAGCCGTATTGTTTCTATGTTCATTGCCAGAGAGTTGGGAAAGCATCGTGATGACGGTAAGCAACTCGATCTTAGGGACACTCACATTTAATGATGTGATGAGTTGCATATTAAATGGTGTTATGAGGAGAAAGGCTGTGAGGGGGAGTTCGAGAACTTCTGCACTCTCAGTGGAAAATCACGGCAGGACGATGGAAAGGAGAAAAGAGAAGAATGGCAGGTCAAAAAGCCGAGGAAAATCAAAAGGGAGGATCCAAGACGACTGTTGGAACTGCGGAAAGAAGGGTCACAGAAAAAGTGAACATAGACTCTTAAAGAAATGTTCGGATGAGAAGGCAAATGAAAAGAAAGCTAATGTGGTGTCTACACATGAACAAGAGGAACAAGGGTTGTCTATCGGCGAAAGAAAAGCACAGAGGCGGATACCTGATTTTTAGATTCGGGGGTATCATTTCACTGCACTTCAGGTCAGCACCATTTTAGCGAGTATGTTCAAAGGGATCTTGGACATATGATGGTGGGAAACAGACAGCTATGCAAGATCGTTGGAAAAAGGACGATCATATTGCAACCATCAGGAGGAGGTCAGATAAACCTGAAGAACGCAAGACACATTCCATATATGAATAAAAGTCTAATTTCTACAAGTCAGCTAAACAACGAAGCTTATATTACGGCGTTTGGGAATTTTCAGTGGAAAATTTCAAAAGGATCGTTGGTGGTCGCAATGGGTAAATTGAGCGCTTCGTTGTATTCCTTCAGTAGGAGCAGTGGGGGTTCAATCGTGTTGGCGACAGATTCAGAAGTAGATTCTGAGACTTCATTATGGCACAAGGGATTGGGCACCTTGGCGAGAAGAACATGAAGATTCTTCGGGGCAGGGGGCTTCTTTCGGGGCTGAAAAATGTGAAAATGGGATTTCGTAAGAGTGGCGTTTATAGGAAGCAAAGCGCGCTCAGATTTCAGATTTCAGGTGTAGCAAAGAAGACCAAGATGGTGTATACGGATGAATGGGGAAAGGCCTTGGTAGAGGCTTATGAAGGAAATTGTTATTTCGTGACGTTCATTGATGATGCGAGCCGGAAGACCTGGGTGTATGCAATGTAGAAGAAGCCTGATTTGTTTAGTCTCTTTAAACATTGGATTGCACAGGTGGAGAACCAAACGGGGACGAAGGTTAAGTGCCTAACGTCCGATAATAGCGGGGAATATTGCACACAAGAGTTCGTTGGTTGAAGACGGTATATAAGATGCCGTACCAGAATAGTATCGCTGAAAAGATAAACATGATGATCCTAGAGCAGGTGGGAAACATGACCTCGAATGCGGATGTGTCGAAATTCCTATGAACAGTAGCTATCGATTCTGCTGTGTATCTGATCAACAGAAGCCCGACAAGTGGGTTTGATGGAGAAATTCCGGAAGAAATTTGGTCAAATAAACCGGTTGATTACTCGCACCTAAAAGTGTTTGGTTGGATTGTGTATTCGTTGATAGAGAAAACGGAAAGGAGTAAGCTTGACTCCAAGTCTAGGAAGTGTGCATTCATCGGGTATGGAGGAGATGGGTTCGGATATCGACCGTGGGATTACTCAAGCAAGAAGATAATGCGAAGCCGGAACGCCGTCTTTGATGGCAACACTTATATAAGGAAGCGAAGCAAGCCAAGAATGGTGCAGTATCTGAGTTCGTCGAGTTAGATGGAACTCGGGAGAGCAGTCAGGTGCCTACAAGTAAATATCAGAATATAGAGGAAACGACCACTGCAGTGCAGGATCAGGTTTAAGAACAGATTGAAGACCAAGTTCGGTAACCAGATATACCAATTCCGAGAAGAACTACACAAGAGAGGAGGCTGCCTTAAATATTGGTGACCGACTTCATATTGTACACAGATTCAGGAGAGCCTGAATCCCTTACATAGGCAACGCAAGACAGTGATAGCAAGCAGTAGAAGTTATGGATGAAGAGATGGATTCTTTGAAGAAGAACCGTACATGGGATTTAGTGAAACTATCCAAGGGTCGAAAGACGTTGCTGAATATGTAGGTGCACAGGATCAAGGATGGGGCTGATGGCATGAAGCGGTACAAAGCTCGCTTGGTAGTCAAAAGATATGCGCAACAGCATTAGATAGACTATCAAGAGATATTTTCTCCAGTGGTGAAGATGGCTTCAATTCGGGTGATACTAAGTATTGTGGCGATTGATGATTTGCACTTACAGCAGCTAGATGTGAAAACAACGTTCCTTCATGGAGATTTGGGGGGAGGAAATCTATATGATGCAGCTATCGGGATACGAGATGAAGGGGAAAGAAAACATGGTTTGTAGACTGCGAAAGAGTTTGTATGGCCTCAAACAAGCTCCAAGGCATTGGTATCTCAAATTCGACCAATTCATGTTAGAGACAAGATTTATGCGATGTGATTCAGATTACTACGTCTACGTTCAGACTTTTGAGGATGGCGACGACATTATTGTCACTTTACGTAGACGATATGTTGGTAGAAGGCCTAGAATTTCAGAAAATTCAAAGTTTAAAGAAGCCGATGGCTGAAAAATTCTCCATGAAGGATTTCGGAGCAGCCAAACAAATTATGGGCATGAAAATCATGAGAGATAGACATCAACGAAAGCTGTGACTATCGCAAAAAGACTACGTGAAGAAGGTTTTGAAGCGGTTCGATATGGACAAATCAAAACTGGTAAATACGCCTTTAGCGAATCACTTCAAACTCAGCAAAGAGTTGTGCCCGCCAACTTAAGAGCAGAATGATGAAATGGCACGAGTACTATATGTATCTGCGGTTAGAAGTTTGATATATGCAATGGTGAGTACAACACCAGATATTGCACAAGCAGTGGGAATTGTAAGCAGGTACATGCAAAACTCGGGAAAGAAGCATTGGAATGCAGTGAAGTGGATATTAAGATATCTCAAGAGAACATCCAGTCATTATTTATATTTCGGGGGTGACTCTAAATGTGCAAGGTTATGTTGATGCGGACTACTCAGGTGATCAAGATAATGGGAAAAGCACAACAGAGTATGTATTCACGATTGGAGGAACAATGGTCAGTTAGGTCTCCCAGCTGTAAAAGGTTGTGGCATTGTCAACGACGGAGGCCAAATATGTGGCTATCACGGAAGCCAGCAAAGAGATGATATGGTTATAAGGATTACTCGAGAAATTGGATAGGAAACAAGATCTCAATATCCTGTGGAGCGACAGTCAAAGTGTGATACACTTGGTCAAGAACGCTGCATATCACTCTCGAACGAGGCACATCAATGGGCGGTAACTATTTTATACACAACGTTTGAAGATGGTGAGTTGACACTGCAGAATGCCGTGGGAGAAAAGAGTCCTGCAGATATGTTCACCAAGGTCGTAGACAGAGATACACTGAATGTTTGTTGCAGGTTGGTGGACCTCTCTATGACGATTTGATGAGAAGAGAGCAGATAGCGGAATCGTGTAAAGTCTACTAGTTTTAGGAATCAAGATGGAAGAATCTCCAAGTAGGAGAATGTTGATATTATGGAGTTTCTTCCTGGAAATTGATCTTGAGCCGGCCTAGAGAACGTTGAGATAGCTCACAAGTGCTCAAGAATTGTCACAACTCTCTAGGTGCAAGACGCCTGTTGAAACGACTTGATCCTATGCTTGAGATGGCTCAACTCTTTATGAGCCGGCTCACAAGATGATGGACTTACTCAATATTCTCTATGTATATTAGCCGGCTTATGGGCATATTGAGACAGCTCAAGGAGGCAGACGCGGTTATGAAAATTAAATATTTTGGTAATTTCTAAGTTTATCTCTAATCTGTATAGGTTAGGCTATAAATAGGGCCTCTCATATGATATTTTGTAAGGCATGTTAAAATGCTATTTAGACTATTATAAAGAGAGGTGACGGTTACGAATCTAGAGAAATTTGAGAAAAATCTCCCAAGGTTGCTCATGAGTGTAATACTTGATTCAAGATCTAATAGAACTTTGCAGATTCCGCTCTGCCGGGACTAACCATCGGTAGGTGAATCTCGTTAACAAATCTCTCATCTCTTTTGGTCTGTGATTCTCTTATTCCCACGTACTTTTGTGTTTATTTTTCGTTGTTATTTGCGTTGTTGATTGCGTGGATTGACCGTTAGCATTGTTCCGTGTATAGTCTACTCTACGATATTATATTATATCCACAACACAATACACTAAAGATTTTATATGTTTGAGTGTCTAAAATGAAATAAATATACCAAAATATGAAAAATATAGACTCAAGGTTATCCAACAAATGTATAACAATCATCATTTCAATTTCTTTGTTTAAATTATCACAATTATTATGATCAGAAGGTTCTTAAAGATGAAAGGAACCAATTGAAGTCGACTAGCTTTGATCATATCATAACACATAAATTGCATATGTAGCCGATGAGTGTTCCGCAAAAATAATAAAAATAAAATGAATGTTGTAGCAGGACAAATCATGCATGTGCTCTATTTCACTGTTTGAATTGCTCAAGACATTAGCAAATACCACATCTTTTGCTGCAAACGAAAAACCGTAATTGGTGCAGTCAAGTAGCTGCAGTATATGCTGCAAGTTTTTTCAGCAGAAAATTGCAACTAATGTTATTCAGCATCAACAATTTATCTTAAGCTAAATTGCAGGAAGCCCCTCACGCTTTTGCCTGATCAGTAACAAACTAGTCTCCGATTGACAAACCCACACTTTTCAGGAGGCCCCCTTGCCTTTTAAGCCTTTAACCACCATTTAACCTTTTCTAATTATTTTTCAAGTCCCAAAATATCCCTCAAATGAAATAATGATCATGACCGGTAATGGAACAAAGATAAAAAGCTTTATCCATGGAATTCATTTCTTGCCATAAACAGGTGGCATAGTGATCAATTAATTGTTCATTAAACTTTAAAAACAAAAAATAAAAATAAAAAATGCACCATACCAATGGATCACATCACACCATTTACTTGCAACAAATATTGCAAATAACAAAGCGGGAAAGCCTGTGATTTCCTTTGCAGGAAACTACACAGCCCTTAAGGAAATGACATTTTTGAATATATTAAAAGATTGTGTTTGGTGACTAATATCAAGTAAACATAATGAAATGTAGAAAGACTTGATTCAACTCTTGCATTAAGGTAACAAAAAGGCATTTCAGCCCTCTGCAAGAAATAATTTACCTAAACACATTCTCAGAATAAGCGGTGTTTGTACAATTAATTAACCGCTATCCTTGAAGCTTTACATGATTTCTTATATTGTGATATTGAAGCCTTTTGCTTTATCAACTTTAAAGGTAACTTTTCTTGGCAAAACAAAAATCAATATAGGCGAATTTCCAACTTATTACCACGAACTTCACCCACTTCCCCTAGCAAATACCAACAACTTTTAAAATGATGCAAACCTACCATCAACTTGTCAGTACCAGTTTGCTCCTATAACAGCGTTAACATAATGTATAAGATGACTTATTTGCCCTTTGTCTACTTCCTTATTTTTTAAGTTTTTGCATCCTCTTAACTTAAACCATTATCTTTCCTACATGGTTACAGTGACAGATCCATCATCTCATCATTTTTTTTGACGATAATCGTCTCATCACTTAGATATCAAACTATAAGTCATTTAACCTTATCACCGTCGACAAGTTCAAAGTTGGCCCAAACTGAGCACTTGGCCTCCAAATGAAGAACTTCTTTGCGAAGCGAGCGCTCTTCCCTAGAGAAGATTAAGCCATGATGATGATGATGATTGTGGTGTTCTCTTGTTGTTTTATTAAGGGGATTGAAAAAGTTTTGGGGCTAGGATAATTTGTAGAGATTTGAAGAGCTATGGGTTTTGAAAAGGGTTTCAAGAGTAGGATGATGATGGTGATGTTTTATCTAATTTCTAGAGGGAGCAAGGGAACTTAAGATAAGAGTGAGCTTGAGGAAGAAGACAGGGAAAGAACAACATTAAAGGTCACATATAAGTCACATGACCAAGCAGTAATGGTGGTAAAACATAAGTTCGTGGTCAGTTTGCATCATTTTAGAAGTTGTTGGTAGTTTCGAGGGGAAGTGAGTAAAGTTTGTGGTAGCAATTTGAAATTTAGCCATTAAAATTACTTTCAGTTACGTGATTAGAGATTCCAGTTTAGGTTAAGCAACACAAAAATTGATTAATCCTTTTTCTTGGGCATGTTTCGCTTTAAATAGTTCCTGTGGTGACACCATGGAGTTATGTAGTGTTCTCTACAGTTTCAGCGGCAGCAAGCACTCTTAAAAGGATTTAACCGCTGATTTATTGCTTTGATGAGTTAAGCATCATCTCTTACTATTAGCCTTCATACAACTAAGCCATAATGCAATATGGACTGAATGTTAGACTTAGTTAGATCCCCTTCCATGATATTGTCGGTAGGAAAGCAACGAAAATCAGAGAAAATGAAGAGAGTTAAAAACAGAAAACTCAAGACTAGTCAATATATAATAAGAATGACCACATAATGATGTAATACATGGAGATAATCCAAGAAAAAGTCAAATCGACTTTGTCGGTTTGAAGGAATAGCTTGTTGTGTTATCTACTACTGATATGTTTACTACTTGTTATAAGTGATTTCTAAGTATAAAATTTGAAGAAAATTAATTATATTACAATTATCTACCATCAAACATAAAATAATAAATATGAATTATAAGGTGAAAAAATTGTCAAGTCGAAGAATACATACCATTCTGACTGGGATAGTAGGATCTTCCACAGAAAGAGTTAAGTCCTCATTCCACACTGGATTGACATTTTTCTTTATTACCCGAGTCTTCAACTTCTACAAAAATGAATCAAATTACTTAAGTTAAGATTAATTGACAATATATATAATTTTCATTACAGACTTATTGACAAGAATGTATTCACGGATTAAACTTTGCGGAATATATATTATCTTTAGACAACAAATAGAGTAGTTTGCTTCCAAATAAATTAGGGTTCAATTATACAACAAATAACCCACTCTCTAAGCAATGCATTTAATGGTTTAAATTGAATAGGGTCCCCTTGTATCCTCCTTATTCAATATATCAGACAGCCATGTGGTGCTTTGCGGGTTTATTTTGAGATGAAATCTAACCGGGAGGCGTTCAGCAGTTTGTGTTATAATAGTATAAGATGTGGATTCTATATGAGAACTAGATAGGGTGCAGGATTTTTCATCTAGAGGTAGTTCTTATATCAGATACTTGGAGTTTTTAAACTAAAAGATGAAAAATAATATGAGAACTGAGAACTAAAATTGAAGGGGGGTATCGGAAAAAGAAACTTTTTGTAGTGCTTATAGGAGGTGATCCAGTATAACTTGTCAAACTACATTTAGTGTCTGTAGTGAGCCATGAAAATTCTCTTCTTGCACAAACTACTTCAAACATTGAAACACGAGAAGATACTGAAACACGAGAAGATGCGAGATATGACCATTCTGTCTACCAAATAAAATAATAAAAACTTAGCCGTCTGTCTTAATAATATAATAAAGATATTTAAATTAGTTTAAAGTAGCTCAACCAACCAAAGGACAACCCTTCATAACTTCTGGATGATTAAATTAAGTTGGCTATGAAACATTAAAGCCATCATAAGATTGATAACCATCTTAGCCCCACCATACACATTCCATGTGCATTTGATGGATCCATCGATTATTTCTATGAGTAAAGGCTACATACTAAAACAATCGATATCACAATTCGATCCCTTATTGAACTTCAATTCGAGAATTAATTGCAACCGTATCCTGCATATTGTTGCCGATTCCAATAAGAAGCTTCATGTCACGTATGAACTTAGACTGCTATCTATCTCTAGCGATCCATAAGGATACCAATGAAATCCAAATCGTTGATCCAATAAGCAAACAACAACAAAAACTTTGTCACGGTGATAGTTCTAAATTTTCTATCTATCAACTGTCAATAAAAACTATACCGACATAGCTTTTGGCCCCCAATTCTTAGGTCTGGTGCACTTGATAGAAACAACAACTAAAATATCATGACATAATTTTTTTTTCTTTAAAGAATCAATTTCTATAATATAATTAAGATAAAAGAAACAAGATCAACAAAGTATATGCCCAAATTATATAATTAGATATTTGACATCACTTTGAGATAACTTCAATATACTGATAATATATACAAAGGGTAATGATTCGGTGCACAAAAAATGTTTTTTTTTAAATTGCGAAAATGATTGTGACATGTTGTAGCAGGTTTAAGGATAGTTGTGTTTTATTTTTTAAATTTGAATGACGCGTGTCTCTTTCAACAAAGACAATGGACAAGACACAAGAGGCATTTAATGTTCTCTTCTTTCTACGTCATGTGTATGCATGCTCATTCTTAAATTTTTATATTAAACTAAGTGAAACTATTATTCTTTGTTTCATATACTAAACTAAGTGAAACTTGTTATCTAACAAGTGAAACATTTTTCTTTACAAGTGGTGCTTTTATATTTCCGGGTGGAACTTTAAAATTTTAAGAATGAACATGCATACACATGACAGAGAAATAAGAGAGTATTAAATGACTCTTTTGCCTTGTCCGTTATACTTGTTGAAAGAGATACGTGTCACGTCCCGATTGGTCAAATTCGTGATAAAACAAATCTCCAACTTAAAAATTTTAAAACTCACATACGATGTCAGAATGAATTCAAACTTGGTTCATTAAATTTGTATTGAAATTCTTTTTCAAATGAGTACTAATTTGACATATTTTGGATCCAGTCCACATCAAAAGGTCCCACTTAGAAAGTCTTATTTATTCAACAGAAAATCTCACTTCATAAACAAAAAGTCCCACTTAGAAGAACAAATAGTACAACCTGGAGAAATCCCCAGTGAAAATTCATTTTAAATTGGTAAATCAATAGTTCCACTTGATAGATTAATAATTCCACTTGCAATATTTATAGTTTCACTTAAGAACTTTTTAGTCCCACTTAAAAATATTACAACAATTAAGCCTTACGGATATATTTTACAATACATAAAAAGCTATTATACACATTAACTTAAACGCTACAACGGCTAAATTCTCAAGATCCATTGCAAAAATTCAATTTCAACCTTAAGGATATATTTTACAATACATAAATAGGTTACGTACCAAAAATTACCCGGTCATTTGTTTCTTGATCATAAACTTACAAAATTAATGCACAAAGAAAAAATAAGCTTAAAATTTTATGATCGAGACCTAGAAGAACTTCAACTAAATTGAATTTTTTTATTTAGGCTATTCTATCACCATATATCAAATCGGTATGGTTGGATTTAAAAAGAAAATTACATATTTATGACTCAAAGTTCAACCTTGATTGGTTAGATAACATGTAAAACTATTAAGGCTGCTACGCACTAATTAAGATTGAACTGTGAGTCCTATATAGGTATTTTAAAAAAAAAACAACCGTACCGATTTGATATATGGTGATAAAATAGGCTAAATAAAAAATTTAATTTTTTTGAGGTTCATCTGGGCCTTGATCATAAGCTTTTAAGATTATTTTTTCTTTGCGCATTAATTTTGTGAGTTTATGATCAAACAACAAATGGCTTTCAAATTAGGCAATTTTTTGTGCATGCCCTATTTATGTATTGTAAAACATATCTGTATAGTTGAAATTGAATTTTTGCAATCGGATCTTGAGAATTTAGCCGTTATAATTATTAAATTTAAATAATTATATCAAAACATATACGAACAAAAACGAAATTACAACCGTACGGATATGATCTATGATGTTAAGATAGCTTACAAAAAAATCAAATAATTTGAAGGCCGGTTGTCACTTGATCATAAACTCACAAAATTAATGTACAAAGAAAAAATAATCTTAAAAGGTCATGATCAAGGCCCAGATGAACTTCAAAAAAATTAAATTTTTTGATTTAGGCTATTTTATCACTATATATAAAATCGATACGGTTGGGTTTTTTTTAAAATACCTATATGGGACTCACAGTTCAACCTTAACTAGTGCGTAGCAGCATTAATAGTTTTACATGTTATCTAACCAATCAAGGTTGAACTTTGAGTTATAAATATGTATTTTTCTTTTTAAATCCAATCGTACCGATTTGATAAATGGTGATAAAATAGTCTAAATAAAAAAATTCAAATTTTCATTGAGGATTTCTCCAGATGGTACTATTTGTTCTTCTAAGTGGGACTTTTTGTTTATTAAGTGGAACTTACTAAATGAGACTTTCTAAATGGGATTTTTTGATATGGATTGGATCCAAAATATTTCAAATTGGTGCTCATTTGAAAGAGAATTCAATACGAATTCAATGAACCAAGTTTGAGTTAATTCTAACCCCGTATGTGAAAGTTATGAAATTTTTAAGTTTAAAATTTGTTTTACAATGAATTGGACCAATCTGGACGCGACACATGTCTCTTTCAACAAGCATAATTGGCAGGACAAAAGTGACATTTAATGCTCTCTTCTTTCTCTCATGTGTATGCATGCTCATTCTTAAAATTTTAAAGTTCCACTTGGAAACATAAAAGTGCCACTTGGAAATAAAAACGTTCCACTTGTCAAATAACAGTACGAAATATGTTAAATTGGTACTCATTTGAAAGAGAGTTTCATTACGAATCCAATGAACCAAGTTTGAGTTAATTATGACACCGTATGTGAATGTTATGAAATTTTTAAGTTGGCGAAGAAGACAATTTTTTGTCAAGCAGACGTGACTCCGTGCAAAATTTCAGCTTTACATCCCGGTCATCCAACTTTACATCAGGTCGTTGTGATCTGTTAATCTGGTTCGTCGGATTCAAAATGGACCGATAAACTTTTTTTATAATTTTCTCTTTTATGTAATTTTGGTTCACAGAATCACAACGCATATACAAAAACTAACTAGTTTCAACTTATTGTTAACTATAGTCGTTTTCTCTTAACTACCTCATCCACAGCCTCATCCCATATTTTATATCATATAGATCAGATTTAGATCTATATACAGCTTTTAGGTATAACGGTCAGACAAACAAAAATGAACAAAATTAAAGCAAAGCTTTCAACTTTACCTTAAAATGGGCAATGAATGAAACTATTAACTTATCAATACCCATAACTTCAGAACGCAAGAAGAACATCGATCAAGAAAATGACAAATCAAAAAAAAAAAAATTAAAATTCACTTTCTTCGACTTTGTATGCGGAAAAATCGACAAAAATTGAAGTGCCCATCACTCACACGGATCAAAAGAAAAACAGAAATCTAACTCAAACTTCAATCACACACAAAATGAAGAAAGCGGACACAAAAACTTCAACCTTATTTTCAATTTTTTCAAAATGAAGACATACCCATCACCTAAAATTATCAGAACAACAACAAAAATCTCAAACAATTAGAAAGAAAATAAAAGAAAAATGAAAGAAAAAATACCTGTTTTCCCATTCTGAGAATCACATAGGGATCACTGCTCCTAGAATCACGAATGGCGAGATTCACGCCTTTTATGATCCTGACCCTCAGAAGACCCAGCAAATTCTCCATTCTACTTCTTTTTCTAACTTTTCCCCCTTTTCTCTCTAAAGATTTGATCTTTTTGCTTGAGAATTAATTGACCCCTTAATTGCGTCGATAAATAGAAGGGCAGAGGGGGGTACCACCTGCACCACAAGAACACAGCTAGATTGTACAGTCACTGCTCCTTTTATCTTTTGCATACTACACCCTTGTTAAACCTGTATTTTTTTTTCATGTTAGGCCCTGTCAATTATCTATACTCTCGTGTTTTGCTTGTGCGATGCATATTAAAAAAGATTTGTTACGTAGCTCGTCCGTGAGAGAGAAGAGATTTCAGGAATTGGTTATTGAAAGAGATCATGGATCAGTTATGGTTACAATTTCAGTTTATAAATCAGATTGATAAAACATCCGTCTTTTGCACTATAAGAGAAATAATAGAGAATATAAAGAAAACGGCTTGATCTAGAAAATTTTCTAAATTTATAAATGCATTCCCACAAGAATCCAGGTGCCCTGTTTATCAAGTCAAATTGTCATGTTAGTGGTCCACCCAAACAACCTCGAAAGTATGTCTTTTCCTTGTATTTATTTATTTATTTATTCTTTTCGGGTTTCATGGGATCCTAGACCGCGTCACATTTTGAGGGAAAAAGAGTGGCTGCTCTGCAATAAATAATAGCAGGCGTGCTCTGCTCCAATTATGACCATAAATCCTATGTGTTTTGCACGTAGAATACACCGGTACCAAAGGCCCTTGTTTAACACAAATCCTGACCGTTGGTTTCGGTTTTGGATAAATCTAGACCGTTCCTTGCAATAGCATGAGTGTCATTCCGAATCTCATTTAAGGGCACTTGTGAATATTAGATATCCAACCATTTGGATAGAAATGGTTAACCGAGACCGATAAAATACAAACAAAATCAAAACCACCTGGCAGTAAATTAAAACATAAAATAAACGGAGACGGTGTAGCAGTTGACTAAGGCACGAATATCTGTTTTTTAAGGCGATTTGTAACATCAAGATTCGAGGGTTTTGTTTTTCACCCAATGCAACAGTCTCTGACTTCTTGCCTTCCAGATATACCAGTCAATGATCATCACCGTTTCGGCCTGGTGTGTCCATATCTTTCTCAGTCCTCATTAGATGAAATCTTGTAAGAAAAATGTTGTCTGAAAATGACTTTTATATGAAGTGTTGTAGGAGTCAACAAATAAGCAGGAGATTTTGTGTCAAGTAAATACATGTGTCCAGCATTAATAGCAATTGAAATAATGGTCGAGTTAATCGATTATGTATGCAGTGTTTTGATTCCCTAGACCATGTGCTTTGGCCAAGGCCTGAAGACTAGTTAGTAGGTAAATAATCTCAAATTTGGAATGAACATATATACATATAGCTCTGTTTGCAGCCAGGGATGATAGGTACACTAAGTGGAAGATTAACGTGAATTCACACATTTTTCTGGAATGACATGCCGGGACGTATGATTCAAGGAAATGTTGCAGCAAACCGTTTGCTATATTTTGATCATTTATAACAATATATGTTCACAACAATAATGAATAGTGCCGATTGTGACGGTAGAGGGACGACAAAAGAGTTGTCAGCTGCATCAGAGGGTGACGACCGTCCGATGACAAGGATGTCGAGCGGGCGGCGTCCTGCTCAGCGGCCAACAGTGGCGGGCAACGGATGGCGGCTGGCGATGCCTGGCGCTATAGTCGGTGATGTAGAGCGACGGTCAATAGTGGCCTTATAAGAAGGGCGGCGAGGCGGCGAGTAGGCATCAAGCGGCAGCGGGGGAAGACAACACTGGATGCGGGGGAAGGGTGGTAGCCAACACTGATGAGCAATCGTGCTGACCGACACGATAGCACCAACAACGGCGCGTGGTGTCCGGCGACAAGGCCAATCGGCGGCGGCCGGTGATGAGCAGGCAGCCAGACGGTAGGAGGCTGACCGGAACCGCGATCACACTAATATAATGATGGACACATGTTTGTTTGAGTGGGAACACTGAAGAACCGAATAATTCGCTCATTAAAACCCCAACAGAAAATGTGGGACATGGACGCATGATGGATTTGAATCTGTTTGTTTTCAGTTTTCACTGATATAAGTACATGATAAATTACTTGCATGGACCTTTTCAAGGTGAGTTAAGCCCAGTTAAAATTCCCCATTTCTTTACGTGGATGCAGAATTGCTCTTTAGAAAAATGCAAATCCTTCTGCTACATCTACATGCAACGCATATGCCATATTTATTGAGAAAAATGGGGCCGTGAATATCACGGTCAGCCTTGATCATGAACACACTCATAGCTCCAGTAGGTGGGTCCCGCTATAATTTAAACCTGGGACCCACCTCCCCTTTTGTCAACCCTTTATTCACGGCTAATGGGGCCGTGAATATTTACAGCACGTTAGGTCCATATTTATTTCATATGATGATGTTTAGTTTAGGTAAGCATGCATTTGACTAGCCCTTTAATTGTGTGGTTTCATTAGAAAAGAAACACAAATCCTAGCCCATCTCCATCATATATAGGTCTCTCTCTCTGGAGAAAACAATCCTAAAATTACCACATTTTATGTTTCTTATGGATAGACATAGAGATTTGCTGAAGGAGAGGGTTTTTTTTCTTTAAAAAATTATGATAGAAAGTCAGAATCTTAGATTATTTAATTTTTGCAAATCCCGGGGAATAGAGTCGTTCGTCTCATTCATCCTAAAAAAATAAAACAAATAATCAGTCAATAAAACTCCAAGTTCATTTTTTTTCTCCTGACAAAACTAGTTTTTCACTTTTTACATGAAAGATGGCTGGTCATAGAACAACGGATGTGATTTCATGAATGACGCATGACTTTTATACAAATTCCATGAGGATTGATTTGTAAAGAGCTTTAAAATATGATTAAAGGAGCAAACAAGGATTTGAATGTGTTAAGAAAAGCTAAAAAATATGCATCCCACTTCGTTCAAACTACTGCGACCTTATCATTTTAATGTTGCAAAATAACGCCCTTGACTTCAGTTAAATTTTTGGGATTTTCTTTCATTGAGGGTTCATAATTAATATTTTTATTTGGGTATTTAAAGAATAAACAAAGGACAAAAACCTAATTATTCATGAAACTACCATGCAATAAGGAATCTGCACAGTTCTTCAAACAGCTCAGAAAAAATTTAAGGTTTTTTTATGCGCTTTAGCCAAGTAAATCCCTCAGTAGTTGCTATGAAAAAACAGAGCAAAAGGAAAAACTTTGCAAAATTAGGGGGCAAAATTTGGGATTTATTGCAATTTTATAAGTAATTAGAGATTTAGCAAAGTTTAAAAACTATTTAGAGATTTAGCAAATTTATATCAAATCGGGGACACTTGGACGCCACGTAGGATTAGGTAGCTGGAAATTGGGGACTCTAAATCCGCATTTTGAAAGTGCGGACTCAACTCGAAGCTCAAGTTGAATCCGCACTTGCAAAGTGCGGATTCAACACACACGCTCTCTTCTCTCGGTCTCTCTCTCTCCCCCCTCTCGATCTCCCTCTCTCTTCCTCAATCTCCTCTCGATCTCAAGAGGACGGTCTTAGATGTTGACTCAATTTTGATTGTCTTCGGTTAACCCTAAATCAAAATGTTTCTTCGACAATCTCATCATTCAGAGGATTAGATTAAAGCAATTTGCTAAACAAGCTACTAATTTAGATCACAGCAGCTCCTGCAACCAAATTCAGTTCCTAATCCTTCAATTTGCAAACAAATCGATAACAAGGAGAATAAACCCTAGCTGCAGCAATAGGTGGCATCTCTCAAGTGTGAAAGCGAGATCTAGATGAAGGAAATGAGAGCGAATGAGACAGAATTTTGCTTACTTCGGTTGCGATATTGGATCACTCTCTCTGATATTTTTTCTTCGATTTTTTGATTTTTCAGCTGCTCGAGGGCTGAGATTTTGAAAGTCTTCCTACGAGCTCGAGAGAGAGAGATCCAGAGGAGAGAGAGAGAGCTCGAAGGAGAGATAGCATGTGCTGTTCCAAATTGAATCCGCACTTTGCAAGTTCGGACTCAATCCGGGCTTCGATTGAATCCGCAGTTTGAAAGCGCGGATTTAGAGACGCAGTTTGAAAGTGCGGATTATCTAATCCTACATGGGCCCAGATGTCCGTGATTTGACCCAAAGTTGCTAAATCTTCAAATGGTTTTTAAAACTTTGCCGAATCTCTAAGGGCTTGTTTGGTTGCAGGATTAATATGGATTTGGATTGTGAAATTCTAGAATTCCATAATTTTGTGTTTGGTTGATAGATTTGGATTTTTAGGATTCCTTTGTCTTTTATGGGGAACTTCCACCAAACAAAGATTCCTGAATCCA
Source organism: Agapanthus africanus (assembly GCA_030015575.1). Lineage (NCBI taxonomy): Eukaryota > Viridiplantae > Streptophyta > Magnoliopsida > Asparagales > Amaryllidaceae > Agapanthus > Agapanthus africanus. The sequence continues at coordinate 583,257,619 of JASDDO010000016.1, read as the reverse complement.
AAAAAAGTTTAAGGATTTTCAAGGATTTGGCATTATTCATTGTGCTTTAAGAGGGGACCGTGTACTTTATTTATTTAATAATCCTCTCTCTGTCTATCTCTCTCTAAAATCCTCAAATCCAAACCCCACTTTATTTTCACCAATCAAACAAAGATTACAGGAATCTACAAATCCAATACTAGAAATCCAAAACCAACCAAACAACAAATCACCGAATCCATAAATTTTCAACCGTACTGTTTTGGAATCCAAATTTCATAATCTTGCAAGGATTCCATAATTTTGTGTTTGGTTGGGGGATTTGGATTTTTAGGATTCCTTTGTTTTTTATGGGGGGCCACCACAAAACATGGATTCCTGAATTGTAAAAAAATTTAAGAATTTTTAAGGATTTGACACTATTGATTGTACTTTTAGATGGAATCCGTGTACTTTATTTATTTAATAATCCTCTCTTTGTCTATTTCTCTATAAAATTCTCAAATCCAAATCCCACTTTATTTTCACCTACCAAACAAACATTACAAGAATCTACAAATCCAATACTAAAAATTCAAAACCAACCAAACAACAAATCACCAAATCCAGAAATTTTCAAACGTACTATTTTGGAATCCAAATTTCATAATCTTGCAAGGATTTCATAATTTTGTGTTTGGTTGGGGATTTGGATTTCTAGGATTCCTTTGTTTTTTATGGGGGGCCACCACAAAACATAGATTCCTGAATTCTAAAAAATTTGAAGGATTTTCAAGGATTCGACACTATCGATTGTACTTTTAGATGGAACCCGTGCACTTTATTTATTTAATAATCCTTTCTCTCTCTATCTCTTTTTAAAATCCTCAAATCCAAATCGCACTTTATTTTCACCAAAGAAACAAACGTTACAAGAATCTACAAATCCAATACTATAAATCTAAAACCAACCAAACAACAAATCACCAAATCCAGAATTTTTCAACTGTAGTATTTTGGAATCCAAATTTAACCAAACAGGCCAATTATCAACTGTACTATTTTGTTAATCCAATTCTAAAAATGTGATATATCCCGAATTTTGTCAAAAAATTTGGGCCTTTTCTAAGGCAGTTGCTCCGGTGGCTCTAACCCTAACCCTAATTCCCAATTTCAATCTGTAAACATCGCTTTTGGCCGATTAAAAGCGCCCTTCTCTCAAAATCGATTCGACGCCCAACGAAATCCTAGCTACCTCCCAGCTCCCGATTCTCATCAGACATCAAGTAAGTCGTCAATTCACGAAATCTGTGATTTTTATGGAATAATCTACCTTATTAGTTTTTTAAAAACATTTTTCGTTATCTTTTGGCCGATTAAGCAAGTCTTCAGGAAATTTCTCCATAAAATTGTCTGCTTTTCAAAAAGTTTTGCTTGATCGTGTGAGCATTTTAGCGATGCCAATAAATGAAGCGCCTTTCATTATATTATATCCAACAGATGCTTATTGTGCATAAAAACTGGGAAAAGACCGATGACTGTTTAGATAAATGATTAGAAACTCTGGTATGAAGATCAAACATAAACTTTGTTGTATACGAATCGTTTATAATTTTAAAAAAGACACTAAGACAGTACCCGAGCCAATCCGATGTGTCCACATTCTTCGGAGAATCCAAAAAGACAATTCCATAGCATCAAAATCTTGAAAAAATAAGGATCAAACCCAAAAGCAACAATGTAGCTGTATTCACAATATAAATTGAACCATAATACATAATCTAATATTAGAAATACCTTATTTTGTTAACATTGTTTAGTTTTTGAATAATTATTGTTTCTTAAAAATGTTTTAGCATCTTCGTATCTTTTCGTACCTTTCTTATTGCTTTTAATGTATTTTTCTCTTTGGCTAGTTTTGTTGATTACTAAATCATTATAAAGGCGACTGAAGTCTGATTGATTGTTTGCTTTGCTAATTCTTATGAATCCGAAACACCTTCTTATCGTCAGTATTTGATTCGAGATTGTGCGTTTGTTTCTGGATGATGTAGATACAGGTTGTTACACCCTTAATACCCTAGAAGGCTTTCAGGGCTTTTGTCAATGGGTGCTCCCAAGCAGAAATGGACTGCCGAAGAGGAGACCGCACTCAAAGACGGAATAAGAAAACATGGGGCTGGTAAATGGCGCACAATATTGAAAGATCCAGAATTTGCTAGCATCTTATGTTTGCGGTCGAATGTTGATCTTAAGGTATGAGCATAATTACCTGTCTTAAATTTGAAGTATCTTAGACTGGTTAGCATATAAGTATTTTCTTCTTGCTAATTCCAAACAATGATTTTGATTTTCTGTCTCTCTGAACTGTGTGAGTGTTTGAATGTGATATTTCTTCACATTCAAACTTTAGTAGCTTAAAATGTTGTAATATTGACTACTATTCGTTTTAACTTCTGAATTCAACAGGACAAATGGCGAAACATGAGTGTGGTAATGAATGGATGGGGATCCCGAGACAAGGCCAGGGTAGCCTTGAAGAAGAGTCGGCATGTCCCTAAGCACAATGATAATCCAATGGCCCTTAGGACTGTAGCTGCAGACTCTTCTGATGAAATTGTTGATGCCAAGCCTATTTCAATGGTGGACGCTCTTCAGATCTCTGCTCCAAAGGGATCACATGCAAAGTTAGTATTGCGGGTCCATTCATGATTCAGTCACATGATTTCCTTGAGTTAGTTTATATGCTAATCTTTATCATATGATCTTTAATTTATTGTCTATTCTATCTATATTTATATATATATTTATTTATTTATTTATTTTCTTTATTGTTTTCGTGCCTCGCGTGTCATGTCAATATCTTTTTGTTTTGGAAGCTGTATCGTAGGAGATTCCCCTTTGTAATTGCCCAGCGTTGCTCTGTTAAACGGGTCACTAGGATGACCTAAGGTATATTTCTCATGCAATGGAAAGTCCTGAACCATTTGCTCTTGAAAATTTCATACAAGTCAACTGAAAGATGTTTGAAGGAAATGGAAGTTAATCGACTACATATGATTTTGTGGTATGAAAATATAGAGCACGGTATGCAACCAGAGTATGAAACTTTTCCTATGCAGTTTGGTATGAAAATCTAAGATTAAGCTTTCCATTTTTCATAATATTATAACTTCTGACTTCACCAGAGTTGGAAAGATTATCAGAGGGTGTGAATGATATAAGAGAAACAGAAGAAGTAAATAGGGATTGGGGAAGGAGAGGACACATGATGAATGATGTGAACCAATAGAATTTGGAAAATGTAGGGTGTTTTTCGTCATCCCATTGAGATGGGAATGCGCGCGCACTTGTCAGGCGCATTACAGATTCCCCCTGCCTAGGGTAGGCTGGGATTTATTGATTGTGGAGATCCAAATCTCCGGCAGCCGCGGACTAAACTGTCGTTAATTACCCCTCGTTTTTGGAGCGAGAGAATCTCCGATTGACGGGTCAACCAGGTCATGCGAACTCAATGTGCAGTGTACGCGTGTTGTTTTTTAAAAGGGGTTTTGGATATATCGGAAGCTCCGCAGAGTTTTTACGTGGGTCCCGCTATCCGGATAGCGGGCTGGGGGTTAAGGAGGCTAGCAGCCCCCTTGCGGGGTGCGGGGCAGCGCCCCGTTAGAATTTTTTTTTGGAGAGAGAAAAGGTTGTTGAGATATTTTCATTATCTTTGCCTTTATAGGCTATACACTTTACATATAGCCCCTTGGGCTTTACAAAAATGACATTTTGCTCATCCCATGCCTCGTGTGCTATTTCTTTTTGCACATAAGCCACGGGCTTTACAAAAATTTGGCTTTATGCCCATTTTTCTTACATTTATTCATAGAAATAAAAAAGGAAATACACCAAAAATTATTTATTACAAAATTTTTATTTTGGCACGGGGGAGGTCGGCCGCTTCATGTTCAGGCTCGACCCGGGCATTGGCCCACTTGGCTTGGGGTTGACTTTGATTTTGACTTGGTCAATCGGGATGTAAATTTTGACCTCAACAAATTGTCCCCCATCAATAAGTGCACACCACATATGTGAGTTGTGTGCACGAAATCGAAGAATCTTCTTTCGCGTGGAGGTCGACTTGATCTTGTTCCCGTTTAAACGACGTGGAGGTCGATGCTGCCATTTTTGCGACGTGGACGGTCGGTGCTGCCCTTTTTGCGACTTGGACTGTCGGTTCTGCCCTTTTAGCGACTTGGACGGTCAGTTCTACCTTTTTTGCCACTTGGACGGTCGGTGCTGCCCTTTTTGCGACTTGGACGGTCGGTGCTGCCCTTTTTGCGACTTGGACGGTCGATGCTGCCCTTTTTGCGACTTGGACGGTCGTCCTTTTTGCGACTTGGACGGTCGGTTCTGCCCTTTTAGCGACTTGGATGGTCGGTTCTGCCCTTTTAGCGACTTGGACGGTCGGTTCTGTCCTTTTTTGCGACTTGGACGGTCGGTTCTGCCTTTTTAGCGACTTGGACGGTCGGTTCTGCCCTTTTTGCGACTCAGTTCTGCCTTTTTAGCGACTTGGACGGTCGGTGCTGCCATTTTCATAACTTGGACGGTCGATGCTGCCCTTTTTGCGACTTGGACGGTCGGTTCTGCCCTTTTTGCGACTTGGACGGTCGGTTCTGCCCTTTTTTGCGACTTGGACGGTCGGTTCTGCCCTTTTTTGCGACTTGGACGGTCGGTTCTGCCCTTTTAGCGACTTGGACGGTCGGTGCTGCCCTTTTTACGACTTGGACGGTCGGTGCTGCCATTTCCACGACTTGGACGGTCGATGCTGCCCTTTTCACGACTTGGACGGTCGATGCTGCCCTTTTTGCGACTTGGACGGTCGGTCCTGCCTTTTTTGCGACTTGGACGGTCGGTTCTGCCCTTTTTGCGACTTGGACGGTCCGTTCTGCCCTTTTTGCGACTTGGACGGTCGGTTCTGCCCTTTTAGCGACTTGGACGGTTGGTTCTGCCCTTTTAGCGACTTGAACGGTCGGTGCTTGATTTGATTTGCTCCACTTTTTGCGGTGTCAGGGATTTGACTTGTTTCCGAGGTGGAGCTTGATCCGCCAGGGAGGTCGTTGGTTGTTTTGCTGATTTGATGTGATCTGGGTTGACATCAGAATCGATATACTGAAATATGGTACTAGGAGTGAATCATTCTCTGCCATGAGTGGATTTGGGGATTTTGGTTTTGGTTTGGCATCAGCACCGCTTACACTGGAATATGGTATCAGGAGTGGATCATCATTTGCCATGAGGGGATCTCCTTTGTTTCTAGTTTAACGACTTAGGGGTCATCTGTTCTCAGTTTAACGACTTAGAGGTCATATGTTCCCAGTTTAACGACTTAGGGGTCTATTGGATTGGAGTTTGGAATTGGGGGTTTAGGGTAGGCATCAGCGTTGCTAATATTGAAGCACATGTGCCAGGAGCAATTTATCATTTGCCTTTTCCTGTTGGAGAGCGGTGGCTTAGGAGACAGGTTTAGGTCACCTAAGACTTTTCAATTTTATAGGCCGTAAGGGTCCCATAAAAGCATTTTCTCGGATCTCGTAGGTGTACTTTCTCCTTAGGAGTCGTGGGGACTCCCAAGTGTGTTTTTCTTTTGTGAGTCGTAAGGATCCCACGAAGGTTTGTTCTCCTCATGTATCGTGAGGACACATGAGTGGGTCTTCCCAAATGGAACATAATTCCGAGGACGGAGACCAGCCGCGTAACCGGTGGTTGCGGTGGGGCATGAGTATGATGAGAATTATTTGAGCCCGTGGATTGTATACGGTGGTCAACTTGGGGACCAACCGTAGGGCCGGGAGAATTTTGGAAATTTGAATTTTTGTTAGCGTCTGCATCGCTGCACTGGAATATGGTACCAGGAGCGACTCATCATTCGCCGTCTGAGAATTTGGATTTTGGTTGACGTCTGCATCGCTGCACTGGAATATGGTACCAGAAACGACTCATCATTCGCCGTTGGGACATTCAGAGTTGGGTTGGCGTCTGCATCGCTGCACTGGGATACGGTACCAGGAGCCACTCATCATTCGCCGTTGGGAAAACTTGGGATTTGGGTTTTTGGTTGGCATCAGCACCGCTAACACTTAAGCGAAATGCCAGAAGCGACTCATCATTTGCCGTTGCTCATTGGGGAGCGATGGCTCAGGAGACATGTTTAGATCCCTATCACCTAAGACTTCAATTTTGTGAGCCGTAAGGGTCTCATAAAAGCATTTTCTCCCTACGAGTCGAGAGGATCTCGCAGGTGTATGTTCTCCTTAGGAGTCGTATGGATTCTTAAGTGTGTTGCTCCTTTGTGAGTCGTAAGGATCTCACGCAGGGGTTTTCTCCTCATAAGGTCGAGAGGACTTTGCGAGTGTATTTTATCTTTTTTCACGAGTTTGCGCCCTTTTGGGTTTTCACAAACTCGTCGGCAGTCCTGCTGTTTTTACTCACGGAGCCCTTTCGGGTTTTCATCCGTGCCCGTTTTGCTTGTGGACATACCGTTTTTTTTTGTCGCTGGTGGGACTTTAAAAGTAGTCTCACTGGCAGGACTTCGGAGAGATAGGAGTCGTTTACGCACGTGGATTGTATACGATTTTGCAGGATGTATGATCCAGACCGTAGGGCTTGTGTGCTCAATTCGCCTGCGACTTGGAGCATTCACGCGTAATATTTCTTGAGATATTGGCCATTGATAGGTGGCATGGGCCCTTCGGCATTTATCAGCTGGTAGGATCCTCCATCAAACACTTTCTCGATGACATATGGTCTTTCCCAGCGGCTCGAATTTTCCCTTGGCATGTCGATTAGGGATGATCGGCCTTTTGAGGACCGACACCAACTCGCATTTCTTGAAAGCGCGGAGACGGGTCATCTTGTTATAGGCCCGTGACATTCGGGTTCGATATAGCTCCAGATTTTGCTGCACCGCGAGCCTCTTTTCTTCGAGAGCGTCAAGCTCTTCCAGCCGAAGGAGCACGTTCTCCTCCTCCGTCAACTCGTGCCGAATGACCATTCTTATGCTTGGAACTTCGACTTTGAGGGGGAGAACCGCTTCTACTCCGAAGAGCAATGAGTATGGAGTGGACTGAGTTGGGGTACGGTGCGTGGTACGATATACCCACAACGCCTCGTGAAGTTTGAAATTTCAGTCTCTCTTGTTGGCTAAAGCATTTTTCCTCAGGAGCTTGCATAGAGTCTTAGTGAAGGCTTCGGCTAGCCCATTGGCTCTTGGATTATAGATGGAGGAATATCTCCAGTCTATCTTGTGTTGAGCAGCGAATCTTGAGACTTTGAAGTTCTTGAAAGAAGGCCCGTTGTCAGAAATGATTCTTCTTGGTGTACCGAAACGGTAGAGAATATTATGCTGGAAGAACGTCAAAATATTTTCTGTTTTGACTTCTTTTAGCGGGACAACTTCAGCCCATCTGGAGAAATAGTCAGTTGCGGTCAATATGAACTGGTGGCCTTTGGATGACGGAGGATCAATTGGGCCAACAATGTCGGTGCCCAAGACTTCGAAGGGCCACGACGCCACCGTTGGATGCAACAGATTGTGATACTTATGAATAAAATCACCGTGAATTTGACAGATATGCCATTTCTTTGCATGCTCTCCGCAATCCCGTATCATGGTGGGCCAGTAATACCGAAGCCGTTTAATTTGAAGTCGCATCTTAGGGCCGCACTGGTGAGCATCGCAAACGTCCGAGTGAACTTCTTTCATGACTTTCTGGGCTTCGGCCAATGACGGACACCTGAGCCAGAGTTGGTCATATGATCTGCGGTATAACGTATTATTTGCGAACACGTATCGGAGAGCTCTCTTCCTCAGCTGAATTCTCGCAGATTTTCCTTCGGACAGTTTGTCGTATCGGAGGTACTCTAGGAAGAGTTCTTTCCAATCGGGCCCGTCTTGGATGATCGAAGCTTCTTCGGCAGGATTGTTCTCTTGTTCTACGCTTTCTTCCTCACGCAAAGAGTCTGGAGGCAGAATTTGCCGGCTTCTGACTGTGATTAGAATTTCGTCCATGTCAGGATCAGCTAGCTCTTTAGCTAGGCGAGCGAGTATGTCAGCTTTTCCGTTCAACGCTCCAGGGACTCATTAGTTCAATATGAGTGAATCGTTTCATAAGTTCCACCACTCGGCTTCTGTATCGAGCTAACTCGGGTTTGTATATCTTATAGTCGCCGCTTACTTGGTTGACGAAAAGCTGGGAATCACTGTAGACTCGTAGCCGAAGGATTTTCATTTCTATGGCGAGCTCCAGACCAGCTATCAGAGCTTCATACTCAGCCTCGTTGTTTGTGCGAGGCTCGGTGAGAGCAAAAGAACGCCGTAGGGTTCCCATCGACGGCGTGATGAACACCAATCCTATCCATGCTTTTATCTCCGGGACGCTTGATTTACTGGAGGTCCTTATTGATGATGCCCCATCGAAGTAGAGCTCCCAGCATGGCTCGTCATTCTCAAGGTGCATCACTTGTTCGTCGGGTAACTCGCAATTGAGCGGTGACCCTTCTGGTATAGGATGAGCAGCGAGGAAATCGGCGAGGGCTTGCCCTTTTATTGCTATCTGAGGAGTATAAACTATGTCAAACTCAAGCAGCATGACAACCCATCTTACTATTCTGCCGGCTAGGTTTGCCTTAGTCATTAAGTGTTTGAGCGGGTCAACCTTGGAAATCAGCATAACCCGATGAGCGAGCAGATAGTGCCTTAGCTTCTTCACAGCGAATATCAGAGCCAGGCATTGTTTTTTAATCGGGGAATAGTTGTCCCGCCTCGATTAAAGTTCGACTGAGATAGTAAAGGGCATTCTCTTTTCCTTTCTCGTTGTTCTGGGCAAGGAGCGCACCGAGTGACTCATCTAGCACGGCAGTGTAGAGAATTAGCGGTTTATTTGGAATGGGAGCGGCCAGCACTGGAGGGTGCAACAAGTACTGTTTGATGCTTTCGAACGCTTCTTGACATTCGGTATCCCAGACAAAAGGAGCTCCTTTCTTCATGAGCTTTGAGAAGGGCATACATCTCCCCGATAAATTTGAGATAAACCTTTGTATATAAGCAAGCTTGCCTTGAAAAGATCTTAGCTGCGTCAGATTCTTCGGAGGGGGCATCTCCATGATGGCCTTTATCTTGGATGGGTCAACTTCAATCTCTCGATGTCGGACTATGAAGCCAAGGAATTTTTCCGATGACACGCCAAAAGCGCACTTCAGAGGATTCATTTTCAGACCGTACTCCCTCAGTCTGGTGAGAACGGTCCTAAGATCTTGAATGTGATCGGCCTTGGCTTTAGTTTTGACGACCAGATCATCAACATAACATTCGACGACCTTATGAATTAGGTCATCAAAGATATTGGTCATTGCCCTTTGATATGTAGCACCTGCGTTCTTCAGTTCGAACGACATCACTTTGTAGCAGTATATTCCGATCGGGGTTCGAAATGCTCTGTGCTTCTCATCCTCAGGTGACATCTTGATCTGATTATACCCAGACGAGCCATCCATAAAGGTGAACAGCTCATAATTTGAGGTGTCATCGACCATCATTTCCATGACTGGTAGCGCGAAGTCGTCTTTAGTACATGCCTTATTGAGGTCCCTGAAATCGACACAAACTCGGATCGGTCCATTTTTCTTCTTCACTGGGACTATGCATGCGATCCAGTCCGCATATTTCTTTTCCTTGATGAAGCCGGCATCGATGAGCTTCTTGGTTTCCTCGATGACCTTTTCTTCTAGTTCCCTTCTCATTCTTCGAGGAGCTTGTTTGACTGGCTTAGCATCAGGAGATATAGCCAGTTTATGCACGGCCACTTCAGGGGAAAGGCCAGTCATTTCTTTGTATGTCCACGCGAAGCGGTCGACGAACTCATGCAGCAGGGCAATTATCTGCTATTTAATTTCCTCTGACAAGAGTGAGCTGATGTAGGTCGGCTTTGGATTATCGGGCGTTCCTAAGTCAATTTCGGTTAGCTCGTCAAACGTTGCTTGTTCGCCATCTTCGAGCTCTTGAGGAGCTTCTTCTGGCTCGGCTATCTCGTCGTCATCATTTGATCTTTCGCTGGCTTCACCAATATGGATCATGTAGCATGCTTTGGAATCAGGTTGGATGAAGCCTATGCCCCGTTTATCTGGAATTCGTCCATCGATGAGTGCTCGGACCTGGGGCGGATACCATAACCCTTCATAAAACTTTGCTTCGGACTCCGTTTGATATAACCGGCATCTGCACCTTTTGAAATATTCCTGCATCTCGGGTGCATAGTATCTGGGATTGAGGACGGCTCTTATACCTCTCTCATAGGGAAGACACGCGACAGACAAATCGTCCGGGTGCACAACGGGGGTTGACCCATAAAACAAGATGCCCTTCTGTCCACTTTTCCTCCCGGGAACGTAGAAAGTTTTCAGCTGGTCCACGGTAGAGACTGACAATGCGTCGAGCTCTTTGCACATCTGCTCCGGCACCCTTGTGACAACTAGGGACCCTTCTGCAGTTTCGAAGGTCTCTCGTAGTTTTGCTTGCTGCATGGGGATCCAATCTGCACAGCTGTTGCACAGCAGGTCCTTTTCCTCCGACCCTTCAGTGTCGCTGCCAAGATGAGGGCGGACTTTGCTGCTAGGTAGGCTTTCAATATCAGATTCGCCCGTATCGCTACCGAAACGAGGGCGAGCTTTACGGAAGGACGGACTTCCAGCGTCGGACTCATCAGTGTCGTTACCGAAACGTGGGCGCACTTGGGCGTTTTTGCCTTTGAAAGTGACAGCCGGCTCAGATTTGTTTTTGAGTCTTGGGGCCGCTCTGTCCTCAGTCAGTCGTGGCTTAGCATTTTGATGGTTCATGAACTATCGAGAATCTTCATATCAGACTTCGTGCACACCGAACGGCTGGATGTCTTCGTCAATGCGTCTTTCTTCGCCATTTTTAGTGTACTTCATGCATTGATGGAGAGTTGACGGAATGATGCCGTAATCGTGGAGCCACGGCCGTCCCAAGAGAATTTTATAAGACGTGTTAGTATCGATCACGTATATCTTAGCTTCAGTTTGCAGATCCCCAAATTTGATTGGCAAAGCTATAGACCCCAGAACTTGCTGGCAGTTTTAATTGAAGCCTTGAATGACAATCTTTTCCCTTGACAGGTGTCGGACGTCTATTGACAAACTCTTCAGAGTTCGTAAGTTCATGATGTTCACTGAGGATCCCGGATCAATCAATATGCGATTAATCCGATCTCCATCGCTGTACCCGTTCACGTAAAGCGACCGATTATGCTCAGCCGTTTCCAGCAGTAAGTCTTCATCCTTAAACGTGACTGCGGCGGCATGCGGAGCGTATCGGGCTTCTTTCATATTAATTTCTGCAAAGCGAGCCTGATACCGCTCGGGGTTTTGTAGAGCGTGAATGAGAACATCTCTAAGCTCTTTAGATAGGACCAAGGTATCGTAGATGTTCAGGAGAGACGGAAGCTTCCAGAGATGAGCCAAGACATTATAGTCCACTGAGGAAGGACTTGAGTTTTCATTAGTCAGTTCTCTGCCATCTTTCTCATTAGCCACATGTTTTTCCTTTCCTTTTGGGGCGTTGCCCTGATTTGGCGGCAGAGCCCTGCCGCTTCTGAGCTGGATTTGGTTGGCCCTTGTGGCGTGCTTCTCGTCCTCTTCGGGAAAACAGAGCTCCTCCTCAGAGTCACTGCCAAGATGGATAGTGTAGCAGGTCACTATAGGGATCTCTTCATTGAAGTCTTCTTCTAACTCCTCCAGAATTTCAGACCTTTTATAAGGAGGAACTCCCTCAATTGAATCGGAGTTCTTTCCTTCTGTTCATAGTCTTCGAGAGAATCGATATATTTTTGAATGGTCGATCTCCCTGCAGACTCCTTTTCACGTCGAGCTGCACTTTTCTTCTTCTTGAGCTTTTTGGGTTTTGTGCCCGATGGAGCCGCATTGGCAGCTGGAATGGTAGGCTTCTTCTGCCCTTCCCATTCCTTTCTGGGCTTTTTTTGGAGTAGCTTTAGCATCTTCTTCGTCTTATTAGATATGTGTTTACTCCAAGGATGTTGCGGTGAGTCGGTTTCATTTCTCAGGGCAGCGGGTTCGGCTGTCTGCTCCCAGAAAGCTTCAGCTTCTTTCTATATAAAGTTGGTGGTTGCAACTTGATTGTTAACCAACACACTTTTGGACAAGCTCGATCTCTCCAGCCTTGTAGTGCTTCTCGATCCAGTCTTTGAAGATATAGCAATCCTCGATCGCATGGTTCACTACTCGGTGGTACGGGCAATAAAGGGGATTGTCGGTCATTTTTGCTTCTTGAGGTCTTTTCGACTCTGGCAATTGTAGACCGTTGTTCAAGGCATCTTTAAATATTTTTCGGAACTTGTCCCTCCTGAAAGAGTAAATCTTGTTCTTTTCACCTCTACGGAAGATCCCTTTCCTCTCAGCACCGGCTTTTGGGACCGGTTGGTTTTGGATTCGCCCGTCCTTCGCTTTTCTTCATTGTCGGACGCATTGAAGACATTGGTACTGCTGGGATTCCCGTTTCTACGGTTGTCGTTCCGCTTACTTTTCCAAGTCTTGTCTCTCTGAGAGTCCGGGATAGACTGTTGCTTCGAGCATTCCAGCATTTGGACTTTCTTGGTTAGCTCTTGAAACGTCTTGAGGCCTGATGTACACAAGAATGGGACCATCCAATTGCTGAGGTACCCAATGAGAAGCCTGACGGACTGGTCCTGCTCCAGCGGCGGTTCGCACTTGACCATGAGATTACGCCATCGGGTGATAAAGTCGGTGTTTCTTTCATTCTTCCCCGGCTTGGTCCTCACAAGGTCAGCAATAGAGATTTTATCACTGACATTCATGAACCTTTGCCGAAACAGAGACTCCATTTGGGCAAAGGTAATGACGGACCCGTCCGGTATACTCGCGTACCAGTCAAAAGCGACACCGGTCAGGCTGTTGACAAACTGACGAAGAAGGAGCGTATCATTGCCTCCTGTATTTCCGCACGATGCTTTAAAGTGGGGGACGTGCTGATTTGCATTTTCCATCCCGTCAAATCTTTCGAATTTAGAAATGACGCAGCCGCTCGGGAACTCGATCAGATCGTACTGTGCGGGATATGGCCGCCCACTACTGCCAATTTCTTTCTGAGCTTCAGTTTCGGCTACCAATGTTTTAACCCCATTATTCGATCTCGTGTTAGCGGGATAGTGCCATCTGGGGCCAAGGCGTCCCCAGAAGCAGAATGTGGCCGGCTTTTATGCGGCTCGACCAATCGTGGACCCAAAGAGACAGGCATCGGCCGCTTCAGATTGTCATCATCCGGCTCATGAGTAGCGACTTGTGCTTGATTGGGAGGCGCTCAAGAAATTTGAGCCGTAAGCTGCATCACAACGTTCGTTAGGTTGTCAATTTTCGAATAGAGCTTGGCCATCTCTTTATCTTTGCTCTTGAGCTGTTTTCGAAACTCTTGAAGCAGCTCTTGCTCTGTGGTCCTGGGGCGGAAAGTCGGCTCTTTCTCGTTGTCCGAGCTTGATTCTGCATGGACTGAGGGGTCTTTCTGCCTATCATCCTCGTCGAGAGGGTTTTCATCATCCAGCAGAGGCAGCTTTTCTTGGGGAGCGGCAACCACATTCAAGCCAGATTGGGCTTGGGATGTGGTGGCCCCATTCTTGCTTTTGCTGTGAAGGTTGTCGTTGGGGCGCCCACCCGCCATATAGACCGTATGAATAACATATCCAACCGTATTTTTATTATCAGCGGCTGATTTCACGGATCGCTGTCTTGACCCTCCTGTTTCGGTAACGGGCAGTCGACTGAAGGCGGCTAACGCTTCCTTTTTGGTTTTGCCCCGCTGTTTTCGCGCGGCACAGAGCGCCCGATAGACTCTTGAAGAGACAGTGTCATACTTTTTCTTTTGGGGCCGGGACACCTCTCTTTGTAGTGACGTTCGGACCGCTGTCTTCTTGATTCTGGCGGTCATAGCATTTTAATGAACCCACTTCAGATGTTTTAAGGAATTGCTGATTTTTACGGCCGACTCAGCCGTCGTCGCGGAGTAACCCTGCTCAGGGAACCTCACAAGATTCCACATGGCCGAAGTCCTGGCCCTCTTGTTGGCTCGATACCCGAGCCGCTTCTGCCTTAACTTTTCTGTTATAAGTACTTAGCAGACTTCGGCTCTTCGGGAAAACGCCGTAGACCGGGCGATGGAGGACTTTGGAGATACGCCTGATTGTGCATTTGTTGGAGTCATCGCCTGAGCTCGTCCGCAACATTTGATGTTGCCCTTTGTACCGGAAGTCTTGCCCCCAGCTGGAGCGCCTGAGAGTCGTTTAGACACCGTCTTAAGCTTCGGTTGTGGTGTCTTAGTGATCACAACATTCAGCCTTTTACCCTTTGAGACCGGCTTGGCCACCTGTTTTGCCGGGATTTCTGCCATATAAGCGTTTCCGGCAGGGTAGATGATGACGGAACCAAACTGGCGGGGGCAGTTCCTCCCATTGTCGACTGAGGTTTGCGGGGAGAACCACACGAGTATTGATCTTGACCACGTACGGAATCGGGTTGCATCAGAAGCTGGATCCATCTTAGGAGACATTGTCGTTGAAAGTTGATTGCTGCACGGAAAAAAAACATTATTTCAGTACAAACATCGACATATATGTTAAATGAGTTTGCATGAACGCTTGACCCGAGATATGGGAGGAGAGAAAGGTCCCACCGGACCTGCCAGAATCTGTAGGGTGTTTTTCGTCACCCTATTGAGATGGGAATGCGTGCGCGCTTGTCAGGCGCATTATAAATTCCCCCTGTCTAGGTTAGGCTGGGGTTTATTGATTGTGGGGATCCAAATCTCCGGCAGCCACGGACTAAGCTGCCGTTAATTACCCCTCGCTTTTGGAGTGAGAGAATCTCCGATTGACGGGTCAATCAGGTCATGCGAACTCGATGTGCAGTGTACGTGTGTTGTTTTTTGAAAGGGGTTTTGGATATATCGGAGGCCCCGCAGAGTTTTTACGGGGGTCCCGCTATCCGGATAGCGGGCTGGGGGTCAAGGGGGCTAGCAGCCCCCTTGTGGGGTGCGGGGCAGCACCCCGTTAGAATTTTTTTTTGGAGAGAGAAAAAGTTGAGATATTTTCATTATGTTTGCCTTTATAGGCTATACACTTTACATATAGCCCCTTGGGATTTACAAAAATGGCATTTTGCCCCTCCCATGCCTCACGTGCTATTTCTTTTTGCACATAAGCCATGGGCTTTACAAAAATTTGGCTTTATGCCCATTTTTCTTACATTTATTCATAGAAATAAAAAAGGAAATACACCAAAAATTATTTATCACAAAATTTTTATTTTGGTATGGGGGGAGGCCGGCCGCTTTATGTTCGGGCTCGACCCGGGCATTGGCTTGGGGTTGACTTTGATTTTGACTTGGTCAACCGGGGTGTAAATTTTGACCCCAACAGAAACAATGAGTACAAGGCAAGTGATGGGGAAGAAAATTGGGACTCACTTCTTTTACTTGCCTGTAGATTTTGCTGCTACCATTCTGTTCTTTCCTCAGGTCTTTGCATTAAGAAGAGAATAAAAAAGACTTAGATGTTACATAGGTGATAAATCCAGCCACATTTTTATTACAAATGGATATGTTGGTAAAATATCGTGTCAGAACATCATTGTTTAATCCTTGGCCTACCTTACTTGATTCATTCTATCCACCACCATGGAAATAACTTAATCTCATTTCCCAAGATTCAAATATGGATAAAATGTGTTGCTTTGGCGGGGGTGGGGGGGGGGCGAGATTTATTTTCAGGCACAATTGTCGTCGATTTGTGAACGGACCAGGTTGTATGCTCTGTTGTCCTTTATTTTCTACAATTACGCCTCTATGGAATTTATGTTCATCTCCTTTAAACAGCTGTCACAAGTCATCATAAAATACAGGTCATTGACAAACTACAACAGGTCATTACAGACTTCAACAGGGACAGAAAATTCATGCATGATTTTCTTTTCTCAGATCTCTCCATAAGTTTCTCTTTTGCGGAAAAGAACTACAACTATAATGACAGTATTTAAGTAGTAGTTATGATGATTTATGTTACAAAACTGCTAACTATTTCCAATTCTGATTTAAGAGCAGCTTTCTATCCGTATACTTATATGCAGATTCTGGATGTTCTTTGCTCTTACTGCAAAAATGTAGCCTGCTTATGAGGCTTGAAATGATGAGAAGGCTGATGTTAAATTCTGATATCAAATTATACTGATACGCTATTGGTCATTGTTCATCCTTACCGTTAGATATATGTAGGCTTTACTTTGTTTTGATTTATTTGTTGGACCTATTTATATTATGCAGGCTTGAGAACCTTATATTGGAATCGATAACTAACTTGAAGGAGCCAACTGGGTCCAACAAAACAGCTATTGCCATGTATATAGAGGTGAGAGATGATTACTGGTGCAAAATTACTTTTGGGATAGTTTAGTTATGTTAGTCTTTCATGTTACTCCTTGTTTACTTATTATTTCTTCATTTGGGATTGCTGATGGGAATGGGAATGTTGTATGTCATCCCCACCATAGCCTATTGAACAATTTTGAGCATTGTCTTGTCCCCATTCTTGCTCGAGCTAAAATCCATTTGTGAGGTTTTACCTGATGCCCTAATAACATAATGCACGACTCCAAATTCAGAACCAGCACTACTGTAATGGTCTTGAACACTAACTTTGCTTAAATTTTTTTGAATGTTTGAAGGTTTTTACCCGTGAATAAATAGATTTGGAGGCGTTAGACTGTAAGTACGTCCTAGAAGTGGTCAAGTCACTAAAATTTGTTGCCACGATTTCAAGTTATCTTCTTCAGGAAATCACTGTGATTGATGGAATTTGTTGGCAAGAAGCCTTAATAATGATTATTAATAAATAGTTTGGAGGTTCATAGACATTTAAGATAAACAATTTCCCCTCTAATGTCAGGCAGTAGGAAAGTCCTGCATGTAGCTAAGCCAACTTTCTTATGTACAAATTTGCACCGTTTCTTATTTATTCTTGAAGTCAATGATAATTGGTGCTAATTACAATATGGAGAGCCTCACTACTTTTCAGTGATTTTCGAGCGACTAATAGTTCTAAAGGCGTATTCTTATGCTTTATCAGTCCATGCTTTCCATAATATCTATCTCTAGCTGTCCTCTCCATCCTTTTTTAGTGTTGAATCAATTTGTTTTAATTCTTTGATTTATAAGCTCTACTTCTAAACAACATCCCTGAAAATGTCTTTTATCTAGAATTGTTTCTTCTAAATAAAAGTTAATAACTTCCAACATGCTTGCTTGGCTATTTTTTTTGCCAAAGGCAAGGGCAAAAAGCCCAAATTTTTATATATTTAAAACGAAATACAAGCTGAAGATCACACTTTTAAAAAAGAAGGTAGTGCACTCCAATTTCGAGCAATTGGTCCACTATCAAGATCCATAGCCCAAATCATTACTTTAGCACACAAAGATCTATAGGGTGGTTCCTTTGCTTCCGTGATTTCCAATGATCCAATTTCATGTTACACGGAGTGCTGAGAAATCGTCGAATTTTCTGTAGAGTTTTTATTTGGGATATGCACCAACGCCCAAGCATGCAGAGCTTCCTCTGGCAAGGCTAATAACATTTGGCAAGGCTAATAACATTTGTGAGTTTGCCAAACTATTATTTGTATCTCTGCATAACAGAAAGATATATTCTGTTCTCTCTGAATGTTCCTCCTCAACTAAACATTCTTCATAACACACCTAGCTTTATGTTGCACTGCATGCTGAGGAATATGTTGGAGCACATTATAAATTTTGATAGGGGTGTTTGCTATATTTAAGGTATTAAAAGCTTCCTGTAGCAATGCTTCTCGTGTTGGTGATGCACTTTGCTTCATTTGTTAGCTAGACAATATTTTCAAGCACGAAACAGTGAATACGCTCCTTGTCTTGTAGAATAGAACATGTTGAAAAAATATACTTACCTTTATTGAGGCATCTACTGTGTTCTTTACAAATGGAGGTGGCTTTACTTGAATTGTTTGTGTATTTGCATCAACAACTGAAATTTCGGGACTCATGTAATTTCTACCAAAATAATTATCTTCTTGCGTTGTTTCCAGAGCAAGACATCAAATTTCATTTGTGGATCCACAGATAAGATTATTGTTATTACTTTTTGTTTCTTGATAGGGGAGAGAATACGAAGTTTGCGTTATGCCGAACAGTTTCATTTATATTCTTGGTTGAATTGTTAAGCAAGACCCGTTTTAATGTATATGTGGTCCTAGATTGATCGAACAGATTATTGTGATTTTATCTATGCTATCAGAATATATGATCTTTTCTTCCAAGGAACTTGTCATTTCTTTTTAATCGCTTAGGACATTTTGTCTGGTTAATCATTAATGTTAATTTTAATATTTTGATCATGCAGGACCAGTACGAGTCTCCTGCAGATTTTAAGCAGCTGTTGTCTACAAAATTGAAACGGATGACTGAATCCAGAAAATTAATTAAGGTAGTAAATCCTTTGACACGGCTTGGTGATTTTTGCAAACTATATAATTTGGTGCCTAGCAGTAGATACATCCACTATTATTGGCTCAGCAAGCGTTGCAATCTGTTTTGCTTTATCATTTTAGGTACAGATTAAAATTTATTACGTTTGATCTCACTTGATCTGGATGTAGTGGCTTGTAAGATTTCAAAATATAAAAAGAGAAGCGAGTGCCCTTATAGCCTAGTGGTAAAGCCTCTTGCACTGCAAGAGGTCTGGGGTTCAAACCCGGCCTCCGTCAGGTTACGGCCTATGATTCACTTAGAATAAGAGAATATTTATCTGGCTTTCTGATATAATTTATTTGTAATTAACTCATTATTGTCAGGAACATGCAACTCATGGTTGATTGATATATTACTTTGATAATACCAGACAACATTCTATCCATCATCTTTCTTCCTACACCCCTATGGTCTAGGAGAATCTGGAGGGTGCCATCTAGTCGCTTAGGATTATCACAAGCCCCTCATCTGTCCATAGTTCTTGGCCAGAAATTTCACAAAAATTAAGAGAGGGCCGAGTCAAGTGGACAACTGGTCGTAAAACCTTTCCAAATCTTTCATGGACTTTTACTTCGTAGGCTACCCAATAGTTGGGAGATGGCTTAGACAATGGAAATGAAATTTAAGTCTTTTCTGTTTTCATTTTCTAATCCGTAACCTGTAAAACCATACTTATCATTCATACGCACTAAGATTAAAATTTTGGGTTGAAATATTAATGTGATGTTTGGCTTGGAGTTGGGAAGGGCACTGTTAGAAAGCACTTTTAGATTCTTATGAAGTTATGCGGACGAAGTCTTGTCTGTTTTCATTTTCTAATTTTTAACCTGTAAAACCATAGTTAACAATCATATGCCAGCACTAAGGTTAAATTTTTGGGTTGAAATCTTAATGTTATGTTTGGCTTGGAGTTGGAAGGGCACTGTTAGGAAGCACTTTGAGGTTCTTGTGAAGTTATGTGGACGAACTAATATTTAATTATCAGTATAGAGTCTCATAATATTGAAATCTAGTCCAAGAAATATATAGAAGAAAGAAATTTACATATTTTTGTCATTAATTTAGAAATAGCTTATGATAAAAATCCCTAGAATGATAATGTGTCGGATTTAGGAAAAAAGAAACAAGTGGCTTATATGTATACAAATGTGATAAACAAATATGTATTATTAAACAAATGTCATTCAAGCGGCCCATTCCCTATCATAGATCCTTCAACGATTATGATTAAATCCTTATCTATTGCATCACTTATGGATGAACTTACCAGGAAGAAAGTGATTTGTAAAAGTTTGGGATAAGAGGGCTGTTGCATCTCAGTGCTATAGTGCTATGTCACAAGATCGTTGGTATCCAGTTTACACATATTCTAATACACCCTCTTTAATAACTCAACTTTTCTGTAAACAGAACTGAAGGTTGTATATGTCAATTGTAGTGCACTTAGTTTACCAATTTGTTTCATTGTCTTTCATATCACATGATATTACAGGAGCTAATCTTGAGCATGCTTAATCATCATATGGAGATTCTATGAATTAGAACTGGGAAGGTTAGGACCAATGTATCTATTATAACCTCGCAAGGTTATTACTCAAACTTATTAGGTTCTAGCGCTGTGCAGAAAAGAACCAAGAAAGCCATGAATTATCATCAAGCAGTATATCCCTTCAGTTCTGAGGGGTAAAAAGAAACCCGAAAAATCTATTGTCGTTCTAGTCAATTTGAGATCATAATATCCCATTTACATTTGCTTTTTAACAGGTGAATCGAAAATATAGGATAGCACCTACTTCATCCGCCTCAGAAGGAAGAAACTCCAAGGTTTTACCTGTTGAGGGGAGACACAGAGAAGTTTCTAGAGTGGATAATGATGGTATCAAACATATTACCAAATCCCAAGTTGATGCATACTTAGCACGAATGAAGAGATTGACTCCACAGGAGGCTGCAGCAGCAGCTGCTCAGGCAGTTGCAGAGGCTGAAGCAGCAATGACCGAAGCTGAAGAAGCATCGAGGCAGGCAGAGGGTGCAGAAGCTGATGCTGAAGAAGCAAAGGCTTTTGCTCAGGCAGCAGCTTTGGCTCTGAAAAATAGAAATGCAGCTAAGATGGTAATTACAGTACACTTTTTAAATATTTTTTATTTATTGCATAGTTCTCACACCTTTATTTTCAGTTAATTCCCTGCATTTCATAATGTGGTATGCTTTCAAAATACAGGTTAGTAGTTACTTGATTTCTCTGTATTGAACCTGGCCCCTTGGCAGTTCCGAGTTATCTTTGTGGTAACTTAGCAGAATCGTTCTTCTCACCTTGAGTGTTTAGTCTCACTTATTTCTTGAATCCAACAACAACAACAACAATTGAGCCTTTTATCCCACGCATATGGGGTAGGCTACATGAACCAACATGAGAATCACGCCGGGTCCAGCACATGAATCCTCCGCCTCCACTCACTTCTATCGAACAATATACCTTTATTGAGGCCTTTGGCAACCATATCTTTTCGTATCACCTCCATCCATGTTTTCTTCGGTCTCCCCTTCGTCCTTTTGACATTGCCTATATCAATAGTATCCATTCGTCGAACCGGTGTTTCCATAGATCTGCGTCGCACATGACCAAACTATCTTAGCTGATTTTCCCGCATCTTCTCCACATGTGCTACACCAACTTTTGCACGAATATCCTCATTTGGCACCTTATCTTTTCTAGTGTTGCCACACATCCAACGAAGCATTCGTATCTCCGCTACGTGTATTTTCTGTGTATGATGCTTTTTAGGAGCCCAACATTCTGTACCATATAATAAAATTGGTCGATTAGCGCTCCGATAAAACTTCTCTTTCAACCTTAACGGAAAGTTACAATCGCATAAAATTCCTGTTGCACTCCTCCATTTCAACCAGTCGGTCTGGATTCTTTGATTAATATCGCTATCGATCTACCCATCCTTTTGGATGATGGAACCTAGATATCTAAACCGATCGCTCGGTGATATCTCGTGCCCTTCCAGTGTTATACCAATGTGGTCTCGACTTCTCTGTTTGCTAAATTTGCAATGCATATATGTTGTCTTGGACCTGCTCAATCTGATTCCCGAGATTCCAACGTTTGCCTCTATAACTCCAATTTGGTATTAACCCCTGCTATCGTCTCATTTACGAGAACAATATCATCAGCGAATAGTATACACCAAGGTACCTCATCTTGGATAGTTCTAGTAAACTCATCCATTATGATGATAAACATGAATGGACTTATTGCAAATCCTTGGTGTAAACCAATTATAATTGGAAAATCACTCGTTAGGCCGCTGCAAGTTCTGACATTTGCCACTGCTCCATCGTACATATCCTTGATTACATCAATGTACTTGACGGGGACCCTCTTCTTCATCATTGTCCTCCATAATACCCCTCTAGGTATCTTGTCGTATGCTTTCTCTAAATCAATAAATATGATATGCAAATCTTTTCTCTCGAAAACTCTCGACAAGTTGACGAAGCAAATGAATAGTCTCTGTCGTCGATTGTCCAGGCATGAACCCAAACTGGTTCTCTATTATCTTAATATCTTTTCTTAACCTGTATTCAATCACTCTCTCCCAAAGTTTCTGGTGTGACACATAAATTTTATTCCACGGTAGTTTGAGCAATTTTGAATGTCACCATTGTTCTTGTAGATAGGTATAAGGGTATTTTTCCTCCACTTATTTGACATCTTTTTGGTTTGCCAAATCTTATTACACAGATATGTCAGCCATTTAACGTCTATTTCTCCTAAGTATCTCCAAATCTCGATAGGAATCACATCTGAATCAACCGTTTTTCTTGATCTCATTTTTTTCAAAGGCTCTTTAGCCTCTAGTATTCTTATTTTACGCATGAAATCACGGTTTATATCTTGAGACTGAATGACAAGCTCATCCAAATTCTTAATAAAGCTCTCATTAAACAATTTATCAAAATTTTCTTTCCATCTTTCCTTGATATTCTCATTTTGAACTAAAACTTTTCGATCTTCATTTTTGACACATTTCACTGCACATAAGTCTCTGTTCTTCTTTTCCCGCATCCGAGCAATCCAGTATATATCATTTTCAGCTTCTTAGTGTCCAACTTCTCGTACACCTCCTTATAGATCTTATCTTTAGTTTCCTGAACAGCTTTCTTAACTCCTTTTTTAACCATTTTATACTTCTCAAATATCTCCGTATCTCTGCCTTTCTTCAAATTTTTATAAGAATCTCTCTTCATTTTAATAGCAGTCTTTACTACTTCATTCCATCATGATGTGTCTTTAGATGGTGGAGCACCACCTCTCGACTCACCAAGTAGATCTTTATCTACCCTCTTGATACAACTAGTCATCTTGTTCCATATTCTGTTTGAATCATCTTCACTGCCAATCCGCCTCTTGAACTACACGATCTATAAAAGTCTTTTGGTTATCTTCTTTCAGTCGCCGCTACTTAATTCTGAGTTCTACCTTACGTCTAAGCTTCCTAGATTCATTTCTAAATCGAAAATTTAGAATTAAAAGTCTATGTTGAGTGGTTACACTTTCACCTGGCACTACCTTACAGTCGATGCAACAAGCTCTATCTATCCTTCTCGTCAGAAAAAAGTCTATTTGACCTGCATTTGATCCGCTCCTAAAGGTGATAAGGTGAGACTCACTTTTCCTAAACCAAGTGTTTGCTAAGATCAAGTTATAAGACAAGGCAAAATCTAGAATTGAGCTACCTGCTTCATTTCTTTGTCCAAAACCAAAACCTCCATGGATAGTATCAAACCCATTTCGACTAGTACCTACATGTCCATTGAGATCACCACCAATAAATAACTTCTCTCCACTAGGTATCCTTTACACCATCTCGTCTAAATCCTCCCAGAATAGACGCTTACTAACGTCATCAAGACTTATCTGCGGTGCATAAGCACTAATAATATTAAGAATTTTCCTACCTAGAATAAACTTAACCGGTAAAATTCTATCACCTTTTCTCCTGATCTCAACTACATTCTCAAGCAACCGTCTATCTATGATTACGCCTACCCTATTACGATTTTTATCTTTACCCGTATACCAAAGTTTATAACCCCAATGCTCTGACTCTGCCCTTTTCACCTACCCACTTAGTTTCTTGTAAACACATAATAGCAACTTTCCTCCTAATCATCACCTCCACTAATTCTGTTAGTCTACCCGTAAGGGAACCTATATTCTAAGAATCTAGACGGATCCTATGAAATCCTTGCTTATTTGTCACTACACCCGGGGTCCAATATAGCGCGCCGCTTCCGGACGAGGACCTAGAAGCCCTTGCATATTTAACACTATACCCGGGATCCGATGTAGCGCGTCGCTGAGTAGGGGACGCTCCAACGATATTCTTATTGTGCTTCATGTCATAGAATGTGACAGTTTTACTTTGGCTGTCACAAACCTACCACAACCCTCACCCTTTCTCATCCGGACTTGGGACTGGCAACAGTGGGTTTACTTATTTGTTGAATCCAGTATTTTGATTATATGACGTAGATTTTAGTTTGGGTCTTATCTGTATGATCATCATATTGAACAAAAGATACCTAGCCATTTGATAAACCTTCAGTTAATCAGGATATGCATAGCAAAAAATTGTCCAGACTTAGAACCACAAAATATCCCCCGCTTATGTAATTTCCAGATGTTTAAGAAAGAAACTGCAATAGCATTTCATTCTTCATTTTGGGCATTAGCTTTCCCGAGCCTTAGATTTCCAATTTAGAAATTGTATGTGCATGCGCGCGCGTGCTTGTGTGGGCTTGCGCCTGCTCGTGCATGTGTGTTGGGCGTGGACATGGGCGTGGGCGTGCCTATGATGTATGCCATTGAAAGTTATATAAACACTTGGGGTATTCTATTGCTTGTAAAGGCGCTTAATTTAGAATTCTTTCCTTTGTTCAGCTAGGTATAGAAAAACTTTAATAGGGGACTTAATTAATCTAGGTTAATAGGTCTTAGCAATACTAAGATGTGAAAGGATTTTAAATTTATTGGTTTTGGAAATCCCAAAGTCTATGTTTTGTAGAGCCTACATATATCTAATCTGATCGAAGTTGATGAAAGTGATCAGTAGAGTAGTTCGGTAAGCGGGTTGAAGTGTCATTTTTGTCACCCAATGAATGTAGATAGGGTTTATAGCCTTTCTTTTTGTTTTTTTAAAATGTGGGAGACATGTCTGGTTTGACCCAACAGATCTTCCGATATATCACCTACCATGTTTTTCACATGAGTTATAATAGTTTTCATTCATTTCTTTTTATCAGTACATTTATTGATTATAAATCTGTCATATGTTATCTACGAACCCTGTGGCTGATACCATTGTTTCATTGCATGATAAGGACATTCATTTTTTGAAGTTTTCACATTTATGTTGTATCATTGTAGTAGATGACAATCAGGCAACTACATATGTGTTTAACTTTACACTCTGCAAATTATTTAAATAGAAAACACAACAAAATATATATGAGATGCACATCTTTCATTTGGTAAGGTGGTTGTTAATTACTTC
This sequence comes from Agapanthus africanus, assembly GCA_030015575.1. NCBI lineage: Eukaryota > Viridiplantae > Streptophyta > Magnoliopsida > Asparagales > Amaryllidaceae > Agapanthus > Agapanthus africanus. Next base: position 583,232,458 of record JASDDO010000016.1, on the reverse strand, counting down.
CTGTCAATGATATTCACCATTTGGCATGGGTTTCTTGAAATTTGTCATGTAGAGCCTTGGTCTGTGATAAAGCCGACTTCTCTCTAAAATCCTTCTTTCTCTCTTCCTTTTCTATAGATTTGGACAACATTTATCGGTCTTTGTTTAAGTATATTCCTCAACTGAAAAGGTCCTTTAACTTGTACCTTTTGATACCATAAAAAAAAACTGATCCTGTTATTTATTATTATTTTTTCACTCGACTGTCAATATCTATATTGAATGAATCTTCAAAATTTTACTCAGGAGATGGGAGAGATGATAAAATATGATAATACACTGCCTCGATTGATAAAACTACAATATGTTTTCTACAGTTATTGCAATGATTGCGCACCCATTAAGGTAGCTTTTCATCTTTGCCATAACCAAAACTTGTCTCACCTATGTCTCTCTCCATTGCCAGTGTCACTCGAACCATCTCTAGCACAATCATCCACTTATTTTCTTGCCCATCCTATAAAGGCTATTTAATCGAGATGGTGCTACATTCGCTCTAGCTACATGCAAAACCGATCCCCAATTTTGCCCATGTCTCCCCTGATGCTAACAAGGCTTTCTTGATCTCAGATTATGAGTCGCCCCTTGATACAACAATTCTATCTCTATCAACTGTCTCCGTATTATACATAGTTGACTTTGCTGCAAATATGGCTCAGGACATTCGTTGGCCTTCACCATCAACTTGTAAAGATTGAGCCTTGAAGTGAGAAAGATGCAAGACATCTGGCTTAGTTATGAAGCGAAGGAAGTGAAATTGATGGTTGACTTTTTTTGGGTTTAATCCCGAAAGTTATTAATAGATATAGGAAAATATTATTATACCATTTATATAATGATGTTTAGTCATTGGAGTCTTTTCTTCATCCAGGATATGTTAAAGTAGACTTCAATCAGTGGCCTAGGTATTTGAGTTTTATAATTGCATCGATTATGGAATTCCAAGAGAAATCAGCAGTGCGCTATGGCGTTCTAAGAGTTCTTCCTTGCAAGGCCTATATAAAGGCTGCATGCTGTTTGGAAAAACAGGGACCAGTGATTAATAAAGTTTATGATAATGGTGAAGACTGAGGGCTTCTTGTTGTTACCTCTTATCTTTTATATATTTTTATCCCCCCTTTTCCTCTCTTTTTCTAGCCCACAATCCTCTCCCGACCCTTAGCAGGTGTTGAGTTTAAATTCTGCTGTAAATATTGAGTCCCTTACCCCTCCAACACAACATGCATAGGAGATTGACATGCTGTAGTTATAATCTCATACATACTATGTGCATTACATATAATATGACTGTTTTCTTATACATTTGTGTGTTTGAATATGTGCAGTGGGCTGGCATTGCCACATGAGAATTTTGATTTGAGTTCATTCTTATACCACGGTGTTGGAGATTGGAAAGAGGTATCGATTTACCATGTTGTTTCCTCATCCAACTTCTACTGTTATGTCTATGATATATTAGCATGAGTATTGAGATGTAAACAGCTATCTTTATCAAGGGCTACTGGGATATTCTTTATTTCTTGTTTACTATATACTGCAAGAAATGTATCATAATGTTTTTGCTCAGACGTCCCCTTTTACTGGCAACACTTTAGATAGTTCACTTTTGTTTACATTGAGACAAAAACATACACAAAACACGAGATATATAGCTTAAATGATCTACAACAAACACATAAAATAGATGTGTAAAAAAATATATGGTCTGAATATATATATATATAGAGAGGAGTTCTCCATTGCAAACCGGTCCGCATTTTAAAAAAAACGGAAACTCTCAATCTACGACATATTTTAACTATCCGATCCGTTCAAGTTGGTCACCCTATCCTCAAATGTATGTGTATAAAAAATCAAAGGATTTAAAGTTCTCTAGCCTATGCATCGGACGAAGTTTATGTTACATTATCGAAAGACGTTCATTTTTGCACCCATCAATGCATTGATTAGAGGTCTTCAAATCCTTCAATTTTTCATACACATACATTTGAGGATAGGATGATCGACTTGAACGGACCGGATCGTTAAAATATGTCGTAGATCGAGAGTTCCCGTTTTTAAAAAAAAGCGGACCGGTTTGCAATGGAGCATATATATATATATATATATATATATATATATATATATATATATATCGGATTCTTATAGTGGTGGAAAAATCTGACCATCATCCATCAATCAAAATGACGACCGCCTCCATAATTCTTGTTCTACATATCAATCGGCATGTGTACAGATTTTTTGATGATTTAGACATTTCCAAGGTATGGATATCACGGCCGCAAAATGGATGGTTGTTAAAGCATCGTAAAAGTTGCATAACCTTTATGCATGATTTACAACCCTCTAAATCGTCTATTTTTTTACACATACATATTTTGACATGTAGAACATGATGCAAAAATTCGATCGTCGATCCAACGGTCGGATTTTTTCATCTTACTTTAAGAATCTCATCTCACCCTATCGCTATAACCCGCCCCGCCCCCCGCCCCAAAAAAACATTAAAAAATGATCGAGTTGTGTCAAATGTTCTTTCTACAGGTAAATTGTTGATTTTACCATCACTTGATGCGTGCTTGAAAAATAGCAAAATTGCATCGATTATTTGCACAATCATTTTAGAGCATGTAGATCATGATGGACATTGTGGATCTCCATTTTGATTGTGCATCATAGGATTTTATGTCGACTCCTTAGGTTGAGTTACCTTTGAGCCACATTCCCCATATGCTATATAAGTTCTATTATTACTGGAATTGGATCTGGTAGATCTGTTCAAACTTGTAAAGGCAATATAACCCAAAGTCTATAAATACTTTCATATCATGGTCTGCAATTCAAGAGCTTCATATCCATCTGGTACATTTGGCAATATTGGCAAAGTATACCAGTCTGTCAATAAATAGGTTCCTGTTCGAATATTGTCAGTACATGTGCCGTCTGCTATTAAAAAAAAGGTACAAAATTTTAAAACATAAATTAAGAAAATCGGATGGATATGGGGAGATTATGAGATTCCTATCACCAAACGTGTGGTACCGCTTTGGTTTCGGTACTACCGGATCAGGTTGAATAATACTTTGATTGGCGGGCTCAGCCAAATCCCTACTTTAGCATCTATGAAGCCCTTCTACTCCAGAATAACAAATTTTCTTTCAAGAACATCGTGAATTGAAAATACTTCAATTTCTACAGAGCTCTAACATGGTACTCTTTGTTGCTCCTTTTGCCGATTCGGATGCACCATGAATGGGGCCACTTAATAAGGAAAATAGAATTCCTATTGGGTTCTGTGAGAATCAAATGGCTTAAGCTAAAGGATTATACAAACTCAATAACATAAACCTGTTCGATCTTGTTCAAGACCTGAAAATAATGGGTAGCATAAGAAATTCTGAACTGAAAAACCTGCTAATTTATTTATTAATCCATGAATGTAGGTAAGCATTTGCTGACATTCGCCCAACATCTGAAAACCCATACCAATATTTAATAGTTTATTTATACATATAATTTAAAGTGTATTTGTTCCGATGATCTTACTTGCAGTTAAATTGATGGTAAATTTCCAAGCTTACTAATTTCTATTTCATGTGTATGTGCAGGTCGCTCGACTTTGATCGGATTCTTCTTGGACTGGTCTAGGCTGTTCCATTTTTGGTGTGGTTTTTAGTTTTTGGTTCAAATCTGTAGATATATAAAGGCTATGTACAGTTTCGTGTGACTCGGGCTTGTTTTAAGTACTCTGGGATATTGGAAGTTGCCTAAAAATCTTCGGTGAAGTTTTCTTTTAAACAGTCAAGAATTAGCCTCTCCTGAAAGTTCTAAATGGCGATGCTTTGGTTATGCAAGAGTTATGATTTAAGGTGAAGTCGCACCTTTCTGGAGCCCCCCCCCCCCCCCCCCCCCAACCCCACACACACAGTGTATGTGGATGAAATGGAGCTTGTCAAGTTTGATGTATCGTTTTCATGAAATTCGAGTTATTCTAGCTAAACTACATACTAAAGCTAGGTGTTAGTGTCCCATTTCGCGTGTTATTTCAGAGGTTTTATGGCAATATTTGACTTGCAATTAGAGCTATATCCCTCATTAGTTTTTTATTTTATTTAGTTAAAACGGAAGCTCGGAGGCCCTCGTGTCTCATACAGGTCCAAGTTTTACACATCATCATCTAGAGTATATACATGTTTTGGTATTTTGTTTTTGGTTAGCGGTTGGATGGTTTGGTTTCTTTTGGCATGGGATTTGTTTCCCAATTGTTGATTTTGGCATGTATGGGACCTGATCCCCGGACTGGACCGTACTTTCTAGTTGTCGCTTTCATTCTCCTGCGGTTTATTTTGTTGTTTTGTTAATACATCCCTCCTTAGTTGAGACTAATATATCTCAGTTCCAGTTCTCAAATAAGCATTGTGCTAACTTTTACATGATTTGGATATGTACTTGGACTTGGAATTACTATTGGGAAAGTGCGTTGGGGTTCGGGTTGAGGATCCAATAGCTTCCCACTATCCAAATAGCAATAAGAGCAGGAGTTGGGAGATGGTGAATTAGAAATCTACCAAATCGTTTTGGATGACGAAGAGGAGGGATATCTTTGAATGTTTTCTGCTACCGATGAGCGATGGTTTTGATGGAACTGGGACCGACCAGAAATTCTCATCTTGCCGCTTCCTGAGATTTTATTTTATGTACGAAAACAAAATTGCAAGAACATCTTTTTGGTTGCGGAATCAAAACACGTGAAGATGAAGATGCGGATATGCTCTTATATAGAAATATTGACCTTAGTTGAAAAAGGGCGAGGGTGTGAGAGAAAGAGAATGAGGAGGCGGAGCGAGCGATGTGCATATATAAAAGGTGAGGGCTCTACGGTATTGCCTTCCTGGGAATATGAAAGAGATGAGGAATAATTGAAAATTCTTTTCCCCTTCTAAACTGAAGCTGGTAGAAAATGGAATGACTTCACTATTTTTTTTATTTTATTTTTACCAAATGGTTTCTTTAATTTTTATTTTTTATTTTTTGAACCGGCATGTAAAACTAACCCATGCACACAACACGATCATGAACACAGCACGAACAAGCGCGCGCGCACGCACACACTCAGGGGATTCATGAATTTGCCTCGCACTCTTCCCAAGAGGGAAACTGCCATACCAACTGAACTATTGCTCATGAGTAAACTTCATGGGTAAAGTCTTCTTTTTTGAAACAAGGAATGTTTATATACATGATAGCTTAGACATAAATTAAGCTATGTAAGGTTTGGCCCATAAATATAAATACAGCATAATGCAATGATATCTGTAACAATGCTAAATGAATACCTGCACTTACTTAATCCTTCTTTTTGGAGGGGGTAATCTTAAGACACATTAACCCAATTAATCAACCTTTTACTTAAAACCAGATGACAATTTTGTAAATCATGCCCATAATATCTATCCACTATAATAGTGCAGAAGGAATGGGGATTTTTTCTTTTGAAATTGGTTCTTGACCTGAATTTTCTATTCTTCAAGAAAATTCAATAAGAAAATATAAAAAGTCCATCCAATATTCATAATTGCAATCAATTCTATCGCTTCTTATAAAAAAAGCTAACCAAACATCACTTAAAACTACCTATACCATAGTTTTTAATGAAAAATAAAAAAACATAAATAAAGTCATTGAAATTTAACATGCAAATTACTAGTTTAGTTAGAACTAGAAAAATAATTTTAGATGCCAAAATCACATTCCAGAATATGTGCATATAGAAAATACGAAAACAATTTACAAGGTTGTCATTTTTCAGGTATTTAGTATCAACTTCACGAATATTGTATCCATCATAAAACGTTTGGCAGTTGGAAAGTGAAAGAAAAGCAAGAAAGCGGTAAGAAAGTGAAGTGGAAGGAAAATGTGAAGAAGAAAATATTTATTCTTGTTTGTTTTGTTAAAATGAAAATGAGAAAGAAGCTGAATTGGTACTGCCAATTGAAAATTGTCAGGATTGGGGTTGGTCGGTACTGGTGCAAAGAAGACACCGCAAATGCCGATGATGGCATAGGCCGTCTGTGAGGTTTAAACGGCATCGAGGATACTCATGGTTAAGCCGAGGAAAGAATGATGAAGGTTTGAAGAAGAAGAAGAATGGTTGAGGTAAGATTTATATAGACATGCTGAATTAAAATTATGCTAATAAGAGATTGTTTAGAATTAATATGATACCAATAAAAGATTGTTTATGACTGAAATAATAGCTCAAGTGTTTGTAGGTTAGATTCTAAAATATTAACCCATGGGTTTAAATCCTACTGCACTTATTATTATTTTTTTTTTCAATTTATTTTATTTAGCGTTTTTTAACTATAATCTAAAACACCTTAAGGGTATGCTTGATAGAAGGCAACTAGACGGTAACCCTAAATTTCCATGAAATATTACCATATTTGTTTATGTGTAAAAAAATATTCTCGGGTATTAGGATTGCCATGGTCATTAAATGACCGGATTTTATGGGAATCATATTCTTTTCAGAACATGTGTCTATTTTTTATTATCATGAAATATTACCATGCTTGTTTTCTGTGAGTGATTTTTCCTTCTTTTTTAAAAAAAAAAGTATGCCATGTCTATCAATCAATTTTGGTACACGTGGCTTATAAATTCTTTTTCTTATAATTTCGAATTGTTCCAAAATCTTTTTTTTAATAAAAATTTGAATGAAAGTCCTAAAAAATTTATATTAAAAGTCTTTAAAATTATTTATTATCATAACTTAAAAGATTTTAAAAATCCTTATTATTTTCACAAGAAGTTTTTCCAAAATATTCTCAAAGTAGGAAATCAATGTCCATCGCAGGTGCAATAAGTTGATGGTGTGGACCTTTTTCGAATGAATAATTTTCTTTTTTTAATAATATGTTATTTGAATTAAATGTGAGAGCGTCATCACGCACTTCTCAATTTTTCGTAATTGCTAGCCTTTTCGCATGTGAGATGCATTTGATTAAATTATAAGATATCTAAAAAATAAACGGGCTGTTGATTTTGCAATTTAAATATATATGGTTTAATTTGTTATTAATTTATTACTAACAGCTTAAAAGATTTGAGTAGATTTCAGAAGGTTGTGAAGATTTTTTAAAAATATTTTAAAATTTTTGTATAGGACATCTTTAATTCTTTGAATTCGTGGATGAACATAGGTTTCATACTTTTATAACTATAGAAGTTCCTGATAACCAATTAACCATAGTAATATCTAAAATTTGTTGTTTAAAACAATTTTTATTATGCTTTTACAGTTTTTTTTCTAAAAGATCTTCATTTATCAAAAAATTCGATGATGTGAACCGGTTTATAGAATCAAGAAATTCTCTTTTTTTTGAATATTTAATTTGAATTAAATATAAAATCGTCATGTACCCCCGGTCCTAGTTTTATAGTTATAATAGTATACATATTTATATGAATTTGTATTACAGGAACATTTTTTGTGATCATTGGATGTAACCGGTTACTATATGTCGCATTGTAGCTCATCCTTATTTAAATTAAAATAGAAAAAATATTAACTAATTTATCCTCTACTTTAACCCAGAAAACAGTTGAATATTATGGAACCAATCTACTATTTTTAACTTAATTAAAAAGATATCATGTAAATTAAACAACTAATTTAACTTGAGCCCATTAGTTTGGATGAGTTTGGACCCAATCTATTGGTAACTTGGCCCAAAAGTAGACACAAACAAGAACGACCATTTTGTTTTCGTGTTTTGGAATCGGCTATATGAATTTTTGTCTCTCATTCAACTCTTTCGAGGACTATCTAATTAAATCCGGTTAGAAATATAATAAGTGAGTTAGTTTCCCAACCTTATCTTATAAATAAGATACTAAATTAGGAAAATATTAACGGTAACATATCACAAACATACAAATCTCCCTTCCTCCAATCCCAAAATCCATAAGGATAAGGATTATCTCACTCTTAATGGTTTTTGCTCTAAGTTTCTCTGATCAATCAAGATACAAGATTTCTGCTTCTAATGGCGAAACACTCGTGGCCTGTAATTCAAAAGAAAGAGAAGAAGGGTGCACAATTTCTTGCGACAATTACGGTTAACGGAAGTTCAGGTCCGCTTCGGTTTCTTGTTTTCGAGAAGGAACGTGTTGGTAATGTGATTCAAAAAGTTTTGGAGAAGCATGATAAAGAAAGAAGGTTACCCGTTCTTGGATCAGATGCTAGTAAATGCAGCTTGTTATGCGTCAACTCGGGATATGACGGTAAGGTTTTCATCTCTTCTTTAGATCCAATGATCTTTTAGTTTAGTTTATATGCATTCATATCAGTGTTAAAATTGTAGTTAATTGGTATAAACTGGTGGTATACCGGTCTCGTGCAAATATTGGTATGCATCGTATATTAGTCGATACCGACACGTATGGTAGTACCAGTGAAGTATTGGTTTATATGGTATGTCAGTTGATACCAATTATTCGTATATATCATATATCGGTCAATGTCGACAGATATACCGTACTAAATCCGAGTATTGTTGACCAATATTGTTATATTCGTTAGATCAGTTGATAACGACAAGTATACCATTACTGGTGAAGTATTGTTATATATGGCGTATTAGTCTATACCGCTTGGTGTAATAGCATTTGTCCAGTATTGGTCTATTGGTTAACAAGTCCAGTTAGTTGTTAAGGCTATAGTTCACTAAATTGCTATGAATTAGGATTGATTTTATTGGAGGAGACGGTCTTAAACAATGTATCATAGATAAAATTTTCATCCAACCGATCCCAAAAATTTGGGACATAGGCTCTCCTTGTTTGTAAATTATAAGCATTCATATTGATTTTGTTTGAGTAACTGCCTCTGTTTTGTGGTTTTCGAAATTGTAGCTTTGAGAACTTGGGACCCGATTGGATTGTGCGGGTGTCGTAGCTTTATCCTTTGCAAGGAGGCGAAAGAAGATGACGCGAAGATTAATAGTGCTGGTTCAGAGAAGAGTCGTAAAGGGAGCGGACGATTGAAGAGGCTGCTTATCAATTCTCTCTGCTTCATTCGGCCTTCGAACTGACAAGCAATTAAAAGTTACGATAGTTTTACGAAAACATGGATCTTTTGTACCCTTTTTTTTGATGGCTTATACACACTTCTTGCAATGCCATGATTGATTTCCTATGGCTTAATTTTTTGTTCATATGCCTTTTGGCTAACCAAAATATATATATTGTTAAAGTTCATTTGTTGATGGGTCTGCTTCTAACTTTGATTATTGTATATAAACCACAAGGAAATTAATTAGAATTATACTAATCTGTCACCGAGTCTTTCTCTTGCCATTTGAATCTGTTTACCCTTTGTGCATCAATATTCTTATCTTCAATATATAATGCAAATACTCTAGGTTAGAAGTCCACCCTTCTCTTTTTTTTTCTAGAAAAATAGAAAAAAAAAATGAGAAAAATCCCCATCTCCTAAGCTGTCACGCCCCGCTTCCCAGTGTACGGGCAGAGGACGCGACGAGCCCGCTACGTATTTACTTAGAAGTAAACACGCTAAGCGTAAGCAATATAAAGTGAAATACACAAGAGACAAGATATAAATGAACAGCAACTTTATTTATTTAACATTTTTTTACAATACCACTGAAATGAAAATACATAGAATGAAAGAAATGCCTAAATAATGACATAACAGAAATGTAAATGAGATGTACAAGTGACTAGTGCTCTTGGTCGAAAACTAGCTGATCCAAATTCTCGCTGGTGGGCTCTATCTCCAGAAGGTCCGATTCACCTGACAACATTCCAAAGAAAGAAGAAAAGGAATGTCGTCAGCGAACAATCGCTCGGTAAGCCCCGAAGGTGAGTAGAGATAGAAGAGAGAGAGAGAGAGAGAGAGAGTATATCTTATAATGTTTGATTATATTGTTGCGCTGTTGTTTGTAGCTTGGTACAGAAAATTCCAGTGTATACGAGAGGAGCCCCACTTACACCGGAGACTTTGGTAACCTGTAGTACAAGGCTCCGTCGATAATACCACGGAACAACGGTATGGATGTAATTACGTTTTAAGTGATCATCTCGTACCACCTTTAACATGTTCCATAGCAGTCTACCCCTTTATAACCCCGTAGTGTTTATGTATTGATTGCATAGATTGCATTGTTTTGTCTTGTATTATAAATTGTATAGATGGGTGGCTTGTCGAGACCATGATATCAGTAATGGAACGGATATAATGGATGAACATGTAAATGGAGTATATCCATGATTCGGTTCAGTCAAGTTGTATAGATTGAATAGATTGAATAAATTGAGTATATGCATTCATATTGAATTGTGGTTTCATACTTGAATCACATTCAAGTCGGATTGATTATATTTAGACTCAGTCTGAGTCGGACAATTAGAAAAGAAATTGAAGTTCTGAATTAGGATTTTGATGTTATCGGTAACTGCTGCACATGGACGGCAGGATTTATGTTTTTTCCAAGACAATTACCGTATTGATAATACCGTTTGTTAGGTTGTCTACCATAGTCAGGCAAGCACTCATATCTCCGGCTCCCTGAGGCTCAAGAGACCGGTCCCGCTTAAACCTATGTTTTCTAGGGTCCTTATTGTAATTTAGTATAACTTGATGGGTTTTATGTAAAAATAGTTTGGCATAATTTCAAAATACGCCTCAAGTATTTAATTATCGTTTTTAAAGTTTTCATAAATGTATATTTTATAAATGTGAAATTTCTAATGAGTAAAACCTAGTTTTCATAGTATATGGTATTTATTTATAATATGTATATTGTTTTGAATTATCATTGTGGTTTCATATAATATTTGAATTCTTTTCTTGAGTTTTGGAAACATGGAATAATATATATATTTAAAATTAGTTTTTTGGTAATATTTATATATACATATTTAATGAAAATAAATTTATTTATTTTCTTGTAAAAATCTCATTTTCTAAAGAAAAATATATAAAAATTCTATTGAGATCGAATGCTCCTTGCGGAGGTCTGCATCTCACTCTACTATGCCCAAGGATGTGCGATAATCCGCACCATCTCAAACGGGGTCCCAAAAATGGGTTGTAGAGCCTCAATTGTATGGAAAGTTAAATACACCTTTTAAAGAAAACGGTTTTATAAGTTAAAGAAATTTATTTGTAAAGTTGTATTTTTTCGAATCTATGTTCCCGAATATAATCGTGCTATGTTAGAGATGTGTTTTATGATGAGGTAGGTCATTACCTCGTGAGTTTTTCTAGGGTAATACGGTTAAAAGGTATAAGCATATCGAAATGAAATATGAAGGCATTTTAATGTAAAAGTGAAATAGAACTTGCTACGGGTATTATTTTGATATCAAATTTGTTCTATTGTCTTTGTTAGTGATTACTAAATGAGATATCAAAATTTATAGGTTTGTTAATAAGAAAAAGTTGTATTTTTTAAAACAAAAGAGAATCGGAAACCGGATGACTCCGCTTCCGACACGTTTTTAAGAATGAAAAGTTTGAGAATAGAAAAAGAGAGAGAGAAGAGAGACCTACCAGCTTGGGGTCAAGAGGAGAGAGAGAGGGTCCTGAAGAAAGTTTCGGAACGTCGTTTAGTCGTCGGAAACTTCTTGGGTCGTCGCCGGAATTTCGTCGGAGTTTCGCCCTTCGTTAACTGCACTTGCACACTATGAGAACTTGGAAATTTCTTGAGAGTTTTGGCAGAGAATTATGAGTGAGGAGTGGTGAAATGAGGGTGGTATTTATAGGAAAAACAAGGGTTTAGTGTAGTGAATAAGTGTATTAAAATTTATAATAAAATAGGTTTAATCGTGAATTTTATTGTGCTCTGTAAATGTGCAGAGTAAACAAATAATACTGGAGTTATGGGGCGAGGGCAAAAGAAAAAATTAGGGTTTGGGCCAAGGAAAACCGGCGCCTCCGGCCGTGTTGGGTTTACCTAGCACCTCATCAAGGGTTTAGAAACATCACATATGCCAAAATCAAATTTTTAAGATGCTAAGTGAACTTGACAAGAATCATAACTAGAAATTTAGGGTTTCATTCAACTAAGCATCACATGCAAATGAAAAACTATCACTAAGGGTAGAGATTACAACCTTTGTAGACCTCCCTTGGTGACTCCTTGACACTATGAGAGTTTGTAACGGATCGATGGAAGCCTTCCTAGTCCACAAAGATCATCCTGAAGTCCCTTTGCCCAAAACTCCTTGCTTTACTTGATATGTGAATGAAGTAGAGCAAACACCCTACACAAATGGGCTAGATGTGTGTAGTATGATGATGTGGTTTGTATTCTACAATCAAAACCCTTTCTTTTTTATCAACTTCACTCAAAGAAAATTTCAAGAGAGGAAGAAGAAAATGGTGGCTAAGCTTGAGCTCAAAAGAAAATGATATGAGTGAATTATTGAAATGAGAAAGAATAACCCATATTAATCCTTCTCACTTCAACCATAGTTAGTAATTACTTAGATATTTACTTATTGAGTTAAATTCCAAAGGAGAATTAACTCATGGTTAAAAGTTAGGTGAAGTTTAGTCAAAGATGATAAACATCAACCATGAGTGAATTATCCTTTCTATTTACTCAAAATGATAAATATATATATGTAATTACTACAATATGAGTCTTGCATTGCCACCAAATATGTATCAACAACCATGATACAATGTATGTATGTATGTGTCCATGCACATCATCATGCGCATACATGCATGCATACAAAAATAGAAAAAGGGTTTAATTAAAGAATTAATATAAAAGTCATTTGTTAAATCAACACTTGATTTTGCAAACCGGTCATATCACATACGACCCGACCAATAGAAAATGCCCGATTAATGTACGGTATCACATATCCGTATTTAATCGGGTCCCCGCGCATATCTCATATGCACACCACATCTTTTCGCCTGAGCCAGGAAACTTCATTGTGGGACTCTAAGACTCGTCAATACGCCGGCAGTAAGTGATGATCATATCAAACACCCACAAGCCGCAAGCGGACAGCTAAACGTAACGGCCACCCGGGTATTGAGCGATCAGAAGAAAACCAGCGAAACTGTCAAAACTCCCGTCGAGTCAACTGGCAACACTTACCGTACAGTCCGGTCTCCTCGTCAGATATGTTGCATATCGAGTCTAGGGATGGAATCGTCGACTCCAATAACTCAATAAGTCATGCTGGTGTATGGCTCATAACAGATCGAGAAACTAATGATAACGCTTATCAGTAAATCTCAGTAGCCCTAGCCAAGGACTTTCTGTTATAGCCAATCGAGCATAGCACAACATCAACCCCCAATACCGGGAGAGACGAGACCCCTCCTATCGCTCATCGCCTCCATGTGCCTCGGGACTGTACCTAAAGTCCACCTGTTTGCACGACTCAGTAGAGCCGTGGTAGGGTGGATATCAAATTACAGTGGGAGGACACACAAGACTCTATGACAATCTTGGGTCTACAGACTAACATGAACCAGTGTCACCTGAGAACTGCTATCCGACGATAGATATAATACCATATAGGAGTTCTCTGTGAGTCCGTTCAGTGTACCCAATCTCCACTGAGCACCCGCATACAATCTTTGGTGTCACCTCACCAGATGGATATGGGATCATCCACCGCCTATCATATGGGACAAGAATAGTATACGCTAGTCTACTCTGGAATATCGATGCCCCGTCTCGATACACCCACGACTAGGAACAGTTTAAGGATATGCTTATAAACTACACATGCCCCACTAGTATGATCCGCATCATAGTCACAGTAGTCAAGCAAATATCTTTAGGGCTTTATCAACATGTGCAAATGAATAAACGCATGATCAAATCAACATGTCAAGATAAAGTAAACCAGATAGCATACTATCATGTTGAGCGAGAAAGTCATCTAAATCCATATATACATGTCCAAGCATCCACTATACATATAATGGCCTCTAGGGCATACATATATCTAACAGGCCGAACAGTAGATCTCACCGGTCTATTCATGGGGTTGGGGGCTCGGATTCGTGCCACGTGTCCCTGATGGTCTGAATACTAATTTGCACCTGTTTATTTTAAGTGTGACTCTTCAGTTTACGTGTTGTGCACGTGTAATTTTGAATGTCAAAGAATAATTTATAACCGCAATCAAGAACAGCGTCGCTTGGTAGCTAGCCGATGAGTACGGATCGGTCCACAGGGATTTTGTGAATTTCCTAATTGTTCTTACAAGTTAATTCCGATTGGTGTCGGATTGATTAAATCTAAAAACTAAAGTTTATCTAGATCTAAATCTTGCTAGGGTTAGGTTTAGCTTAAATTTGGAAATGCAAAGATTTCCTCACCGCTTTCTATACCCAAATTAAGATCTCTTTAGGGGTTATGGTAATTATTGATAAAGGGGATTAGTACCATCGGGAAGAAATGGCGTTTCTTCCTATAGGTTCTTGTCCTTCCTTTCTTAATCCTTACCCTAACCTCCATGGAAAACACGCTCAACCGGGCTTTTATACTACGGTATCACCGCTATCTCGTGGGATAGGGTGCCGTAGGGAGCGATGTGTGCATGTATGCATGGAGTCCTATAAAAACGTGTGATGGGTAAGAAAAGGGCAAGAGATCTTCATCTCTCAAGCCTTCCCCAAAGCTAACCCTAACAAGCGAGGAGACTACTCGCTCATTAGGGAATTGAAAAACATTTCTAAACTATCTATCTAGGCCAGAGAATAAAAGATCTAATTAGGGCAGATAAGAAATTACCTAGGGCAGATAATAAAATTCACTAGGGCAAGAATTGAAAACTTACTCTAATTTGAGGCTCTCTTCATTCATTGCAGAAAATTACAGATCTGAATTTTAGATATAAAATGAGGCACAAGAAGAGGCATGACCTAATACAAGTATTTGGGTCTCTATTTATAGGACATAGAAAACCTTAGGTT
This sequence comes from Agapanthus africanus, assembly GCA_030015575.1. NCBI lineage: Eukaryota > Viridiplantae > Streptophyta > Magnoliopsida > Asparagales > Amaryllidaceae > Agapanthus > Agapanthus africanus. The sequence continues at coordinate 583,217,436 of JASDDO010000016.1, read as the reverse complement.
TACAATCGCCGCATGTATGCTTTTACAAAATTTCCCCTAGGTAGATTAGTCAACGCGCCGCCAGCAGCTATGGAAAATTTCCGCCAATACGGGTAATGCACGGCCGCGGAACCGCGGCCATAGGCCAGGTTTGGCCGCGGTTCCACGGCCAAATGAAAGGCTTGAATGCTTCAATTTGCTGTGCTGGTTCTGGTTTTGTTTGTCTTCCTATTTCTTTGGTTGGTTCTTCAGAATATCTTCCATTTCTCTTCCAGATCTCCACAGTGAGTAATGTAGCGGACTTTTACCATTTGCTTCGTGTCGAAGTCTTAAACCTTGCGTTGCCTTGTCTTTTGTGAACCGACCTTCGTTTATTCTCCGACTGTAGGCTTGATCAAGATTATTCCATTTGTTGGTCGTAGTCTCACTTTTGTATCGTCTTTTGTCTTTTTCACTGTTTTTGTTCCGAGAACCTGTAACCTGTAACTATGTAGCAGAAATGGGTCAAAAGCACCTGTTTATTTGTAAAATGCATAAGAATAGAGAATATAATAATGCAAAATTACGGTATGAACAAATACCCCCAAACTTATCTTTTGCTCGTCCTCGAGCAAACCTAGTTTTATTCTTAACAAAATCCTAACATCACTTTCGCAAGGAAACGCGATTGCACTGAGCTCGTGCAATAAGCCGTTAAACCTCTAGGTGTCCCTAGTAAGAGGAGTGTTGTCTCCTGAGGGTTTTCAGCGGATACTACCCACAAAATCCTATCAATTTGGCCCATTGACTTTTATCCTCCAATCAGGTTTTCTAACAAGAAACTCTATTATTTTCGACTCATAAATTATTCACCCATATTCTTCACGCTTCCTTATCATTTAACTTAAGATTATATATGTTCTGCAGACCTACTTAGCTTTCGGCATCTTTTAAGTTTTCCTTCTAGGGTTCTATCTCAACTTAGGAATTTTATTATCTCTATTAAAAATATAAGTCTTATTCTTCATTCCTATCTCTTATCTAAATCCTAATCACATACCTCTACGTGTGTGTATATATCACCCCTACACTTGGAAATTCAATTCAAGCTATTATACTCTTGTCCATCGTCCAAAGTACTTCTTAATTGGTGAATTTTTAGATGAAACTGCTCACACATTCTTCATGCGACCGTTAATACTTCTTGAGGTACCAACGACCGATTACAAAATGTGTTTGCACATTAAGGCGTAATTCCTAGTCTTGTAATCCCTAAGGCTTTTACCAGTGACTCCCAAACCAGTTGGTCTAAGGCACTAGGTGATGAAGCACCCTCGCTAAATATTTTTTCTATTAATGCAGCCTCAAGTAATTACAAAAACCAGTGTTCATTTTTTTATTATCTCTTTATTCACACTTGTATTTTTATTTTATTTTTCTTTATACTAAGGACTTTAGACAAGAGCATTTCAAGGTCTCTTCTACTATTCCAACTTTCAAGGTTCGTGTTTGTGCAATTTGTAAGGTATATATTTTCAGAATTTAGACTTAAACTTAGGAATTATTTTTCAAACTTATACTTTAATAAAAATATCAATACTTTTCCCATTTTTTAACTTAGCCCAAAAAGTCAACTCGAAATTTGCCTATTTCTAAGTAAACTATAAGGACATATACTTTCTACCGTTAAATTTTAAGAAAGGTTATTTTTAGGGTTTTTAATTTACTAAGTCTAGGATCTAGTTGTTCCTAACTAGTTAACCTTTTTGTCAAACTCTAGTCAATTATGGCCAAAATTGAATACTTTAATTTTTATAATTTTTAAAATTTTCATTTTTTATAGGTTTTAAAATAAGTATGCAAATGCAAAAATATACACATGAATGCGAAGGAAGAAGGCTTACCGAGCACACCCCCAAACTTAAACTTGACAGTGTCCTCACCGTCATGCTACACCAAGAGGGTCAAAATGTCGGCACTCCCCTGTTTATTTATTTATAATTTTTTTAATTTTTTTTTAAAAGAAAAACAAAAAATATATATACAATAAGGTTCCCCCCAAACTTAAGTGAGACAGTATTTCCACTGTTTAAGCGTTAAAGTTCAGAGTTAGGGAGGAGAAAAATCAAACTATAGAAGGCCTTACACAGACCAAAAGTTAGCACCAACCATTCAAAAATCTTATCGTGGTAATGGTGGGGTTGGTGAAAGAATGGAGTGTAGAGAAAGGAGTTGAGAAACACATGAGACCGAATGGGAAGAAGAGTGGAATATGGTCTCGGTGGAGGAGAAGAATGACGGAAAAGAGAAAGAAGTGTAGTACGATCTTGAAGGTGTAAATCAAGTGAATAAATTAGCGCAACATATGATGACCGATGTGTTAAAAGCGATTGTGCTAATTTATCAACCCGTCGAGAAATGGGGTCAAATCCCTCAAGATTCGCAAGAAAACATGGGTACGTCGAACTTGGTAAACCCTCCATTGAAAATGGAAACGCGACGGATTCTTGCTCGGTCGGCACGATAGGAAGGACGAAAGGGAGTGATTTAGGGATAGTCTTAATCTCACCTAAGTAATCTGTCTCGAACTTGAAGGATTCCATCAATGGTTCAAAATGACTGTAAGCAACTTGGTCTGATGGTTCATCTGAAAATTCAAAGGACTCAAACTCGGGCGATGAGTCTTCAAAATCGTCCGAAAAAGTGAAGCACTCGTAATCGTTATCGTCTGTGAGAACTGTGTCAGATTCAAAGAGGTACGCACTAGTGGCGTCAAAACCGTTGTGATCAAACAGAAATTTTTCAAGCTCACAGTTCTCAAGCGTGATCTTTTGCGTGGTCAGAACGGCTGGAAGGAGGGGGGTTGATTTAGGAAGTATAACAGTTAAAGGTTCAGGAGGATGAATTGGAAAATCCGACACATCAAACAAAAATGGTTCATCCTCAATACTATCCTCAATACTCTTCTCAATACTATCCTCATAATTCTCCTCAAAATTTAGCTTATCCATGCCATTATCATCAAAATCAAGACGCATATGAAGTTCGGGAGAAACATTTAATGACTCGGGATGATGAATTGGAGATAAAATTTCAGTCAAATCTACGGGTTCATTATCCAAAATATTCCCGGCGTCAATATCCTCAATCAAGTGAAAATCAATTTTTTCAGACACCTCATCAAAAGCATGGATATTTATCAATTCAGGTTCTAGAGTAGAGGTGTAAAGTTCGAAAGGATTGGTGATGGTTTCACTCGAAGGGGACTCTTCACAATCTGGCAAATCAAGCGCTACAAAGTCGCACAACTCATTAACCGTTTTATTTTCAACTGGTGAATCATTTGGAACACTTGTTTGACATTCAAAACCGGAGTTGTGGGATTCAATAGAGTATGGGTAGGTTTGATTTGAAAGTGTGTACAGCTCACTCTCACCACTCAAATTCTCACTTTGTCCAACCGCCTCCTCATACATTGGAATTTTTGGAGCTAGTTAGAAACTAGCTACCGGTTCACTAGTGCCACGCCCCGCTTCCCAGAGGACGCTAGATTGGGCACGTGACATAGCCAACCATGCTACCTGTGGGTAGGAAGTATCCATCCACAGTCACATTACGGCTGTAGAGATATCAAGAACAAGATAAAACTATCTAAAACATGTCCATAATCCAGAATAACAGGAGTCAATAATAAATAAATGCGGAAGCAAATGATCCAATACAAATAACTGAAATGTATGTCCCATAATGCGGGCTCACATCAGGAAATAAATGCAGGAAATAAAACTAACTACTACTGAACTCGCAGCTCAGCCTGCTGGCTGAAGTACTCCTGCTCGGACTGCGACAGCGGCACAGAATCTGGGCCATGCAAAACCCAGACGTCAGCGTGTCATGTCATCAAGTAATATAATATGAACAGTGTAGCAGGCAATGTAATATAAACATGAATACAGCAAGAATAACAATAATATGAATCATACCAGTACAGGGTAGCGTGCAGTGGGTAAACTAAACTGTTCTATTAGGTTTTCTATTCTAAAGTTTTTGAAATCAAATTGAGTAATCCTCCATGTAACTCAAAGGATATGTCCCGTTAACCTCCGGGACCACGGATCAGGAATATGTGAACCAATAGTGGTTCTGTCCCGTTACCCCCCGGGACCACGGATCAGGAAAATGTAAGAGTCAAGAATGGCTCTGTCCCGTTACCCCCCGGGACCACGGATCAAGAAAATGTAAGAGTCACGAATGACTCTGTCCCGTTACCCCCCGGGACCACGGATCAAGTAATACCCTTTTAAGTTACACTTTAGTTTACACCTTTGATTTCCCCATACCCCCAAGTTATATATGTCAGGTCAGGTATTCAGTAATCAAGAAACTAATGCCAACACAGGATCAGGTAAACAGGTTTGTCTAGATAGATAACAGGAACGGTCCATGAGGACTAGATGTTATGTTTGTTGGCATTAGACACAAGATCAGGTAACAGGTAAAGCCATGGTACATCAGGTCAAGCCAGGTAATGTATAAAGGTGTCATGTCATGTCAAGAGTGTACGGTACCATGTCATGTCAAGTAGGAAGTGTAACAGGTCATGTCAGGAAGCACAAGATGTCATGTGGGTGCTCATAATCAACTAACATAAGCATGTGTATAAATAAACAAGCATGAGTACTATCAGAACAATAAACTGGAATATGTAATATGATATGCAAATAGATATAATTTCAAGGATATGGATACACAGTTATCGATTAGGGTTACATTTATAGTTCCAATATTAATTAGGATGCAATTTATTAAACATGGAGTGTTAATATCACATTATTATGTAGTAATGTGATCTATGGATGCAATTATATGTATCTTAAATGCGATGGATGCAAACGGGTATCCGAAAAGTTATAAAATTATAAAATGGTAATGTGGGATGTACAACTAAGAAATATGTGATATAAATATTGATATAATAATATTAATATGGATAGCATATTCAAAGCGATTAATAACTATAAAAGTGGTATTGATTAACTATGCACAAGAAAGTTCCGTTCAGAAATTCAGCGTCACCCTAATTTGTAAAATAGCTTAAAAATAACAAACGTTCTCCAAAAGGAACGCGTCTTATACCAAAACAAAGATAATTCAATAAGGTTTTCAGTTTTATAAGTATAAGCATCCCAGGTTGTCCCTACAAAAAGTTATGAACATTCGAAATTGAAAGTTTGCTGCTGGAATTTCCCTGGACAGCAGTTTGGAGACATTTTCATTTGCATTTTACGTTATTTAAACAATTTATTTTGCAAGTAAATATTTCATATAGTTATAGTATTCTGAGTTAGCTTCGTAACGAACTAAAGAACGTATACTAATGATTTTTCTATGATTTATAATGAATTTTATAAGATAAGGTGTACAGTAGATTTCAGATTTGTCATATCCGATTTTTCAACGACGTTTCATGTGTAAACTATAAGATTTTCAAATGTATAACATTATAAAATGAAGATTATAAACTAATTAAAGATAATAATAATAAATATTACGACGATATATATTTTAAATGATATGGTTGCAGTATAATGTAATCTAGTATGTCACAAGATAAGTTTTCATGATCTAGATTTAATATGATATAAACGGATGCAAACGGAACATCGAAACGTTATAAAATTAAACATGGTGCACTAGATTTAAACTATAGGTATGGTATTTATTTAAATAGGTATAAAATTAATTATATAGTATGTAGCAAGATTAACTTGCCTCGATGGGTCGCGAATCGGGAAAACGGAACGTTAACTGTCGGCGGGGAAAACTCGCGACGGGCGTACGGTTCACGGAATGAACCCAAACGACGAACAAAGGAACCACACGGGTTAGGGTACCTCGCTGGAACGTCGGGAAGCATCACCGGCACGACGGAATTCCGGCAACAAAAGAACAGTTAAAAAAAATGAGAAACGAGACATGAAGCAAGAAGAGAAAGAATAATAAAGAGAAGTACGAGAGAATATATGAGAGAGAGAGAAAGAAAGTGGAGAGAGAGAGAGAGCTGCAGGTGGGAGCCTACGGAATTAAAAGGAACGCGATTGGCTAAAGGGGAATCGTTAGTTAGGGATAAATATTAATTAAAGATTCAAAACATTTTAAGGAACAGTAGGATATATATATATATATAGGTTAATTTAAAGATTTAAAAGATAGGTAATGAACAGTAAGATATCAGGTTAGTTAGAAAAATATATGCGATGGTTTTAATAATATTAAAATTTGGGATTTTGGCGCCAAATAAAATATTTCCAAATCGCGCCCGGGTCGGGTCCAAAAATTTGAAATTGAAATAATAGGATTTTAAGCGGGATCCAAATTTTAAAATTAAGTGTTTTATGATCAAAAAGCATACCCCCAAAACGGACACACGTGCGTGCACGTAGCCGTCCAAACTCGCCCGTTTCACGGAACGGGACGAGAACACAATGCACGGACGCTACCACGAGGGTAGGGGTGTCAAGTAGGCCAAGATGAATATTTTCAATTTTATTTTAGATGCCAAAATTTGTTATATGTAGAAATGACTTTGCCGGGTAAATTTTACAGTAAGCAACAAACAAGCAAGTTAAATGAAATGAATGCCACATTATGCTCAAACAGTAACTGAAAATAGTAGCATTGGGCTCGGGTGTTACAACTAAGTTGCATAAGGGTGGCAATGGGCGCATCCCCATTCCTAATCATTTGGTTTGTCGCTACCATATAAGCCTCCAACGACCATTCTAGACTAGACATGGGTTGTGAAGGGGTTTCGGTAAAAGATTCCAAATTGTTTGGATACGTGAAACTCCCAAATGGCTGTGTAGAAGCAATGTCTAAGGAAGGTGCGGAAGTCGGGTAGGACTGGTAGGAATTGAATGGTTGGACAGGAGTAGAATCAACATTTGGATAAAAAGGTGAATGAATTTGTTGATCCTAAGAATTGGATGTATTGAAAGGATTGAAAGATCGGCTACGAGATTGTTCAATATGCTCAGCAATAAACATGGGTTTCGGAGTTATAATAGGACTCGAAAAAGGAGTATCAACGTAAGAAGGTGGTGAAGGTTGAAATGGTTGATACAAAGTGGATTGCAGAGTCGAACTGTTTCTCCTAGACACTTCTATTCAATCTTTCAAAGAAATTTTAGGCATGGAGGGGTCGTCCGTAATTCGACCAAAACAATTCGCGTAAGAGGCAAAGTTTGGTTCAGGGTACCAAAGTTCGGCAAGAGATTTGTGAGGTGGGGTACCCATGATGTAAGAAAGGAGAAGAAAAAGAATGTGGAGTGCACGGATTTCTTGGCGACAAAATTTTGCAAGTCTTTGTAAAAATTTTTCCTTTTTTTTGGTGCTCTTTGCAAAAAGATTTTCGATAAAAGGCTTTGAGACAAATGCAATCAATCACAAATGCACAATTAGGCCTAGATCTAGGGTCACCTAGGTCAGGTAGACAGCTCCTAACTGTTCCAAAGGGCTAGAAATAGGACCTCAAACCGCCTCTTCACCGCCAATTGCGGCCAGGTAAGTGCCAGGTGAGTGGGAGGCTCTCCACTACAAGTAGTGACCCTAATTAAGTAACCACTCGCCTTAGACACACTTACCTATACACCACAAAGTCAGGTTAGGACAAACGGTCGATGCCTACAACTAGTCCTCTGTCCTATTGAGCGCGAAGTCCTTAGGGCTGAGTCTAATTTTTTTTAATTAAGAGATGGTCAATGCATATGCCTTATGTGATTTCTGGGGTCCTGAGAAGGGTGATGAAATCCCCACCCAATCTGATTGGTTTCAAGCCCCTTAAAGTCCGATTAAAAATATACAAAACAGTAACAATCACTTGCAATCAATTTTTTTATTTTTTTAGCGCGGCGCAAAGAATCCTGCACAAGATCAATTATTGGAAGGGGGAGAGAGATTTTAGCGCGAAGAATCTTGCAAGAGATTTGACAGAGGAGATATTGGGATTTGCAGAAGAGGAGAGAGAAAGCTCACAGAGATTTTTTTCAAGCGCTGAATCGACTAGGGATCGGCGGTTCCGCGGCCAGAAAGGTGGTAGCGCGGCGGTTCTACGGTGGAAGAAGAGGATCAGCCCTCAAATTTTGCTGACGTCACCAACGCACCGCGTTTCCGCGGCGGGAGCAAGCAATTGCGGCAATTCCGCAGTCTCCCTGTTGAATTGGCCCTCCAACCTTCTTCTGTTGTTCTGTTGTGGAATTCCTCTATTGTCCAGATCTTCAGTTTTCTGTTTCGATTTCTGGATTTTTCCAGATCTGAATTTGTTCTGCGGTCCTGCAAAATTCACACGAAAAATATCCTTCACAAAATAAAAGATGATAAATTTTTTTATTTTTTTTATTTTTCAGTTTTTATGATTTTTATAATTTTATATTAACCCGAAATTGCAAAAAGAAAATAAAACGCCATCCCCGGCAACGACGCCATTTGATTTTGAATGTCAAAGAATAATTTATAACCGCAATCAAGAACGACGTCGCTTGGTAGCTAGCCGGTGAGTACGGGTCGGTCCACAGGGATTTTGTGAATTTCCTAATTGTTCTTACGAGTTAATTCCGATTGGTGTCGGATTGATTAAATCTAAAAACTAAAGTTTATCTAGATCTAAATCTTACTAGGGTTAGGTTTAGGTTAAGTTTGGAAATGCAAAAATTTCCTCACCGCTTTCTATACCCAAATTAAGATCTCTTTAGAAGTTATGGTAATTATTAATAAAGGAGATTAGTACCATCGGGAAGAAATGGTGTTTCTTCCTCCAGGTTCTTGTCCTTCCTTTCTTAATCCTTACCCTAACATCCATGGAAAACACGCTCAACCGGGCCTTTATACTACGGTATCATCGCTACCTCGTGGGATAGGGTGCCGTAGGGAGCGGTGTGTGCATGCATGCATGGAGTCCTATAAAAACGTGTGATGGGCAAGAAAGGGGTGAGAGATCTTCATCTCTCAAGCCTTCCCCAAAGCTAACCCTAACAAGCGAGGAGACTACTCGCTCATTAGGGAATTGAAGAACATTTCTAAACTATCTATCTAGGGCAGAGAATAAAAAATCTAACTAGGCCAGATAAGAAATTACCTAGGGCAGATAATAAAATTCAATAGGGCAAGAATTGAAAACTTACTCTAATTTGATGCTCTCTTCATTCATTGCAGAAAATTACAGATCTGAATTTTAGATATAAAATGAGGCACAAGAAGAGGCATGACCTAATAGAAGTATTTGGGTCTCTATTTATAGGACATAGAAAACCCTAGGTTTACAATCGCCGCATGCATGCTTTTACAAAATTGCCCCTAGGTAGACTAGTCAACGCGCCGCCAGCAGCTATGGAGAATTTCTGCCACTACGGGTAATGCAAGGCCGCGAAACCGCGGCCATAGGCCAGGTTTGGCCGCGGTTCCGCGGCCAAATGAAGGGCTTGAATGCTTCAATTTGCTGTGCTGGTTCTGGTCTTGTTTGTCTTCCTATTTTTTGGTTGGTTCTTCAGAATATCTTCCATTTCTCTTCCAGATCTCCACAGTGAGTAATGTAGCGGACTTTTACCATTTGCTTCGTGTCGAAATCTTAAACCTTGCGCTGTCTTGTCTTTTGTGAACTGACCTTCGTTTATTCTCCGACTGTAGGCTTGATCAAGATTATTCCATTTGTTGGTCGTAGTCTTACTTTCGTTTCGTCACTGTTTTTGTTCCGAGAACCTGTAACCTGTAACTATGTAGCAGCCATGGGTCAAAAGCACCTGTTTATTTGTAAAATGCATAAGAATGGGAAATATAATAATGCAAAATTATGGTATGAACAACGTGCAAACTCTTGGGATTCTAAAAGATTAATAGAATTTAAAATAAAAAAATAATGTGGTTGATGGGATTTGAACTCTGGTGCCATGGTTCAGCAGTGTAAGGTCTTACCAATGAGCTTTAAGCTCCTTCTTACTATCTTAAAGCAAAACAAATTTATAACTCATACTTAGGTTTAGGTGTCTCTTTCTGTATTTTGAAAATTCGTATAGAAAGTTAGGGTTGTTACACAAGTCCTCCACATCATCTCTCTCACCTCTCAAGCCCTCTACATCATCTCTCTCTCCTTAAAAACAATTAATTATTTATCTAAAACCTTCCATATTATCTCTCCCAATATATATATTTATCTCTTCTATATACATCTAGAACCTTCCATATCATCTCTCTCTCTATATATATAATAATAATAATAGTAATAATAATCTCTATATATAATGCAAATACCCTTGGTTAGAGATCCACCCTTATCCTTTTTTCTTGAAAAATAGAAAATGGAGCAAAATCCTCATCTCTCAAGCTCTCCACATCATCTCTCTTACCTCTCAAGCCCTCCACGCCATCTCTCTCTTCCGTAAAAAACAATTAATTGTTTATCTAGAACCTTCCATACCATATCTCGCAATATATATATATATATATATATATATATATATATATATATATATATATAAGTCGAATAAAAATTATAGAAAAAGAGAGAGGAGCTCTTCCTTTAGATATACTAGAAAAAGGACCAGATTATGCGATGATGAGAATGAACAAGAATACTTGCCAAAAAAATATGATCCTTTTTTGAACGGACCCTATCAAGGAACAATAAAAAAATTTGATTCACGTGCAATCATGAATAATTTATTGACTTCAACAGTGGATTCCGTAGAAATATTTTGAAGTATTGTCCAACAAACTGTTTATCGATGACTGAAGAATATGAACTTTCTATTTATGATCGTCACGAATTTAATTATAATCAAATTGCTTTGGGTCGGATACCAATGTCAGTAATTGAAGATTACACAATTCAAACAGTTATGAATTATATATATATATATATATATATATATATATATATATATATATATATATAATGCAAATACGAGTTGGTCAAAGGACCCTTTCCCAATTTTTTTAAAAAATAAATAAGACTCTAACCCTCCATATTTTTCTCTCTTTCCCATCTTCAATTTTTTAAACTAACATGTGTAACGCACGTGCATAAATTCTAGTTCTTGTGATGCAAACTCTTTGGCCGTAGCTCATGTCATCAGTTGATGGTCTCTCTTTTTCTAATAAAAGAATTTAAGAAATGAGAAAACCCCTTCAATCTGTTCTCATATGAAGCTATCTATATCCATTTCGAACCTTACTTTATAGGGAATAAAAAAGGAAAAAAACATAATAAAAAAATGTGACCCGGCCTGGTGTGGGTCCGTTACTAACTAAACAACACGGACCTCATTCCTCCTTTTTTACCCGCTTGATGCCACGGGGTCGCGATGTCATTAAACTAAAAATATGTCTATTTTTCTTCCTTTCTTCTTCTTATTTGGATTAAACGAAAGCGAAAGCCCTGCATTTCATTAAAAGATAATCTAATGAAACTACAAAAAACAAAAGGAAAAAAGAAAAACGAAAACGGCAGACAAACAAACATCATTTGAGCCTGGGGGCTGCAATAAGAAACTACAAGTGACTATACGATCCCACTAAGCCACTAAGCCACGGTGCTCTTGGCCCCGCCAAATGCCCCCAGCTCTGGTCTCCTGCACGTGAGTTGTATGCCATCCATCGCTGGTCAGCTCCTCAAGATGCACGCGAGCTCTCCTTCGCACCCTTGCATAAGCAGCAGCCCGGTCCTCTTCTCGAATTTTGCCTACCTTATAAGGCCCACATAATGTTTTTCTACCCGCCAATCCTCTGGCCCATTGATCCCCAACCCATGAGAAATCCCATCATGAAGCCCAGTCCGTAACCATTCCTTCATGTTCCTTTCGGCTTGAGAATTCAAACCCAATTCGCCACATGCCGCGGCCTCACTGGCCGGTTCTACATCTTGGCCATGCAGACCAATTCTCGCTCCCTGCACAACACGTCTGTCTCCAGCGTTTCCACGGAACAGAAGAACGTCGTTGCTCCAGCGAAGCTTCCCACATTGCCGTGTTTTGCGTCACGAGTAATTAGCCCACAAAACACGACCTGAGATAAAGTCTTTCTTCAACTCAAGCCCAACCTGTAAAATAAATATCGGCCTACCTTTTGGCCCAATACTCGAAGGCCCGAGATCCTTTGCATCCACGTTCTTGTCTGAAAAAACCCCTTTGCCTTTACCCCTATAGCCTACATTTCCAGAAATAAATAATTCTTCATATATTTTACATTTTAAGTTGATAAATATTACAACTTCTGAATCATAAAAGATTAAACTTTTGAGTATATATATAATATCGATATATAATACCGAAATATTCAATATCCCTATTTATAACTTAACTTTTGTTGGCAATATTATTTTTGATGCAAGTTAGTGGCAATAAAACAATGGGAACGGAAAATTTTCCGTTGCTTGTACAAGTACCGGCAAGGATCTTTGCGACAAAATTAATCACGGGTATTGACCACGGAACAATGGTAACAAAAATCTTCTTGTCACGAATAAAAATGTTGGCGGTGACAACATTTTCGCCCCACCCCACCCCACCCCCGCCCCCTACCCACCCACCCACACACACACAAAACAATACCAAGATCTGTGTAATCCATTAGTTATCATGAGGGTAACTTATTTTTCTCAATTTTTCACATAATATCATACATGACATACAGTGCATTAAATATCGAACATATCAACCGATATATCGTCTGATATGGCGATATCGTCCGATATATCAATCAAATCTAATATATATATATATATATATGAAGCGTCTGTTTGAAACGATTCCGATATCAAATATTTAAAAACTTGCATGACACTTATTATATTTATATGGTATCAGTGAAACACGTTTTGAATGCAACATGGGCACTAGGTACGGCAATCTATTGTGTTTAGGCAGAAAAGCCTATCAAGTAATGCTGCCAAAATTAGTCACATCTTTTGCAGTAACGCCAACGGTTATATATTTGGATCTAATATGTCATTTCTAGTACTATTTATGAATGATTGAACTTGTTAAAATCGAAATATTCCATAAATCTAAAGAACCCCAATTTTTTTTAAAATTTTTTTTATTGCAATATCCAAGTCCTTCATATTAGCTTACTATTTACCAAGCTTAATTAATAGGCAAAACTATTTTTTTTTTATGAAACCATTTTTATGACTTGAGGTGGCTATGTTAGATGGAGGGTTTCTGAAGTTTAGCTTGCAATTTACATGTAATTAGTAGTATTTTAATATTGGATGTTACGATATTTTAGGTAAACTTTCAATGTTTTGTTGAATAGTTCAGATGCTCTTATAGGAGTACTCAATGCATGTAACTAACAATAAGAAGAACAAAAGAAGAAAATGAGCACAAACATAACAACAACACCAAAAAAAGGTTATTAGCATTAATGAAAGTTGCATGATATCAATATATTGTCCTCTCTTTTTACATTGAATTGAAAATTATTAGACTTACGCCATAAAAAATACATAAAATAGAACGCCTCTCTCTTTGAGGTGGGAGGGAGGAAAGGATCCTTACTTAATCCTATGAACTTAGTCATTCATGTTAGATATATAGTCCAAATCTTTTATAATTAATTCAATTTGATTTGATTCCATAAACAGGTTATGAATCCTGTCCCCCCCAAATTATTTTGGCTCAGAGGTTGCCGTTCCCTTATAAAAATAAAGGAAAAACTCCACGTGTTAAATACGTGCACCCACATGTAAAGTATGTAACTATCATCTTAGGTAGCGTCGCACGTGAAGTTTACATGGACGCCAATATGCAAAGCACAGGAATGCCTGTTCCCCTAACATTTAAACATAATAAAAAAACTAAGCTCTGTTAAAATTTTGTTGAGACAACGTCTCACGTGCCTCTCACGAGGACGTTAGTGCCAGCGCCAATTTTATAGGATTAAATACTATAGTGGCGCCGCACGTGTTCCTCACGTGGGCATCAATGTGTAAAGTACAGAAGTGCCTATCATAAATAAGAATTAAATTCTTAAGTGGCGCCTATGTGCACAACACGTGAGCGTCGGCATCAAATTAAAAGCAAGCATAATTAAATTCTACATGGTGATACTTCCCTAAAAACTGAGATATTTTCTGTTAACAGAACCGTTGGATCAAAAATCCAATGGTAATAATTAATCATCAGATGATAAATTCTATTTGGTAAATATTTTCCTTTTACTATGGAAAGATCTTCTCTAATAAAGATTCTTGGATTTAAAATCCAATTATAATAAAAATATCATCAATTAAACCAGGAATTAAATTCTATATGGGAAATATTTTCCTGATTTTCCTAAAATAAAAGAGATCTTCTCTGTTAAACAGAATTAAATTCTATGGTTAGGAAAATATTTCCTAATCTTATTAAACTAACAAGATATTCATATGATAGAATAAAATTCTATCTTAGGAAAATATTTCCTAGTCTTGATAAACAAATAAGAAGGATCTTCTCTATTAAATAGAATAAAATTCTATATTAGGAAAATATCTTTCTAATCTTATTATAGAATAAAATTCTTATCATGATAAACTAATAAGATATTCATATGATAGAATAAAATTCTATTTTAGAAAAATATTTCCTAATCTTCTTAAACAAATAAGAAATCTTCTCTGTTTAACAGAGAGCTTTTAGATTAAAAATCCAACGGTGAATAAAATTCACCAATTGAGCTAAAAAATCGTTTTTTATTGATTATGAAATCAATCATGATCTCTCAATTAGAGATTTTCTCAACAAATTTTTCTCTTCTCTTATAAATAGGAGCAAAGAGATTAATCAAAGAGTGGAGGGGAGGAGGAAAAAAGGAGGCCCCTCATAAACTTCTGTAAAAATATATAAGGCTCTCAAAACAATAGAGAATTTAATTCTCTCCAAAAAGAAAATTTCCCTCCTAAAATGCCCTAGGTAAAGAAAAAAGAAAAGATCAAAATATCTCTTTTACCTAACATACCAAGTTGAGAATATAATTCTCATCGGGAATTCTTGTTCTTGAGAATCAAAAATTTTGAGAAGAACAAAATCTTGTTCTTGAGAATAAAAAATTCAGAGAAGAACAAAGAAGAACATGAAGAAGATGGAGTTCATAATACTCCAGGAACTTATTTTCTTTAAATCAGGAACGTAGTTCTTTAAAGAATCTGATCTAAGATTCTCAAAATAGTGATCTTGGTGATCCTTAATGGTCAAACTATCATTAAAAGAGATTTAACCTCTCTGAAAATATGAACATAGAAAACATAAAGTTCATAATAATCCAGAAACTCAGTTTCTTCAAATCAAGAACTTAGTTCTTAAAGAACATGATCTCAGATCCTCAAAATAATGATCTTGGTGATCGTTAATAGTCAAAATACCATTAATAGATATTTAAGTTCTCTGAAAATATTAACAGAAATTAAATCTCCAAAAGAATTCAGCGTCTCACGTGAAAAACAAGTGAGCGCTCAAGGCCAAGTTACATAGCGCCTCACGTGAAACGCACGTGGGCGCCATAAAAACTAGTGCTTAGCACTAGTGCAGCGCCTCACATGAAACATACATGGACGCTACAAAAAGCTAGTGCTTAGTACTATTTCAACGCCTCACGTGAAACACACGTGAGTGCTGTATAACTGAGTGCTTAGCACTGCTGGGTAGTATAGACACCCGGTCTTAGACCAAATTGGCTAAGTTTTCTGAGGTTAAACCTCTTTGATTCTTCAAGCGAGCCCATATGCTCGTAATTTCCAAGCTGATCATAGTCTCAAACATGACTAATGATCTCTCATTGATGATATCCAAAATGATATTCATCCCATACTTTCTGAGTTAATCTTAGTCTCAAATAAAACTAATGATTCTTAGATGATCCATCATGATCTTTTTCCTCAAATACGGGATTTGGTTTAAGGGTGCATTTCTCTACACTTCTGATATATGTCGTAATTCCTCAACATTTTCAGAGTGGTGGCGGGTCCCGACGACCAACAACTCCTTTCTCTTCCCAACTTGATATAAAATTTCATCAAGATAGGAAATGATACATCCTATACCAATGCACTTCCAAATTGACGTGCACACCTTAAATCAGACCGTACCCTAAATTGGGTGCATTCCATGTTACCATTGTTCACTTCATCACGTAACAAATACACGTACGCGCAAAATGAATAATGGACCGAAATGTCCTTAAACTAACATTCGTCCCAAACAGGGAATGTTGGACCACGACGTTCTTAAACTAATATGTTTTGCCATGCGGACTGTCTCCATAATGATTACCATATACTATCCATGGGTTATTCATATATGATCTAATGATCAGTTGAGCCAATATGCTCACCGCTCATAAGTCGATCTTTGTCTCAAATATGGCTAATGATTCTTAAATCAAACCCAAATATCCCATGAACCGATGGACCTCACAAATGTGAGATTTGTGTCCTAAGTTCATTCCCGTTGGCAAACCAAACTACCAACGTAGGCTCCGTCAAGCAAAATTCTTGACTTAAATCCAAATCTCAAATATACGGATTTGGACTAATCTGCGTCCTACGGGCGACGACATAAATTAGTTTCCGTATACAATCCATGGGCAAACCAAAACAAATAAAAACACACACGACACGAAGTGAATTGCCGGAGCATGAGAAAGTGGTTATCGCAATGCGGTAACGTAATTAACTGTATGGGCTTGCGCCTGCAGGGAAGAGCGTCCCCTAATCAAAAACCCCTCATAAAATGAGGGGGAATCTTATAAAGTCTGCTACAACGGTCGCGTCTGTCCAAACCTCCGATATATGGTGCCATAAATCAACTTGGTATTTTTGGAGAGGTGGACGGATAAATCCAAATAGCGTCTGTGTCACGCACCGCTTCCCAGAGTACGCTAAGATAGGCACGTGACATAGCCAACCATGCTACCTATGGATAGGAAAAATCCTTCCACAGTCACATTATGGCTGTAGAGATATCAAGAACAGGAAAGTAAACTAAACTATCTAGTACATGTCTATGAGCCAGAATAAATGAGTCAAAAAATAATAATATGCGGAAGCAAAAGATCCAATAAATAAAACACCTGAAAAGTAAAACTGCATACCAACAAGATCCTCACCGCTCGGTCTAACAGCGGTAATACTCCTGATCAGTCTGCAACAAGGGTAGAGGATCTGGGCCATGCAAAACCCAGACGTCAGCGCGTCATAACATCAAGCAAATATATATAAACAGGGTAGCAAGACATGCAAGTATGATTATAAACGGTAAAGCAGGTGTAACAGCAATATAAATCAAGGCAGTGAAAGGTATTGTGCAGTGAGTAATCTAAACTGGTCTATTGGGTTAATTACTCTCAAGTCTTTGAAATCAATTTGATGAATTATCGATATAACTCAATAGTAACCCATGTGTGCCTGGGATCACGGTCTATGACTCTCGGGCTGAATCCGAGACGTGCCGCAAGGCAGTAAAGGGTGGTAGGTAATGACGAGTGATGTTAGCAGCATCACCCCGGGGCTGGCCTAACCCGTAAGACTGATCAGAAAAGGTATAGAACTGTCGAGTTACAAGTCAGGTTTCATCATTGATTTCCCCATATCCTCAAGTTATATATGTTCAAGTCAGGTATTACATAATCCGGAGCTAATGCCAACACAGGATCAGGCAGGTACAGGTTTGTCTGGATAGACAACAGGAAATGTCCGTAAGGACAACAGGTCAGGTTTGTTGGCATTAGACACAAGATCAAGTAATAGGTAAAGCCATGGTACATCAGGTCAAGCCAGATAGTATATAGGTATCAAGTCATGTCGAGAGGTGCACGGTACCATGTCGTGTCAAGTAGTAGGTGTAACCAGTCATGTCAGGGGTGCACAAAATGTCATGTGGGTGCTCATAATCAACTAACATAAGCATGGGTAACAACACAAGCATGGGGTACTAGTGAAACAATAAGATGGGACACTGTAATATGAAATGCAATCAAATACAGATTAAGGCATATAGATGCACAGTTATGATTAGGGTTATAGGTCGAACATTAATTGAATACAGTTTAACAAATATGGAATGTTAAAACCACACTAATATGTATTAAATGATCTAGGGATGCAATTGAACAGATATTAGTCTATGTCACGCCCCGCTTCCCAAAATACGGAATACGGGGGGTAGACAAGGCCAGCCATGGTCCTACGGTCAAGAAAATGTCCTGCCGTAGTCACACTTCGGCTTCTTGTTTTTCATGGTAACCAGTAATTGATGCATAGGTAATGAGAAATGCAGTAACTGGAATAAAATAGTAATAGAAACTAACCTGATGGGAAACAAATGAATGTAACTCTGAATAGCAAGTCAAGAAGTCTGTGATGCACGTCTAGTTCTGGTCCAGGCTAAATCTTCTCCTCACACTGAGCATGCATACTCAGGTCGTCAGAGCGACACAATAGCAATATAATATATATAAAATCATGTGACAATTCTAACAGTGGTAACAGATATGTATAACAGTAAATCAATGACAGCATGAATATGAATGTGCAGAACTCAATGCAGCGGAACAGTAAAAGCAGTAGAACGATATGTCACGTATGTCAACACAGTAAATAAGATATATCAATGCCAGTATTCCTACCAGTCTCTAAGTCTCACTGTACAGGTCACTAAGCCTATCGTCAGTCCAAATATGAGAGTCAACCACTCGTGAGTGTCCTCCACCCAAGGGTAGAACCCAAGGGCAAGGGACCACGGGCCCAACATGTAACATGTATATCACGGTGAATATCACATACCCTGTAAATCTCCATATATCTCCCTAAATATATAAGCCGGCATGGGACTCCCGAGATTCTGTTGAACTCACACTTAAACTACCCCACACCCCGTGGTCTACATCAAACGCTAACCATAACCCTAAATACTAATCGATCCGTGACAAGTCTGCGCGAGAACTGGAGGCAGGACCTCCATCAAGCACGTCCCGACTAATACCTAAGATAAATGGCAGTGTCGGATGCCTTATCTGTGACACCCGTGCAGCGCTTCCATAAGTGTCCCATACCACTTATAGTCACACGTACACGCATCCCACAAACGTCGACAATGCAATAGAATAATAGGGCCTCTGATTGTGTACAAATACGTATCACTTTCACTTATTCACGGATACACGAACACTGACGTACTTGCCACAATCATCACTAAAATCTAACATTGGGTAAATGCACGATATCACTAGGTTATCAATACAATGATATGGGTATGATATGATGCGTGAACAGTATATAAGCATGATTAGGATGTTATGAAACAGTATTTTATCACTTGCACGATTTATCATGAAACGTACGTGTATAGTTTAGCGAAACGATAAACAGGTAATACTTAGTATGTTCAGTTATCTATCCATCTAATTTAGTTTTACGCCAATCGGGTTTCAGGATCATTAAGTATAACCATTTCGTTTTAAGCGCTCGCAGCTGGAAATCCGGTTTTAGAATCGGAAATCCGTTTCGCAACGCAATTTAATCCCAGTTGGGATCAGAATTTAGCGGCGCTACAGTTGAATGAAATCTAGGGTTTTAAGTAAGGTTTTCAACGCAATAGAAGGATTTTCAATCGCGTCTATATGTCAGGAGATATACACTATTTAACACTAATATGTCAGTTCTGAATCTGCTGGGACTGTTATGCGTCCCGATCTATTAAATTACAGATTAAATATCAAACGGTAACGAAACAGAAAGAAATCAATTGTGTTGTCTATCTAACAGATTTACCTATAATAAGCAGTGGAGTTCCGCAATCTACGAGTTAAGGAGATCTTGTGGTACCCAATACGGAACAGCAAGCAACGACTGGAGTCGCTCTGGACTGCAGTCCAGAGTCGCACTCCTATCCAAATATCATCACAATTTAAGTACAAGAATACTTGGAAACTAGTATAAGGTTAAAGTTCGTCGAGTCGGCTTCGATTTGAGCCCTCGAACGCACCATTCCAGTATGTATATGATTTATGGTGAATTAAACGGTTTTCAGGTACAATAAAATTACAGTTTTACGATTAAACTTGGGGGTAGTTGTTTTAGTCGTTAGCAGTCATATTATCCAACGAAATTTGTACAAGATATTCATCACACCAAGGGCCAATAAGAAAAATCTAGTTCCGTCAAATTAGACAAGTAATTTCATTGGGATCACACATCAAACGGTTGCATCGTGTAATTTATCGAGGATGTTTAGTATAAAAATTATAAGATTATAGTTCGTAACAAATACTAATTAGCATGTAGCAAGTATAAAACTTGCCTGAAGACGTTATGGTGATGCACGGCAGCGGCAACGACGATCTTTGTAGGTGCTCGACGGAATGCCGGGGCTTGACTCGTGAATGTTGGAAGCGGGGAGGTGCTCTGTGGGTCTCCTGGGTGTGCTGGGATCGTCGACGGTCGGTGTCGCTCCGATGATGGCAGCAGTGGCTCACGGTTTGGTGGTCGGTGCTCGGCTGTGGAGCTTGGGCCTTGCACTCCAATGGGTTCGACGATGGGTGACAGAGAGATTAGAGAGAGGGAGAGAACCGAGGGGTTGCGGGAGAGAGAGAGAGATCTGAGATGAGGGAGAGAGGGCACAGAGGGAGAGGGAGAGAGAGAGCTGAGAAAGAGAGGGCACAGAGGGAGATGGAGAGAGAGCTGGGAAATAGAGGGCACAGAGGGAGATGGAGAGAGAGAGCTGAGAAATAGAGGGTGAGGGAAACAGAGGGATAGAGAGTGAGAGAGAACTAGAGAGATATTGAGAACAGAGGGGAAGTTAGAGAGGGGTGGTGAGAGAGGTGACGACGACGACGTCGACGATGATGATGATGGGTCGATGATGGTGCAGGTGAGGAGATGGGTTGCCGGGATCGAGATTCTATCGTGGGGGTGATGGAGGTCGCGGTGTTGGGAGAGGGCGGATGAAGAGATGAGGTGGTCGGTGAGCGGCGGTGAGGGTGCAAGGAGGAGGTAGGAGGGGCACGAGCGGCCGTGGGCGTGGGTTAAGAGAGAAGGAGGAAAGGAAATGTGTGAGAGGGAAAAGGGAGTAGCTTGGTAGGCTCGTCGGTGAGGTGGGTGATTTGGCTGGAGATGGGTGGAGCTCGGTGGTGGTGTTCCTGCGTGGAGACGAGGCGATGGTGATGGGGGAAGATGGCCAGTGATGGGTAGCGGGAAGAGAGAGGAGGAGGGAAGAGAATGAGGGAGAGGAAGGATGCGATGAGAGTCCAGCGAGGGGGGGATCGCGAGTAAGCAACAAGGCGCGCGTCGTGGGTGTAACGTGCGCGAGCGCGGGCGTCGGTGGAGGCGAGGAACGCGGCGAAGGAAACGTGCGTGGGAAAGAAGGAGCTGTTGGGGAAGAAGGTAAGTGAGGCGGGTCGGGTTGTAGGCGCGGGTGAGGGGAAAAATGAGTGGGCCGGGGAGTGGGCCAGAGGTTTAAAGAAAAGAAATTGGGGGAAAAAAAAAGAAACGGGCCGCATCAATTTAAATAGAAAAAATAAAAGGGAAAGTGTGGACCGGGCTGAGGGCTGGGCCGATGGAGAAGGCTGGGAGAAAAGGAAAAAGAAAATTAATTAGAAAAATAGGAACGGGCCTGAGGCGAGTTTGGGCTAGGGAAATTAAAGAAAAATTAGATGAAAATAAAATGAGTGGGCTTAAGGAATTTATTTGGTTTTAGGGTTTCGTTTTGAGTAAATAAAGGAAATGGTTGAAGGGGAAAAATTTGGGTTTTGGTCTAATAAAAGGGAATAGGCTTTAAGAGAAATAAAATTTATAATTAAAATTATAAAGTGACACAATACGGATTTTGCTATAAAAGGGGCTGGGTATTACAGTCTAGATGTATGCAAACGGTGTCCGATAGGGTAGAAACTATTTAAAAGTACAATGGGCTATGCAGATAATTATTAACTGATTTAAATACGGATGTGGGTACTATGTATAGTATAATAAATGCAACATGATAGGGTTCAAGTTGTAAATCTAAAATGATATAACCGGACATCGAATTGTAAAATGGAAACTAATAGCCTTAGGTTTAATTTACAGGTTTAATCATGAAATTAAATATGTATAAAAATAATATAATAGCTTGTAGCAAGTTTTACTTGCCTCGATTGGATCACGATATGGGATGCGCACGCAGTGTCCAATGTCGGCAATCGTTGCAACATCCATACGTGCACAAGGGACAGGTCCAGGCACAGTAAGAAGGTGACCATGCTGGCTGGGAACGTTCACTGGGTCGCCTGGATCGTCAGTGTTGGCACGGCTCCGCCGATCACCGGAAAATACGCGATCAAGAAAAGAAGAAAGAAGAAGGAAGAGAGTTGTGATCTGGTTTGGGTGCTTTAGAGTTGGCTCGGGGGTTCTGGGACAGAGGTGAGGGGGTGACGACGACAATGGGCCGTCGACGGCGAGGTCCACGGCAAGGCAGTGGGTTTTCTGGCGATGGGGCAGTGTGTGTGGATTCTGTGCAGTGAAGAGTTGGGAAACGTAAGGATGGTAGTAGAGGTGGTATGGTGATGAGGATGATGGGGTACGGTCGTCGATAAGGTCCCCGGCGAGGTAAGGTTGACTGTGATGACGACAGACGCGACGAGGGCTTGGGCGTGGGTTTCTTGGGTTGTAGGGGGAAGTTGCAGGTGGCGGTGACGAGGGCGGTCGTGGTGTCGGGAGGAGAGAAGGAAGATAGGAGAAAAAGGCGGTGACGAGGGTAGTCGTCGACGGCGAGGGCAATTTATATGATAAAAGATGCGATACTAGATAAAATACCAGTATGTACTAATCATGAGATGTACGTGTCCAAGCAACAAGTCACGGTAATTTATAAATAAGAATCAAACAGGTTCAAGAAAGCAGGTCGGGTCGAATGTAATGTAAAGTGTAAAATACCATTCGCACCCACAATACGCTAAATCAAGAGTATCACGAATAAAGAAATACAAGAACTGGAATTGGTATAAATGAACTCGGGTGTTACAGTCTGCCCCCAGATTCAGGCAAGACGATCCATCCCAGTTCATCCTTGTTTCCGGCGGAGAACAGATTCTGGCACGTCCGGTGGGACCTTTTCCTCTTTCCACTCCACACTTCGTGTGTCGTGTTTTTCCGCGATCAAATAATCGTGGTGTAGATGTTTGTAGTTTTCCTTCGGTGATGGGATACTGAAGCCGACATTTCGTCTCTATGCAGAATGGAGTTTGCTTCCACTCACCGCAACTCAGGCTCTGTCACACCTGGTGGAGTCAAGTATAGGCCACTTGCAGCCTTAAATCTCTGCAATCCGGCTCTTCAAGAAATCAATGGGCTTCTCTTTAGGTCTATGCTCCCACCTCCCACCCTCAGTACCTCAACGCCGAAGGAGGAATCCCAGAAGAAGTCTGTCTTCCACAGACTGGCTCCTCAAGGTTCTGCTTTGCCGATGGAATCAGTCTCTAAATAATTGGTACCTTCCAAAGGCCATGGTCGATGCAGGGGGCAGAATACTCAAGCTCTCGAAGAAAACAGGGGGCAGGCTCAGCAGAATCCTGAGGCTAATCAAATTCCAGCCGTAAGAAATGGCCGACGTCGATATCGGCGTCGTACAAAACAAGCTGGGGGCAGTTCTCTATCAGCGTTGACTCCACCTGCTTTAACTCTGAGGATGAATGCTGTCGTTCTATTCGGGAACAGCTTCGAACTGTTGCGAAGGGTCAGACTAAATTCACCCACCACAATATTGAAGAAATCTCCGCAGCCCATGGAGATCCCAGAAGAGCAGAAACCAATTTGCTTCCTAAAAGAACTTTCTTCATCTATATATATAGTGTGGAAGCAGGTAAAGAATTCAGTCGTCAACCGCGGCTCATCCCCTAAGCATCAGCCAAATTCTGACAAATTCTCTTTCAAATACAAGGGAACTCATCCCAAGACGAATCCTGATACAATGGTTCCTCCTAAGCAGCTTCTCATAAAAAAAGAGAGGCCCGATAAAGCCCAAGTGCCCGAGGACAACTCCGAGGGTCAAAGCTCCAAATGCCCTAAGCCTGGGGGCATAGTAGTTTACACAGTCTACATGGTGAACTCTAAAGACGAATGTCACACTTATACTAGTTACGGACCCCATACTCGGTCCCTGATAAATACTTTTATGAGACCCTTACGGTGCATAAAGTCAAAAAGTCTTAGTCGACAGGATCCTAATCCTGTTTACTAAGCCGTCCTTGTTCAAATCGACAAAGGCAAATGATGATTCGCTCCTGGCAATATTCTAGTGGTAGCGATGCTGATGCCTAAATAGGTGTCATGCCCCGCTTCCCGGTGTACGGCGAAAGGGACGTGACGAGGTCCGCTACGTATATACTCAGAAGTATATACGCTAAGCGTATCTAATCGATATAAAATAAATACACAAGAGACAAGAAATAAAAAAAACAGCAACTTTTATTTATTAACATTCTTTTGTACAATACATGAAAAGGAAATACAACTGAAATAAAAAGATGCCTAAACAGTGGCATAACAGTAAATGAAAAGTATAGAAAGGAAAAGTGTACAATGAAACTAAAGTGCAGGGTCTTCGGCAAACTGCTCCAAGTCTTCTTGAGAGGGCTCGATCTCTGCCGGGTCCAAATCACCTGACGACATTCAAAGAAGAAAGAAATAGAATGTCGTCAGCGAACAGGTCGCTCGGTAAGTCCCAGAGATAAGAGGGAAGTAGAATAGACAGAAGAAGAAGATATCTTTTAAAGTTGTATAATATTGTTGTAATATTGTGATAACGATGTTGTTTGTAACTTGGTACAGAAGGATGCAAGTGTATATGAGGGGGGTCTCTATATGCTAGAGAGCAGGGCAAACGGAATGTACAAGGAAGGTACAACAGCAACGGAATATAGGTTAGGTGTCTTAATCTGACCACCTTGTGCCACTTTTAATACCTTCCGTACCAATCTACCCCTTAAACCCCGTAGTGTTTTGATTTTTTTGTTATCTTATAAATTGTATTGGTTGTATGAGTGATTGACTGACTGACCGAAACCATGATATCAGGAAACGGTTGTAACCGTAGAGTCATGTAAATGGAATAACCGAGAATCATGTAAAAGGAATATATTCATGGTTCGGTTCAGTCAAGTTGTATAAATTAATAATTGGATTCATGGATTCATGTGTTCATATTGAATTGGAATCTTGTAGATTATAGATTGACTTGAATCATATTCAAGTCAGATTAATCAGACTAAAGCTCGAGTCAGACAATTAAAAATGTGAATCGAAGTCTTATAATTGCTTGGGTCCTTAGGGTAATTTATAAAACTTGATAGTGTTTTATGTAAAAACACTTTTATATACTTTTCAAAATACACCTCAACTATTTATTACTCGTCTTTAGAATTGTAATGAGGGTGGACTTTGTATTGTGACATTTCTAGTGAAAATATCCTAATTTTTATAAATAAAGGTATTTATCTATAATATTGATTTATTTGAAGTTCATTGTATTTTAATGTAAAATTTATTTTTGTGATTTTTAGAAAAAGGTGGAATATTTATATTATAATAAAATAGATATTTAAACAATAAATATACATATATTTATACAAAAATAATTTCAATAAATATTTTATATTCCAAAAATCTCATTTTCTTAAGATGTCGTATTTTAAACCTTTCGAGACCGAATGCTCCTTGCAGAGGTCTGAATCTCGCACTACTAAGCCCGAGGATGTGCGATAATCCGCACCATCCCGAACGGGTTCCCCAAAAATGGGTTGTAGCGGTGCTTTGCAAAGATTGTAAATACTAATTTTTTAGAAAACGGTTTTATAAAATAAAAGGTATTTATTTGTAAAAATGTCAATTTTCCGTATTTTAGATTCTAGGGTTTCCTGAGTCAACAAGCCTATTTCTAAATGGTCTAAACGACAAGTTGTTAGATGCCTCAAATCGCCTCTTCACCGCCAATTGTGGTCAGGTAAGTACAAATGAGGAAAGGAGGGATCCGCTCACGAATCACCGTGAGACGGGCCTTTTAAAGTTACCTTTCTCACTTGCCTAGCCTAGACACCACAAAGTCAGCTTTAGATAAACGATCGATGTCCACAACTTATCGTGTTTTCCTAATAAGAGGTATTTATTTAAAAGTGTATCAAAACCAAAGCTTTTAGGAATGGTTTTATTAAGAATATGGTATGTAAATGAAAGTATTGTTTTATCGTATTCTAAGTTTTGATGATATTGTTTAGGGTTGTATTTGCGTGTGTGGGGAGGTAGGTCATTATCTCGTGCTCTACTTTAAATGTATTGCAAGATTAAGGGGGTTAAATATGAAATCAAAATATTGTGGTATTTAAGTGAAAATACGATAAATTAAAAAGGCTATCATTTCATGTGATGAAACTTGTTCAAATATTTGTTAAATATTTAATAGTCAACAATAAGATATTTAAGCATGATTGAATTGGTGAGAAATGAAATTTTATAGAAAACCGAATCGGAAATCGGATTTGTTCCGATTCCGTCGGGTTTTGTTATTTCGTATTTTAGAGAATAAGAAAAAGGGATAGAAGGGACTTATGGGTTTCGATTAAGCAAAGGAGTGAGGGGGGACTAAAGGGGTTGCCGAGGCGTTGCTTCATCGCCGGTTGTTCCTAAAAACGTTGCCGGAATTTCCGCCGGAATTTCGTCGGAGTTTCGTCGCGAACTTGTTTTCAAAGTACACAACTCTTGAGAAGGTTTTGAGAGAGTGGGCTCAGGATTTTGGGATGAGAGGGTAGAGCGTAGGGGGTGTATTTATAGGGTAGGTTAGGGGTAGGGTAGGTGAAGGGTTTTTAATTAAAAAAATGTAAAAATTATAGAAAATTCATTAAAATTTGAGTAATTAGGTGTTAATAGGTATTCTGGAACCGATCCATTAATTTAAAGTGTGCAGGGGGTTAGGAAGGCGAAGAGCCCCAACTTTCATGTTGGGGACTCGGCCGTCCGGCCGAGTCCGGCCGGCGGCGCCGGCCCGAGTCGGGGTGCCGGAGGGTGGGGGTCTCGTGGGGTAAGCACTGGTATATTTAGTTTTTAAAGTTCAGTTCAAGTCTTGGGAGTTATGGCGTGTGGATTGTTGGGCTTCCAAAGAATTTAAAACAAAAACAATATAAAAATAATGTGGGGCAGGGGATTTGAACTCTGCTGGCTTGGTTCAGCAGTGCAAGGTATTACCAATGAGCTACAAGCTCCTTCTTGTAATTATTGTGGGAAAATAAATATTTAAAGTGGTAACAGCAACATTAAATACCCCAAGTATACTTCAAATTTAAATCAATTTTATGTATACAAAAATTGGAGTTGTTACAATCTACCCTCCTTACAAAAATTTCGTCCTCGAAATTTACAACTTTTATTTGAGGACTAGTTTAGAAAGAGGTGAGGGTATCTTGCACGCATTTCATGTTCCCATTCCCAAGTGGATTCTCCTGGAGTGTCTTTCCTCCATATTACCCGGACCAAGTTAACTTTCTTGTTCCGAAATGTCTTTACTTTCCTATCCAGGATCTCCACAGGGTGTTGCTCACAAGACAAGTCGGGCTGTATAGTGAGCTCGGAATGATCAAGAACATGGCTGGGGTCACTCACATACTTTTTGAGTTAGGATACGTGGAACACGTTATGCACTCCTTCCAATGAGAGCGGAAGTGCTAAGCGGTATGCCACTTCACCGACTCGTTCGAGTATGTCGAACGGTCCAATGTATCTCGGACTTAATTTACCCCGTCTTCCAAATCGGATCACTCCACGGTTCGGAGATATCTTCAGGAATACGTGGTCTTCTGGTTGGAACTCCAAGTGTCGTCTCTTTGCATCAGCCCAGTGCTTCTGTCGATCTTGGGCTATGCGCATCCTTTTCCTGATAGTACGAACCACATCAACGGTTGCTACTATCATCTCTGGCCCAAGAAGTTCCCTATCTCCGATATCGTCCCAATTTAATGGTGATCGAAACTTCCTTCCATATTGTAAATCCCCGTTCCCATCAATAAATTTTTTTCTATGTTTCCCAAATTCCCCGAATGTTTTCTCCTTCCTCGTAACTTTGCGTAGTTGGTTGCCTAAGATTTAACAATTGATTTTTTCCTAAACAATAAACTAAAACAAAAGCCTAAAGTAAAAACAAAATTAATCAATAACCCTAGCCCAAACAAAACAAAAACTAAATAATTATATATACAAAACAAAGCCAGCCCAAACCAAATCTTAAATTAAATAAATTCACCAGCCCAAACAAACCCAGTTCCCTAAAGCCCAACAGAATAAAACCAATTTTAAATAAACGTATAATTAAATCCCCAACTCTTTCCCCTTAGCCGACCCAGTCCATTCCTACGCCCGCGCCCACAACCCAAACCCGACCCGACCGTTAACTCTTCATCTTCCCCACCTCGCTTCATTCTCCCGCTCCTTTTTCCTGCGCGCCGCCACGTTCTGCCATGTCGCCGCCCACTTCGCCAACGTCCCCGACTGCGTGCCCCATGACCCCGACCACGACCGCGAGCTCCTCAAGCTCACCCTCGCCCCTCTCTCTCCTCTCTCCCTCCTCACTCTCGATCTCTCAAACTCCTCTCCTCTCTCCAAGGAAAAACTCCCTGCTCTTTCACTACACACGACGACGACGACCACCTCTGTCACCTCTCCATTTCTCCATTGCTTCTCCTCAGAACTCGAACCCCACCGAGCTCACTCCCCTCGCCTGCACACCCTCCGCCACCGAGCCTCCCCTGCACCCATCACGCCGACGAGTCCCCACTGCCCCTGAACCACCTCGTAGACCCTCTACATTCTCAGCATCATCACCATTATCACCAAACCCGAGCCCCCACTACCTCACTCCCTCTCTCCAAACCCACTGCCATCATCCTTACCCCTGCTGTGCCCATCGCCGGAGCGACCACCGCCGACCGCCATCGACCCCAGCACGTCCCCAGGAACTTCACATCACCACACTCCGCCTTCCAGTGATCGCGAGCCATCCCCGGGCAACTCCGACGACGAACCCGAAACGTGAGCCGAGGCCGTGAACCCAAACCGTGCCGTTCGTCGCGCGTTCATGCCATTGCCGCTGCCGTGCATTGCCAAAGCGTCTCCAGGCAAGTACCTTACTTGCTACATGCTAGTTATTACTGTTACATTTCTAAAACCTATTAATTCCGTGTTTATAATTCGTGAAAATGTATATGACATAAGTGCTTGATGCAAAACCCGAGCGAAAACCCTCCATTAAACTGACGGAACTTGATCGTATACTCTGGCCCGTGTGGCAGTGAACATTGTGGTGAAATTTGACTGGAAAATTTAATCGTTACTGGCTTGAACGATCACCCCCAATTACACCCGTTAAAACTGAATATTTCCCGCGTCTGAAACTTGTTAAAATCATAATTAATTGTGTACACATTGAAGTGATGCGTTCGAGGGATCGAATCGAAGACGACGCGACGACTTGGAACCCTATAAAAGTTTTTAATTGTTTCTGTACTGAAAATATGACGAGAACTGGTTCGGAGAGCGGCTCTGGACTGCAGTCCAGAGCAGCTCTGGCTGTTTATTTCTGTCTCGTAATGCTTACTACTTTGTTGCCTGAACTTGCATGTTGCGGAACCCTACACTTTATTGAAAATGAAACTGTTAGCTAAATAACACAAGTGATTTCACGCCTTTTTGTCATCGTTTACTATTTAAACTGCAATTTAAAAGAGCGGGACGTATAGCAGTCCCAAACAGAAACATAACTGATAGCCTAGTGTTTAACAGTGTATAACTTATGACGTAGAGGCGCGATTGAGAATCCTTCTGGTGCATTGGAAACCCTATTGAAAACCCTAAATTTCATTCAACTTTAGCGTCGCTAAATTCTGATCCTAACTGGGTGAAAATCGTGTCGCAAAACGGACGTTCAGTTCAGAAACTGAATTTCCTGCAGCAAACACTTAAAATGAAACGGCTGTAACTTGCAAACCCGAAATCCGATTGCACTGAAATAAATTTTGCTGAACTTCCGACAGAGTGTACTTGTTACCTTATTTGTATTGTTTCACTGAATTCTGAACATATGATTTACTGCAATTTTTGTAAGCTCATGAAGTGCATAATAGTTCATATTACACATGACTTGTTAACTGCATAAATGTACATAACTTACCCAACTGTCATACACATAGTGATAGTGCGCGTTATTATTCAGTGTATAATGCATTATCGTGCATGAATGATATTGGTTTAGGAGTGTCAAGTACGCCAATGGAAAAGTGAATGATTCGTGACAATGATTAATACAGTGAACAGAGACAAAACCGTGTTATTGGTGCATACTTGTACATGACTAAATCATACTCATCAATAGTGTAAATCTGGGGGAAAAGAGGAAATCGAAGTGGAAAGAGCATCGTATTTAGCGAGGACCGTGATTTAGAGGATGATCATTCGAACAGCGACTCTTATATATATTAGGTAGGATCTAACGATCCGGCTGACAGGGTTATGTCCTGGGCGTGTGGGTCGTTGTCTCAGGTATGTACGAGTCCCTCGTTAAACATGATCCCCCTTTCCACAACTCGATTTCAAACATGACTTAGAGATTGATAGGGACACGGATCATACTTTGCATCATTTAGTGACATAGTGATTATCTGCATTTTACTTCCACTGTTATTACCTTATTTGCCTGTTTCATGTCATTATGACTATATTGCTATTATGTCGCTCTGACGACCTGAGTATGCATGCTCAGACCTCGAGGAAGAACCAGCGCAGGAGTCGGATTTACCTTTCGAGCTAGCGGAGATTTAGTCTGGAGTACCTTCTTCTTTTCTGCTTTCCCTAAAGAAATCTTGTATTCGAACTTGGTTAGTAGTTCTTTTCTTGTTTATTTGTAAATTGTGAACAATGGAATTTGATGTAATAATTTAGTGATGTATTTCCTTTACTGCTGTGCTTTATTTATTGATTACCATGTAATGCTAGAAGCCGAAGTGTGACTACGGCGGGATTATTCATTGACCGTAGGAGCATGGTTGGTCTAGTCATCCCTCGTTTTCCGTATTTTGGGAAGCGGGGCGTGACATGGTTTTGTTGGTATCAGAGCCGTGTTTAGTAGTAAGGGATAACATTAACTATACTGTATTACATTATTTTCGCTTCACTATTCCTGATTTTCATCCTTATATATAATCATATCCTTTTGAATATCTTCCAGCGATGTGACATCCCCGAACGACCACTCTTCGGACTCAAGTTCTCAGGATTGCATGGAGAGGATACTTAGTGCACTGACCTCTCTCGCAGAAGCTCAGGAGAGGAAGACAGACTTACTCGCCGAGGGACTCAGGGCTATTACCGCTGCAGGGGGACGCTCCGCACTCATTACCGCCTCCGAGGGTATTGCTCACCAGCTTTTTCTGCCAGGGCTGGCACCGTATCAGATTTCCGGAGGTTGCATCCAGCTGCATTTACAGGGCTAGCCGAACCACTCGAGGCCGAGCAATGGCTGGTGAATATGGAGAACTTACCGACGGCCGCCAGGATACCAGATGAAGATAAAGTGAACGTGATAAAGATCCAGTTGGAAGATGAGGCCCGTACTTGGTGGACAGTGGAAGAAAGCAGACTAGAAAGGCCAATTGAATGGAGCAAATTCAAGGAGTGCTTCCTGGACCATTATTTCCCTTCCACCGCCAAGGCCGAGATGGAAGAAAGATTCATCCTACTGAAGCAGAATGGACGTCCCGTGGACGTATACGCGGCAGAGTTCAACCGTCTGAGCCGATTTGCTCCGTATATGGTCGCTTCAGAGGCTACCACGGCCAGACGCTTCTTGCAGGGACTTGATTTCGAGCTGCAGCAGTTGATCGCGTCACTTGAGTTGCAGACTTTTGCACAGGTACTCAACGCGGCGCGAATTCAGGAGAAACTGATCAACAAGTTCAGGAAGCCCCCAATCGTTCCAGCATACACCCACGCACCTTCTCGAGGAGTCATACCAGTCCACAGGCCAGGAACGACTCAGATGAAGCGTCCATTTGTGCCTTAGCATCGCCCCCAGAGCAAGAACGTAGTTTGCGGCTACTGCAACAGAGATGGGCACACCCAGAAGGACTGTCGCCGTGCCAAGGGACAGTGCTTGATTTTCGGATCCAGTCAGCATAGAATTAGCGGTTGCCCCGAGCGAGCAAAGATACAGGGAGGGTCTGGACCACAGCAACAGAGATCACTGGAGCAGAGGCAACCCTACACAGGCCTCGGTCAGGGATGGGCTTTCACCTTGACCGCCGAGCAGGCAGAGGCTTCAGGCGAAGTTGTCACAGGTATTCTTCTCGTACATTCCATACCAGCTAGAGTACTATTTGATTCTGGAGCAACGTATTGTTTCATATCTGCGCATTTCGTTGATACACACTCCATACCACATGAACCATTAACCAAGGGTTGGGAAATACATACGGGTAATGGCGTGATAGTATCTAGTCGGGAATGTAGATCATATCCGGTTGTAGTGTGTGGCAGGGAATTCTATGCGAATTTTCTTTTGATCGGGATAGGCAGCTATGACGCAATTCTCGGGATGGATTGGATGAGTACCTTCCATGCAGTTATTGATTGCCGAGCAAGGAATGTGATCTTCCGCATTCCCAATCACCCGGAGTTTATTTTCGAAGGCGGGAGCGAATCTTTGGAGCCAGCCAAGTATAGAGCCAAGCCAAAGGAGCTGACAGCTATGGAGATTGATGAGAGCCTAGCCCCAGAGATTGTTCGGGACTTTCTGGACGTGTTCCCTGAAGATTTGTCAGGTCTACCACCTCCACGCGTCTTGGAATTCTCGATCGATTTGACCCCAGGTACAGCACCAGTTTCCAAGGCCCCGTACAGAATGGCACCGATTGAGTTGGTAGAATTGAAGATGCAGATTGAAGAACTCCTGGAGAAGGGATTTATCCAGCCGAGCGTTTCACCGTGGGGTGCACCAGTTCTGTTAGTGAAGAAGAAGAATGGATCGCTGCGGATGTGTATAGATTATCGGGAGCTGAACAAAGTCACAATAAAGAACAAGTACCCAATTTCGCGCATCGACAACTTATTCGATCAGTTAAGTGGGGCCAAGGTATTCTCGAAGTTGGATCTCCGTTCTGGATATCATCAGATCAGAGTGGCTGCCGAGGATGTATGCAAGACGGCTTTCAGGACCCGATACGGACATTATGAGTTTCTTATGATGCCGTTCGGTGTTACCAATGCTCCAGCAATATTCATGGACTTGATGAACAGGGTGTTTGCAAAGTACTTGGACACGTTTGTCGTTCTATTTATCGATGACATACTTGTCTACTCGAAGACCCAGGAGGAACATGTGGAGCATTTGCGCACGGTTCTACAAATTCTGCGGGAAGAGAAGCTGTATGCGAAATTGAGCAAGTGTGAATTCTGGCTCGACAAGGTTCAGTTCTTGGGACACATTCTTTCGGGCGAAGGCATCTCAGTAGACCCGGCAAAGATAGAATCTGTCAGAGATTGGCCAAAGCCGAAATCAGTGGCCGAGATCAGAAGCTTTCTGGGATTGGCAGGATATTATCGGAGGTTCGTCCAAGACTTTTCAAGGATCGCTGAACCGTTGACGAGGCTGACAAGGAAGGAAATGTACCCGGGTATTTGAGACACTGAAGCAGAAGTTAACCACGGCGCCTATTCTTACAGTACCAGACGATTCCGGTGGTTTGGTGATACATAGTGATGCCTCAAGGAAGGGATTAAGCTGTGTTCTGATGCAGCACGGTCGGGTGGTTGCTTACGCCTCTCGACAGCTGAGAATCACAAGAGGAACTATCCTACGCATGACTTGGAGTTAGCTGCAGTGGTTTTTGCATTGAAGATTTGGAAGCACTATCTTTTGGGGGAGAAGGTGGAGGTGTACACGGATCACAAAAGTCTGAAGTAAGTCTTCACTCAGAAAGAACTAAACATGAGGCATCGCCGATGGCTAGAACTGATAGCAGATTACGACTTGGATCTTCAGTATCACCCAGGGAAAGTAAATGTTGTACCAGATGCTCTCAGTCGCAAGCCAACAGTCATGATGTTGACCAGTCAGAGGAGCATCATTGATGTAATACCCAGCTCTTTTATACCAAACTCCGCATTTTGTTACTTTATGATTTTATTTATTTTATTTATAATTTTAATTTTTCTAAACCCATTTTTCTTTTATCAAACAAACTCAAAACCCTAATTCCTTTATATTCTCTCAAATTCCTTTATATTCTCTCAACCAAGCCCATTCTCTAACTAATATTCTTTTAAGAAAACCCAAACCCAAACTACATTTATTTTAACCCAACCCATTCTTTTCTTTACCAAATTTTCCCTAGCCTGGCCTTTTCCATTTTTCCTTTTTTATAAATTTTTCTCGGCCCACAAAATTCCTGCAGCCCACACATTTCCTTATAAATAAATCCCAAATATTTTTCCAAGCCTATTCTTTTCTCAGCCGGCCTCACTCTCTTTTCCTAAACTATTCTTTTAAATTCCTAAAGCCCGGCCCGTTTCTTTTGTTTCCCTTTAAAAATTTTCCCTTTTTTCTCTCTGGCCCAGCTCACGTTGGCCCGCGCCCGCTTCATCCCCTCACTCGCGCCCACTTCGACCCGACCCGCACCTACAGTGCGTCTTCCCATCAGCTACTTCCCACGATTCCCGCTCGCGATCCTTTTCCTCCGCCGTGATCCACGCCGTCGCCCACGCCTGTGCTCGCGCGCGTTACTCCCACGACGCGCTCCCTCCAACTCTCTCCTCTACCCAATACTCCCTCTTCCACGCTCGCTCTCTCCCTCGTTCTCATTTTCCTCCTAAAATTCTCTGCAACCATTTTTTCGACGACGACAGAAGCCATCTCACGACTACGCCTTCTCCGCCTCCGGCCACCTCCCTCCATCACCATCGCACTCGTCGACACCCGAGCCGACCCCGCCTCATCACCGTTCACCACCACCGAGACCCCAACATCATCATCACCACCTCTCGATCTCACCCACTGCATCCCTCGCGACCCATGACAACTGCACCGTCGACATCGCCACCATCTCCACCTCCTGCAAAACACCACTACACCAAACCATCCCTCCTCCTCCCGTGGATACGTCGTCACCACCCGAGCCCCACTTCACTTTCCCCTCGCCGACGAACTCTCTGTTTCTCTTCCCTCTTCCTCTAACTCCTTTCTCTCTCTCTCTCTATCTAACCTCTCTGCTTCTCTCCCCTCACTCGATCCCTCTCTTTCACCCTCTATATCTCTGTGTTCTCTCCCTCTCTCTCTCTCTGATTCCCTCTCATCTCTCTCACTGCTTACTCCCTCTCTCTCTCTCTCTTTGATCCCCTCTCATCTCTCTCACTGCATACTCTCTCTCTCTGCCTACTCTCTCTCTCTCTCTCATTTCTCTCTCTCTCTCTCTAGCACTCTCTCTCTCCCCCTCTAAACCTCACCCGTCTTTCCATTCTCTATCAACCTACTACCACCACACGACATTGCCGAGCCCGCAACAGCCCATTCCTAAGCTCGAGCCAGGCCCAAGCCTAGCCGAGACTCGTCGCGTGGTTGCTACCCCATGCCCGGGACGTGTCACTACTGCCTTCGCTGCTGCGCCGTCAGTTCACCGTGTTCAGGCAAGTATTTTATTTGCTTACATGCTATTTACCTAAGTTACGATCTTTAATTACATATATTATAAAGTTGCAAGTTTAGATCAATTATGTGCCATACCTGTTCGACGCGTGTTCCCAAAGAAAATACTTTTCTAAATTGACGGAACTGGATTAATTACTTTGGCCCTTGCTGTGATGAATAACTTGTGCAAGTTTCGTTGGAGAATGTGATCGTTAACGACCACAACAACTACCCCCAAGCTTGCCTGTAAAACCGGATATTTTCTGTACCTGAAAACCATAAAAATCACTATAAATTATATACATGCTGGATTGATGCGCTCGAGGGCTCAAATAGAAGCCAACTCGACGAACTTTAACCCTATACTTATTTCCAGATATTCCTGTACTTAAACTGTGACGATTTTTGGATCGGAGTACGACTCTGGACTGCAGTCCAGAGAGACTCTAATTATTTCTTGCTGTTCCGTAATGGGTACTACAGGATTTCCCTAACTCATAGGTTGCGGAACTCCGCTGCTAATTATAGGAAAATCTGTTAGCTAGACAACACAATTGGTTTCATTCTGTTTCGTTACCGTTTGATATTAAATCTGCAATTTAATAGATGTAGACGTACGACAGTCCAGAACAGTTTCTGAGATGACATATTAATGTAAAATAGTGTATATCTCCTGACGTGCAGATGCGATTGAAGATCCGTTTGTTGCGTTGAAAACCTTACTGAAAACCCTAGATTTCATTCCAACTGTAGCGTCGCTAAAATCTGATCCCAACTGGGATTAAAATGCATTGCAAAACGGACTTCTGATTCTGAAACCGGATTTCCAGCCGCGAGCGCTTAAAATGAAATGGTTATAATTAATGATCCTGGAACCCGATTTGCTTGAAACCAAATTCGATGGATGGACAACTGAACATACTACTTACTGTCTGTTTATCGTTTCGCTAAATTACACACGTACGTTTCATGATAAATCGTGCAAGTGATAGAATACTGCTTTTATGACACCTTAATCGTGCTTCATATACTGTTTACGTATCATATCATACTCATATCATTGCAGTGATAACCTAGCGATATCGTGCATTTACCCAGTGTTAGATTTTAGTGATGATTGTGGCAAGTACGTCAGTGTTCGTGTATCTGTGAATAAGTGAAAGTGATACGTACTTGTACACAATCAGTGACCCTATTATTCTATTGCATTGTCGACGTCTGTGGGATGCGTGTACGTGTGACTATAAGTGGTATGTGACACTTATGGAAGCGCTTGCACGGGTGTCACAGATAAGGCATCAGACACTGCCATTTATCTCAGGTATTAGTCGGGACGTGCTTGATGGAGGTCCTGCCTCCAGTTCTCGCGCAGACTTGTCACGGATCGATTAGTATTTAGGGTTTTGGTTAGCGTTTGATGTAGACCACAGGGTGTGGGGTAGTTTAAGTGTGAGTTCAACAGAATCTCGGGAGTCCCATACCGGCTTATATATTTAGGGAGATATATGGAGATTTACAGGGTATGTGATATTCACCGTGATATACATATTACATGTTGGGCCCGTGGTCCCTTGCCCTTGGGTTCTACCCTTGGGTGGAGGACACTCGCGAGTGGTTGACTCTCACACTTGGACTGACGATAGGCCTAGTGACCTGTACAGTGAGAATTAGAGACTGATAGGGATACGGGCATTTATATACCTCATATACTATGTTGACATACGTGACATATCGTTCTACTGCTTTCCTGCTCCGTTGCATTGATTACTGCACATTCATATTCATGCTGTCATTAATTTACTGTTTCACATATCTGTTACTACTGTTAGAATTGTCACATGATTTTATATATATTATATTGCTATTGTGTCGCTCTGACGACCTGAGTATGCATGCTCAGTGTGAGGAGAAGATTTAGCCTGGACAAGAACTAGACGTGCATCACAGACTTCTTGACTTGCTATTCCGAGTTACATTCGTTTGTTTCCCATCAGGTCAGTTTATATTATTGTTTCTTTCAGTTACTGCATTTCTCATCACCTGCGCATCATTTACTGTTTACCACGAAAAACTACAAGCCGAAGTGTGACTACGGCAGGACATTTCCTTGACCGTAGGAGCATGGTTGGCCTTGTATACCCCTCGTATTCCGTATTTTGGGAAGCGAGGCGTGACAATTGAGGACTTTCAGAGACTCAAGCTTGAGGTCGTTACACCGAGTGCACTCAGTCAATTCTGGCAACTACAGGTGCAGTCTTCTCTTGTGGATCGCATCAAGGCTGCACAAGCGGATGATCCTCGATTGCAAAAGTTCAGAGCGCAAGTAGAAGTCGGGTTGAGAACGGACTTAATCATATATGAAGACGGCTCTCTGAGATTCGGTAGCAGACTCTGCATACCTAAAGGGGATGTTCGAGAAGAGGTACTGGCTGAGGCGCATAGTTCAGCTTATTTTGTACATCCGGGAGGTACAAAGATGTATCGAAATCTAAAGCAGCATTTTTGGTGGAACGGGATGAAGCGAGAAATTACGCGGTTTGTATCCAGGTGCTTGGTATGCCAACAGGTGAAGGCGGAACTTCAGAGGACAGCAGGACTGTTACAACCGCTTCCGATACTAGAATGTAAGTGGGAGCACATTACTATAGATTTCGTGACGGCCTTACCACGGAGCCCTAGGGACAACAACGCCATTTGGGTTATCGTCGACCGCCTCACGAAAACTGCACACTTCTTACCTTTTCGAGTGGGACAGTCAACAGAGTCACTGGCAGAGAGATACATGCAGGAGATAGTGCGACTTCACGGAGTTCCGGTCAGCATTGTATCAGATCGAGACACCAGATTTGTTTCGCACTTCTGGAGGAGCTTACAGGAGAGTTTGGGTACCCGCCTTAAGTTCAGCACAGCTTATCACCCGCAGACGTACGGACAATCCGAGCGTACGATTCAGACGCTCAAGGATATGTTGAGAGCCTGCATGTTGGATTTTCAGGGTTCCTGGAAAGATCATCTGCATCTAGTCGAGTTTTCTTATAACAACGGTTATCAGGCTAGCATCCATATGGCTCCTTTTGAAGCACTTTACGGGCGGAAGTGTCGATCCCCAGTTTGTTGGGATGATGTGGGAGAACGAAGATTACTGGGTCTCGAGCTCATTGTTCAGACAGTCGACAAGGTCCAAATGATCAGGCAGCGCATTAAGATGGCTCAAGATCGACAGAAGAGTTGGGCAGATACCAGCAGGAAGGCACTAGAATTTGAAGTCGGAGATCACGTTTTCCTGAAGATTTCTCCTACCCGCGGAGTTATCGGGTTCGGAGGTCACAGGAAGCTCAGCCCCCGTTTCATCGGACCTTTCGAGGTGCTAGAGCGAGTAGGAGAGGTGGCCTATCGACATGCCTTGCCTCCATTGCTAGCTGGTGTGCACAATACCTTCCACGTGTCTCAGTTGAGGCGTTATGTTCGGAATGAGAGCCATGTTCTGGATTATTCGGAGTTAGTTTTGGGTACCGACCTATCCTACGAGGAGCAGCCCACCACCATTCTCGACCGTAGAGAGAAAGTGCTGAAGAATAAGGTCATTCTGTTAGTCTGAGTTTCTTGGGGCGGTCGTTCTCCAGGAGAATCTATCTGCGAGCGGGAGGAAGATATCCATGCACGTATTCCACATCTCTTTGTTTAGTATTGTTGTTTCGTTATCCTCTTTTTAAATTTCGAGGACGAAATTTTTGTAAGGAGGGTATGATGTAAATCCCCGTTCCCATCAATAATTTTTTTTCTATGTTTCCCAAGTTCCCCGAATGTTTTCTCCTTCCTCGTAACTTTGCGTAGTTGGTTGCCTAAGATTTAACAATTGATTTTTTCCTAAACAATAAACTAAAACAAAAGCCTAAAGTAAAAACAAAATTAATCAAAAACCCTAGCCCAAACAAAACAAAAACTAAATAATTATATATACAAAACAAAGCCAGCCCAAACCAAATCTTAAATTAAATAAATTCTCCAGCCGAAACAAACCCAATTCCCTAAAGCCCAACAGAATAAAACCAATTTTAAATAAACGTATAATTAAATCCCCAACTCTTTCCCCTTAGACGGCCCAGCCCATTCCCACGCCCGCGCCTACACCCCAAACCCGACCCGACCGTTAACTCTTCATCTTCCCCACCTCGCTTCATTCTCCCGCTCCTTTTTCCTGCGCGCCTTCATGTTCCCCCACGTCGCCGCCCACTTTGCTAACGTCCCCAACTGCGTGCCCCACGACCCCGACCACGACCGCGAGCTCCTCAAGCTCACCCTCGTCCCTTTCTCTCCTCTCTCCCTCCTCACTCTCGATCTTTCAAACTCCTCTCCTCTCTCCAAGGAAAAACTCCATGCACTTTCACTACACACGACGACGACGACGACCACCTCTGTCACCTCTCCATTTCTCCGTCGCTTCTCCTCAGAACTCGAACCCCACTGAGCTCACTCCTCTTGCCTGCACACCCTCCGCCACCGAGCCTCCCCTGCACCCATCACCCCGACGAGTCCCCACTGCCCCTGAACCACCTCGTCGACCCTCTACATCCTCAGCATCATCACCATTATCACCAAACCCGAGCCCCCACTACCTCACTTCCTCTCTCCAAACCCACTGCCACCATCCCTATCCTCGCTGTGCCCATCGCCAGAGCGACCACCGCCGACCGCCGCCGACCGCCACCGACCCCAGTACATCCCCAGGAACTTCACAGCACCATACTCCGCCTTCCAGTGATCGCGAGCCATCCCCGGGTAACTCTGACGACGAACCCGAAACGCGAGCCGAGGCCGTGAACCCAAACCGTGCCGTTAGTCGCGCGTTCGTGCCGTTGCCGCTGCCGTGCGTTGCCAAAGCGTCTCCAGGCAAGTACCCTACTTGCTACATGTTAGTTATTACTGTTACATTTCTAAAACCTATTAATTCCGTGTTTATAATTCGTGAAAACGTATATGACATAAGTGCTTGATGCAAAACCCGAGCGAAAACCCTCCATTAAACTGACGGAACTTGATCATATACTCTGGCCCGTATGACAATGAACATTGTGGTGAAATTTGACTGGAAAATTTAATCGTTACTGGCTTGAACGATCACCCTCAATTACACCCGTTAAAACTGAATATTTCCCGCGTCTGAAACTTGTTAAAATCATATTAATTGTGTACACATTGAAGTGATGCGTTCGAGGGCTCGAATCGAAGCTGACTCGACGACCTGGAACCCTATAAAAGTTTTTAATTGTTTCTGTACTGAAAATATGATGAGAACTGGTTCGGAGAGCGGCTCTGGACTGCAGTCCAGAGCAGCTCTGGCTGTTGATTTCTGTCTCGTAATGCTTACTACTTTGCTGTCTGAACTTGCTTGTTGCGGAACCCTACACTTTATTGAAAATGAAACTGTTATATAAATAATTCAAGTGATTTCACGCCTTTTTGTCGTCGTTTACTATTTAAACCGCAATTTAAAAAAGCGGGACGTATAGCAGTCCCAAACAGAAACAGAACTGATACCCTAGTGTTGAACAGTGTATAACTTCTGACGTAGAGATGCGATAGAGAATCCTTATGGTACGTTGGAAATCTTATTGAAAATCCTAAATTTCATTCAACTTTAGCGTCGCTAAATTC
This sequence comes from Agapanthus africanus, assembly GCA_030015575.1. Lineage (NCBI taxonomy): Eukaryota > Viridiplantae > Streptophyta > Magnoliopsida > Asparagales > Amaryllidaceae > Agapanthus > Agapanthus africanus. The sequence continues at coordinate 583,176,106 of JASDDO010000016.1, read as the reverse complement.
TGATCCCAACTGGGTGAAAATTGTGTCGCGAAACGGACGTTCAGTTCAGAAACTGAATTTCCTGCAGCGAACACTTAAAATGAAACGGCTGTAACTTGCAAACCCGAAATCCGATTGCACTGAAATAAATTTTTCTGAACTTCCGACAGAGTGTACTTATTACCGTATTTGTATCGTTTCACTGAATTCTGAACATATGATTTATTGCAATTTTTGTAAGCTCATGAAGTGTATAATAGTTCATATTACACATGACTTGTTAACTGCATAAATGTACATAACTTACCCAACTGCCATACACATAGTGATAGTGCGCGTTATTATTCAGTGTACAATACATTATCGTGCGTGAATGATATTGGTTTAGGTGTGTCAAGTACGCCAATGGAAAAGTGAATGATTCGTGACAGTGATTAATACAGTGAACAGTGACAAAACTGTGTTATTGGTGCATACTTGTACACGACTAAATCATACTCATCAATAGTGTAAACCTGGAAAAAAGGGGGAAATCGAAGTGGAAAGAGCATCATATTTAGCGAGGACCATGATTTAGAGGATGATCATTTGAACAGCGACTCTTATATAGATCTAACGATCCGGCTGACAGGGTTATGTCCCGGGCGTGTGGGCCGTTGTCTCGGGTATATACGAGTCCCTCGTTAAACATGATCTCCCTTTCCACAACTCGATTTCAAACATGACTTAGAGACTGATAGGGACACAGATCATACTTTGCATCATTTAGTGACATAGTGATTATCTGCATTTTACTTCCACTGTTATTACCTTATTTGCCTGTTTCATGTCATTATTACTATATTGCTATTACGTCGCTCTGACGACCTGAGTATGCATGCTCGGACCTTGAGGAAGAACCAGCGCAGGAGTCGGATTTACCTTTCGAGCTAGCGGAGATTTAGTCTGGAGTACCTTCTTCTTCTTTTCTGCTTTCCCTAAAGAAATCTTGTATTCGAACTTGATTAGTAGTTCTTTTCTTGTTTATTTGTAAATTGTGAACAATGGAATTTGATGTAATAATTTAGTGATGTATTTCCTTTACTGCTGTGCTTTGTTTACTGATTACCATGTAATGCTAAAAGCCGAAGTGTGACTACGGCGGGATTATTCCTTGACCGTAGGAGCATGGCTGGCCTAGTCATCCTTCGTTTTCCGTATTTTGGGAAACATGGCGTGACACATATAATGCTGCAAAAGGTGCCATTCCCGTGCTTGCTTGGTAGCTGTTATTGTATGCGAACTCCACTAGATGCAGGTGATCTTCCCACGATCCCTTAAAGTCTAACATACACGCTCTGAGCATATCCTTCAAGATCTGAGTAGTTCGTTCCGACTGACCATCTATTTGTTGATGATAAGCCGTGCTGAAGTTCAGACTTGTTCCCAAGCTTGCTTGCAGACTTTGCCAAAATTGCGATCGGAAGCTGGTGTCACGATCGGAGACAATGCAGACCGGTACTCCATGAAGTTTCACAATTTCCTGTATGAGGTCATGGGTATCAGAGATAGTACATTATGAAGAGTTTAAATCTTAAATAGATTATTACCTCCATGTACTTCTTTTCTAGTGCCTCAGTTGATTGGCCAACTCGAAATGGAATGAAGTGAGCCGACTTTGTGAATCGATCCACAATGACCCATATAGCATCGTTACCCTTTGTGCTGTGAGGAAGAGCAGTCACAAAATCCATCGTGATGTGTTGCCACTTCTATTCTGGGATTGGTAACGGTTGAAGTAGTCCAGCTGTCCTGTGATGTTCAACCTTTACTTGCTGACACACCAAGTATTTTGCGACGCTTCTGGCTACTTCACGCTTCATTCCATACCACCAATAATTCTGACGTAGATCTTTATACATTTTGGTACCTCCAGGATGTACTGAGTAGGGAGAGCTGTGAGCTTCTTTCATTAACTTTTCCTGAACAGGACCTTTTGGTATACACAATCTGCTGCCGTATCTCAACGATCCGTCTTCATGGATGATGAAGTCTGTTCTGAGTCCATTCTCCACTTGTTCTCTGATCCTTTGCAACTTAGCATCACTTACTTGAGCTGCTTTGATCTGATTGACAATGGTTGATTGAACTTGTAAATTCATCAAACCTGAAGTATTACCTGGCATGACTACCTCAATCTCCATCTGATGCAAGTCTTGTTGAAGCTTCCACTGAGCGGTGAGATTCATCGATAATGGTTGGTGACTAAGAGCATCAGGTACTACGTTCACCTTCCCTGGGTGATATTGCAAGTTGATGTCAAAGTCCGCCATGAGTTCTAACCATCTTCTCTGCCGTATATTCAACTCCTTCTGAGTAAATACGTACTTCAGACTTTTATGATCTGTGTAGATGTTCACTCGTTCACCAAGTAGATAATGGCGCCAAATCTTGAGAGCAAAAATGACGGCTGCCAACTCCAGATCATGCGTCGGATAATTGCGCTCATGAGTCTTCAGTTGTCTTGAAGCATAAGCCACAATCTTACCGTGCTGATGTAGAACACATCCTAATCCCTTACCGGATGCATCACAATGCACTTCGAATCCTCTAGATTGATCCGGTATTACGAGAATAGGTGCAGATGTCAACCTTGACTTGAGTTCTACGAAACCTTGTTCGCATGCTTCTGACCACACAAATTCTTCATCTTTACGTGTGAGTTTGGTCAGAGGTGTTGCTATCTTTGAAAATCCCTCAATGAACCTTCTGTAATATCCAGCTAAGCCCAAGAAACTCCGAATGTCCTTCACTGACTTTGGTGTAGGCCATTCGCTAACTGCTGAAACTTTGGCTGGATCCACAGAAATTCCTTCTCCTGATACGATATGTCCAAGAAAACCAACTTGCTTTAGCCAAAACTCGCACTTGCTGTACTTGGCATAGAGCTTGTGTTGTCGAAGAGTTTCCAGGACAATTCGTAGGTGTTCTGCATGCTCTTTCCGACTTAGAATACACCAGAATGTCGTCGATGAAGATGACAACAAACCTGTCTAAGTACTCCCGGAAAACTTGATTCGTTAGGTTCATGAATATTGCTAGTGCATTGGTCACTCCAAATGGCATCACTAGAAATTCATAATATCCATAGCGAGTTCTGAAAGCTGTTTTGTGAATATTAGCTTCCTTGACCTTCACTTGATAATAACCTGAACGAACATCCAATTTAGATAAAACACAAGATCCACTTAGCTGATCGAATAAATCATCGATGCGTGGGAGTGGATACTTATTCTTTATAGTGACTTCGTTCAAGGCTCTATAATCGATGCATATTCTGTATGCACCTTCCTTCTTCTTCACCAGTAGTACAGGTGCTCCCCAACTTGAAGTGCTGGGATAAATCCATCCTTTCGCCAATAATTCGTCCAACTGTGTTCGGACTTCCTTCAAACCTTCCGGACTCAGTCTATAAGGTGCTTTGATTACCGGTTGGGCTCCTGGTACTAAATCAATACTGAATTCAAGAGCTCGATCGGGAGGCAAACCTGATATATCGTCAGGAAATACATCGTCGAACTCTCGAACTACCTCTGGTCTTAATTCTTCTTCCGCTTGAGCTGCTGCATCTACTGCTTTTCTTGGCTTCGCCTTGTAGGTACTTAGCTCCAGGGTATGGTCTCTGCTTTTGAAATAGAAGACCGGATGGTCTGGAATCTCAAATACTACCCTCCTTTGACGACAGTCGACGGTAGCATAAAAAGTTCCAAGCCAATCCATTCCTAGAACCATATCGAAGTTCGGTATGTCCAGTACTTTGAAGTCAGCATAAAACTCTCTGCTGCAGACGACGACGGGACACAAGCTATATCCCATGGTTGCCTTTAGAACGCCATTTCCGGAACTGACATTCCAGCTGGATACAAGCGGTGAGACTGGACATACCGAACTTCGTGCCACCTTAAAAACCTTCCGTACCAATCTACCCCTTAAACCCCGTAGTGTTTTGATTTTTTTGTTATCTTGTAAATTGTATTGGTTGTATGAGTGATTGACTGACTGACCGAAACCATGATATCAGGAAACGGTTGTAACCGTAGAGTCATGTAAATGGAATAACTGAGAATTATGTAAAAGGAATATATCCATGGTTCGGTTCAGTCAAGTTGTATAAATTAATAATTGGATTCATGAATTCATGTGTTCATATTGAATTGGAATCTTGTAGATTATAGATTGACTTGAATCATATTCAAGTCAGATTAATCAGACTCAAGCCCGAGTCAGACAATCAGAAATGTGAATCGAAATCTTATAATTGCTAGGGTCCTTAGGGTAATTTATAAAACTTGAGGGGGTTTTATGTAAAAACATTTTTATATACTTTTCAAAATACACCTCAAGTATTTATTACTCGTCTTTAGAGTTGTAATGAGTGTGGATTTTATATTGTGACATTTCTAGTGAAAATATCCTAATTTTTATAAATAAAGATATTTATCTATAATATTGATTTATTTGAAGTTCATGGTATTTTAATGTAAAATATTTTAATGTAAAATTTATTCTTGTGATTTTTAGAAAAAGGTGGAATATTTATATTATAATAAAATAGATATTTAAATGATAAATATACATATATTTATACAAAAATAATTTTAATAAATATTTTATATTCCAAAAATCTCATTTTCTTAAGATGTATTTTAAACCTTTCGAGACCGAATGCTCCTTGCGGGGGTCTGAATCTCGCACTACTAAGCCCGAGAATGTGCGATAATCCGCACCATCCCGAACGGGTTTCCCAAAAATGGGTTGTAGCGGCGCTTTGCAAAGATTGTAAATACTAATCCTTTAGAAAACGGTTTTATAAAGTAAAAGGTATTTATTTGTAAAAATGTCAATTTTCCGTATTTTAGATTCTAGCGTTTCCTAAGTCAACTAGCCTATTTCTAAATGGTCTAAACGACAAGTTGTTAGATGCCTCAAATCGCCTCTTCACCGCTAATGTGGCCAGGTAAGTACAAATGAGGAAAGAAGGGATCCGCTCACGAATCACCGTGAGACGGGCCTTTTAAAGTTACCTTTCTCACTTGCTTAGCCTAGACACCACAAAGTCAGGTTTAGATAAACGATCGATGTGCACAACTTATCGTGTTTTCCTAATAAGAGGTATTTATTTAAAAGTGTATTAAAGCCAAAACTTTTAGGAATGGTTTTATTAAGAATATGGTATTTAAATGAAAGTATTGTTTTATCATATTCTAAGTTTTGATGATATCGTTTAGGGTTGTATTTGCGTGTGTGGTGAGGTAGGTCATTATCTCGTGCTCTACTTTAAATGTATAGCAAGGTTAAGGGGGCCTATCCTGCCCGGTTATTATGCTCTACTTGAAACATAGCATGAGGATTCAGTCGAGCAGCTACCCTGCCCGGTTATCCTTAGCCGGCCTCCTAAGGCCCCTTCAACGCTAAGGATCAAAGTCCTCGGTAGAGGCAGCCGAGCGGCTCCCCTGCTCGGCTATCCCTGGCCGGTAGCTTCCCTACTCGCAACGCCAGAGATCAAAACCCTCGCCAAGAGGCAACCGCGCAGCTTCACTGCCCGATTATCTTTAGCAGGCCTCATACAGCCCCTCCAACGCTAAGGATCAAAGTCCTCCGTAGAGGCAGCCGAGCGGCTCCCCCGCTCGGCTATCCCTGGCCGGTAGCTTCCCTACTCGCAACGCCAGGGATCAAAGCTCTCGCCAAGAGGCAACCGCGCAGCTTCACTGCCCGGTTATCCTTAGCAGGCCTCATACGGCCCCTCCAACGCTAAGGATCAAAGTCCTCCTTAGAGGCAGCTCAGCAGCTACGCTGCTCGGCTATCCCCGGCTGGTAGCTTCCTACCACGACCGACAGGGATCAAAAGCCCTCCCAGAGGCAGTCGAGCCCGAGGATTCCTCGCTCGGCTATCCTTCAGGACAAAAGCCCTCGCCAAGAGGCACCGGACGGTAACCCCGCCCGGCCAAAGGTCCTTGGTAGGCTTCTTACAGCCCCTCCCGCGCTAAGGACCAAAGTCCTCCCAGAGGCAGTCGAGTCCTTGCTCGGCTATCCCCGGCTGGTAGCTTCCTACCACAACCGACAGGGATCAAAGTCCTCGCCAAGAGGCACTGGGCATTAACCCTGCTCGGTCCCCGTCCTGAAGGATCAAAGCCCTCGCAAGAGGCAACCGAGCGGCTGCCCTGCTCGGTCAACTCCGGCTGGTAGCTCGCTACCCATGACGCCAGGGATCGAAGCCCTCGTAAAAGGCATCCGAGCGGCTATCCCACTCGGTCTTCCCAGGCTGGTAGTTGCCTACCCACGACGCCAGAGATCAAAGCCCTCACCAAAAGGCAACTGCGCAGCTTCACTGCCCGGTCATCCTTAGTGGGCTTCTTACAGCCCCTCCAACGCTAAGGATCAAAGCCTTCGCAAGAGGCAACCGAGCGGCTGCCCTGCTCGGTCAACTCCGGCTGGTAACTCCCTACCCATGACGCCAGGGATCGAATCCCTCAAAAGAGGCATCCGAGCGGCTACCCCGCTCGGTCGTCCCAGACTAGTAGTTGCCTACCCATGACACCAGAGATCAAAGCCCTCGCCAAGAGGCAACCGCGCAGCTTCACTGCCCGGTCATCCTTAGTAAGCTTCTTACAGCCCCTCCAACGCTAAGGACCCAAAGTCCTCCCAGAGGCAGTCGAGCCCAACCCTCGCTCGACCATCCCCAGCTAGTGGTCGCTGCTCGCAGCACCAGAAATCAGAAGCCCTCGCCAAGGGGCAACCGAGAAGCTTCCCATCCATCTTCGGCACCAATACGGTGGATAGCCCTCTGCCCATCACATGCAGAGGACCCAAACCACAAGGGGCATCAGTTCTATCCAAGTCTCGAGCGATCCCCCCTCGACTTCAGGGGCCATGGAGACGCCTCCTTCTCAGCAGCGCTTGGCACGCTTGGCAAGTAATCGAAATCAACTCGACGAACGATCGCAAAACAAATGGCCGACTGACATGGAAGCCCAACAGTGCAAGAAGAGAAATTTTACGAGCATTTTTCACGAACGATCGCTAGACAAATGGCCGACCTGACATGGAAGCCTAACAGTGCAAGAGGAGAAATTTTACGAGCATTTTCCACGAACAGAAGATAAAGTGCAAACCAAAGAAAGAAAAAAAGTTTTATTACCGAAGGCAAAGACTTTACAAATGGTATTTTGGGCTCCCCAGGCTTAAAAACTGCCCGGAAGCCTACAAAAATTACAAAAGCAACAAAATAAAAGAAGGAGGAAGACGGGGGCTTTAGGCCTCGGGGCCGGGCGCGACCTCGGGGTCCTCGACATTCACCACGGGACGTGCAGGGTCCTCGGCGACTTCCTCGTCAGGAATCTCTTTCCCCTGCTCCTCGGCGTCCGCGAGGGGGTACTCGGCCCGGAGCTCTTTGGCGGCGAACTCCGGCATCCGGACCTTAACAGCGTCGAGGGCCTCGTGCCAGATGAGGGTTGTGGCCAAAGCCAGGTCACCATAGAAGTCCTTCGACTTCTTATAGCCCTCCACCGCCTTCGCCGCCGAGAGGTCGGCCAATTTCGCCGCTCTCAGGTCGGCTGACTTCGCCGACTCGGCCGCTGCCCCCAGCTCCTTCCGGAGGGTTTTCACCGTCTTCTTCAGGTTGCCGGAAAGCACCTGAGCGTCCTCAAGCTTGGCCTCGGCAGCCACGGCGGCCTCGCGGTACCGGGCAACCTCCCGTTTCCCGGCCTCCACCTCGCCCTCCAGGACGGCAACCCTCGCCATCACCACCTCCAGCTCCCGCTTGGAGCTCTCTTCCAGCGAGGCGAGCTGGCCCGCAGCTTTCATCGCCGGGGCTATCACCTCAGCCTCCATGAGTAGGGCGAGGGCAACGTGCTGGAGAACCTGAAAGATAGGAAAGAGATCAGAAAAATGAAGGAGGCACCGAATCTCACAAAAAAACCAAACACTTACCTGCACGGACTCCTGGGTGATGGACGCCATCTGGGCCCTGAAGGTCCCCCGGGGACCCTACTCCCGCCGATTTCTCTATCTCATGAAGCGGCTATCCACGACGGATAGTCCCGAGGGCACCACGAACTGAAGGCCTCCTTCCTCCACCATGATCGGCGAGGGCGGGCCCCGGGAAGACCTCCGGGAACCCCTCTTGAGCGGCTCCGATGGAGAGCCGATCTCCTCCTCCGAGGCCGGGTCTTCCAGAATCCGAGCCCGCTTCCGGCCCGATGCTTCACTAGGCCGCGGGGTGGGATCTGCCCCGGAACGCTCACAGGACGCGACCACCGGAGGAGAAGGAGCCGGCGCAGGCTTCGAGCGGGAAGAGTCGGCGCCTCTGGCCTTCGTGACCCTCCTCGGATGGCGCATGGAGGTTTTGAGCTCGTCCATATCCATGGGTCCTGTGCAAAACCAAATGTAAAGAAGTCAGCGACACAAGCAATATACAAGCCAAAAAGCAAGCCTAAACTTACCGACGAACTCAACGGGACTGAGCCCGGCCCAACTCAGGACCCTCTCAGACAGCAGCACGTCGAATCGGGGGATGGGCTCCCACGACTCCACTCTCATCGCGACGGGGTCACTGGACTGGTTCCCCGGCAAGCATTTCTCCCTCGACCACTTTGTAGGCACGGGCCAGCCTTCGCCCTCGGGAGGGGAAATGAAGAAGAACTTCTTCTTCCAGTCTTGAATGGAAGAACTTCTTCTTCCAAGACAGGGCCACAACCCCCTGTCCCGGCAGCGGCCCCCTATCGCTTTCTGAAAGAGAAGTAGACCCACCTCGGGTCGCCCGCTCGACCACCAGGGTTATTTTTGAAGACGAGGGAAGAATCAAGGAAGGAGAGGCTGAAGGGAACCGCCTGTAACTTCAGGCGGATCAGGAACCCGAGGATAATCCTCCACGAGTTCGGCACTAATTGGCCAGGGGCTAACCCGAAAAAGTTCAGCGCTTCAACAATCTCGGGAGAGAAGGGCATGCACATTCCACCCAAAAAGCTTCCAAGTACAGGGCGGTCTCCCTGCCCCGTACTTGGTCTGTCCTCTTTCCCTCCTTGGCCAGACGAAACGTATAACGTGAGGGGATGTGGAAGCGAGCCCGAGCATTGGCGAGCTCATTCTCATGCCTCACCCAACACGAGGCGCCGGGGGCAGCATCTACCGCCTCCTCCCTGGGGGCTGCCCCCGCCGCACGATCCTGAGGAGAGGATCTGACCCCTACTCCCCGGGAGGACTCAGGCTCAACTAAAGGGTCCCTAGAACCTACTCCTACGACGTCTACTGACTCTACAAAGGAAGACATCTAACCTTGAGAAGAGAGATCCTCAGGAAACGAATGCGGAAGAGAGAAGACGAGCGCCGAGCAACCAGGACTTGGAATGGGGAAATATGAAGGAGTAGGGGCCCTGGAACGGGCCCCACCCCTGTTTATCACCGCAAGCGACCTCATCCAACGGCGCCCTTCATCTCCCGCCAAAAACGCCTCATCGCGTCCAATGGCTCCGATCGCTCCACTTGTCGTTCCCACACTAGACCGCACCCCATCAGGCGTCGCAGGTCTGCACACGTCGCTTCGGCCAACCGACGCTTGACACGTGGACCATCGCTTCAGTGACAGGATGCGCGAACCGGCGCACCTTCCTTAAATGCAGAGATCTCGCTCTGATTCGCTGGCAGAAAAGACAGCTGACAGCATGGGGACTCGTCCCGACGAAACCTTAGTAGGGAGCTCACCCCGGCCGGCCCGGCAGTCCACTCCTGACCCGATCCGCTAGCTGGTCGGGACAAGAGTGGGGGGCTAATGATGATACTTAATATTGGCGGTCTCCAAGATCAGGACACGTGGCAGATGACGTGTCCCAGAACTCAGAAGAAAGGGCCACAGGGGCCGACCAGGCCACCCCTGTACCCGACCGGCAAGCACAAGCTGGCTCACCTCAGAGCCCCCTGAAATTTGGCCTCCTCGGCCTCTCAGCTCACCCCGAGCTGCCTCAGGACCAAGACTCCTCGGCCCTCTCGCTTGTTCCCGAGCCTCCCAACCGAGGCCTTCTTCCTCGGTCCTCCGACCGACCAATTCCACCACTCACAGGCGTAACCGCCGCTCCGCAAATCTCGCCATGCGCAGATTCTCCGCCAGCAACATCCCACGTTCCACGCCATCATGATCCCCATTAATGGGCGATCCGCTCTTTACGCGGGCGTGACGTCGGGAGCGTAACTGCCGGCGAGATTCTCGCGCCTGCTGCTGCGTGCTGCCGCCACTATATTAACCCCCATCACAGAGGGGTCAAGTAAGCCATTTTTATTCCATATAGCCGTTATTCTGCTCGGATCTCGTACTAACTTGATCGTCGGAGGGTCCTCGGTGGTACCAAACCATCCCGGGACTTCTTTGCAGGTACTCGGAGTTAAACTCCTCAAATCACCAATCTCCTCAAAACCCATTGAGACCCGCACGCAACAGGAGATCACCTTACAAATCTACCGGGAGATCGACGGAAGACAACATCTGAGGGAGACCCGAAAATGACCTTCATCAATACTGGTCCGAGTAATGTTGGCTAGTATTTTTATATTTGCTATATAGTTGAAACCGATAAGTATACTAGTACCGGTGAAGTATTGTTATATATGGCGTATTAATTAATCGATACCGTCAGGTGTGAGAGTATTTGTCCAGCATTGGTATATTGCTTATTAAGTCCAGTTGTTATGGCTAAAGTTCACTAAATTGCTATGAATTAGGCATAATTTTATTAGAGGAGACGATCTTTAGGCAACCGGCCCCAAAATTTTAAGACATAGGCTTGTTGTTGTTTGTAAATTATAAGCATTCATTATAAGCATTCATGTTGATTTTGTTTGAGTAAATGCCGATATTTTTTGGTTTTCCAAATCGTAGCTTTGAGCACTTGGGACCCGAGTAATACTTTACCTACCGGGCTTGAAAATCCTACCACAATCTATCTAAGAGACAAAATAATATGACCCACAACACCTAAATACTAGTGCTAAAGAAGTGGGCTTATTATGTTTCTCTCTTGGATAGTTTGTGGAAATCTTGTGGCTATAGCTTATAATATCAATTAAGAGTATCTTTTTTTAAATAAAAGAATTTAAGAAATGAGAAAACTTACTCATATGATACTATCTATATCCATTTCAAATACTACATGATTCTAAATTTGTAATACCTTTGTGGGGGATTAAAATGAAAAGAAAAATATGACCTTGCCTTGTGTGCGTCCCATATTAACTAAACAACATGGCCCTCATTCCTGTGTTTTTTTTGACCCCTTTGATCGATTGCAATGATCGTAATGTCATTAAACTAAAAATGTCTATTTTTCTTCTACGTACTTATTATGAAATTGTGTTTTGAAGTTATTGTCCTGGGCCTTTCGTGTTCCAATAGGCAAAGCCTATGTGACCTGGATTGGGCATTTTTCAAATTATTATGAAATTGTGTTTTGAAGTTATTGTCCTGGGCCTTTGTGTTCCAATAGGCAAAGCCTATGTGACCTGGATTGGGCATTTTTCAAATTAAACCTGTTGGTATTGGTATTAAGCACGTGTGATGCATGTTTGTTTGTATATATTAACATGCCAGAAGATTTGAGAAATTTTATAAAAAGGATTAGTTAAAATAATATAATTTTGAAGGTTTTTCGCTGGATTTTTATTTTTGTAAAGCTCAAGTTACCTATCTTAAATAATCTTTAAAATCATTATTATCTTAAGTGATTTAACGATTTAAAGTGATTTAAATAAAAATCCGGCAAATTATGTGCATTGCACCGGCAAATTAGATATTTTTCAAACAAAATATAAAGTGATTTAAACTAAAAAAACTAACAAATCTCTTTTTTCTATATCTTATTAATTTAACTATGTGTATTGCACCGGCAAATTAGAGGTTTATTTTTTTTGCACGTACATCCCTCCTTTAGCATTTAAATAGTAGAGATTAGTAAATTTTATTGAAGATTAATTAATTTACAAAACTAGATCAATCTTTTAATAATTAGGGGCGGATCCAACCATAGCCTAGATAGCCCAGAAGGAACGGTCGCCACCCTTGGATTTCACGATAAGACACTTCGTCTTCGTCTTCATACTCGCCGCCCTACCCCTAGCGCTGCGAGGATCTCGGACTCTCTTTGCTTCACTCAGAACACTGCGTCTCTCAAATGTAAGCAAACCCTAGTTTTTTTTTGTTTGTCTTCATGTTTTTGCAGTGAAACTGTGAAATTGAGATGGTTTTTACATTAGAATTGGTTGAATCTGAAATTTTGAGAAGAAATTTGGAGGTTGTGGGGGTTGCTTATTTTAGAAGTATGGGATGACTTGTAGCTTAGTGTTGAGCATAATAATTTCCTAATAGCCTCTAGGATTTTATCCCAGCCTAGGAGCATTCGAGGATGCCGCTGGATATCATTATGATGCTGGTGGTGTTGATGCGATTGAATAAAGTTTAGTTTCACTAAATTATTATGAAGATGGCAAAGAGGAAGAAGAAGACGATGTTGATAATCATATGATGATGATTGGAGTCTGGTGGTGCGGGAGGAGGAGGATGGAGGAGGAGATAGGTCATGGCTATATTTTTGTAATTTATCTTTTATAATATTTTAATGACGTTTAATTTCCGTCCATCGTGACCAAATTTTCTGGACTCGCCACTGAGTATAATATTATGATCATACTGTTTAACTTTACAAAAAGGATTGAAATAGTACTCCCTAGACGTATAACAACAATTGGAAACATCATAATTTAAACAAGTTACGTTAGCATAAATAGATGGTTGCCTCCTATTTTTTACGGGCATGAGCAACTGGACTCACAATCTGGAGAATAATCGTAGCATAAAAGCCCTCGGAGGGAAATCAACCTATGGCGCCCGAAAAAAGCATACTCGCCACTGACTTTTTTGACATCGGCATAGTCCTTTTTTATCCTTATAATCTAAGTATAGACACACAAAATTTCATGTGATTCTAACATATTTTCATCGTGGAAAAATTATTATATATAAATCTATATGACAGAATATTTTTTGGAAAAATTGTAAAACGGATATTTTTTAGATTTTAATTTTTTTTTGCTATTTTTATATGCTATATCACTATTAATATTGTAAAACCGAAATAAAAATATATTTTATTTTTGAATTTTTATTTTATTTTCTTGTGCTATTGCAAGCAAAATATTATATGCTATATCACTATTAATATTGTAAAACCGAAATAAAAATATATTTTATTTTTGAATTTTTTTTAATTTTCTTGTGCTATTGCAAGCAAAATATTGAAAAACTGAATAAATAAATAAAATTTTTGATATTTTAAATATTTCGCAATATTCATGTCTATAATATGCGAAATGCCGGAAAAAAAATAAATTTTTAAAAAATGTCGTGATTTTCCCATGCTGCATAAAGAAAAATATTGAAAATCTGAAGAAAACTACCAAGTATTTACAAGTTAATTATTCATATATTTCAAATTTGAAGCTTATAAATATGATAATTTGAGATATTATAGCTCACAAATGATAGAAGGATAAACTTCTTATTAAGTGTATTTATGAGCTCCATATGATATCTGTGTTATATATATAACGAGAACAATGGAGGAAAGGTCCCGTAGCAGGGAATTTCCTCCTACGGCATCAAAAAGATACACCTTTCACGATTTTATTCGACGATCGGTATCCATCATATTCATCCTTATTTGTGGATAGACCAAATTTCATAGGTTTCTATTTCTTTTTCACCGTTCAATTAGCGATGTAAAAAGATCTATATATTGTCGGTAAACCGTTAATTTTGCATCCATAATCAACGGTGAAAAAGCAGTAGAATCGCATGAAATTTGGTTTATCCACATCTTAGATGATAATGATGAAGATGATGGGTTTCGATCATCGGATAAAATCGTGAAAGTGTATTTTTTCGATGGCATGGAAGGCAATTCCTTCCTATTGCTTCTTTTCTCCATTATTCTCATATATAAAACTGAAATGTTCAATATTCCTATTAATAACGGAACCTTATCGGCAAAACTATTTATGTTTCTGATGCAAGTTAGGGGCGACGAGACAATGGCAACGGAAAGTTTCCGTCGCTTATACAAGCACCTGCAAGGATCTTTGGTGACAAACTAATCGCAAGTATTGGCGATCAAACAATAGTAACAGAAACCTTCTCGCTAGATACTACAATGTTTTGTACGAGGCCAAAAAGCCTATGGAGTAATACTGCCAAAATTAATCACAACATTTGCAGTGAAGTCAGCTGTTACTTGGATCTAATATGTCATTTCTACTATTTATGAATGATTGAACTTGTTAAAATCGAAATATTCCATAAATCTAAATAACCCCCAAAAAAATATAATTTATTTTTATTGCAATATCCAAGTCCTTCATATTAGCTTACTAATCACCACGCTTAATAAGCTAAAGCTATATTTTTGCCCTGAAATCATTTTTATGACTAGAGGTTGAGAAATCAGTTGAAGGATTTCCTAAATTTAGTTTGCAATATACACATAATTCTAGTCGTATTTTAATATTTGATGCTCCAATATTTTAGGCGAACTTTCAATGTTTGGTGAATAGTTAAGATGCTTTTGTATATGTACTCGCACTCCAATTAGCTATAAAAACAACAAAAGAATAAAAGGACCACAAACATGACAAAACAACTATAATTTTTATAGCCGTTTATCAAAATTACATAGAATTTTACATAGAGATGAAAGCAACAATAATAATTACAAATACAAACAACAAGAAAGAGTTTCCTTCTGCGTGGGGAGAAATCAAGAGACGAAAAGCCTTACTTATGTTTCGCAGACCGTCGCTGTCTTGTTCTGGGATGATTTTTAGAAATCACCCTTTTACTTTCTCATACATGTCAGGATTGAACGTTTAGCCTTAAACTGTATGGCTAAGATCTTCTTCGGACACCTCGGTCGATATTTTCACCATGAACAAGATCCTCTGAAGTTGTAGCAATCCTCACTACAAAAATTAAAAGAAAACTCCCCATCATCAACTTAAATAATTCGTTTTACCTCTCATTTGAATAGCTTTAAGGGCTCAAAACCCTTCAAGTTATGGCAAGGAGCATATGGTTCAATGCTATGAACTCAACCATTCATTTAGTTTACATGAATCCAAAAACACAATACATGAACATGTAAATGTAAAATGAGTCCGCTTTAACATGACACCCCAAACCAGATCTAATTATTTTTTTCTAGTGAATACGGGTTAAGATATATTGCTAGAATCCGATCCGAACCCAACCCGTTTCTAACCGTTTCCTTTGTTATTTTCGCCTCCTTTCTTAGTTTAAGGATCATGGAGTGAAGTGGATAATGACTAGAGACTAAAATAGCATTAGGAGCAGAAAAGCTCAGATGATGGCTTTCTCTATGCTGCTTCTCTATTGATACTTGTGTTTCATGTTCCCTCATGTTCTTCATTCATAAGCCACGTTTTTTGGGATTAATGCAGTCTTGGTGTTTAGGATTCGGATTTGAATTATGGTGGGGATGAGCATGATTAATATATTGTCTCAAAGTTATAAATGCTGTACTAGGGTACCATAACGGCTATATATGTGTGGAGCCCTGGGCCCACGTCGATTGCACCCAACACATGGTATTTAACACTACATAAAGGCCATCTTTGCTAATGAGTTCATTAATGATGAAATGAGCACGGGTTAGAAAATATGATCGTTCTTCTTGGATGCCAATCTGCCATGCCGAATCACATATACGATAACAGAACTACTAACTTGTAGGGCGTAGCTAAGTCATCAATATACTAACTTGAACTTTGTATTTAACAATTATAATAAGTCATGAAAATTATTGGTCGAAAAAATGTTCATGCATCTTTTCAACTTCTAGAAATATTTTTAGAACTTTTATTACCAACCCAAGTATTTAAACGGATTAATATTTATTTAAATCACACAATACCGATTATATTTCCACGTGCATCACACAAGCAGAATACTGGTCTAAATTCAAATCCATGCTTTGGCTTAAACATGATCACACTAGAATTGAGCTTATAATATGGGTAGTAATGGGAAACATCATAAATAAAAACAGGTTCATACATTAAAAGGATGTTTCTTACTATGGTAATGAGTATATATGCCACACATTCGAGCAAGAGTAATTGCTAAAACATATTGATGAGCACAGCAATAGCAGCCCCCACTCTATATCATGACGTTAAGCAAACAAGTAGATGGTAATAAGTCAGCAAATTAGACTTCCTGCTCCTCAACTTGAATCATAATGTCATGCATGACATATATATATATTATTATTATTATTATTATTACTTCTTTGTCCATGATGAGTACTGTTTCCATTTATACTCTTGAGATCTTTGAGAGATTTGTAATTGATCTCAATTGATGCCATATGTCCTTTCTTTTAAAATTACCATGCGAAATCTAAATAGAGTTTTGTCAATTTACTTATTTTTCCATAGTGCAACCATAGGACATGTGTATCTATGTATTTTTATTTTTTATTTACTTTGCATTTCATAATATTTAATAGCTTTGCATTAAGACTCCTATATTCTTTTCTAATTACTTTGCATTTCATAATATTTAATAGCTTTGCATTAAGACTCCTATATTCTTTTCTAATTAGTCCTTAAATTTGGGCGCCCCCCCCCCCCCCCCCCCACACCTTTTATATATATATATATATATATATATATATGAATGAGAATAATGGAGAAAAGAGGCCATAGGAGGAAATTTACTCCTATGGCGTGGAAAAAATACAACCTCCACCAATTTTTTCAACGATCGGCCCCCAACATCTTCATCGTTATCATCTAAGATGTGGATACACCAAATTTCATGTGATTCCACAACTTTTTCACCGTTGATTTAGCAGTGTAAAAAGTTCTATTGTCGGTAAACCGTTAATTTTAAAGTTCTATTGTCAGTAAACAGTTAATTTTGAACCCACTAAATCAACGGTGAAAAAGTTATGGAATCACATGAAATTTTGTGTACGCACATCTTAGATGATAACGATGATGATGATGGATGCCGATCGTCGGAAAAAATGGTGGAGGTTGTATTTTTTCTACGCCATAGGAGGAAATCCCCTCCTATGGCCTCTTTCCTCCATTAATCTCTCTCTCTCTCTCTATATATATATCTCTATATATATACATACATGCCAAAAAATAATTAAGAATTTCTTAGCTTTTCATTTCCAATATTGAAATTTTTTCTCAGCTTTTTAACTGCTAGTAAAAGTCATTATTATGCACATTGGAAGCACATTATTAACAAAAAAACACACCAAACAACCTGCACCTATATATCCCCAAAGCATGTGAAGTCTGAAACCGAGACATCAAATCCTGGAAATTGCTTTAGAGTTCTGCATATCAAAAAATTACAAAGAAAATTATTAGCCTTTTAACTTTTTCTTCACAGTACAAAGCCATCATTTATATCAAAATATATCATTCTCTATCATATCTGCTACAGCTGCAAACCCAAAACATATTCCAAGCATCAAAAAGCAGAAGCTGCAAGAAAAACCAAAATGCAAACGCAAAAACCCAGATTCTCAAAACTATGAAACAAACAAGTAACAACAACAGAAAGATCACAAGAAAAAACTTTATTAATTGATTATCAAAATATAATAACAAGGCTAAAATCCCACACAAATAAATGTAAAATTGAAATCCAACTGAAAATTGCTCATAGCTGAAGGTGGTTTTTTAAGTGTAATTTATCCCAGGGAAGAAAAAAAATAAAATTATACAATCCAAACCCAAATCGTATCACAAAACCCTATCCCAGTTAAATTCAGAAACCTAGCCATAACTTGGGCATTGCTCTCTTGGTCTTGACTGCTTAGTCCCAGCATTAGCAGGGCACCCAGTCTCCATCGCCGCCGGCAAATCCATGCAATTATACGACAGGCACACCGAAACCGACTCCGGCAGCGGGCCCCACGACAAGCCTGGAGGCAGAAAACCGGTGAGAAAATTATGCTGCGCGTAAAATGTAGTCATGCTACCATTATACACCCTCTGTGCAAACTCCTTGGGCACAGAACCAACCAATCTATTGCTGTTCAAGAACAGGCTTTTAGCTGCTGAAAGCTCAGCCGGAACTTCACCAGTAATCATGTTATGGCTCAAATCCACAGCTTGCCATGGCGGCACCGCCGATTCAGGCAGCACCAACGGGCCCGAGAAAACGTTCCTTTGTAAGAGAATCGTGTATAGCTGAGGCAATGCAAAGATTGTGGTAGGGATTTTTCCGGTGAATTCGTTCATCGAGAAATCAATGTAATTCAAATCAGACATCTCATTGGAGAATGCCGCATTTATCAGCCCCGAAAACGAATTCGAGGCGATGGAGATGTATCGGAGAGAAGAAGGCAGCGGAGGCAAAATCCCTGAGAAGGAGTTCCCGCAGAGATCGACATGAAAAAGGGTGGTAGATGATAAAGACGCTGGTAAAGAACCAGAGAGATTGTTGGATGCTAGGATTAGGAATTTGAGGTTAGGCAGCGATGAGAGAAGAGAATCAGGGATTGTGCCAGTGAGCCTATTGTGGCTCAAATCAAGAGTGTGAAGCTCGGTGAGGGTAGAATAAGAAGCCGGTATTTGACCTGAGATGAGATTGTTCGATATCGAGATCAGGCGAAGGTTACGGCATTTTAAACCGATTTCGGCAGGGATTGGACCTGAGATCCTGCCAGGGTAAACTACCAGTTCGGTTAAGAAAGCGAGACTGGAAATTGAGTTTGAGAGAGATCCAGTTAAGCCCGGGGAATCCGAGAGGCCAGTGCCTAGAGTTAGAACTGAGATCCTGAGGGTAGAGTTCGAAGGGTCTAAAGCGCATAAAATGCCTGAAAATGAAGTGCACGGGTTGACTGATGAAGGAGAGAAATCCCAAGTAGAGAAGAAACTTGAACCCGGGAGGCCACGGAGATTCCTTCGGATATCGGAGAGAGCCTGAACCTCTGTTGGGTCTAAAGAATTCGGTTGATTCTGTTGAAATGAAAGATGTAGCAGCAGAAGCAAGTTGAAGAGAACGGTGGCAAGAGAGATAGGTGATGGAGCCATTTTCAGAGATGAAGGGGAACTAATGAAATGTTGAAGAGACGGGCAGCGTATATATTTTGGGTGTTAGAGATGGAGGGATACAAACAAATGGCTGTGTTTGCTGAAATTGAGTAAGATTTGAGGAGAGGAGAGACAAAGCATGTGATTGGTGTTTGGAATTTTCTTAAGAATAAAACATGGATTCTTAGGGGGCTAGGGTTTGGGTATTTTCCTCCTATTGTGCCTTGATGTTGAGAGAAAGCAATGGGAATTTTCTTATTTGAGACAGAATGAGATAGAGATTGGTCCACAAAGTCCACAAAGGCTAGAGGCTCTTATTATTATTCTAAAGGTGTTTGAGTTCTAATGGGGATGGCATTCGTTTGATGTGTGAAGTGGTGGCATTTGTAGCAGTTTATGTTTCATGCCCTGTGGCACTTGGCCTCCACCAAACTGTGCTTGGATGGAAAGTTCACCAGCTTTTCAGAAGGTGCTTTGCAAGAGAAGTTTTTGTTATGGTTTTGAGATTCATGATGGAAAAATGTGCTTCATTTAGGCTTTAGGATATTGCTGTGGTGCGGTGGACCGTCGGTTAAGTTGGGATGGGACCCGTCCAAGGGCAGCTCCGCAGCCCCATTTTTGCCAAAACTTTATACTAAACCGTCAAATCTTTGTTAAGATAAGCTTTACTGAGATGGTACTAACACCATCAATTTAAGGCAACGAAACGTTCAATCAAAAACTTACACACACCGTTGTTGCACATACACAACCTTAACAAACATTAGTAGACGTTCAAGGGATGTGATGTAGCTTGTGGTTCCTAATTCTTACTCGCAAATGAAATAGGAAGGGGAAAATAAATCTTACAGGATTTGGGTACTCTTTGTGCGACATTCTTAGAATGATTTGCTCCATACACCTAGTTTGAATCATTAAGATCACATGATTTATGTTATAAGGTTGGACTCATGCATGACCGTCATTTCTCCAGAATAAACAAAATCTGTCATTTCTCTCTTCCTCTCAGCTGTATGTCTTCAACCTGTGATCTTCTTGCCATAATTTTTATACCCCGCGGGATATTCTATACCTTTTCTAATGGTAACTTTACCGGTGGAAACCATTAAGGTACACAGCAAGTGTAACAGTTACATTATTAACCTTAGGCTGCTTTTCAAATGGAGACTTTACTAGATGGGCCCAAAGTTTCGCTCAAAGACAGCAATGGCGAGACAAAAGGTTGCAGGACCTAATGCCAAGCTGTAATATGATGGGGTTTTTTTTTGTCCAAATTTAAGGAGCATAGCTATCAGCCCAGTTGAGGCCGTTTATTTGGTCTCTTCTAATGCTATTCTTGGCCACCATTATGTTTTCCCTATATTACACTGGAAAAAGAAAATATTGATAACATTTATACATGTAGCAACCTTAAATAATATAATATATAATTAAGAGAATAAGCATTAAATCGATTACAGATCTTACAACCTTATGATATTTCATACGGAGAAAAAATGATCATGCCAAAACTACACTAAAATGTGTAGGCATAATATTCAGCTGCCATATCGGAAAACTTAAATTCATATTTGTATTAAACATAGAATTTAGAAGGTTAGAAATGCCTCTGCCACTTTTGATGCAGTATATTCCACTGCTACTTGATCTGTTTGTGACCTGTGACCAGTGAATTCTTTCAAATGCATTGAATAAATAAAGAGACAACTCACTAAGCGTGCTGCAATAGTGTGTGTGTGTGTTTTTTGTGTTGAAACAGTAGTTCCTAAGGATAATAAACTTGTTGCTTGAATAATGTCAGTGAGAGCAAAAAGAATTTTTGTCAGGCTTGATATGCTTGCAGATTCTCAATTGCTTCTGGTTCAAGGAAAAGGTACTGTTAGGTTTGTTCTGCATCACAGGAAGCAAAATATTAATTGAAAAAACCAATAATAGTGTTCAATCCTTCAGTGAAAAACAAGGATGGCATTTTACAGGCGTTTCAGATACAATCAGCCACGAAAAAAAAAAAGGAAGATTTGCTACAGTGTGAGTATTCAAATAAAAAAACGCAATTTTTTTTCATGTGGTAGTAAATACAGTGAATTTACCACAGGAAAAATGTAAAATGTGTCCTCGCATCAAAGTTTAGGATAATGGTTGGAGGTTGATACATTTGAATCTAACCACGAAAAATAAAATGTAGGACCTTTCGGATTCACAGCTTTCAAATTTATGGAGTTTCAGTGATCTAAATGCATGCATGATAAAATACTGCAGTAAGAAGATCAATTGAGCTGGTTTGAACACATCTACGTCCACAGTTATGACCGAGTAAGTGATAGGCCCTTGTTATGAGCGATTACGATAGCCATAGTTTTAACAAACCAAATGATCATTATGAAAATGCAGAAGAAGGTTTCATGCATGATGCATCCAAACCCAAATCCCTGAAACTGGGATGGATATTTTGTTTCTGTTCCTACAACTATTAGCATGGACTTAAACATGCAATCAACTTTTAAACATGCAATCAACTTTTAAACATGCAATCAACTTTTTCGCAACCAAATGTTGAAGAGCTATTATTAGTTGTGACTTGTGAGTAAATATTTGCTTGAAAATTCATACAAAGTAGTTACTGGAATATACATGATCATCTCTGCTGCATATTTTTTCGGTAGCTATATGGCTTTTACGGTCTTATGTCCATAGGAAGAGAAGACCTCTTACAAGTTGCAACGATAAATTTACAACATCTAAACAAGCATAGCTGCATAAGGAAAATGTGTATTTTATCATCCAAAAGGGGGAAAAAGGTACCAAGTAATACTTTGGAAAAAATGTTAAAATTGATTGCAAATTCGGCCCGAGATCAAAAGCCCAAGATTGAATACGTGCAGTGCATGTACATATAGTGAGATTTAAATTAATCAATAATTTAAATTCTAAGTTATCTCTAAAATATCTCTATATTATTTAACTAATTTGCCTAGTACTTAGTTGAGGCAATCAATCATATACAGTTGATTAAATCCAACCAACAAAAGAAACAGAGTCATATAAAGCTTAGTGAAGTTTGAGGCAAGAATAGCTCCAATCAATTAAAATAAACAAAATAGACGGTTTTGTTTACTGCTACTTAGAGCGGAGAGGGGAGAGAGAGAGAGAGAGATTTGTAGAGATAGAGATTTTATTGTATTCGGCCGGTGATCGGAGAGAGCGTTCTCGTGTAATACTTTCTTAATAGTAGAAGTTTTCGTCGTCGGGTAAATCTTGTGTTTGTTGTTTGGCGTGCTTCTAATAATTTGTATTGTTTTGGTAGATTGTCCGGTAAACCTTTTTCAAATAGTTTGTTTGCACGCAATCTTGATAGATTATTTTTCCGCTGCGACTCTTGGTGTGTTTTGTGACTCCTTGAAAGATCACGGATATAGAAAAATTCATAACAAGTGATATCAGAGTATCAGATTCAGTGTTTTCGGATTATTTGGGGAGATAGAATCTACGCATTATAAGGTGGTCAAGTTTGATAGGCGGAACAATTTTAGCTTATGGAGTTTGAAAATGAATGATATTCTCAAGCAACAAGAGATTCACAAGACCGTCTTTGCAAAAGACAGTATTCCGGAGACGACCACGGATGATAAGAAAAAAGAAATGGAGAACAAGGCCTTCAGTTCAATACGGCTTCAGTTGGCTAACGTGTTTCTATGCGAGATTGCGCAAGAGACAACAGCAATATATTTACGGAGCAAGTTGGAGTCTCTATACATAAAGAAATCTCTCACAAATCGTCTTTATCTCAAGCAACAATTGTACACGTTAAAGATAAAGGAGGGGACATTCGTCAAAGATCACATGGACGAACTCAATCAGATCATGATGGATTTGTAGAACATGGAGGTGCAGATAGAGGATGAGGATCAGATGATGATTCTACTCTGCTCGTTGACCTCAGAGTACGGACAGTTCGTCAAGTCGATGATGTATGGCCGGGATAAGCTTTTTTTATAAGATGTCAAAGCAGGTCTGCACGGTAAGGTGTTGAGAGAGAAGATGGTAGGTGACAAGAGTAGTCACGGTGACGCGTTGTCTGTTAGATACCGTTCAGATGGAGACTCCAACGGAAAATAGAGAAATTGTGATAATGACAAGGGCTTTATTTGCAAGGAGAGCGGGCATTAGAAAAGGGATTGTCTGAAGTGCAAGGGGAAAGGCAAGCAGATTTCTTCCGGTACTGCAGTTGCGGTGGAGGGTTCAGATGAGGGTAGTGATGGTTTGATTCTATCAGCATGTGTGACTTCAGACGCACATGAATCGTGGATGTCAGATTCAAAATGTTTATTCCATGTGACTCCGAATCGGAGTTGGTTTGCTACATATCGTTCAGTTGATAGAGACTCGGTCTTTATGGGGAATGGTATGGTAAGCAAAGTTTTTGTGATTGACATAGTTCGGATCCGCATACACGATGGGAGAGTTCAAACGTTGACAAATATCAGGCACGTGCCAGATCTGAGGAGGAGGTTAATTTCACTAGGTGTTTTGGACGGGATCGGTTATAAGTGCGTGATCGATAGAGATTCTGTGATAATTTCTAGAGATGCTCGTATTGTCATGAAGGCGAAAAGGGTCTGTATTTTCTTCGGGGATGGACGGTCATAGGAGATATTGCAAGAGGTTTTACTAGTTCAGATGGTTCACACTCCGTCAAGATTTGGCGTCCACGATCAGGCCATATTGGCGAGACGAGTTTGGAGGGGTCTCGAAAGAGGTAGTCATTTAGAGGTATAGAGATCGACATGAAAGATCTTTGGGAGAACTGTAATCAAGGGGAAAAGACTGAGATGATTCCAGCACTGGTTTGTTCTCGAGGTGGAGTTAGAAATCATGGTTCCTTCATTGACGACTTCTTGAGAAAGTTGTGGGTGTAAGTTATTGAGTCGAAATTGGAGAATTTTTAGATTTTCAGGAAGGCTATTGTGGAGAAGCAGTTCGGGAAACGTGTGAAAGTTCTTCGTTCCGATCATGGTGGAGAGTTCTGCAAGTCAAGGAGGATCGTGTATCACACCACTTTTGATTCTAAGTATATTGGCGGAGCAGAACGGATGGTTTGGAAGGTGTTTGTAACACCCTAGTTCATTTATACCATATTTGATTTGGGTATTTTCCAATTTTACAACAGTTTCTTATTTATTGTTTGCTTTTGGGTGCGGATGATACATTTGGTATCCGTGGTTAGTATCCGATCCGACCCGCATGTTTGAAACCCGTCTTGGTTCTAGATTACGACATATCCTTACTAGTATTAAGGATCCGTACACATTTAGATTTGATATTACACTTAAATGATATGTTGCATCTGTATTTTTTAAATAATACAAATTATAACCAGATAATATATTTTAACATCTAGCCTGATCTGTATCATACCCCATACCCTATGGTTGCATCTAGATATCGTGTTCATGTCCAGTTTGATGAAACGAACTCGTTTGGATCGCTACGTGCATTTACATGTATCCGTTCTTGGGGGTATGCATTTTATTTAATCGGACATCGTATTATAATTTTAACTGACACGTATATTATCCGTATTTTAAAACTGGATTTTTTAGAAGAGATCCGGATATTTTTCGGAGTATATTTTATATTAGCTATAAATTCTATAATGTATATTATTTTATTCTTCATATATCACACAGTGTGTGTGTATGTATTTATATATTTTAAACTAATTAATCATATCTCTTACTCTCTCTCTCTCCTCATCGTTTCTCTCTCTTCCTATATCTCTCTCTCCTTTCGCACTCTCTCCCTCCCCCTTGCTCTCTCCCTCTCTCTTCACTCTGCCTCTCTCTCCCCCTATATATATATATATATATATATATATATATAAACCTAATATAATTTTACAACCCCTCACCTCTCTCCTTCTCTTTCTTCTCCCTGCACTCGTGAGAACCCAAGCACCTTAACCCTAGCCTGCCCTCGCCATCGTCGCCGACCATCCCAACCTCATCAACCTCACTCCGACCTCCTCAACCTCCACTCTTCTCCAATCCTGAGCACCCTACAAACTCGACCCCTGCAACCCACAACCTTGAGAACCCAAACTCGAACCCAAACCCTCACCTCACCGCCGATCACCTCGTCGACCTCACCCCGACGTCGCCAGCATCACCACACCACCACTTACACCTCCTCTCTATCCCCAAGAACCCAACAACCAACTCCAAACCCCAAACACCTATCCCTGAGCAAACCAAGTGTCACGCCCCGCTTCCCGGTGTACAGGCAAGGGGACGCAGCAAGGCCCGCGATGTATTTACTCAGAAGTAAAAATGCTAAGCGTATCTAATCAATATAAAGTAAAATGTACATAAGAGATATCGATATAATGAATAACAACTTTATTTATTAAACATTCTTTTACAGATACAACTGGAAATGTAAATACAAGTCTGGAATGCAATGCTTAAACAATGACATGGACTGAAAAGAAAATATGTACAAGTGACTATAGCTCAGGGTCTTCAGTGTGCTGCTCCAAGTGTTCCTGGATGGTCTCGAACTCTTCAGAATCGGGTCCTCCTGACAACATTCCAAAAAAAGAGAAATAGGAATGTCGTCAGCGAACAATCGCTCGGTAGGTCCCAAAGAAAGAAGAGAAGTAGAATAGACAGAAAAGAGAGTATATCTAGTATAATGTTTGATTGTTATGTTAGCGTAGTGTTTGTAGCTTGGTACAGAATATGCTAGTGTATACGAGAGGAGTCCAACTTACACCGTGGACTTTGGTAACCCGTGGCACAAGGCTCTGTCGAAAATACCATGGAACAACGGCATGAATGTAATTACGTCTTTTAGTGACCATCTCGTGCCACCTTTAACAAGTTCCGTACCAGTCTACCCCTTTATAAACCCCGTAATGTTTATTGTATTGATTGTACTGATTGTATTGTATTGTATTGTAGTAAATGGAAGACTTGCCGAAACCATAATATCAGTAAACGGAATGTATATAAATGGATAGTCATGTAAACAGATAATATCCATGGTTCGGTTCAGTCATGTTCATGTTGATATGGATTGAATTATGGTATTCATGGATTCATGTTGTATTGCAGTTATACTTGAATTGAATTCAAGTCAGATTGATTTCAGATTTAGACTCTATCCGAGTCAGACAATTTGAAGAAATTGAAGTCCTGAATTAGTTTTGATGTTATCGGTAACTGCTGCACATGAACGGCAGGATTTGTGTCTTTTTCCAAGACAATTACCGTGTGATAACACCGTTGTTCGATTGTCTACCTTAGATAGGTAAGCACCCACTTTCTCCGGCTCCCCGAGGCTTAAGAGAATTGGTCCCGCTTAATCCTATATTTACTAGGGTTCTTATTGTAAATTGATATAACTTGAGGGGGGTTTATGTAAAAATAGTATTGATATATTTTCAAAATACACCTCAAGTATTTAATTATCGTCTTTAGAGTTTTCATAGATTTATATTTTATAAAAGTGAAATTTTCTAGTGAGTAAAACCTAGTTTTCATTGTATATGGTATTTTAATGAAATATTGGAATTTGTATTGAATTGTAATGGTATTTTCATGAAATTGTGATTCCTTTGATTCAGAAAAACATGGAATATTCATATATTATATTTAAAATAGATATTTTGGTAATATTTATATATATCTAATATTTATAAAAAAATAGAATTTATTTATTAAATAGAAATCATATTTTTCTTAAAAATTTCATCAAAATTCCATCGAGATCGAATGGTCCTTGCGAAGGTCTATATCTCGCTCTACTAGACCCGAGAATGTGCAATAATCTGCATCATCCCGATCGGGGTTCCCCAAAATGGGTTGTAGAGGCACAATTGTAAGGAATTAAATAACACACTTTTTTAAAAAAACGGTTTTGTAAGTTTAGGGTATTTAAATGTAATGTCGTATTTTGTCCTAAAAGAATATTTTATAAACCATCGTGCTATGTCAAGGATGAGTGTTGTGATGAGTTAGGTCATTATCTCGTGAGTTTTCTAAAGGTAATACAAGAAATATGTTTAATTATGTTGAAAGTAAAGTATATGGTATTTTACCGTAAAATGCGATAAAGGTTGCATAATACATTATTTTGAGATAAAACTTGTTCTAATGTGTTTGTTTATGATTTCTAAACAATATATTAAAAATTGGTAGGTTTTTTATTAAGAAAGAGTTGGATTTTTAAAGAAAAGCGAATAAAACCTATTTTTCATAATATATGGTATTTATTTGTAATATTGTAATTGTTTGGTATTTTCTTGTAAATGGAATGTTTTTCTTGAATTTTGAAAATGTGAAATATTATAAATATTAAAAATAAATATTTTGATACTAATTACATATATATATATATTTATTAAAAAATATAAGTTTTATTTACAATAGAAATCACATTTTCTAAAGAAAATTGTATTTTTAAATCTTTCGAGGCCGTATGCTCCTTACGGAGGTCTACATCTCGCACTACTAAGCCTGAGGATGTGCGATAATCCGCACCATCCTGAACGGGTTCCCCAAAATTGGTTGTAACGGCACATTGCAAAGATTTGTTAAAAATACATATCTTCTAGAAAAAGGTTTTTATAAGTTTGAGATAGTTTTGTGTAAAATCGTATTTTCCCAAAACTATGTTCCCAAAATTATCGTGCTATGTTACATATGAGTGTTGTGAGGAGGTAAGTTATTACCTCGTGATCTATCTAAAGGTATAGCAAGGGGTAATGATGTTTTATGTCGAAACTAATGTATATGGTATTTTTCTGTAAAAGTGCTATAAAAATTGAAATATAAATTCTTTTGATATGAAACTTGTCAATATATTTTGTTAATCTTTAGTGATCATGATGTGAGAGTTTGGTATTATTATGTTTAAGAAAAATATGATTTTTAAAGAAAAACCGAATCGGAAGTCGGATTAACTTCACTTCCGTAGGGTTTTAGGATTTTAAATTTTTAGAATAGTAAAAAGAAAGGGAAGAAGGGACTTACTGGATTGTAGTGGAGAGAAGAAGAAATGGAAGAAGTAGGAGGTGCCGGTGCGTCGTTTCATCGCCGGAATCTCCTCGGAACGTCGTCGGAAGTTCGTTGGAGCTTCGCCTTTCGCTAACTCCACCTACACACAAAAAGTCTAGGGAAATTTCTTGAGAGTTTGGACAGAGATTTAGAAATGAGGAGGGGTGAGTTTAGGTGTGGTATTTATGGGAAAAATTAAGGTTTAGGGTAGATGAAAGGGTGTGATAAAATTGTATTTAATTTTGCATTTAAAAAATTAAAAAGGGTGTTTTAAATTCTCTGTTTAATTTCAGAGATTTTAAATAGTGCAGGGGGAGTGGGGTAGGCCAAAGGTCTCTGGAAGTTGAAGAAAAAAATGGATTTGGGCTGAGTTAACCTGGCGCCGCCAGCCGAGTCGCCCGTTCCGCCGGCCCGAGTTGGCCGAGTCGGGCCGAGTCAGGTTGCCACATGTCCCCTGATGCTGTGTCTTGACTCGTGGACCCATTTGTTTTATGTGTGACTCTTGGTTTTTATGCATTATGCACGTGTAGACTCTTGGGCTTCTAAAAATATTAAAAGAAAACTAATTAAAAAATAATGTAGCTGATGGGATTTGAACTTTGGTGCTTTGGTTCAGTAGTACAAGATCTTACCAATGAGCTACAAGCTCCTTCTTGCAGTTATAAAGCAAAACAAACTTATAACTTATGCTCAGAAAAACATACATCTTTCTGTATTTTTGAAAAAATTGTACAGAAAGTTTAGGGTTGTTACATTCTACCCTTCTTAAAAAAATTTTGTCCTCGAAATTTGTAAAAGAAAAGTTTAACAGATTCAAGAAAAGTTTGGTGATAGAAGTACTTGATAGTGTGTGAAAATTGTGTGGAGGAATGAAATAATGCGAAAGGTTTGAAAAGAGTTGAGGAATTTACCAGGTTTACCTTGGTCTACGGCCTCTGCTTCTTTGGCTGCTAGAAGAAAAGCCTGACGCCGTGGTACATTCCTCCTAACTGGGGGCACATTCCTCTGTCCTTGAGGCATGTTTCTCTACCCTCAAGGCATGTTCCTCAGTGCCTGATGGAATTGGCGAGTAGGCTGTGCAGGCGGTGGAGCAGGGAGTGCAAGGCGAGGTACAGGAGCCTGGATAGCTGGCCGTTGCGAGTAGTTGGTGGGTGTGTGAGCTGAGTTGCGTCTATAGGGACATGTTCTAATTCCATGATCGGATGCGCCACAAACTAGGCACATGCCTTTTGCGCGCCTACAGTCCTTCCACAAGTGTCCATCTCTCTTGCAGTAGAAACAAAAACTTGGACTTGATCGGTTAATTGTTTCTTTCTGTCTCTTTGGTTCAGAAGGTTGTATAGGATGGGCTCCTCTTTCCATCTGGGTGGTAGAGCGCTTCATGCCGGTTGCTTCTGCTTCTGGACGGTTCAATAATATAGCAGTCTGTTGCTGCAGTCCTTCCAGGAGGCTGCGAATCACCTCAAGCAGTACCGTCTGCTTATTGATCGGAGTAGTGACGGCAGAGGTAAGTGGTAGGGGTGGAAGAGTGTTGTTGACATTGGTGCTGATGTTGTTTGGGGGATCCATAACCTTGAATGAAAAATAGGTTAGGATAGATTCAAAGAATAAGGTTCAAGTAATAAGATTCAAGGAATTTGAAATAGTAAGATTCAAGGAATATGTAATGTAAAGAATATTTTTAGTTGCTGTTTCTTTTGTTTTATATTGCTTAGATTGTCCACGCAGAACTGACTGCATGGTAGGGTTTCATACAGCTCTGACCTGCATGGGGCGCCAACAAAACCTGTCACGTCCCGCTTCCCAGTGTACGGGCAGAGGACGCGACTGGCCGCTATATATTTACTCTGAAGTAAACACTTTGAGCGTATCTAAACAATATAAATAAAATGCACAAGAGACAAAGACAATAGATATAATTGAACAACAACTTTATTTATTCACATTATTTTTTTTTACAATACATCTGAAAAGTAAATACATGGAATGAAAAACAATGCCTAAACAGTGGCATAACAGAAATGGAAAGTACTGAAATGAAATATACAAGTATCTAGAGCTCCGGGTTGAATGCTAACTGATCCAACTCCTCGCTGGTGGGCTCGATCTCCTGAAGGTCCGATCCACCTGACAACATTCCAAAGAAGAAAGAGAAGAAATATCGTCAACGAACAATCGCTCGGTAAGTCCCAAAGATAAGGGAGAAGTAGAATAGACAGAGAGAGTGTGTGTAACTTTTAAAGTGGTATTATATTGTTATAATGTTGTATTTAGTGTTAACGCTGTTGTTTGTAGCTTGGTACAGAAGAGGCCAGTGTATATGAGAGGAGTCTCGTTAGACCAGAGACTACAGTGGACGAAATACAAGGAACCGTTCAACCACGGTACAACGAGAATTGAATTCAGGTTAGGTGTCTTAATAGTTGCAGTCTCGTGCCACTTCTAACACCTTCCGTACCAATCTACCTCTTAAACCCCGCGATATCTTGATTGTATTGTTTGTATTGTATTGTAAATTGTATTGTCTTGCCGAAATCATGATATTAGTAAATGGATGTAACTGGAGAATCATGTAGATGGATGTATATCCATGGTTCGGTTCAGTCAAGTTGTATATATTGATAGATTGAACATATTGAATATATGGATTCATATTGAATTGTTATATATACTTGAATCTCATTCAAGTCAGATTGATAATATTGAGACCCAGTCTGAGTCAGACAATTAGAAAAGAAATTGAATCCTGAATTAGGTTTTGGTGTTATCGATAACCGCTGCACATGGACGGCAGGAATTGTGTCTTTTTCAAAGACGATTACCGTGTTGATAACACCATTTGTTAAGTTTTCTACCTTAAATAGTCAAGCACCCATATCTCCAGCCCCTTGAGGCTCAAGAGACTGGTCCCGCTTAAACCTATGTTTACTAGGGTCCTTATTGTAATTTAGTATAACTTGAGAGGGTTTTATGTAGAATCGGATTTCGGTATAACTCTACTTCCGATGAGTTTTGAAAAGAGAACTTTTTAAGTTAGGAAGAGAGATGAAAAGAGGGAACTTACGAGTTGGAATGAAAGAGGGGAGGTATATATAGGAAGGATTTGAGAGCTTCGTGGAGTCGTAGGGTCACCGGAATCTTCTTGAATTGTCGCCGGAACTTGACCTTGGGCTAACTCCACTTGTACAATTCTTTGACTTGGAAAATTTTGAGAATTTTTGATAATGGTTTTCAGAAGGGAGAGGGCTAGGGTGTGATGTTGTATTTATAGGAGAAATTGGGGTTTTAAGAATTAAAGAATGGAATTAAAAATGCATTTAAACTTGGATTAATGCTCATTTTTAATTCTCTGTTTAATTTCAGAAAAAACAAATATAAGAGGAGTGGGGGTAGGGGAAAAGTCATTTGGGTAAAGTTTGGAGGCATTACCATTTGGCCAGCCCGGCGGCGCCAGCCTAAAGGCAATCTTCGCCGGTCGTTTTGGTGAGGTTGGGGTCTGGATTCTTGCCACGTGTCTTACTCAGTACATAAAATATTTTCCACATATTTGTTTTCAGTGAATTTTTATTTTTACATGTATTGCACGTGTAAACTTTTGGGCTGCCAAAAATTTAAAAGAAAAATTATTAAAAATAATATGTGGCTGATGGGATTCGAACACAGGGGCTACGTCACAGCAGTGCAAGGCTTTACCAATGAGCTACAAGCTATTTCTTGCTGTTCAAAAACAAATTAAATTTATAACTTGTGCTTAGGCTTACAAATACTCCATTCAGTACATTAACTTTAAGAAAATTTTGTATATTAAAACAGAGTCGTTACATTCTACCCTCTTTATAAAAATTTCGTCCTTGAAATTTATAATTATTTAAGGACAAATTTACAAACAAGTAAGGGTATCTTGCACGCATGTCGTCTTCTCTTTCCCATGTTGATTCTCCTGGCGAATCTTTTCTCCACGCGAATCTTTTCTCCACATTACTCGGACCAAGTTTACTTCTTTATTCCTAAGTGACTTTACCTTTTTGTCCAGAATTTTAACGGGTTGCTGCTCACAAGATAAGTCTGTCTGTACAGTGAGCTCGGAGTGATCAAGAATGTGGCTGGGGTCACTCACATACTTTCGGAGCTGGGATATGTGGAACACATTGTGCACTCTTTCCAATGATGGTGGAAGTGCCAAACGATATGCCACTTTTCTGACTCGTTCGAGTATGTCGAACAGTCCAATGAATCTCGGATTCAGCTTACCCCTTTTTCCAAAGTGAATCACTCCACGGTTTGGAGAGATCTTTAGAAATACATGATCTCCCGGTTGGAACTCCAAGTGTCGGCATTTTGCATCAGCCCAGTGCTTCTGTCTGTCTTGGGCTATGCGCATTCTTTCCCTGATCGTGCGAACTACATCCACAGTTGCTACGATCATCTCTGGTCCAAGGAGTTCCCGATCTTCAATGTCGTCCCAACTTAATGGTGAACGACAATTCCTTCCATAGAGAGCTGCAAATGGTGCCATTTCAATAGTTGCTTGGTAGCTGTTGTTGTATGAAAACTCTACAAGATGTAAGTGATCTTCCCATGATCCTCCGAAGTCTAACATACACGCTCTTAACATATCTTCAAGGATCTGAATCGTTCGCTCAGACTGACCATCTGTTTGTGGATGATAAGTGATTGTTCGTCAAAATTCTCACCACTTCGATTTTAAAGAAAAGATGTAGTAGTAAAGAAGTGATGTAATGTTTTAATTGTATAATAACTGCAATGTCGCGTGTAGCGAGCGTTAGTGAGTACGGGTCGTCCTCTGGGATTCGTGGAACTCGTATATTCTTGCTTTAGTTGAGTCGAAAGAAAAATCAACAAATTGCTTTAAGATTTGATTAAAGTAATAGTTTCAAGAAATTCAAGAAATTGTTTTCAAGAAAGGAAATCAAGAAAATTATCCAAAATCAAATGTAGTTATCAAGAAAATTGAAGAATGCTTGTAAGATTCAAACGGAACTAGTAGTCATGATGATTATTCAAGACGATTCATCTTATCTATTGGTAGAATTACTATTATATCGATGGCTATTAATGAGAATTAGGGATCCTTTGAAGAAACCATGGTTTCTCCTTCATTGCCCCTTGTCCTTTCATTGATTGTCATTCCTATCTAACCTTTAACAAGAAAGATCATCAATCTAATCCCTAAATTGTGATGAAATTCTCAGTAATTTGATCTCACTCACAATTTGGACATTAATGATTCTTTTTGCTAAAGTTTATAATCTCCATAAGATATAAGATGAATATAGAATTCTCTCACCATTAGATCTACCAAATTCCTTCGAATTCTTAGCAAGCGGAGATTTATTCACACATTATGAAAATTGAAGAATCGACAAATAGAGATTTCATAATGCGAAAATTTAAAGAGAGCAAGACTAAAAGTAATGATCACCTTTATTATTCAACTTCAAATTACGACTTCTTCAATCCGAGATTACAAGAAGAATTGCTCTCGATCACTCCCTTGAAGAGGTAATTTCTCCGTCGATCTTCGCTTTGCTCGATCACCGTGAGTCTTGGATCTATCAAGGATCACGTGTTCGTTGATGACGATCGGCTTCGCGTAAAGGATCTTGAATGATCTCGCTCAATGAATTTCTCACGATTCTTGATCTTGGATCTTGATTTGGTTTTTGGATCAAAAGTGTCGAACCCTTAGCCTCAAGGTTTAGGTCCTTTTTATAGCCCCTAATCAAGCTTCCTCCATAATCTAAATTGTTACAAAGAGACTTCTAGAATAAGCTAGGTAGTTGTCAAGCTTTCCCAACAAGCTAGGTTATTATAGAGAAGTTTCCAGAACAAGGTTGTTACAACGAAGCGTCCTCAACAAGCTAGGACGTTGCAATGAAGCTTCTGGAGAATTCTCGATCGACGACTCCCTGAATCGGTCGCGGATCCGCGGCGACTCGGCCTGACTCGGCCGCGGATCCGCGGTCGATTTGTGAGCTCTCAGTTTCACACTTATTTGATATTATTCTGTTGAACTCTGGATTTATATTTGATATCCGGAATCTTCTTCTCTCTACTGAATCTCTACCAGAATTTAACTCTTTGATTCCCTGTATTTTATCGGCGAATTTGTGATTCTGATATCTGATCTGGGCTAATTTCTGCACAAGATCTCAATAAAGAATGTTAACGATATACAATATTATGCGTGAAATAATAAACATACAATTTTCTTTAAAAATGTTGATTATAATGTATAACACATGGTAATTGATATTTTCCAAACGAACTTGTAATATGTGTTATATTTATAACAATCATCCTCAAATGATTAGAAAAGTGAGGAAATTGTTATGTTAAAAATTGCAATATTTACGACTGAACAATAAGCTGTGCTGAAGTTCAGACTCGTTCCCAAGCTAGCTTGTAGACTCTGCCAAAACTGCGATCGGAATCTGGTGTCATGATCGGAGACAATGCAAACCGGTACTCCATGTAATCTCATGATCTCCTGCATGTGTTCATGGGTATAAAAATAGTATACTATGAAGAGTTAAATCTTACTTAGATTCAGACTTACTTCCATTTATTTCTTTGCTAGTGTCTCAGTAGATTGGCCAACTCGAAATGGGATGAAGTGAGTTGATCCACAATAACCCATACTGCATTGTTACCTTTCGTGCTGCGAGGAAGCGCAGTCACGAAGTCCATGGTGATGTGTTGCCACTTTCATTCTGGAATAGGTAACGGTTGAAGTAAACCAGCGGTCCTGTGATATTCAGCTTTTACTTGCTGACACACCAAGCATCTGGCTACGCTTCTGGCTACTTCACGTTTCATTCCATACCACCAGTAATGTTGACGTAGATCTTTGTATATCTTTGTACCACCAGAGTGTACTGAATATTGAGAGCTGTGAGCTTCTTTCATTAACTTTTCCCGAATAGGACCTTGTGGTACAAACAATCTTCTTCCATATCTCAAAGATCCGTCTTCATGGATGATGAAGTCTGTTCTAAGTCCACTTTCTACTTGTTCTCTGATCTTTTGCAACTTGGTATCACTTGCTTGAGCTGCTTTGATTTGATTGACAATATAGATTGAACTTGTAAATTCATCAACTCTGAAGTATTACTTGGCATAACCACTTCAATCTCCATCTTGTGCAAATCTTGCTGTAGCTTCCACTGTGCAGTGAGATTCATTGATAATGGCTGGCGATTAAGGGCATCAGGAACTACATTCACCTTCCCTGGATGATATTGTAGGTTGATATCGAAGTCCGCCATAAGTTCTAGCCATCTTCTCTGCCGCATATTCAGCTCTATCTGAGTAAACACATACTTCAGACTTTTGTGATCTGTATATATATCTACCCATTCTCCAAGAAGATAATGACGCCAAATCTTCAGTGCAAATATAACAACTGCCAACTCTAAGTCATGCGTTGGATAATTGCGCTCATGAATCTTCAACTGTCTTGATGCATAAGCTGCAACTTTTCCATGCTGGTGTAGAACACATCCTAATCTCTTACCGGATGCATCGCAATGCACAACAAAATCTCCTGATTGGTCCGGTATTACGAGAATAGGCGCTGATATCAATTTAGACTTGAGTTCTACAAAAGCCCGTTCGCATGCTTCTGACCACACGAATACTTCATCTTTACTTGTGAGCTTGGTCAGGGGTGTTGCAATCTTCGAAAAGCCTTCTATGAATCTTCGGTAGTATTCTGTTAATCCCAAGAAATTTTGAATGTTCTTCATTGTCTTTGGTGTTGGCCATTCTCTTACTGCTGATATTTTAGCTAGATCCACAGAGATTCCTTCGCCTGAAATGATATGTCCGAGAAATCCGACTTGATCTAGCCAAAATTCGCACTTGTTGTACTTGACATAGAGTTAATGTTCTCACAAAGTCTCCAGGACAATCCTTAAATGTTCAGCGTGTTCTTTCCGACTCTTCGAATATACCAGGATGTCATCGATGAAAATGACAACGAACCTCTCTTGCTACTTTGGAAAACTTGGTTCATCAGATTCATGAATATGGCTGGTGCATTGGTCACTCCAAATGGCATCACGAGAAACTCATAATGACCATAGCAAGTCCTGAATGCTGTCTTCGGAATATCAGACTCTTTGACCTTCACCTAATGATAACCCGAACGAAAATCTAACTTTGAGAAAACGCAAGACCCACTTAGCTGATCGAACAGATCGTCGATTTGCGGTAGTGGATACTTGTTCTTTATCGTGACTTCATTCAGAGCTCTATAATCAATGCACATTTTGTATGAACTTTCCTTCTTCTTCACAAGCAAAACTGGAGATCCCCAACTTGAAGTATTGGGACGAATCCATCCTTTCTTCAGAAGTTCGTCCAACTGAGTATGGATCTCCTTCAATCCTTCTGGACTTAACCGATACGGTGCTTTTATCACCGATTGTGCACTAGGTACTAAGTCAACATTGAATTCAAGAGCTCGATCGGGAGGAAAACCTGATATGTCTTCAGGAAATACATTGTCGAACTCTCGAACTACCTTCGGCTTCGATTCTTCCTCTGCTTATAGTGTTGCAACCATGGCCTTCTTTGGTTTAGCTTTATATGTGCTAGGCTCCAGTGTATGGTCTCCTCTCTTGAAATAAAAGACCGGATGGTATGGAATCTCGAACGCTACCCTCCTTTGAAGACAGTCGATGGTAGCGTAGAAAGTTCCTAGCCAATCCATACCCAAAACTACATCGAAGTTCGGTATGTCCAGCACCTTGAAGTCAGCATAAAATTCTCTTCTGTAGACGACCACTGGATACAGGTCGTATCCCAAAGTTGCCTTTAGAATGTCGTTCCCTGAATCGACATTCCAGCTGGATACGAGCGGTTTGACTGGAATCGCATGAGTTCAGACGAACCGTTGCGACATAAAGCAATAAGATGCTCCGGTATCGAAGAGTGCTAGTGCAGGAAGTGAGGCTACTAAGATTGTACCTAAGTTGTGTGGAATATGTTTAGGTATATAAAAAGATATTTTGATATGTATAAAGTTTGAAAGAAAGTTGGAAAAGAAAGGAAGTTACCGGTGATGACTTGGCCAGTGGTTTCAGCTTCTTCCACAGTCATTGTGAAAGCCTGTCACCTAGGTACATTCCTCTTTGCTGGAGGCGCATTCCTCTATCCGTTCCTCTGTCCTTGAGGTAGGTTCCTTTGTGCTTGATGGAACTGACGAGGAAGAGGTGCGGTAGGTCTATGAGGAGGTGGAGCTGGGAGAGCAAGTCGAGGAGTAGGTGCCAGGATAACTAGCCGCTGCGGATAGGTGATTGCTGGTCTGGGTGCAGAGTTTGTATTGAGCCTATGAGGACAAGATCCAATATCATGTGTGGATGAGCCACAGACTAAGCGAAGGCGATTAGCACACCTGCAATCCTTCGCCAGGTGTCTATTTCTTTTGCAATAGAAACAAAAGTCTGGACTGGGCCGGTTAAAAGTTACTCCCGGTCTCCTAGGTACAAACGGTGGTCTGGAAAAGGCTTCTCCTGCAATCTGAGTAGTAGGACGCTTCACACCGGCAGATTGAGGTATGTCCTTCTTTACCACTGCCTCATATCTTCGGGCAGCCTTCAAAGCCAAATTTTGGGTTGGGAAATTCTCTGTAGCTAGAGCAGCTTGGATCTCCGGATTCAACCCTTGCTGAAATCGTCTAGCCCTAATCTTAGCAGTCGGTATGAGATGTACTGCAAACATGTTACTGTCTTGTGTTAGCTGTGTAGTAATTGATATTAGGGAATTGAATATTTAAGATATATCTTACCTGCTCAACATGGTGAACTCAGCATCATACTCATCCACAGATTTGGTCCACATCGAACCTTGTTGCAGGTGGATGAATTGCTGCTCCATGTCAAAATAGGAAGTCTCGGGAAAATATTTCGCGTCGAACATCTCGCGAAAAATCCTCCATTCGATCGGCTGGTTAAGTCGGCTTTTTTCAGTCTTCCACCATACTTTGGCGTTATCTGTGAGTTGCAGCTTCGCAACCCTTACCCAAGCAATGTTTGGAACTTGTGCTGCTGCCAGGTCGTCTTTGATCGACTGAGCCCATTCCTCTGCTTCTAAAGGGCTCTCTTTCCCAGAGAATTGTTTAGGGTGCAATGCCCGAAATTGTTTCACTCCAAGTGTCTCAGCTTCTGGGCGGTTCATTAGGATAGCAGTCTGCTGCTGCTGATCCTCCAAGAGACTCTTGATCGCCCCGAGCAATACCGTCTGCTAGTTAATAGGAGTTGCTACGGTAAGTGTAAGTGGAAGAGGTGGTAGTGGGGTGTTGCCGTTGACGTTGGTGCTCGTGTTGTTCGGGGAATCCATAACCTTGAAAGAAAAATAGGGTTATGATAGATTTAAGGAATATGAAATGAAAAGAACGTTTAGTTGCCGATTCTTATAGTTCTTATGACTTATATTGCTTAGGTTTCCATGCAGAATTGACCCTGCTTGGTATGACTTCATGAAGAACCGACCTGCATGGGCCACCAAAAAATCCTATCACGCCTCGCTTCCCAGTGTACGGGTAAGTAAACGAGGCAAGGACGCGACGTATTTACTCAGAAGTAAATACGTTAAGCGTAAATAAACAATATAATAAATGTACACAAGAAATGACAAGAGATATAAATAAACAACAACTTTTTATTGATTAAATATTCTTTACAATACAACTGGAAAGTAAATACAATACTGGAAAGCGTTACCTAAACAATGACATGAGTAGAGAAAGGAATGTCGTCAGCAAACAATCGCTCGGTAAGTCCCAAAAGAGAGATAGATCAAGTAAAAAGAATAGATATGGTAATTTGTCTGTTTTTATTATACTAACGTAGTTGTTTGTAACTTGGTACATAATATATCCATGTATATGAGAGGAGTCCAACTTTCCCCATGGACTAAGGTATATGGAGTACAAGGCCCCGTCAACACCCATGGGACAACGACAACAGATATTCAAGTTAGGTGTATTATAGTGACCGTCTCATGCTACTTCTAATACATTTTGTACCAATCTACCCCTTAAAAACCCCGTAATGTATATTGCGTGGTTTTATAGATGTAAGAATTGCCGAGACCATGGTATAAATTGTTCATGTAAATGGATAAGGATATAAACGGATAGTCATGTAGTCAAGTGTCACGCCCCGCTTCTCGGTATACGGCGAAAGGGACGCGACGGGGCCGCTATGTATTTACTTAGAAGCAAATACGCTAAGCGTAACTAAGCAATATAAGTAAAATGCACAAGAGACAAAAACAATAGATATAATTGAACAACAACTTTATTTATTAACATTCTTTTGTATAATGCATGGAAAAGTAAATACATCTGAATGAAAGCAATGCCTAAACAATGGCATAACAGAAATAGAAAGTACTGAAATAAAATGTGTACAAATGTAATTACAGATCGGGATCTTCAATAAACTGGTCCAAGTCTTCAGTGCTAGGCTCGATCTCTGAAAGGTCCGAAACACCTGACGACATTCAAAGAAGAAAGAAAGAGAATGTCGTCAGCGAACAAATCGCTCGGTAAGTCCCAAAAATAAGGAAGAAGTAGAAAAGACAGAAAGAGAGAGAGTGTGTAACTTTTAAAGTTGTATTATATTGTTATAATGTTGTATTTAGTGTTAACGCTGTTGTTTGTAGTTTGGTACAGAAGGATGCCAGTGTATACGAGAGGAGTCTCACTTGGCCCGGAGACTAAGGTGTAAGGAACTCAAGGAACCGTTCTTGCCACGGTACAACAGCAAAGGAATACAGGTAGGTGTCTTATGGTTGCAGTCTCGTGCCACTTCTAACACCTTCCGTACCAATCTACCCCTTAAACCCGTGATGTCTTGATTGTATTCTTTGTATTGTATTGCAACTTGTAATGTCTTGTAATATAGATTGTATAATTGGATGACTTGCCGAAACCATGATATCAGTAAATGGGTGTAACTGGAGAATCATGTAAATGGAAGTATATCCATGGTTTGGTTCAGTTCATACAGCTTGAATATATCGAATATATGGATTCATGGATTCATATTGAATTGTAGTATTGTAGATTGTACTTGAATCATATTCAAGTCAGATTATTTATAATGAGACTCAGTCTGAGTTAGAACAATTAGAAAAGAAATTGAAGTCCTGAATTAGGTTTTGGTGTTATCGGTAACCGCTGCACATGGGCGGCAGGATTTGTATCTTTTTCAAAGACGATTACCGTGTTGATAACACCGTATGTTAAGTTGTCTACCTTAAAATAGGCAAGCACCCACTTCTCCGGCTCGCTGAGGCTCAAGAGATTGGTCCCGGTTAAACCTATATTTACTAGGGTCCTTATTGTAATTTATAAAACTTGAGGGGATTTTATGTAAAAATAATTTTGTATAGTTTTCAAAATACACCTCAATTATTTAATTATTGTCTTTAGAGTTGTCATATATGTAGATTTTATATTTGTGATATTTCTAGTAAAAATAACCTAATTTTCATAATACATGGTATTTAATTGTAAGTGTTGGACTTGTATGGAATTTCATGGTATTTTCATGTAAATTGATTCTTTTGATTTAGAAAAGTTGGAATATTTATATTATATCAAAAATAGATATTTTGATAATACATATATATTTATAAAAATAATTTTTAATTTATTATTTTCTAGAAATCTCATTTTCTTAAGATATTTGTATTTTAAATCTCCCGAGACCGAATGCTCCTTGTGAAGGTCTGAATCTCGCACTACTAAGCCCAGGGATGTGCGATAATCCGCACCATCCCAGTCGGGTTTCCCAAAATAGGTTATAGCGGCGCTTTGCAAAGATTTGTAAAAATACGTAATCTTGTAGAAAACGGATTTTATAAGTTAAAGGTAGTTTTGTGTAAAACGATATTTCCCAAAAGATATTATGCTATATTTCATATGAGTGTGTGAGTAGGTAGGTCATTAGCTCGTGATCTACTTAAAGGTATAGCAAGATTGTGATGTTTTAATGTCGAATTTAAACTACATGGTATTTTAGTGAAAAAGTACGATAACAATTGAAATAGAAATCTTTTTGATATGGAACTTGTTCAATATGACCTGTTAATATTTAATAGTCAACATGTAAGAGTTTAGCATGATTGTATTTAAGAAAAAGTGAGATTTTTAGGAAGAACCGAATCGGACATCGGATTATCTCCGATTCCGTCGGGCTTTGGAATTACGTATTTCTAGAATAGAAAAGTGAAGAAAGAGAAGGGACTTACGGGTTTAGAGATTAAAAGGGAGGAAGAGGGAACGTTAGGAGGCGCCGGTGCGTCGTTTCGTCGCCGGGAGCTTCTAGGGTGTCGTCGGAATTTCACCTTTTGCTAACTCCACTTGTACACAAAATTTCTATAGAGTTTTCTTGAGAGTTTTGGAAAGAATTTGTGAGTGAGGGGTGTGTGTTTAGAGGTGGTATTTATAGGGTAATTTAGGGTTTAGGGTAGGTGAAAGGGTGTATTGAAAATTGTATTAAAAATTGTAATAAAAAGAGATTAATGGGGTTTTGAATGGCTCTGTTAATGTGCAGAATTTTTAAAGTATAAAGGAGTTTCCAGAAGACAAAGAGGCACAATTTTCATGAAGGGTCAACTCGGATTCAGCCGAGTCAACCCGGCCTCGCAGGCCCGAGTCGGCCGAGTCGTGCCGAGGCTCGCCGTCGAAGGTCCGTCATCGTCTGGTTAGCACAGTGGGGTAGTTTTTTTTTAGTGCGACCTTTGGTTTTACGGATTTAGCACATGTAGACTCTTAGAATTCTAAAAATTTAAAAAGAAATCAATATTAAAAATAATGTGGGTGATGGGATTTGAACTCTGGTATTTTGGTTCAGCAGTGCAATGTCTTACCAATGAGCTACAAGCTCTTGCTTGCTATTAAAAAGCAAAACAAATTTATAACTTGTGCTCAGGCAAAATTACCCCTTTCTGTATTTTTTTGAAAAATTTATACAGAAAGTTGTACATGAAGTTTTAGGGTTGTTACATTCTACTCTCCTTATAAAAATTTCTTCCTCGAAATTTGTAAAAGGAGAG
This sequence comes from Agapanthus africanus, assembly GCA_030015575.1. Taxonomy (NCBI): domain Eukaryota; kingdom Viridiplantae; phylum Streptophyta; class Magnoliopsida; order Asparagales; family Amaryllidaceae; genus Agapanthus; species Agapanthus africanus. Next base: position 583,133,822 of record JASDDO010000016.1, on the reverse strand, counting down.
TGTAACAGATTCAAGGAAAGTTTGGTGACTGAAGTACTGATAGTATATGAAAATATGTGAAAGAACGAAAGAATGCGAAGGTTTTGGTAAGATTGTAAAAGAGGTGAGGAAATTTTGGATTAGGACAGATTTAAAAATATATGGAATGATAAGATTCAAGGAATATAAATTGTAAAGAATGTTTTAGTTGTTGGTTCTTGTGTTATATTGCTTAGGTTGTTCACGCAGAATAGAACTGCATTGTAGGGTTCCATACAGCTCTGACCTGCATGGGCCGCCAACAAAACCTGTCACGCCCCGCTTCCCGGTATACGGCGAAGGGGACGCGACGAGGCCGCTACGTATTTACTCAGAAGCAAATACATTAAGCGTAACTAAGCAATATAAGTAAAATGTACAAGAGACAAAGACAATAGATATAATTGAACAACAACTTTATTTATTAACATTCTTTTGTATAATGCATGGAAAAGTAAATACATCTGAATGAAAGAAATGCCTAATTAATGGCATAACAGAAATGGAAAGTATTGAAATGAAATGTGTATAAGTGTAACTACAGTTCGGGATCTTCAATAAACTGGTCCAAGTCTTTAGTGCTAGGCTCGATCTCTGGAAGGTCCGAAACACCTGACGACATTCAAAGAAAAGAGTAAGAGAATGTCGTCAGCGAACAAATCGCTCGGTAAGTCCCAAAGATAAGGAAGAAATAGAAAAGACAGAGAGAGAGAGAGTGTGTGTAACTTTTAATGTTGTATTATATTGTTATAATGTTGTATTTAGTGTTAACGCTGTTGTTTGTAGCTTGGTACAGAGGATGCCAGTGTATACGAGAGGAGTCTCACTTGCCCCGGAGACTAAGGTATCAGGAACTCAAGGAACTGTTCATGCCACGGTACAACAGCAAAGGAATACAGGTTAGGTGTCTTATAGTTGCAGTCTCGTGCCACTTCTAACACCTTCCGTACCAATCTACCCCTTAAACCCCATGATGTCTTGATTATATTGTTTGTATTGTATTGCAACTTGTAATGTCTTGTAATATAGATTGTATAATTGGATGACTTGCCGAAACCATGATATCAGTAAATGGGTGTAACTGGAGAATCATGAATGTAACTGGAGAATCATGTAAATGGAAGTATATCCATGGTTCGGTTCAGTCCATACAGGTTGAATATATCGAATATATGGATTCATGGATTCATATTGAATTATAGTATTGTAGATTGTACTTGAATCACATTCAAGTCAGATTATTTATAATGAGACTCAATCTGAGTCAGAACAATTAGAAAAGAAATTGAAGTCCTGAATTAGATTTTGGTGTTATCGGTAACCGTTGCACATGGACGGCAGGATTTGTGTCTTTTTCAAAGACGATTACCGTATTGATAACACCGTTTGTTAAGTTGTCTACCTTAAAATAGGTAAGCACCCACTTCTCCGGCTCCCTGAGGCTCAAGAGATTGGTCCCGCTTAAACCTATATTTACTAGGGTCCTTATTGTAATTTATAAAACTTGAGGGGATTTTATGTAAAAATAATTTTGTATAGTTTTCAAAATACACCTCAATTATTTAATTATCGTCTTTAGAGTTGTCATAGATGTAGATTTTATATTTGTGATATTTCTAGTGAAAATAACCTAATTTTCATAATACATGATATTTAATTGTAAGTATTGGACTTGTATGGAATTTCATGGTATTTTCATGTAAATTGATTCTTTTGATTTAGAAAAGTTGGAATATTTATATTATATCAAAAATAGATATTTTGATAATACATATATATTTATAAAAATGATTTTTAATTTATTATTTTCTAGAAATCTCATTTTCTTAAGATATTTGTATTTTAAATTTCTAGAGACCGAATGCTCCTTGTGGAGGTCTGAATCTCGCACTACTAAGCCCAGAGATGTGCGATAATCTGCACCATCCCAGTCGGGTTCCCCAAAATGGGTTGTAGCGGCGCTTTGCAAAGATTTGTAAAAATACGTAATCTTGTAGAAAACGGTTTTTATAAGTTAAAGGTAGATTTGTGTAAAACGATATTTCCGCAATCTATATTTCCCAAAAGATATTGTGCTATGTTTCATATGAGTGTGTGAGGAGGTAGGTCATTATCTCGTGATCTACTTAAAGGTATAGCAAGATTGTGATGTTTTAATGTCGAATTTAAATTACATGGTATTTTAGTGAAAAAGTACGATAACAATTGAAATAGAAATCTTTTCGATATGGAACTTGTTCAATATGACTTTTTAATATTTAATAGTCAACATGTAAGAGTTTAGCATGATTGTATTTAAGTAAAGTGAGATTTTTAGGAAGAACTGAATGGGACATCAGATTAACTCCGATTCCGTCGGGTTTTGGAATTACGTATTTTTAGAATAGCAAAGTGAAGAAGGAGAAGGGACTTACGGGTTTAGAGATTAGAAGAGAGAAAGAGGGAACGGTAGGAGGCACCGGTGCGTCGTTTCGTCGCCGGGAGCTCCTAAGTTTGTTGTCGGAATTTCGCCTTTTGCTAACTATATTTGTACAAAAAAATTCTATAGAGTTTTCTTGAGAGTTTTGGATAGAATTTGTGAGTGAGGGGTGTGTGTTTAGGGGTGGTATTTATAGGGTAATCTAGGGTTTAGGGTAGGTGAAAGGGTGTATTGAAAATTGTATTAAAAATTGTAATAAAAAGAGATTAATGGGGTTTTGAATGGCTCTGTTAATGTGCAGGAATTTTAAAGTATACAGGAGTTTCCAGAAGACAAAGAGGCACAAGTTTCTTGAAGGGTCAACTCGGATTCAGCCGAGTCAACACGGCCTCGCTGGCCGAGTCGTCGTCCCGAGTCGGCCGAGTTGGGCCGAGGCTCGCCGTCGAAGGTCCGTCGTCGTCTGGTTAGCACTGTGGGGTAGGTTTTTTTAGTGTGACCTTTGGTTTTATGGATTTAGCACGTGTAGACTCTTGGAATTCTAAAAATTTAAAAAGAAATCAATATTAAAAATAATGTGGGTGATGGGATTTGAACTCTGGTGCTTTAGTTCAGCAGTGCAAGGTCTTACCAATGAGCTACAAGCTCTTGCTTGCTATTAAAAAGCAAAACAAATTTATAACTTATGCTCAAGCAAAATTACCCCTTTCTGTATTTTTTTGAAAAATTTGTACAGAAAGTTGTACATGAAGTTTTAGGGTTGTTACATCAAATCAATATATACCCATGGTTCGATCAAATTAAGTCATGTTGATATTTGATAGGATTCTGGTATTCATGTTCAAGTTCCAATATATATGGATTCATATTGTATTGGAGTTATATTAGAATTGTATTCATGTATGGATTGCATTCCGATTAGACTGAGACTCAGATTGAGTCAGACACTTAAACAGAATTGGATTTCTGAATTAGGTTTTGAAGTTATCGGCAACTGCTGCACATGAGCGGCAGGTTTGTGACTTTTTCCAAGCCAATTAGCATTGATAACCCCGTTTTAGTTTTCTATCATAAATAGACAAGCACCCACTTTCTCCGGCTCCCTGAGGCTCAAGAGATTTGGTTCCGTTTAACCATATATTTACTAAGGTCTGTATTGTAATTTAATACAACTTGAGGGGGTTTTATGAAATATAGTTTTAGTAAACTTTCAAAATAATTCTCAAGTATTTATTTATCGTATTTATGGTTTTCATGGATTTAAATTTTGAATAGTATATGGTATTTTTGTGTAAATTTGATTTTTATGGATTCTTGATGGTATTTTCTTGAAACTTGTGATTCTTTTCTTTCGTTTGGAAAAACATGGAATTTATTATATATTTAAAAATAGATGGTTTGATAATATATATATATATTATTATTAAAAATAACATTTATTTATTAAATAGAAAATCACGTTTTCTTATAAATTGCATTAAAAATTCAATCGAGATCGGATGCTTCGTGAGGAGGTCTGCATCTCGCTCTACTAGTCCCAAGAATATGCGATAACCCACACCATCCCGATTGGGTTCCCCAAAATGGGTTGTAGAGGCTTAATCGCAAGAAATGTAAATAATACAAATTTTAAGAGTACGGTTTTTAATAGTTTATGGTATTTTAATGTAAAAGTCGTATTTGTCCCGAAAATATTGTTAAAAGGATATCGTACTATGTCATGATGCGTGTTGTGAGAGGTAAGTCATTATCTCGTGAGATTTTCCTAAAGGCAGTATAAGCAAATATGATAAAAGGTGTCGTATGTAAAGTTTGTGGTATTTAAACGTAAAAGTGCAATAAAAGTTACATAGCATGGTATTTTAATATGAAACTTGTTCTCAAAGTTTTTTAAAAAGATTATTAAACAAGATATAATGATTTGGACGATTGGTTATTAAGAAAGATGGTATTTTTAACAAATGTAGAATCAGATGTCGGAATAACTCCACTTCCGACGAGTTTTGAAAAGAGAACTTTTTAAGTTAGGAAGAGAGAAGAAAAGAGGAAATTTACGAGTTGGAATGAGAGAGGAGGTATATATAGAAAGGATTTGAGAGTTTCGTGGAGTTGTGGGGTCGCCGGAATTTTCTTGAATGGTCGCCGGAATTTGACCTTGGGCTAACCCCACTTGTACATTTCTTTGACTTGGAAAAATTTGAGCATTTTTGATAATGGTTTTCGGAATGGAGAGGGCTAGGGTATGATATTGTATTTATAGGAGAAATTAAGATTTTGAGAATTAAAGAATGGAATTAAAAATGCATTTAAACTTGGACTAATACTCATTTTTAATTCTCTATTTAATTTCAGGAAAAACAAACAGAAGAGGAGTAGTGGGGGTAGGGGAAAAGTCACTTGGGCAAAGTTTGGGGGCATTACCATCGGGCAAGCCTGGCCGCGCCGGCCTAAAGACGATCTTCGCCGGTCGTTTTGGTGAGGTTGGGGTCTGGATTCTTGCCACGTGTCTTACTTGGTACATATAATATTTTCCACATGTTTGTTTTCAGTGACTTTTCATTTTTACGTGTATTGCACGTGTAAACTTTTGGTCTTCCAAAAATTTAAAAGAAAAATCATTAAAAATAATAAGTGGCTGATGGGATTCGAACACAGGGGCTACGTTACAGCAGTGCAAGGTTTTACCAATGAGCTACAAGCTATTTTTTGCTATTCAAAAACAAATTAAATTTATAACTTGTGCTCAGGCTTACAAATACTCTATTCAGTACATTAACTTTAAGAAAATTTTGTATATTAAAATAGAGTAGTTACATCATGTGTACCGAAAGGAGATATTCGTGAAGAATTTATGAAGGAGGCTCATAGTTCTGCATATTCCATATATCCGGGAGGCACAAAGATGTACCGAGATCCACGGCAGTATTTTTGGTGGGAAGGCATGAAAAGAGAGATTACTCGCTATGTATCGAAGTGCTTGGTGTGTCAGCAAGTCAAGGCTGAATATCAAAGGGTAGCTGGTTTATTGCAACCGCTTCCAATTCCTCAATGGAAGTGGGAATATATATCCATGGATTTCGTAACAGCTTTACCGCGGAGTCCAAATAGCAATAATGCAGTTTGGGTGATTGTTGATCGATTGAGAAAGGCAGCTCATTTTATACCATTTTGAGTTGGTTAGTCGACGGAAGCTTTAGTAGAGCGGACATGCAGGAAATTTTGAGATTGCATGGAGTACTTATGAGCATCGTTTCTGATCGTGATACCTGATTCTTATCGCACTTTTGGAGGAGTCTACAGGAAACTTTGGGGACTCGATTGAAGTTCAGCACAGCCTATCATCCCAGACAGATGGCCAGTCAGAAAGAACGATCCAAACTCTTGAAGATATATTGAGAGCATGCATGTTAGAATTTAAGGGTTCATGGAAGGATCATTTGCACTTGGTGGAGTTTTCATATAATAACAGTTTTCAGGCGACTATACAGATGGCTCCATTCGAAGTATTATATGGCTGCAAGTGTCACTCGCCCGTCTGTTGGGACGATATTGGAGAAAGAAGATTGTTGTGACAGGATCTTATTGTGCGAACCATGGAGAAAGTTAACGTGATCCGAAATCATATGAAGGCGGCACAAGATCGACAGAAAAGTTGGGCCGATACAGGACGAAGACCTCTGGAGTTCGCAGTTAGTGATCTTGTATTCCTGAAAATATCACCGACCAGAGGAGTAATTCGATTTGATAGTCGAGGCAAACTCAGTCCTTGATTCGTAGGGTCTTTCAATATTATCGAGCGCGTTGGAGAGGTAGCTTATCAATTGGCTTTACCACCATCCTTGGCGTGTGTTCATGACGTGTTTCATCTATCTCAACCCCGCAAGTATGTTTGAGATGAGACGCACGTTCTAGATCACTCGGAGCTGACAGTAAGTGAGGACTTATCATATGAAGAATGGCCGATGGCGATTGTGGATCGACGAGAAAAGGTCCTCAAGAACAAGGTTATCCTTCTCGTACTTGTTTCATGGGGGAATCGTTCGCACGGAGAATCAACTTGGGAACGTGAAGACGAGATCCGACAGAAGTTTCCACACCTATTTTCTTAGATTCATGTTTTCTTGTCTTTTCTTGTTCCGTGAATTTCGAGGACGGAATTCTTTTGTAGTTAGGTATAATGTAACACCCTAGTTCATTTATACCATATTTGATTCTGGTATTTTCCAATTTTACGACAGTTTCTTGTTTATTGTTTGCTTTTGGGTGCAGATGATGCATTTGGTATCTGTGGTTAGTATCCGACCCGACCCGCATGCTTGAAACCCGGCTTGGTTCTAGATTACGATATATCCTTAATAGTACTAAGGATCCGTGCACATTTAGATTTGATATCACACTTAAATGATATGTTGCATCTGCATTTTTTAGATAATACAAATTATAACCAGATAATATATTTTAACATCTAGCCTGACCTGTATCATACCCCATACCCTATGGTTGCATCCAGACATGTGTTCATGTCCAGCTTGATGAAACAGACTTGTTTGGATCGCTACGTGCATTTACGTGTATCCGTTATTGGGGGTATGCATTTTATTTAAACGGACTTCGCATTATAATTTTAACTGACACGTATATTATCCGTATTTTAAAACTAGATTTTTTAGAAGAGATCCGGATATTTTTCGGAGTATATTTGATATTAGCTATAAATCTTATAATATATATTATTTTATTCTTCATATATCACATAGTGTGTGTACACACACACACATGTGTGTGTATTTTAAACTAATTTATCATATCTCGTACTCTCTCTCTATCCTCGCCGTTTCTCTCTCTTCCTATATCTCTTTCTCTCCTCTCCCACTCTATCTCTCACATCGCTCTCTCCCCCTCTCTCTCCCCATATATATATATTTTTATTTTTAAACCTAATATAATTTTGCAACCCCTCACCTCTTTCCTTCTTCTTCTCCTTGCACTTGCGAGAACCCGAGCCCTCTAACCCTAGCCTGCCCTCGCCGTCGCCGCCGACCATCCTAACCTCATCAACCTCGCCCCGACCTCATCAACTTCCACTCCTCTCCATTCCCGAGCTCTCTACAAACCCGACCCCTGCAACCCATGACCCCGAGAACCCAAACTCAAACCCAAACTCTCACCTCGTCGCCGATCACCTCGTCGACCTCACCCTGACATTGCCAGCATCACCCCGCCACCACCTACACCTCATCTCCATCCCCAAGAACCCAACAACCAACTCCAGACCCCGAACACCCATCCCCGAGCAACCCAAGAAACCCGACTCTCATCGCCGGTGACTCGATGTCACCATCACCCCAACACCGTCACCCTCTTCATCTCCTCACCTCCTTTGACTCTACGACACCTCAGGCCACCACCACAACCATCCCTACAACCCCGAAAAATTTCCAGCAACAAAAACCCCTACTTCCCTCACCATTACCCATCGTCGACGGCAGCCATCGTCGCCGTCGTCACCTTCTCGTCTTCTCTTTCCCCAGCCAGAGCCAAGCCACAACCCTTTTCTCTTCTTCACCTTCTTCTCTTTTCCTTCTTTCCTATTCTTGTTTTCTTGATTCTTGGCCTCGCCGGAGTTACGCATGTCGCCGACAATCCGGACGACCCAGTCGTCGTCGTCATTCAGCGTGGTCACGTCTTGTATTAGCCAGGTCCAGTTTTGTACGCGCGTGGCTGCATCGCGAAGTTTATTCGACGTCGAACGTGACATACGTATCCCGACGTGAGATCCGATCAGGCAAGTTTATCTTGCAACATGCTATGTTATAAAATATATATTTATTTGAATAAAAATAATACATATGTTTTAATTATGCATCCAATGTTATATATTTACCGTTTTTCGATATCCGTTCGTATCCGTACTGACAATTACATATTTAGTTGCATGCTGGAATCTCATTATATCATATTACTTCTATATTAGTGCAACATGCTATCAAGTTATATCATACACAGACATGGATACGTATACAGGTTATTACAGATAAACACGTATGCATCCTGATGTCCGTTGTGCTTACCGTGTTTAGATATTCATTAAAGTATTACATTTGGTATCTCTCTGATACATACATATCACATGACATGTGCACGATACACTACTTGACTCATTACTTGGATCTAGTTACTAATGCCAACAATCCTGACTTGTTGTCCTGACGGACGTTACTTGTTGTCTGCATAGACAAAAACCTATACCTTCTTGATCCTGTGTTGGCATTAGATCTACATTGGCAATACTTGATTTAAACACCAACCTAGGGGTAAAAGGGCAATTCAAGAATGTAACCGAAACATAACTCAAAAGGTTATTATTACATGTTTGCCGTTTTTCCGGGCGTTACGGAATAATCCTGTTTGCCGTTTTTCCGAGCGTTGCGGAATATCCTGTTTACCATTTTTCCGGGCATTACAGAATAATTACATGTTTGGCATTTTTCCGGGCGTTACGGAATATCCTGTTTGCCATTTTTCCAGACGTTACGGAATAATCCTATTACCGTGGTCCCGTGGGGAATGAACGGGGTATAGACTGATGGGTTACGATGAGAATTATATTAATTGGTTTCGAAGACTTTAGAATAGATAACCTAGAAGTCCGGTTTGTTACACATCACATACTTACATGTATCTCACTGTTTATATTTATGTTGTGATTTATATTCCTATTTACATATCTTGTTACATCATGGTTATTACTGCTATTTTGATATTATGACGCACTGACATCTGGGTTTTGTATAGCCCAGTTCCTCTATCTCTATCGCAGGCCGATCAGGAGTACTTTAGCCGTCAAGCCGAACAGTGAGGAATTGCGTTTAGTGATGTTTAGTTTAGTTATTTTTCCGCAGCTTTTATTTCTTGATGTGAGCCCATATTGGGATATATTTTCAGATGTTGTTTATTGGATATTAATATTGTTCCCGTTTATACATTTTCTTGACTCTTTTATTTTGGCAAATGGATATGTACTAGTTAGTTTTATTTTTTACTATTCTTAATATCCTATAGACAGCCGTAATGTGACTGTGGAGAGATAATTCCTATCCACGGGTAGCATGGTTGGCTCTGTCACGTACCGTAGTTAGTGCACTTTGGGAAGCGGGACGTGACAGGGTTTGGGAAGAATAGGTATTCACGGCTTATGGCTGCAGTTCCGAAGGAGTTTTGGGTGGAGGCCCTATCTATTACCGATTACCTCATCGATCAGTCACCATCAACAGCAGTAGACATGATAATTCCCAAGGAGGTATGGACTGGAGGGGCTGGGAATTACTCAGGGTTTCATAATTCTTGAAGCGAAGCAAAAGAGTACATGTCATGGTGTCCTGGTACTAAGGGTAGAGTAATCATCCAAAATATGATGGTCGATGAGTCTGCGTTTTCTCGGAGAACACAGGCTCAGTCAGATGGTGAGCAGAGAACAAGATTACCGAGCTAGGTGGTGTTCGAGGCTTCAGTCTATGTTATAGATGAGGTGGTTGTTGGGGTAAAAATTTACACCCCGGTTGACCAAGTCAAAATCAAAGTCAACCCCAAGCTAAGTGGGCCCAAGCCCCGGGTCAAGTGGGCCAATGCCCGGGTCGAGCCCGAACATGAAGCGGACGGCCTTCCCCGATGCAAAAATAAAAGTTTTGTAATAAATAATTTTCTTGTATTTCTTTCATTTTATTTTATGAATGAATATAAGAAAAATGGGCATAAAGCCAAATTTTGTAAAGCCCATGTCTTATATGCAAAAAGAAATGGCACATGAGCCATGAGATAGGCAAAATGCCATTTTGTGGAGCCCAAGGGGCTATATGTAAAGTGTATAGCCTATAAAGGCAGGGATAATGAAAATATCCCAACAAATTTTTCTCTCTTCAAAAGAACCAAGATCTGAGATCTTTCTCCTTCTTCAAGATTCTAAAACCTTCTTCTTTCTTTGAATTAAATCAAGAGTTTTACTCTTCCTTTTAAAAAAAACAAAATAGTTTTTCACCACAAAACCCACAAAGAGGAACCCAGATCTTCTATCAGATCTCAGAAAAGGAGAGATTTTTAAAATCCCATACTTCTTGATCTTCAAGATTCGGCCAATAAGAAAAGAAGAAGGAGACCCATCTCTAGAAACCCCACTTTGGGGAAGAACTAGGGCTCAAGGGGAGAAGCCCTTCATCAGCTTCAAACATCCTGAGAGTTTAACTCCTCACACACACACACACACACACAAAAAAAAAATAATAAGTGCTAATTTCTGGGAGTACAACTCCCATTGCAGGGACCAAGTCCTTTTTGCCGCTCGAGCGCCCACGTGCTGACACGTGGGGCGCTAGCGCTCAAAACGCTAGCGTCCGAGCGCCCACGTGCTGACACGTGGGACGCTGGCGCTCTTGCGCTTAGAGCGCTAGCGCTGACACGTGGGGCGCTGGCGCTCAAAGCGCGAGCGCTCTTGCACTCAGAACGCTAGCGCCCGAGCGCCCACGTGCCTAGCACGTGGGGCGCTAGAGCTCTTGCGCTCAAGGCGCTAGCGTCTAAAGCGCTAGCGCCCGAGCGCTTTCTCCCACGCATCCTTTGGATGCCCCTTTTCCTTTTTTTGTATATATACGTATATATACATATACACACACACACACATACTCCACGACACTGTCCCTGTTAGAAAAAAAATTTCTAACGGGGCGCTGCCCCGCACCCCGTAAGGGGGCTGCTAGCCCCCTTGCCCCCAGCCCACTATCCGGGTAGCGGGACCCCCGTAAAAAACTCTGCGGGGCCCCCGAAATATCCCAAACCCCTTCAAAACACAACACTGCATATTGAGTTCGCATGACCAGTTTAACCCGTCAATCGGAGGTTCTCTCGCTCCAAATGTGAGGGGTAATTAACGGCAGCTTAGTCCACGGCTACCGGAGGGTCGGATCCCCACAATCAATAAATCCTGGCCTAACCTAGGCAGGGGGAATCTGTAATACGCCTGACAAGCGTGTGAGTATTCCCATCTCAATAGGGTGACGAAAAACACCCTACAGATTCTGGCACGCCTGGTGGGACCATTCTCTCCTCCCATATTTCGGGTTAAACGTTCATGCGAATTCAATCAATATACATATCGATTGCCTATACTAAAATGATGTTTTTTTTCTTCCCGTGCAGCAATCAACTTTCGACGACAATGTCTCCCAAGGCGAATTCATCTTCCAATGCGACCCTGATCCCGTACGTGGTCAAGGTCAATGCTCGTGTGGTTCTCCCCGCAAGCCTCAGTCGACAGTGGAAGAAACTGCCCCACCAGTTTGGCTCCGTCATCATCTACCCCGCCGGAAGCGCTCATCTGGCAGAAATCCCGGCAAAACAGGTGGCCAAGCCGGTCTCAAAGGGCAAGAGGCCGAATGTTGTAATTGTTAAGGCACCACAACCGAAGCTTAAGACGGTGTATGAACGACTCTCTGGCGCTCCAGCTGGGGGCAAGACTTCCGGTATAAAGAGCAACATCAAATGTCGCGGACAAGCTCAGGCGATGACTCCAACAAATGCGCAATCGAGCGTATCTCCAAAATCCTCCATCGCCCGGTCTACGGCGTCTTCCCACAGAGCCGAAGTCTGCCAGGTGCTTAGAATAGAAAAGTTAAAGCAGAAGCGGCTCAGGTATCGAGCCAACAAAAGGGCCAGGGTTTCGGCCAAGTGGAATCTTGTGAAGTTCCAAGAGCAGGGTTACTCCGTGACGACGGCTGAGTCGGCCGTAAAAATCAGCAATTCCTTCGAACCTCTGAAGTGGGTTCAAAAAAATGCCATGACCACCAGAATCAAGAAGACAGCGGTCCGAACGTCGCTACAAAGAGACGTGTCCCGGCCCCAACAGAAAAAGTATGACACTGTCTCTTCAAGAGTCTATCAGAAGCTCTGTGCCGCACGAAAGCAGCTGGGCAAACCCAGAAAAGAAGCGCCAGCACCATTCAAGAACCTGGTCAGGCCAGCCGCCTTCAATCGACTGCCCGCTACCGAAACAGGGGGGTCAAGACAGCTGTTCCCCTCCGAAAGACGGCGCGACTGGACGTCTTGCCTGAGATTCGGGGCATATGCTAATTGGTGCTATCCATCTACCTCTCCGAAGATACCAAGTTGATTTATGGCACCGTGTATCGGAGGTTTAGACGGATGCGGCCGATGTAGCAGACTTCGTCAGATTCCCCCTTACTTGAGAGGTTTTTGATTGTGGGGACGCTCTTCCCTGCAGGCGCAAGCCCCTGCAGTTAATTACGCTACAGCTTCGCGGTAACAACTTTCTCCTTCTCCAGAATTTCACTTCGTGTCGTGGGTGTTTGTTTTGTTTGTGGTTGCCCGTGGATTGTATACGGAGACCAATTTATGTCGTCGCCCGTAGGACGTGGATTAGTCCAAATCCGTGTTTTTTTAGATTTGGGTTTGGGGTTTCGGTTTGAGAATACGTTAGCCATATTTGAGGCTAAGATCAACTCAAACGTTTGTTAAGGATACGTTAGTCCAGTTTGAGACTAAGATCAACTTAACGGGATCGTTTAGATCCGATAAAAGAGCAATTGGAGGCTCGATTGTTCCAGTTTAGAGACATAGTGGTCCATTGCATGCATGGCCGTCGGGACCCATCACTTCTCTGACGACGTTGAAGGATTACAATGACAGATGTCAGAGGCGTTCAGAGATGTACCCTTGAGCCAAAGTTGATTGGGGGATCTAGAGTCCAATTTGGGACTAAAGTCTGTTTGAAGGTTTAAGGATGCGTTAGCCATATTTGAGGCTAAGATCAACTTAAACGGGATCGTTTAGATCCGACAAAAGAGCATTTGGGGGCTCTATTGTTCCAGTTTAGGGACATAATGGTCCAACATTCCCATTTTGGGGACGGATGTTAGTTTAAGGACACGTTAGCCATATTTGAGGCTAAGATCAACTTAAACGTTTGTTAAGGATACGTTAGCCTAATTTCCAGACTAAGATCAACTTAACAGGATCGTTTAGATCCGACAAAAGAGCATTTGGGGGCTCTATTGTTCCAGTTTAGGGACATGGTGGTCCATTGCCAGTTTAGGGACGTGGTGGTCCAAGTTCCAGTTTAGGGACGTGGTGGTCCATTGAATGTATGGTTGTCAGGACCCATCACCTCTCTGAAGACGTTGAAGGATTACAACGACAAATATCAGAGGAGTTCAGAGATGTACCCTTGAACCAATGAGTTGGTTGAAAGAGCAAATATGCTCAGTTCAAGATGATTTGAGGACTTATGGCCAATTTGGGCTAAGTCTAATTAAGTTAGAAATATTGGCTCTTGTTGGACTATTAAACATTTGTCTGGGTTCAAACCAATATTATTTAGCAATGCTAAACATTTTCATCTTTGATTTTCTCAGTTCTGAGATTCATTTGGAGGGGGGACTTTTGCCTCTGGAAAATTAGCCAATTTGGCTAAAAGTAGTGTTAAACACTAAAGAACAACAGTGTTAAACACTGGAGATAAAACTCTCAAAGTAGTGTTAAACACTAAAAGACAATCAGTGTTAAACACTGGAAATATAATCTTCAATTTAGTGTTAAACACTAGAAACAATCAGTGTTAAACACTGGAAATATAATCTTCAATTTAGTGTTAAACACTGGAAATATAATCCCCAAATTAGTGTTAAACACTAAAGAAAGAGGGGTCATGTGTGGACACGTGAGAGCGCCCAAAGGGGGGACCGGATCCCTTTCTTCGTTCTGCAATTAAGTGTTAAACACTTTTCATTTCCTGGCCATCACGTGTGGGCACGTGATAGGCATCCACCCATTGGATATTAAAGGGATTTGTTAGGGGTCACGTGGGGACATGCGAGAGCGCCCTAAATGTGGAGCCAGATCTCCTTTTGTTTTATCCTCAAATCTGCGAATAAGTGTTAAACACTTTTCATCTTTATTTTAGAGCATCACGTGTTGGCACGTGATGGGGATTTATGCATCGATAATTACAGTACTTGCTGAGGGGTCACGTGGGGACACGTGAGGGCGCCCAAAGCTTCTTTTCCTTTGTTTTTTCTTTCTGCATTTTGGGAGTCATGTGGGAGCACGTGGGACATTGCCTCAAAGCTTCTTTTTTCAGAGATCTTTTCAAGGATCACGTGAGGGCACGTGACTCTAGTTCTTTTCATGAACATAGATCTTTTAAGAATTGAATTCTCTGTAGGGTTAAACCCTAATTATGATTTTGGAGGAATTAAATTCCTATTGTGAAAGAATTAAATTCTTATTTAGGATAAAACCCTGATTTCTTTTTAGAGGAATTAAATTCCCAGATATGTAAAAGAATTAAATTCTTGATTAGGGTTAAACCCTAGTTTTGTTTTAGGAGAATTAAATTCTCAAAACTCAATTCCCCTTCTAAGTTTAGGATCTGCATGACAGGATCTCGACCCGATGAGAATTAAATTCTCAACTTATGGGGAGATGTGCTCTGTGCAGATCTTCAACCAGAAGAAGAACTAAGTTCTTTTTTGTTTAAGAGTTAAACTCTTGGATTTTGAGAATTAAATTCTCTGTTTGAAGTTTTGATTCTCTTTCTTTTCTCACCTAGGGTTTTCTTTGTTGAGAATTAAATTCTCCTTTCTTTTCTTCCCTCTTGAGAATTAAATTCTCCTTCCTCTGTTTTTCTCTCCCAAGAAGGTCCCTCCTCTTCTTTTCTTGGCTCCTATTTATAGGAGAATGAAAAGAATCAATTTTTTTAATAAATCTTTCATTGAAAGATTTGATTTGTTTTCATATTTAATATGAGCCTTTAGATCATTCAGTGAATTTTATTCACCGTTGGATTTTAAATCCAAAGATATTCTGTTTGTTATTTTCGGTGAGATTTAGGGAAAATCTTTCCTTGTCCAAGATTTTTCCATAAATTGGTGATTTTTAATCACCCTTGGATTTTTAATCCAATGGTCCCCATAATCCTTTTCCATTTGGAAAGATTTAGAAGCTTTTAGAATCTTAATTCTATTTCGAAAGATTTTAGAGAAATTTAGAATTTTAATTCTATTAAACTGTAAGGCTTTCAAAGCCTGTCACGTGCTGGCACGTGACCCTTGGTCACGTGTGAGCACGTGACCCCCAAATTGGTTCTTTTAACAGCCGCTTGTTTATGTTGTTGTTTTAACCATCACGTGTCAACACGTGACCATTGGTCACGTGTGAGCACGTGATACCTCATTGAGGTATTTCTTTCAACCGTTTGTTATTTCATTTCTGTTTCGATTGTCACGTGTCAACACGTGGCCATTGGTCACATGTGAGCACGTGATACCTCATTGAGGTAATTCCTGATTTTTAATCAGGGAACAGTGCATAGTATATAACTTTTGATCCCGGATGAATTATGAGGCCCATAATATTTCAAATCGAAGGGTTTTTCGAGATGCTTCCAATATCATCAGAATTTAGCTATTTATCTTTCGGGAGTTTATCAAAATACAGGCCGGAAGATACCGGTTCGCATTTCCTTAAGCGTATCGCTGCCATTTGATACCTTGGACTCTTTTGCGCAGAAATTTTTGGCGAGAACAAATGCCCCCCACTACTTTGCCTACGTAAGTATATACATGGGTGAAGTAGTGCAGAGTAATGCATAGCGTATGACCAGTTTCGGGTTGGTATATAACTTTCAGAATCTTGATCTGAGAATATAAGGAGCGGACACAAGCGTCGTCATTTATCATTGACTCAAATCTCGACTCTTAAGAGATATAGTTCCAAACTCTCAACTCCATGAGCCGCACCCTTCTATTTCTTTATGTCTTACTCTGGCGTGAAGTAGTTTATACGCTCATGAGTAACTTCTCCATTTCAGTGGCATGTAGTTTTGGCAAGTGCGGCTCATAGATGGTCCGTCTTGACCTCTTTGCAGGGCAGAGATGGCTCAGGAGACAGGGTTAGGATCTGCCACCTAAGACTTTTCAACTTTATGACCCGTGAGGGTCTCATAAAGACTTTTCTCCCTACGAGTCGAGAGGATCCCGTAGGTGTATTTTCTCCCTAGGAGTCGCGAGGACTTCTAAGTGTGTATTTTTTCTTGAGAGTCGTAAGGATCTCACAAGAGAATTTTTCCCGCTTACAAGTCGAGAGGACTCGTAAGTGGTTGTTTCCCTCCTTTTCGAGATTCGACTTTGGAGAGTGAGGTCCGTGAATAGTATGCAAGAGTCCGTTTTGGACCAACTTGCAAGGCCCCAGTGCTTAGGAAACAGGTTTTTATCCCCATTGCCTAAGGCTTTATCTCACGAGTCGAGACGAATCGAGAAGTTCTCGCAAAGACATCAATTTCCTCACGAGTCGAAACGGATCGAGCAGATCTCGCAAGAATATCCTAACGTCACAGTTAACCTCTGCTCTTTACGACAGAGGTCTGTTAGGGTCTGTGGTACTAGGGTTTTGCCCGTCGTACCGTCGCATTGGCTGATGTATCCCTCGATAGGCAATCGTACTGTTCGAGTAGCCCTGCGACTGCCGTGTCTCTGATCCCTTCGGGGGCTGGACAAGACGTCTTCAAGCAATCCTCCTAGGCAGTTTGACCGTCGGAAAAGCAAGCGTTAGGAATTTGCCATGCCGCTTTTTACTTGAGGTTAGGCTCATTTTGGAGAGCCCCGATGAGTCATAACCACTCCGCGCTGGTGTGGGATGATCTCCGATAGTCTTTCAGGCTTTATATGACTTGCCATTAAGACCCTGAAGCTAGGAATTTGGCCTTTGCTTCGTTTGTTGACATCGCGTCTGTTGTATCGAGATGAATGTCGCGGTTGTCTCTAGGTTGCTGGTGAACCGTCAAGGTTTGGAACCAGGAATTTTGCCGTGACTCCTTTTAGTGATGTTGCGTCTGCTGTGTCGAGACGAACGTCGAGGTGGTGACCACTCTGCACTGGTGCGAGATAATCTCCGATTGTCTTTCAGGCTTTATATGACTTGCCGTTAAGACCCTGAAGCTTGGAATTTGGCCTTTGCTTCGTTTGGCGGCATTGCGTCTGCTGTATCGAGAAGAATGTCGTGGTTGTCTCTAGGTTGCCGGTGAACCGTCGAGGTTTGGAACTAAGGATTTTGCCGTGGCTCCTTTTGGTGATGTTGCGTCTGCTGTGTCGAGACGAACGTCGAGGTGGTGACCAATCCGCGCTGATGTGGGATGATCTCCGATTGTCTTTCAGGCTTTATATGACTTGCCGTCAAGACCCTGAAGCTAGGAATTTGGCCTTTTGCTTCATTTGCTTTGGCGTGTTCGAATCCTGCTGGGGGAAGAACGCTGGGGTGACATTTCATCTGCTGTATCGAGACGATTATCGAGGTGGTGACCACTCCACGCTGGTGCGAGATGATCTCCGATTGTCTTTCAGGCTTAATATGACTTGCCGTCAAGACCCTGAAGCTAGGAATTTAGCCTTTTGCTTCATTTGCTTTGGCATGTCCGAATCCTGTTGGAGGAAGAACGTTGGGGTGACATTTCATCTGCTGTATCGAGACGATCATCGAGGTGGTGACCACTCCGCGCTGGTGCGAAATGATCTCCGATTGTCTTTCAGGCTTTATATGACTTGCCGTCAAGACCCTGAAGCTAGGAATTTGGCTTTTTTGCTTCATTTGCTTTGGCGCGTCCGAATCCTATTGGGGGAAGAACGCCGGGGTGACATTTCATCTGCTGTATCGAGACGATCGTCGAGGTGGTGACCACTCCGCGCTGGTGCGAGATGATCTCCGATTGTCTTTCAGGCTTTATATGATTTGTCGTCAAGACCCTGAAGCTAGGAATTTGGACTTTTGCTTCATTTGCTTTTGGCGTTGCGTCTGATGTATCTAGACGAACGCTGGGGTGGAGCCAGGATTTTACCGTCACTCCGCTTTGCTGACCATGGGGTATTTTGTTGACATTGCATTTACATCATGCTGGACTGCGAAGGAACGCCGTTGTTGACATCTCGTCTGCTGTATCGAGACGAAGGTGAAGCTGGGATTTTTCCATTGCTTCGCTTTGTTTTGACCGTGAGGTCTTTCGTTGACGTTTTATCTGCATCCTGCTGGACTGTGAAGGAACGCCGTTGTTGACATTGCGTCTGCTGTAACGAGACGAATGCTGAGGTGAAGCTGGGATTTTGCCGTCGCTTCGCTTTGTTTCGACCATGGGGTCTTTCGTTGACGTTGCATCTGCATCCAGCTGGACTACGGAGGAATGCCGTCGTTGACATCTCGTCTGCTGTATCGAGACGAATGCTGAGATGGTCTCTAGGTTGTCTGTGAACTGTCGAGATTTGGAACTAAGGACTATGCCGTGGCTCCGTTTGATTGCGTAACATCTGTGTCCTGCTGGAATGAGGAGGCCCACCGTTGTTGGTCTCCAGGCTGCAAATGTGGCCATTGAGATTTGAAACTAGGGAGTTTGCCATGGTTCCGTTTTGTTGCGACTCTGAGGTCGATTGTTGACGTCACGTCTGCATCTGGTTGGAATGAGGAGAAACGCCGTTGGTGATCTCTAATTTGTCGATATCGACGTCGAGACCCTGAAGCTAGGGATCTTCTTTTGCTTCGTTTGTTGACATTGTGTCTGCAATATTGCGACAAATGTCGAGATTGTCTCTAGGTTGTCTATGAACTGTCGAGATTTGGCTTCGCTTTCTGATGGAGCCTGTTGGGAAGGTATGGTTCCCTCTTTGTTTGTGCCCCTGGATTGTATACAGAGATCGATGTGATCTCAACTGCAGGGCAAAAAGTTTCATTCTTTCATCAGTTTTTTATTCTTTCTGCGATGCTCTATCATTTCAGCTATTTATATCGCGAAAATCGTGATTGCCCAATCATTTGGCTGTTTTTCGCGGTGCCCAATCATTTCGGCTATTTGTTTTATTTTTACTCGCTGCTTTTTATTGCGAGTTGCCCAATCATTTCGGCTATTTTGTATGCATACATTTTTACTTGCTGATTTTGTTGCAAGCTACCCCATCATTTCGGCTATTTCGTATGCATTTTGGCTCGCAGACTTTTTATCGCGAGTGTGGAACTTGGAATCTGGTGCCAATCTTAGCATCAGCATCGCTACGACTGGAATATTATCAGGAGCGAATCATCATTTGCCATGAAAGGACTTGGAAGTTGAGACTGATTTAGGCTGTAGGGTTCCTAGGCACGCTAATGAAGTCTCACAAGGCATCAACCATGCCAATTTCAAATTTTACCGGTGCCGAGAAACCCTAATACGGATCGTTAACTAGAATTTTAGGCGAAACAAAAACCTAGTTAACAACTTAACTAAAAGTGAGAAGCTACAACCTTTGTAGATCCGGTTCTCCACTTCCTTAGCTCCACGTAGACGTCCTCTTGCTGTCCTAGTCGGATCTCGGACTGTAGCATCGGCTTCATCGGAGAAATGAGCGGACAAGTCGTCGGCTACGATGCCGAAGATGATCTACGTCGAGGTTACACAAGATCAAGCTCCAACTTCACCAAGTTATGAAACTTGTGAAGAAAACACCCTATACTACTTGGCAAGAGGTAGAGGGTGAAGAAATAGGAGGTGGGTTCACTTTAGAATTGGATTTCTCACTCTTTTGCTCAAGATGCCATTGATGGAATCAAGCTTTCTTTCTTGATGAAGATGATGAAGAAGAAGAAAGAATATGATAAGTGTTGCTTTTAAAATGAAAATAAAATCAATACTTATCATATGCTAACCATGGTAAAGTGTAGAGAATAGATCATGGTTAGTTAGAATGGTTAGGGTTAAGGAAGAAGACAAAATGGTAACAAGGTCAAACCTTCATGAAGCTTCAACTAAATACAAAGAAAGCCACCATTTTTCTTCATAATCCTTTCCAAAATCAATAAATAAATAAATGAGTAATAAAAAAGGAAACCCTAACCATTACACAACCATGGTTTAATCTTTACACAAAACACAAGTTAGCATGCAACATCAAACATGATACAATCAAGTGCACACAAAATATATCACATATACAATGTGCTAATCAAGTGAGAAAATCCCTTTAAAGTGAACCAATACTAGTTAATGCAAAGTAATATATCAAATATATAATTATACATTAAATCATTAAATCAACACTTGATTCAATGATCCGGTCATGTCGCACATAACCGACTAGTATCCAATGTATCGACTTATCGAATCGATCTTCGATTCGATAACTAGGTTATATCGCATACAACCAATCGAAACATTAATCGCAAGAATGAAATACGGTATCACATACACGCATTATTCTCGGTCCCGCACATATCTCATATGCGCTCCTATTTCGTTTCGCTTGAGCCAGGAAACCTCTGTGTAGGACTCTAAAGACTCGTCAATACGCCGGCAGTAGATGATGATCATATCAATCACCCACAAGCCGCAAACGGTCTGCTAAACGTAACGGCCACCCGGGTATTGAGCGATCAGAAGATCGACGAGCTAGCCCGCTCACACTCCTGTGAATCCAACCAGTAACACTTACCGTACAGTCCGGTCTGTTCGTCTGATATGTCGCATATCAAGTCTAGGGGTGGTAAACGTCAGACCTCAATAACCGATAAGTCGTGCCGATGTGAGGCTCATAACGGGTCGAGAAACTACTGGTAACACTTACCAGCAAATCTCTGATCAGCCCTGGCCAGGGACTTCCCTGTTACGGCCAATCGAGCACAGCGCAACATCAACCCCCAATACCGGGAGAGACGAAACCCCTTCTATCGCTCATTGCCTCTATGTGACTCGGGACTGTACCCAAAGACCACCGTTTTGCACGCCCTCATGGACGTGGTAAGGTGGAGATCAAAGCACAGTGGGAATCACACAAGACTCTATGACGATCTCGGGTCTACAGACTAACCTGCACAAGTGTCACCTGAGAACTGCCATCTGACGTGAGGTATAATACCATCTGGGAGTTCTCGGCGAGTCCGTCCAGTGTACCCAGTCTCCACTGGGCACCCGTATACTATCTCTGATGTCAAACACCAATGGATATGGGATCATCTATCGCCCATCTCATGGGTCGAGAAGCATATACGCTAGTCTACTCTGGTATATCGATGCCCCGTCTCGATACACCCACGACTAGGGACCTTGAAGGATGTACTTATGGACTACCATGTCCCCACTAGTATGATCTGCATCATAGTCCAGGTAGTCAAGTACACATCTTAAGGGCTTTATCAACATGTAGCTATAAGACAGTTTAAAGAGACTAGTATACATGTTAAGATAAAGTGCAACCAGATAGCATACTATCATATCGAGCAAGAAAGTCATCTCTATATATGTCCAAGCATCCAATATAATATACATCATCTGTACAATACTGGCCTCTAGGGCATACATATAACTAACAATCTCCCACTTGCATTAGGGCCAGCTGCTGTAGTATCGCATACCGAGCATCCCGAAGAGTCTCTCAAACTGTATCTGGGGAATGGCCTTCGTGAGTGGATCCGCCATGTTGTTCTTCGTGTCAACCCTCCTGACCTCAATCTCCCGGCGATCAACTATCTCCCGGATCAGGTGATACCACCTCAGAATATGCCTGGATCGCTGATGGGACCTGGGTTCCTTGGCCAAAGCCACCGCTCCATTGTTATCACAATACAAAGGTATTGGATGCTCAATGGATGGAACCACTCCAAGTTCAGTAATGAACTTCTTGATCCAGACAGCCTCTTTAGCAGCATCGTTGGCAGCGATGTATTCAGCCTCCATCGTCGAGTCTGCCACGGTTTCCTGCTTAGAACTCTTCCAGCTAACCGCCCCTCCGTAAAGGGTAAAGACAAATCCCGACTGCGACTTAGAGTCGTCCTTATCACTCTGGAAGCTCGAATCGGTAAAGGACTCCACTTGGAGTTCTCCATTACCATACACCAAGAGCATCTCTTTAGTCCTTCGCAAGTACTTGAGAATGCTCTTCACAGCTGTCCAGTGACTCTCTCCAGGATCAGCTTGATACCTGCTCACTATACTTAGTGAGTATGCTACATCGGGTCTGGTACATAGCATCGCATACATGATAGAGCCTACAGCCGAAGCATAGGGTATCCCTTGCATGCGAGCTCTCTCCAAATCAGTCTTGGGAGACATCTCTTTGGAGAGAGTGACTCCAGAAATCGTGGGTAAATTCCCACGCTTGGATTCTTCCATACTAAACCTCTTTAGTATGGTATCAATGTACCTGGATTGGGACAATCCCAATATCCTTTTGGATCTATCTCTATAGATCCTAATTCCCAATATGCAGGAGGCATCACCAAGATCTTTCATCGAGAATCTTTGTGATAAGAAGAGCTTGACCAATTGCAGCATAGGAATATCATTTCCTATCAAGAGTATGTCGTCCACGTACAATACGAGGAAGACAACCTTACTCTCTGCTACCTTCTTGTAGATACAAGGTTCATCTGGGTTTTTGACGAAATCAAACTCTTTGATAACGACGTCGAAGCAGATGTTCCAACTCCGCGATGCTTGCTTTAATCCATAAATGGATTTAAGCAGCTTGCACACCTTCCAGCTGCTCCCACTGTCTACGAAGCCCTCTGGCTGAGTCATGTACACGCACTCTTCTAAATCACCGTTTAGAAATGCGGTCTTAACATCCATTTGCCAGATTTCGTAGTCATGATATGCAGCGATGGCAAGCATGATCCGGATGGATTTAAGCATAGCTACTGGAGAAAAGGTTTCGTCATAGTCCACACCTGGTCTTTGACGAAAACCCTTTGCAACAAGTCTAGCTTTGAAAGTCTCCACTTTCCCATCTACACCAAGTTTTTTCTTGAAGATCCACTTGCTCCCAATGGGTTTTACCCCTTCAGGAGCAACTTCCAAAGTCCATACTTTGTTGGTGTACATGGATTCCATCTCGGACCGCATTGCATCCAGCCATTTCACTGAGTCTTTACTCGTGATGGCCTGCTCGAAGCTAGTAGGGTCATCATCCTCCATGATGCAATCCTCGCTACCACCATCCATGTGAAAACCGTAGTATCTCTCAGGTTGGCGAGGAACCCTACTAGATCGGCGGAGAGGCTGAGGTTCATTGGGAGCTACTGAATCTTCTGGTTCCACTAAATCTTCAGTTACGGTTTGTGTATCTGGAACTTCTTCCAGCTCTACCACTTTGCCACTAATTTCTTTTTCAAGGAATTCCTTTTCTAAAAAGGTGGCATATTGAGAAACAAACACCTTTTGTTCTTCAGCATGGTAGAAAAAATATCCTTGTGAATTCTTAGGATATCCCACAAACTTGCAAAGAACTGACCGTGCCTCGAGTTTGTCTGGATTTTGCCTTTTAACATAGGCCGGACAACCCCATATCTTAACTCGTTTAAAATATGGTCTCTTCCCACTCCATATCTCATATGGTGTGGTAGGTACAGATTTAGATGGAACTTGATTCAATAGGTATGCAGCTGTCTCCAGCGCATATCCCCAGAAGGAAATAGGTAACTCAGCTGTGCTCATCATAGAGCGCACCATATCTAATAGGGTGCGGTTCCTCCGTTCTGATACACCGTTGTGCTGTGGTGTATATGGAGGAGTCAGCTGAGAGAGAATCCCATTCTCTTTTAGGAAGTCCAGGAATTCATTGCTCAAGTATTCACCTCCTCGATCAGATCGTAGGATTTTAATACTTTTTCCGGTTTGGTTCTCAACTTTTTGTTTATATTCTCTAAATTTCTCAAAAGCATCTGATTTGTGTTTCATCAGGAACACATACCCGAACCTAGAGAGATCGTCAGTGAATGTAATGAAGTACGAAGAACCATCCCTGGCATGTGTAGACATGGGACCGCATACATCACTATGTATCAGTCCCAAGAGTTCGGTAACTCTTTCTCCGTGTCCCGTAAACGGAGTTTTGGTCATCTTGCCTTTGAGACATGACTGGCAAGTGTCATAAGATGAAAATTCGAATGGTTTCAAATATCCATCCTTATGCAACTTAGCCAGTCGTGTCACATTGATGTGATCCAGTCTACAATGCCATAAGAAGGATTCGTTCAGTTCTGAACTCTTCCTCTTGTGTGTGTTTGTTATGTTCAGAACTGTCGATTGATTTAGAACATAAATGCCATTGCACAACGTGCCTGATCCAACCAACCTTTGGTTACGGAAAATGTTCATAACATTATCCTGTAATACAAAATTATATCCCTCTTTACTCAACAAAGAAACCGATATAATGTTGCATATCAGGTTCGGCATGTAATAGCATTCGTTCAGAACCAATGTATTACCAGTAGGTAATGCAAGGTGATATTCCCCGACAGTCTTAGCTGCAACAATTGCACCATTTCCAACTCTAATGTCTTTATCACCTTCTCCAAGTTCTCTACCTTTCCTAAGCCCATGTAACTGATTACATATATGGGATCATGATCCGGTATCTAATACCCAGGACGTGGAGCAAATGGAGAAACAGTTCTCTGTAACGAACACACCCGAAGAAAATGCATCATCATGTACTTTCTTCATTCGGGTGGCATGGGAATTCTGGTATTCCCCTATATCCTGTTCAGTCCTATAACTCTTATAAGAAAGAACGGAACCAACGTTCCCCAGCACAGTATAACATGCGGGTTCGGTCAATACATCCATATTATTATCTTTATTAGGGCATGACATGGTCGCTACCTGGAGAGAGAGAGAAGAAAACACTTTAGCATAAGCTCGTGCAAGATCAGATTGGTTATTATCTTATCTAATCAGGATGGCTCCCACTGGTTTTTATCAAATCTTCCTTCAAACCCTAAAAGGAAAGACTAGCCGGGATTAATTACACACTACAAGTTCGCCAATCTTTCAGCCAGGCCAGTGTCGGTACTTTGAGGGAGGTCCCCCGTGCTTTCGCACGAACCTAATTAATGTAAACCTCGTTTTCCCAGAGGCGTAACCCCGTTGACACCTTTCTAGACACCTAATTGATCGGCTAATTGTAATGTGTAAAACTCTCCCAGGAGTAACTCTTACTCGCAGTGGGTATCGGGATCCAACTATCTCATAGAAGGTATGCAATCTCATTGCAAATTTCAACACTTGAAATTCCCGATAATATTTTGCCCCTAGCAGCTATATGACCTTAACATAGTCAACAAATCATAAGTGCTAGTCAAGTTCAACCCGTCATTTCCCGATTGAATTAAACCCACCCGCACGACCCTTAACATAGTCAACAAAGTCGTACGACTACCCTAATCCAATCGCATCATATGCTTATGCGGATAAGCACTAATTAGCTACCGCACACTACGCCTTAACATAGTCAACAAACGTAGCACGAATACTAACTAGTACTTATCTGAAATGACGGAGGGCTACGACAGGTTTTTCTGAAAACCTATTGCGTAATGAACTTGATATCGTTGTAGAATCAAATGATTTTGAAATGGAGTGTTTTCGAGGCTTTTCTAGTTTTGCTAAAGGGGTCACTCCCGGTGAAGGGATCGTCGGCCCTTTCCTCATCGAATAAGGTGCGGGATATATCATATATATCACTGTGCAAAGCAAAAACTTCTTAAAAGCAATCAAAAGACAAACCGAGTGTGTAGCATCTGCCAGTTATTGCTAAAGGAGTCACTCCCGGTGAAGGGATCTCGGTCCTTTCCTCATCGAATAAGGTGCAGGGTATATCATATATACCGCTATGCAAAGCAAGAACTGTAGCTACCTGTTTTGTTTAAAATTTGATTCTACAACATCCTAGGTTTCTTTTCATTCATTAATCACATTAATGAAGTCCCATCATTTAATTCACCTAAACATCACAGATAAATACGACGTACACTTATGCCATCCGCATTCGCCTCGATGTCCCCTCGTGCACCGTTAGGTTAGGTAACTAACGGCAGAGCGGGGCAGGGCTAGCGCGGGTGTAAAACATAAGTAACGCCTATATAATATATCATATATACTATATACAATATCTATCACAGAACATCCCATGATCACATCACAGATATCGCAGCAGAAGAAACATATGAAACATTGGATATACTAGGACGTCCGTGTTTTCAATACGAGCCAGTATAAAACACGGATTCCACGGTCGTGATGAACAGCCAATCCCACACCCCTAGATCCCTACGAGAGCGGCAAGCAACCCTACCAATTCTAGAGTTAGGAGACCCGGACTCGACTCCTCGAGATGGTCTCCCACTGGACCCTAGAACCCGGTTACTTATGCTCCCCTCCTTGGGTCTATCCTAGTGCAGAAAAGTAAATAATATACAAAGGGTGACAGCTTCCGCAATCTGGAAGTGCCCCAATAAAAGAATATTATATACAAGTTATTACATGAATGAAAATGAAAAACACTCATCTCACATAAAAATCCCCGGCTATTCAAACACGACAATCCAATATAACATATCCGGCAACACATAACATCACATGTCATCAACGTAAGTAAATATGCGCATCCCAATTATCGTTGACATATAGCAACGAAACCGGCGATATCACATATTACACTTACGGTCACAGAAAAGAAAGTGTAAAACTACAACAGTTGGAATCCACAACCTCATTAGACATCGCATGCATAATCAAATGAAATACTTAGACATCACATGCCTAACAATTATAAACCCCGCATTTTAGTCCCATTATCGAAAACTCTTTTCAATATCAAGTGAGACTAAACCACTAGATTTATAACATTCATCCAGTTATCTCATAACTGTTTGTGAATTCCAATTATTGTATCCCATTCCGGATAAATAGAAAATATTAAACTTTCCGATCGAACAATCGAACACCCAAGTTTTCCCGAAACCGTTCAACACATGAAATAGGTTCAAAGACATTCACTTCATGCCTCAGTACCAACGGTCCAGCCGTAGAAGGGTCAAGCCAACGCCTCACATGTGGCACGCCGTACTGCCCCAAACCCGAAGGTTCAAAGGGCAGTTCAAGACGGTCACATAATCGAGTTAAGGTTTGTTGTCTTCTAGAGGGACCATCGCGTTACTTGCACTACTCAGAACGTCTTTAAACCACAGAAAAATCCAACATTTGGATATTTTCCGGCAGGGGAAAAGTTGGGTATTTATATCCGGTCGAACTTTTTAACATATTCGAAAATTATCCGGAAAAACACATAGACAAAGCTTGATAATCCGATCGAATCATCGATTTCCAATGTAACCCCAGAACACTCAACTCTTGAGTCAATTTAAAAATTCCCAGAAAACTCAGCATAAAAAATAGGAATTACTGTGCAAACATGGAAGGGTGACGTCATGATCAGGCCGCGGAACAGCGGCAGAAGCCAGGCTTCTGCCGCGGTTCCGCCGCACTTTGGACTCATCATTTTGAAAATTTTGCACCGTAATTCTTAGAATTCCCTGCTGAATTTTTTAAGCATTTTTAATCTGGAAAAAACCCAGTTTTTAGAAAAAGTCCAGAGAGCACTTAGGTTTTTAGGGTTTCGGTTCGATCGGGTTTCAAACGTCGTCTACACTTCGCCTAAGGCTCTAGCTAGGCTCTGATACCACTGTAGGGTTCCTAGGCACGCTAATGAAGTCTCACAAGGCATCAACCATGCCAATTTCAAATTTTACCGGTGCCGAGAAACCCTAATACGGATCGTTAACTAGAATTTTAGGCGAAACAAAAACCTAGTTAACAACTTAACTAAAAGTGAAAAGCTACAACCTTTGTAGATCCGGTTCTCCACTTCCTTAGCTCCACGTAGACGTCCTCTTGCTGTCCTAGTCGGATCTCGGACTCTAGCATCGGCTTCATCGGAGAAATGAGCGGACAAGTCGTCGGCTACGATGCCGAAGATGATCTACGTCGAGGTTACACAAGATCAAGCTCCAACTTCACCAAGTTGTGAAACTTGTGAAGAAAACACCCTATACTACTTGGCAAGAGGTAGAGGGTGAAGAAATAGGAGGTGGGTTCACTTTAGAATTGGATTTCTCACTCTTTTGCTCAAGATGCCATTGATGGAATCAAGCTTTCTTTCTTGATGAAGATGATGAAGAAGAAGAAAGAATATGATAAGTGTTGCTTTTAAAATGAAAATAAAATCAATACTTATCATATGCTAACCATGGTAAAGTGTAGAGAATAGATCATGGTTAGTTAGAATGGTTAGGGTTAAGGAAGAAGACAAAATGGTAACAAGGTCAAACCTTCATGAAGCTTCAACTAAATACAAAGAAAGCCACCATTTTTCTTCATAATCTTTTCCAAAATCAATAAATAAATAAATGAGTAATAAAAAAGGAAACCCTAACCATTACACAACCATGGTTTAATCTTTACACAAAACACAAGTTAGCATGCAACATCAAATATGATACAATCAAGTGCACACAAAATATATCACATATACAATGTGCTAATCAAGTGAGAAAATCCCTTTAAAATGAACCAATACTAGTTAATGCAAATTAATATATCAAATATATAATTATACATTAAATCATTAAATCAACACTTGATTCAATGATCCGGTCATGTCGCACATAACCGACTAGTATCCAATGTATCGACTTATCGAATCGATCTTCGATTCGATAACTAGGTTATATCGCATACAACCAATCGAAACATTAATCGCGAGAATGAAATACGGTATCACATACACGCATTATTCTCGGTCCCGCACACATCTCATATGCGCTCCTATTTCGTTTCGCTTGAGCCAGGAAACCTCTGTGTAGGACTCTAAAGACTCGTCAATACGCCGGCAGTAGATGATGATCATATCAATCACCCACAGCCGCAAGCGGTCTGCTAAACGTAACGGCCACCCGGGTATTGAGCGATCAGAAGATCGACGAGCTAGCCCGCTCAC
The DNA here is from genome assembly GCA_030015575.1 of Agapanthus africanus. Taxonomy (NCBI): domain Eukaryota; kingdom Viridiplantae; phylum Streptophyta; class Magnoliopsida; order Asparagales; family Amaryllidaceae; genus Agapanthus; species Agapanthus africanus. The sequence continues at coordinate 583,104,533 of JASDDO010000016.1, read as the reverse complement.
ACTCCTGTGAATCCAACCAGTAACACTTACCGTACAGTCCGGTCTGTTCGTCTGATATGTCGCATATCAAGTCTAGGGGTGGTAAACGTCAGACCCCAATAACCGATAAGTCGTGCCGATGTGAGGCTCATAACGGGTCGAGAAACTACTGGTAACACTTACCAGCAAATCTCTGATCAGCCCTGGCCAGGGACTTCCCTGTTACGGCCAATCGAGCACAGCGCAACATCAACCCCCAATACCGGGAGAGACGAAACCCCTCCTATCGCTCATTGCCTCCATGTGACTCGGGACTGTACCCAAAGACCACCGTTTTGCACGCCCTCATGGACGTTGTAAGGTGGAGATCAAAGCACAGTGGGAATCACACAAGACTCTATGACGATCTCGGGTCTACAGACTAACCTGCACAAGTGTCACCTGAGAACTGCCATCTGACGTGAGGTATAATACCATCTGGGAGTTCTCGGCGAGTCCGTCCAGTGTACCCAGTCTCCACTGAGCACCCGTATACTATCTCTGATGTCAAACACCAATGGATATGGGATCATCCATCGCCCATCTCATGGGTCGAGAAGCATATACGCTAGTCTACTCTGGTATATCGATGCCCCGTCTTGATACACCCACGACTAGGGACCTTGAAGGATGTACTTATGGACTACCATGTCCCCACTAGTATGATCTGCATCATAGTCCAGGTAGTCAAGTACACATCCTAAGGGCTTTATCAACATGTAGCTATAAGACAGTTTAAAGAGACTAGTATACATGTTAAGATAAAGTGCAACCAGATAGCATACTATCATATCGAGCAAGAAAGTCATCTCTGTATATTTCCAAGCATCCAATATAATATACATCATCTGTACAATACTGGCCTCTAGGGCATACATACAACTAACATTTAGGCATCAGTATCGCTATGACTGGGATATTGCTAGGAGCGAATCATCATTTGCCTCTGTCGATGTCGAACAAAGGTGGCTTAGCAAACAGGGTTAGGATCCCGTCGACTAAGGCTTCTGATTTCATGAGCCGTAAGGGTCTCATAAAGGTGTTTCTCCCTACGAGTCGTGAGGATCTCGTAGATGTGTTTTCTCCTTAGGAATCGTGAGGATTCCTAAGTATGTTTTCTCTTATAAGTCGTAAGGATCTTACAAGAGTGTTTTCTCCTTGCAAGTCGTGAGGACTTACAAGTGTTTGTTCACCGTGTAGACATATCCCTAGTCACGGATGGGACTTTATTAGGGAAATGTTTATTCGCGCCCGTGGATTGTATACAAGGGTCGGCATTGAACCGCTTGTAGGACAGTATTGGAGGTTGTGGGGGTTGCTTAAGAACAGGTTAAGGTTTCTGTAACTTAAGACTTTCAAATCTTATGAGCCGTGAGTGTCCCATAAGAGAGTTCTTCTTACGAGTCGTGAGGATCTCGCAAGTGTAATTTCTCCTTAGGAATCGTGAGGATCCCTAAGTGTATTGTTCCCTTGTGAGTCGTAAGGATCTCACGCAGGTGGTTTCTCCTTAAAAGGTCGAGAGGACCCTGTAAGTGTCTTTTAACGAGGTTGCGCCCTTTCGGGTTTTCACAAACACTCGCCAGTAGCCCTGCTGTTTTTACTCACGGAGCCCTTTCGGGTTTTCATCCGTGCCCATTTTGCTTCTGGACATACCATCTTTTATTATTATTTTTTTATTCTCTTTTTTTTAACGAGATTGCGCCCTTTCGGGTTTTCACAAGACTCGCCGGTAGCCCTACTGTTTTTACTCACGGAGCCCTTTCGGGTTTCCATCCGTGCCCAGTTTGCTTATGGACATACCGTTTTTATTTTTATTTTTATTTTTATTTTTTATCATGTCAGCCTGAGGATGCTGCGGTAGTAGTTTAAAAACGTTTCGGTCATTTGCAAGTTTTAGGACATTACGGTCCATCGTTAGTTTAAGGACGTTTCGGTCCGTCGTCGCCGTATTTGAGACGAATCTCTAGTTTACTGACTTTTCGGTCTATAGGGCTTTCCCTATGAATGAGCATGATGCTCCCGGCATATCCACCTTTCTCGAAGCATGTGGTTGTGGCGGGCTTACCTTCCAGTTTTCGGACAGCGCGAACTTGCCCTGTTGGTATTGGTCTTCAACCCAGTTTTTGAAGATGTAGCAATTTTCGATTGGATGGCCCAATACTTGGTGGTAAGGGCAGTAATTAGGATTGTTGACCTCATTCAGTTGTAGCTGGCATTTCGGCTCCTGTAGAGTGATAAGCCTGTCGCGCACTGCTAGTTCGAACAGCCTCCTTGTTTCGTCCCAGGGAAACGAGTAAGGACGTTTCAACTTTTCATAGAGGGGTTGCCGCTTGTTGTTTTGGCGAACAACCGTTCTAGGGCCACTCGACTGTTGTTGAGTGTTAGCGACGAAGACCGTTTTTCCCTTTCCTTTATCCTTTTTGTTCGAACCGTTGCTTGCGGGTCCGAGATTTTTTCCGGTATCGTGCAATTGCAAGGCTGAATGCTCTCGCAACTCCTCAATTCTTTCGTTTTAGAGATGGACTCCTTGAAAAGAGGGCCGAGGGCTACTTTTTCGTCGGAATTGCTCCCGAATGTGAGAACTCGCGATCCCTCGGGATCAACCCTATGACAATTGCCAGCAATTCTTTTATGCTCATCTGTCGTATTTTTCCGCTGTCTACGAGCTTCACGCTTTGTCCTGTTGAAGTGTTGCCTGTGAGCGACATACCCTTGCCACCAACACTTAAAGGAGTTGCAGTCCTCAGTAGGATGTGCGATCTTCTGATGATATAAGCAGAAGTTAGGATGCACGTCCGCTTCATCAAGATGTATACCGCCAGGAGAATTTTCTCTGAAAGAGGGCGGCCTCATCCCCATTGATATGGTTTTGGCGAATCGTTTCCTTGTCTTGATCCTGCTTTCATTTGCGGCGGATGTACTTTGATCTGGTGGGAGTGTTTCGACCCTTTTGTCCAGTCGCCGGCGTTTGGCCTTTTCAAATATGGCCATCTCGCGCTCCCGATCAGCTTTACTTTTTAGATGAATCTCATCTAGAAAAGCGTCGATCATTTCGTCTGACGGCCACACGAATTCTGGTTCAGGCTCTGCCCCCAGTTTCTCAGTGCAAGGAGTTTTTTCATCGTCCGTAAATGAGTGGGAGATCACATGACAACTCGCCACGTATCCCTCAGATTCATCCGACGAGCTTTCTCCATCATCTTCCTCCTGAAAGACGTGGTTGAGGAACTCTTGGAGTGTGATGGGAGTCCGCGCCTTTTGATTGTACTCTTCCAGCGCGTCAATTTGTTTCTGTAAGTCCGTGCGCTTGTCGCCAGGCTTCACGGGCTTTTTGGACCTCTTCTTCTTCTTCTTTGAAGATTTCGACGACTGGGTGTGAGTACTTGGGCCATCACCACCGATCTTTGGAGTTGGGCGCGGCTTCAGCATCCCTTCAGTGATTTGGGGTTCCAGCGGGTTCTTCCACCTGATCGCCGGGCATGTCTGAAGCTCGTTCAGCATTCTTTTGGTCTTTGCTGAAAGCACGATTTCCCACGGAGCTTCTTCAATGAAAGAACAAGTTGCCCCCGGTGTGTCCGTCTTCTTAGGAGTGTGCGGCTGTGGTGGGTTTACTTTCCACTTTTCGGACAGCGCAAACTTGCCTTGTAGGTACTGATCCTCGATCCATCCCTTAAAGACGAAGCAATCCTCGATCGGGTGTCTTACCGTCTGGTGGTAAGGGCAATAATTGAGATCGTTGACATCGCCTGGCTGCAACGGACGTTTTGGATTCGGCAGATTAATGAGTCTGTTGCGCACTGCCAGCTCGAACAGTCTTCTCGTTTTATCCTGAGGAAACGAGTAAGAACGTCCTAGTCTTTCCTCAAGGGATGGGCGTGGACGCATATTGTTTCGATGGACAACTGGCTTTAAGTTGCTCGGCTGTTGTTGAGTATTGATGACGAAAGTTGCTTTTCCTTTCCCCTTTTCATTCCGAGGATCCGTCTTTGAAGGAGATGATCTATGATCCATCTGATCCATTTGGGCCAACTTGTCAATCAAGGCCTGGAAAGTAGTTGGCTTGAAGAAGATCATGAATTGCGAGATGGTCGCTTGCGGATCAAGAGTGCCACGAACATGCCTACCGCTGGCGCTTCTTCGATGTGTTGTTCGCATTTCGACCACAGATTCCACCATCGTGTTGCGTATTGAACCCACGTTTCGCCTGGCCTTATCCTGGCGTTGATCAGTGCTGTTATCGGGGTACGTTAACTAGCACTCGCGAATCTTTGTGTAAACAGTAGCTCCATCTCCGCAAATGTTTTGACAGAGTCGTTAGGTAGCTCCGAATACCATTCAAAGGCTGTTTCCGCTAAGCTGCCGACGAATTGTCGAAGCAACAGTCTGTCATCGCCTCCAGTATTGCCGCATAAGGCCCTGAATTGAGCGACATGCTGATGTGGATTCCCTGTCCCCTTGTACACATGGAATTTAGGGATCGTATATCCTGGCAGGTAACTGATTTGGTCATACCAGCCCGGGTAGGGTCGTCCGGTTCTAGCAATTTGCCCAGCCGCCTCATTCGCCTGATGAGCTCGTATTTGCTGAGCTATATAGTCATCCAGTGCGGCCTTGGAAATGATTTCTTCCTTGGCTACTGAAAGAGCCGAAGGAGGATTAGATGTCTCCCCTCTATCGTCTTCAATAATGATTGGAGGGTCATCAGCTGGAGGGTCCGGCTGTAACATCATCCCTATCATATCTTGGAAGAGGAGGGCCATTTGTTTTATGTTAGCCGCTTGCTCTGTGGCTTCTTTGTCTTTCTTTTCGAGGACTCTGCGTAGGAAGTCAGCGTCGGTTTCTTATTCATGACGCTGCTCTGATGATGCTCCGAGCTTTCTTTTGGCCCGGTAAGTGCGGCCATCGCAGTCATCATCTCCTGAAGCTTCTGCTGCTGTTCATGAGCTTTTATCACGGATCGGGTGAGTGGTCGGTGATCCGTCGCAGCGCGGCTGTCCTCTTTCCCAGATGCCATATAGACAGTGTGCACCACTATGCCCCCAGACTTGGGGTGTTTGTGCTCAGCGCGTTTACGGTTCGCCATGTTCACAGGGGCTTTTTGCGGCTTCCTTTTCTTTTAAGTGATTGGCATTGAGGGAGCCGTTGCAGTGGGCACCCAGACAGTTGTTGCTTTTTCTGACTTGACAGAGTAGTCCTTCTCCTGCCGAACCTTCATCTTTTTCTGTCGGCGGAGATAGTCTTGATCCATTACGGAGTCTTGGACTTGACGCCAGACCTTGTAAATTTCAGAGGACAGCCGTTGAGGGGCAGCTCCAGCTTCGCTTCTGTAACACTCTCCGCAGGTGGAGGAGATCTTTTCAATACGGCAGTTGGCGAGTTTTTGCGCACCCTTCTTAGCGGTTCAAAGCTATTCCAGATCGGAACAGCAGCATTGATTTCCACCATCGGAGCTGGTGGAGTTATCTCAGAGGGGGAGTTGCCCCCAGTCTTCCTTATCCGACGCCAGTGGCGACGTCAGGCATGCCGGGTTGTTGGGATTGATTCAGTGATGGCTGCGTCTTGCCCCCTGTTCTGGGGAAGGGCTGCTGCCGGTGTCAGCCTCTTGAAGACTGACGTTCGTTGAGAAGCTACAGTTTTCTGAGCGGGAGCGGGAACGGGGGTAGTTAGTCTCGAGAAGACCGACCCTCTGGGAGAAGAAGCCGCCTTGACAACTTCGGGAGCAGCTGTCTTCCTTGGGATGGCCAGCACAGGTATTAGGGGCTTCTCGATGGGCCCTTTGGAGTTCAGGCTTAGTCTGGTGAAGACCGAGGAGTTGGACGACCCGTTGAGAGGGGCCGTAGGAGTAGCAAGTCGATCAAAGACCGACTTCTTTGACGCTTCCGGTACGGGCATTGGGATGTTAACGTTTACCGGCGGGAGCATGGTCCCAAAAAATAAACCGGTGGTAGCTTGAGTCGCTTGCTCCACAGGCATAGTGAATAGCGAAGCAGCCTGGGGTTCGTATGCTACACCTCCAGATGAGGTGGAGCGTCGGTTGCATTTGCAGTTGGCGCAGTTTGAGCAGTTGTCAGCCATTGATCCTTTTGCTTTCTGCGGCAAACGAAACGCCAAATCTTAGTACTTCGAAACCCAAGGGCAACCATTAGCGAACCGCGATTGGTTCGCGATTCACGACACACGAATGGAGTGGAAAGAGGAAAAGGTCCCACCGAGCGTGCCAGAATCCGTTCCCCTCCGAAAGACGGCGCGACTGGACGTCTTGCCTGAGATTCGGGGCAGATGCTAATTTGTGCTATCCGTCTACCTCTCCGAAGATGCTAAGTTGATTTATGGCACCGTATATCGGAGGTTTAGACAGATGCGGCCGATATAGCAGACTTCGTCAGATTCCCCCTTGCTTGAGGGGTTTTTGATTGTGGGGACGCTCTTCCCTGCAGGTGCAAGCCCCTGCAGTTAATTACGCTACCGCTTCGCGGTAACAACTTTCTCCTTCTCCAGAATTTTACTTCGTGTCATGGGTGTTTGTTTTGTTTGTGGTTGCCCGTGGATTGTATACGGAGACCAATTTATGTCGTCGCCCGTAGGACGTGAATTAGTCCAAATCCGTGTTTTCTTAGATTTGGATTTGGGGTTTCGGTTTGAGAATACGTTAGCCATATTTGAGGCTAAGATCAACTCAAACGTTTGTTAAGGATACGTTAGTCCAGTTTGAGACTAAGATCAACTTAACGGGATCGTTTAGATCCGACAAAAAAGCAATTGGGGGCTCGATTGTTCCAGTTTAGGGACATAGTGGTCCATTGCATGCATGGCCGTCGGGACCCATCACCTCTCTGACGACGTTGAAGGATTACAACGACAGATGTCAAAGGAGTTCAGAGATGTACCCTTGAGTCAAAGTTGATTGGGGGATCTAGAGTCCAATTTGGGACTAAAGTCTGTTTGAAGGTTTAAGGATGCGTTAGCCATATTTGAGGCTATGATCAACTTAAACGGGATCGTTTAGATCCGACAAAAGAGCATTTGGGGGCTCTATTGTTCCAGTTTAGGGACATAATGGTCCAACATTCCCATTTTGGGGACGGATGTTAGTTTAAGGACACGTTAGCCATATTTGAGGCTAAGATCAACTTAAACGTTTGTTAAGGATACGTTAGCCTAATTTCCAGACTAAGATCAACTTAACAGGATCGTTTAGATCCGACAAAAGAGCATTTGGGGGCTCTATTGTTCCAGTTTAGGGACATGGTGGTCCATTGCCAGTTTAGGGACGTGGTAGTCCAAGTTCCAGTTTAGGGACGTGGTGGTCCATTGAATGTATGGTTGTCGAGACCCATCACCTCTCTGAAGACGTTGAAGGATTACAACGACAAATATCAGAGGAGTTCAGAGATGTACCCTTGAACCAATGAGTTGGTTGAAAGAGCAGATATGCTCAGTTCAAGATGATTTGAGGACTTATGGCCAATTTGGGCTAAGTCCAATTAAGTTAGAAATATTGGGTCTTGTTGGACCATTAAACATTTGTCTGGGTTCAAACCAACATTATTTAGCAATGCTAAACATTTTCATCTTTGATTTTCTCAGTTCTGAGATTCATTTGGAGGGGGACTTTTGCCTCTAGAAAATTAGCCAATTTGGCTAAAAGTAGTGTTAAATACTAAAGAACAACAGTGTTAAACACTGGAGATAGAACTCTCAAATTAGTGTTAAACACTAAAAGACAATCAGTGTTAAACACTGGAAATATAATCTTCAATTTAGTGTTAAACACTAGAAACAATCAGTGTTAAACACTGGAAATATAATCTTCAATTTAGTGTTAAACACTGGAAATATAATCCCCAAATTAGTGTTAAACATTAAAGAAAGAGGGGTCACGTGTGGACACGTGAGAGCGCCCAAAGGGGGGACCGGATCCCTTTCTTCGTTCTGCAATTAAGTGTTAAAAACTTTTCATTTCCTGGCCATCACGTGTGGGCACGTGATAGGCATCCATCCATTAGATATTAAAGGGATTTGTTAGGGGTCACGTGGGGACACGCGAGGGCTCCCTAAATATGGAGCCAGATCTCCTTTTGTTTTATCCTCAAATCTGCGAATAAGTGTTAAACACTTTTCATCTTTATTTTAGAGCATCACGTGTTGGCACGTGATGGGGTTTTATGCATCGATAATTACAGCACTTGCTGAGGGGTCACATGGGGACACGTGAGGGCGCCCAAAGCTTCTTTTCTTTTGTTTTTTCTTTCTGCATTTTGGGAGTCACGTGGGAGCACGTGAGGCATTGCCTCAAAGCTTCTTTTTTCAGAGATCTTTTCAAGGATCACGTGGAGGCACGTGACTCTAGTTCTTTTCATGAACAGAGATCTTTTAAGAATTGAATTCTCTGTAGGGTTAAACCCTAATTATGATTTTGGAGGAATTAAATTCCTATTGTGAAAGAATTAAATTCTTATTTAGGATAAAACCCTGATTTCTTTTTAAAGGAATTAAATTTCCAGATATGTAAAAGAATTAAATTCTTGATTAGGGTTAAACCCTAGTTTTGTTTTAGGAGAATTAAATTCTCAAAACTCAATTCCCCTTCTAAGTTTAGGATCTGCATGGCAGGATCTCGACCCGATGAGAATTAAATTATCAACTTATGGGGAGATATGCTCTGTGCAGCTCTTCAACCAGAAGAAGAACTAAGTTCTTTTTTGTATAAGAGTTAAACTCTTGGATTTTGAGAATTAAATTCTCTGTTTGAAGTTTTGATTCTCTTTCTTTTCTCACCTAGGGTTTTCTTTGTTGAGAATTAAATTCTTCTTTCTTTTTTTCCCTTTTGAGAATTAAATTCTCCTTCCTCTGTTTTTCTCTCCCAAAAAGGTCCCTCCTCTTCTTTTCTTGGATCCTATTTATAGGAGAAGGAAAAGAATTAATTTGTTTAATAAATCTTTCATTGAAAGATTTGATTTGTTTTCATATTTAATATGAGCCTTTAGATCATTCAGTGAATTTTATTCACCGTTAGATTTTAAATCCAAAGATATTCTGTTTGTTATTTTCGGTGAGATTTAGGGGAAATCTTTCCTTGTCCAAGATTTTTCCATAAATTGGCGATTTTTAATCACCCTTGGATCTTTAATCCAACGGACCCCATAATCCTTTTCCATTTGGAAAGATTTAGAAGCTTTTAGAATCTTAATTCTATTTCGAAAGATTTTAGGGAAATTTAGAATTTTAATTCTATTAAACTGTAAGGCTTTCAAAGCCTGTCACGTGCTGGTACGTGACCCTTGGTCACGTGTGAGCACGTGACCCCCAAATTGGTTCTTTTAACAGCCGCTTGTTTATGTTGTTGTTTTAACCATCACGTGTCAACACGTGACCATTGGTCACGTGTGAGCACGTGATACCTCATTGAAGTATTTCCTTCAACCGTTTGTTATTTCATTTCTGTTTCGATTGTCACGTGTCAACACGTGACCATTGGTCACGTGTGAGCACGTGATACCTCATTGAGGTAATTCCTGATTTTTAATCAGGGAACAGTGCATAGCATATAACTTTTGATTCCTGATGAATTATGAGGCCCATAATATATCAAATCGAAGGGCTTTTCGAGATGCTTCCAATATCATCAGAATTTAGCTATTTATCTTTTAGGAGTTTATCAAAATACAGGCCGGAAGATACTGGTTCGCATTTCCTTAAGCGTATCGCTGCCATTTGATACCTTTGACTCTTTTGTGCAGAAATTTTTGGCGGGAACAATAGCGATCTATGAAATCAGCCGCCAATAATAAAAAGACGGCTGGATATATTATCCATACGGTCTATATGGCGGGCGGACGCCCCAGCGACAACCTTCGCAGCAAAAGCAAGGATGGGGCCACCACATCCCAAGCCCAATCTGGCTTGAATGTGGTTGCCGCTTCCCAAGAACATCCGCCTCCGCTGGATGATGAAAACCCTCTTGATGAGGACGATAGGCAGAAGGACCCTTCGATCCAGGCAGAGTCAAGCTCGGATAGCGAGGAAGAGCCGACTTTCCGCCCAGGACCGTGGAGCAAGAGCTGCTTCAAGAGCTTCGAAAACAGCTCAGGAGCAAAGATAAAGAGATGGCCAAGCTCTATTCGAAGATTGATGACTTAACGAACGTTGTGATGCAGCTTACGGCTCAAATTGCTCGAGCGACTCCCAATCAATCATAAGTCGCTACTCATGAGCCGGATGATGACAATCCGAAATGGCCGATGCCTGTCCCTTTGAGTCCAAGATTCGTCAAGCCGCACGAAAGCCGGCCACATTCCGCTTCGGGGGATGCCTTGGCCCCAGATAACACTATCCCGCTAACACAAGATCGGATAATGGATTTGGTCACCAGCAAGGTTAAGACATTGGTGGCCGAAGCTGAAGCCCAGAAGGAGATTGGCAGTAGTGGGCGGCCATATCCCACACAGTACGATCTGATCGAGTTCCCGAGCGGCTACGTCATTCCTAAGTTCGGAAGATTTGACGGAACGGGAAATGCAAATCAGCACGTCGCCCACTTCAAAGCATCGTGCGGAAATACAGGGGGCAATGATGCGCTCCTTCTTCGTCAGTTTGTCAATAGCCTGACCGGTTTCGCTTTTGACTGGTACGCGAGTATACCGGACGGGTCCGTCATTACCTTTGCCCAAATGGAGTCTCTGTTTCGGCAAAGGTTCATGAGTGTCAGTGATAAAATCTCCATTGCCGACCTTGTGAGGACCAAGCCAGGGAAGAATGAAAGCAACACCGACTTTATCGCCCGATGGCGTAACCTCACGGTCAAGTGCGAACCGCCGCTGGAGCAGGACCAGCCCGTCAGCCTTCTCGTTGGGAACCTCAGCAATTGGATGGTCCCATTCTTGTGTACAGCAGGCCTCAAGACATTTCAAGAGCTAACCAAGAAAGTCCAAATGCTGGAATGCTCGAAGCAAGAGTCTACCCCGGACTCTCAGAAAGACAAGATTTGGAAAAGCAAGCGGGACGACAACCGTAGAAACGGGAATCTCAGCAGTACCAATGTCTTCAATGCGTCCGACAATGAAGAAAAGCGAAGGGCGGGCGAATCCAAAACCAACCGGTCTCGAAAGTCAGTGCTGGGAGGAGAAGGGCCTTCCCTATAGGAGAAAAAGAACAAGGTTTACTCTTTCAGGAGGGACAAGGTCCGAAAGATATTTAAGGATGCCTTGAACAACGGTCTACAATTGCCGGAGTCGAAAAGATCTCAAGAAGCAAAAATGACCGACGATCCCCTGTATTGCCCGTACCACCGAGTAGTGAGCCATGCGATCGAGGATTGTTATATCTTCAAAGACTGGGTCGAGAAGCAGTACAAGGATGGAGAGATCGAGCTGTCCAAAAGTGTGTTGGTGAACAATCAAGTTGCAACCACCAACTTTATACAGACAGAAACTGAAGCCTTCCGGGATCAGACAGCCGAACCTGCTACCCTGAGAAATGAAACGGACTCACCGCAGCCTCCATGGAGTATGCACATATCTAATAAGACGAAGAAGATGATAAAGCTACTTCGGAAAGAGCCCAGGACGAAATGGGAAGGGCAGAAGAAGCCTACCATGCCAGTTGCTAATGCGGCTCCATCAGGCTCAAAGTACAAAAAGCTCAAGAAGAAGAAAAGTGCAGCTCGGCGTGAAAAAGAGTCTGCACGGAGATCGACCATTCAAAAATATATTGATTCCCTTGAAGACTATGAACAGAAGGAAAGGACTCTAATTCAATTGAAAGAGTTCTTCCCTGTAGAAGCGGCTGAGATTCTGGAGGAGTTAGAAGAAGACTCCAATGAAGAGATCCCTATAGTGACCTGCTACGCCATCCATCTAGGCAGCGACTCTGAGGGGGAGCTCTGTTTTCCCAAAGAGGACGAGGAGCCCGCCACAAATGCCAATCAAATCCAGCTCAGAAGCGGCAGGGCTCTACCGCCAAATCAGGGCAATGCCCCAAAAGGGAAGGAAAAATAGGTCGCTATTGAAGAAGATGGTAGAGAACTTGCCCATGAAGATTCGAGTTCTTCTCCAGTTGACTATAATGTCTTGGCTCATCTCCGAAAGCTTCCGTCTCTCTTTAGCATCTATGATGCCTTGGTTCTATCTCAAGAGCTTAGAGATGTTCTCATTCATGCTCTACAAAACCCTGAGCGGTATCAGGCTCACTTTGCGGAAATTAATATGGAAGAAGCCCAGTACGCTCTGCATGTCGCCGTAGTCACGTTTAAGAACGAAGACTTGCTACTGGGAACGGCTGAGCATAATCGGCCGCTTTACGTGACCGGGTACAGCGACGGAGATCGAATTAATCGCATATTGATTGATCCGGGTTCTTCAGTGAACATCATGAACTTGCGGACTCTGAAGAGTTTGTCAATGGACGTCCAACACCTGTCAAGGGAAAGGATTGTTATTCAAGGCTTCAATCAAAACTGCCAGCAAGTTCTGGGGTCTATAGCTTTGCTAATCAAATTCGGGGATCTGCAAACTGAAGCTAAGATATACGTGATCGAAACCGACACGTCTTATAAGATTCTCTTGGGGCGGCCATGGCTCCACGATTACGGCATCGTTCCGTCAACTTTCCATCAATGCATGACGTATACTAAAAATGGCGAAGAAAGACGCATTGACGGAGACATCCAGCCGTTCGGTGTGCATGAAGTCCGATATGAAGATTCTCGGTACTTTATGAACCACCAAAATGCTAAGCCACAACTGATCGAGGATAGAGCGGCCCCAAGACTCAAAAGAAAATCTGAGCCGGCTGTCACCTTCAAAAGCAAAGACGCATAAGTGCGCTGCGTTTCGGTAACGACACTGATGAGTCCAACGCTGGAAGTCCGTCCTTCCGTAAAACTCGCCCTCATTTCGGTAGCGATACGGATGAATCTGTTACTAAAACCCTATCTAGCAGCAAAGTCCGCCCTCGTCTTGGCAGCGACACTGAAGAGTCGGAGGAAGAGGACCTTCCGTGCAATAGCGGTGCAGATTGGACCCCCATGCAACAAGCGAAACTACGAGAGACCTTCGAAATTGCAGAAGGGCCCCTAGCTGTCATAAGGGTACCGGAGAAGATGTGCAAAGAGCTCGATGCATTGTCAGTCTCCACCGTGGGCCAGCTGAAAACTTTCTACATTCCCGGAAGGAAAAATGGACAAAAGGGCATCCTGTTTTATGGGTCAAATCCTGTTGTGCACCCGGACGATTTGTCTGTCGCGTGCCTTCCCTATGAGAGAGGCATAAGAGCCGTCCTCAACCCCAGAAACTATGCACCCGAGATGCGGGAATATTTCAAAAAGTGCGGATGCCGTTTATATCAAACGGAGTCCGAAGCAAAGTTTTATGAAGGGCTATGGCATTCGCCCCAGGTTTGAGCACTCATCGATGGACGAATTCCAGATAGACGGGGCATAGGCTACATTCAACCTAATTCCAAAGAGTGCTACATGACCCATATTGGGGAAGCCAGCGAAGAGTCAAATGATGAAGACGAGCTAGCCGAGCCAGAAGAAGCTCCTCAAGAGCTCGAAGATGGCAGACAAGAAACCTTTGACGAGCTAACCGAGATTGACTTAGGAACGCCCGATAATCCAAGGCCGACCTACATCAGCTCACTCTTGTCGGAGGAAATGAAAGAGCAGATAATTGCCCTGCTGCATGAGTTCGTCGACTGCTTCGCGTGGACATACAAAGAAATGCCTGGCCTTTCCCCTGAAGTGGCCGTGCATAAGCTGGCTATATCTCCTGATGCTAAGCCAGTCAAACAAGCTCCTCGAAGAATGAGAAGGGAGCTAGAAGAAAAGGTCATCGAGAAAACCAAGAAGCTCATCGATGCCGGCTTCATCAGGGAAGAGAAATATGCGGACTGGATCGCATGCATAGTCCCAGTGAAGAAGAAAAATGGGCAGATCCGAGTTTGTGTCGATTTCAGGGACCTCAACAAGGCATGTCCTAAAGACGACTTTCCGCTACCGGTCATAGAAATGATGGTCGATGACACCTCAAATTACGAGCTGTTCACCTTTATGGATGGCTCTTCTGGGTATAATCAGATCAAGATTTTGCCTGAGGATGAGAAGCACACAGCATTTCGAACCCCGATCGGAATATACTGCTACAAAGTGATGCCGTTCGGACTGAAGAACGCGGGTGCTACATATCAAAGGGCAATGACCAATATCTTTGATGACCTAATTCATAAGGTCGTCGAATGTTATGTTGATGATCTGGTCATCAAGACTAAAGCCAAGGCTGATCACATCCAAGATCTTAGGACCGTTCTCACAAGACTGAGGGAATACGATCTGAAAATGAATCCTCTGAAGTGCGCTTTTGGCGTGTCATCGGGAAAATTCCTGGGCTTTATAGTTCGACATCGGGGGATCGAAGTTGACCCATCCAAGATAAAGGCCATCATGGAAATGCCCCCTCCGAAGAGTCTGACGCAGCTAAGATCTTTTCAAAGCAAGCTTGCTTATATATGGAGGTTTATCTCAAATTTATCGGGGAGATGTAGGCCCTTCTCAAAGCTCATGAAGAAAGGAGCTCCTTTTGTCTGGGATGCCGAATGTCAAGAAGCGTTTGAAAGCATCAAACAGTACTTGTTGCACCCTCCAGTGCTGGCCGCTCCCGTTACCGCTGATTCTCTACACTACCGCGCTAGATGAGTCACTCGGTGCGCTCCTTGCCCAGAACAACGAGGAGGGAAAATAGAATGCCCTCTACTACCTCAGTCGAACTTTAGTCGGGGCGGAACACAACTATTCCCCGATCGAAAAGCAATGCCTGGCTCTGATATTTGCTGTGAAGAAACTAAGGCACTATCTACTCGCTCATCGGGTTATGCTGATCTCCAAGGTCGACCCGCTCAAACACTTGATGACCAAAGCAAGCTTAGCTGGTAGAATGTCAAGATGGGCTGTCATGCTACTTGAGTTTGACATAGTTTATACTCCTCAGAAAGCAGTAAAAGGGCAAGCTCTTGCAGACTTCCTTGCTGCTCATCCCGTATCAGAGGGGTCACCGCTCAATTGCGAGTTACCACACGAACAAGTGCCGCACCTCGAAGAAGATGAGCCATGTTGGGAGCTCTACTTCGATGGAGCCTCATCAATGAGGAGCTCTGGCAAATCAAGCATCCCTCAAATAAAAGAAGGGATAGGGTCGATGTTCATCACGCCATCGATGGGAACCCTATGACTTTCTTTTGCTCTCACCGAGCCTCGCACAAACAACGAGGCTGAGTATGAAGCTCTGATAGCTGGTCTGGAGCTCGCCATAGAAATGGAAATCCTTCGGCTACGGGTTTACGGTGACTCCCAGCTTGTCGTCAACCAAGTAAGCGGCGACTATAAGATATACAAACCTGAGTTAGCTCGGTACAAAAGCCGAGTGGTGGAACTCATGAAACGGTTCACTCACATTGAACTAACGAGAGTCCCTAATGCGTCGAATGGAAAGGCTGACGTACTCGCTCGCTTAGCCAAGGAGCTGGCTGATCTTGACATGGACGAAATTCTGATCACAGTCAGGAGCCGGCAAATTCTACCCCCGGTCTCTCTATGAGAAGAGGAAGGTGCGGAACAGAAGAGCAGCCCTGCCAAAGAAGCTTTGATCATCCAAGACGAGCCCGATTGGAGAGAACCCTTCATAGAGTACCTCCGATACAACAAGCTGCCCGAAGGAAAATATGCAAGGATTCAGCTGAAGAAGAGAGCTCTCCGATACGTGTTTGTAAATGACATGCTATACCCCAGGTCATATGACCAACTCTGGCTCAGATGTTTGTCATCGGCCGAAGCCCAAAAAGTCTTGAAAGAAGTTCACTCGGGCGTTTGCGGCGCTCACCAATCTGGCCCCAAGATGCGACTTCAAATTAAACGGCTTGGGTATTACTGGCCGACCATGATACGGGATTGCGGAGAGCATGCAAAGAAATGTTATATCCGCCAAATTCACGGTGATTTCATTCAAAAGCACCCCAATCCGTTGCATCCTACGGTGGCGTCGTGGCCCTTCGAAGTCTGGGGAACCGACATAGTTGGTCCAATTGATCCTCCATCATCCAAAGGCCACCAGTTCATATTGGCTGCAACAGACTACTTCTCCAGATGGGCTGAAGCTGTCCCGCTAAAAGAAGTCAAGACAGAAGATATTCTGACATTCTTCCAGCAAAATATTCTATACCGCTTCGGTACACCAAGAAGAATCATTTCTGACAATGGGCCTTCTTTCAAGAGCTTCAAGGTCTCAAGGTTCACTACTCAGCATAAGATAGACCAGAGATATTCCTCTATCTATAATCCAAGAGCCAATGGACTAGCCGAAGCCTTCAATAAGACTCAATGAAAGCTCCTGAGGAAAAATGCTTCAGCCAACAAGAGAGACTAGAATCTCAAACTTCACGAGGCGTTGTGGGCATATCGTACCACGCACCGTACTCCAACTCAGTCCACTCCATACTCATTGCTCTTCAGAGTGGAGGCGGTCCTCCCCCTCGAAATCGAAGTTCCAAGCTTAAGAATGGCCGTTCAGCATGAGTTGACGGAGGAGGAAAACGTGCTCCTTCGGCTTGAAGAGCTCGACGCCCTCGAAGAAAAGAGGCTCGCTGTGCAGCAAAATCTGGAGCTATACCGATCCCAAATGTCACGGGCCTATAACAAGATAACTCGTCTCCGCGCTTTCAAGAAAGGTAAATTGGTGTTGGTCCTCAAAAGACCGATCATCCCCAATCGACATGCCAAGGGAAAATTCGAGCCAAACTGGGAAGGACCATACGTCATCGAGAAAGTGTTCGACGGAGGATCCTACCAACTAATAAATGCCGAGGGAGAAAGGCCCATGCCACCCATCAATGGCCGATATCTCAAGAAATACTATGCGTGAATGCTCCAAGTCGCAGGCGAATTGAGCACACCGGCCCTACGGTCTGGATCATACATCCTACAAAACTGTATACAATCCACGGGCGCAAACGACCACTATCTCTCCTAAATCCTGCCGGTAATACTACTTTTAAAGTCCCGCCAGCGGCAAAAAAAAAACGGTATGTCCACAAGCAAAACGGCCGAAAAGGGCTCCGTGAGTAAAAACAGCAGGACTACCGGCGAGTTTGTGAAAACCCGAAAGGGCGCAAACTCGTGAAAAGAGATGAAGTACACTCGCAAAGTCCTCTCGACCTTGTGAGGAGAAAATCTCTGTGTGAGATCCTTACGACTCACAAAGGAGCAATACACTTAGGAATCTTTATGATTCCTAAGGAGAACATACACCTGCGAGATCATTTCGACTCGTAGGGAGAAAATGCTTTTATGAGACCCTTACGACTCATAAAATTGAAAAGCCTTAGGTGATAGAGACCTAAACATGTCTCCTAAGCTATCGTTCCCCAACAGGTAAAGGCAAATGATGAGTCGCTCCTGGCATTTCGCTTCAGTGTTAGCGGTGCTGATGCCGACCAAAAATCCAAATCCCAAGTCCTCCCGAGGCAAATGATGAGTTGCTCCTGGCATTATTCCAGTGCAGCAATGCTGATGCCAAACAAGATCCAAATTCCAAGTCTCCAAACGGCAAACGATAAGTCGCTCCTGGTACCATATTCCGGTGCAGCGATGCAGACGCCAACCAAAATCCAATTTCTCAAAATTCTCCCGGCCTTACGGTTACTCCCCAAATTGATTGCCGTATACAATCTACGGGCTCAAATAATTCTCAGCATATTCATGCCCCACCGCAATCACCAGTTACGCGGCTGGTCTCCGCCCTTAGAATTATGCTCCATTTGGGAAGACCCACTCATGTGTCCTTATGATACATGATGAGAACAAACCTTCGTGAGATCCTTACGACTCACAAAGGAAAAAAACACACTTGGGAGTCCCCACGACTCCTAAGGAGAAAGTGCACCTACGAGATCCTTTCGACTCGTAGGAAGAAAATGCTTTTATGGGACCCTTACGGCTCATAAAATTGAAAAGCCTTAGGTGATGGGGACCTAAACCTGTCTCCTAAGCCACCGCTTCCCAACAGGAAAAGGCAAATGATGAATTGCTCCTGGCACATGCGCTTCAGTGTTAGCAACGCTGATTCCTACCCTAACCCCAAAATTCCAAACTCCAATCCATAGACCCCTAAGTCGTTAAACTGGGAACAGATGACCTCTAAGTCATTAAACTGGGAACAAATGACCCATAAGTCGTTAAACTGGGAATGAGGGAAATCGCCTCATGACAAATGATGATTCGCTCCTGGTACCATATTCCAGTGCAGCGGTGCTGATGTCAACCCAAATCACATCGAATCAGCAAGTCAACTTCAACCCTAACACCGCAAGAAGCAGAGCAAGTCAAATCCAGCATCGACCGTCCACGTCGCTAAAATGGCAGCAACGACCGTCCAAGTCGCTAAAAGGGCAGCACCGACCGTCCAAGTCGCTAAAAGGGCAGCATCGACCGTCCACGTCGCTAAAAGGGCAGCACCGACCGTCCAAGTCGCTAAAATGGCAGAAACGACCGTCCAAGTCGTTAAAAAGGCAGCATCGACCGTCCAAGTCGCTAAAAGGACAGCACCGACCGTCCAAGTCGCAAAAAGGGTAGCACCGACCGTCCAAGTCGCTAAAAGGGCAGCATCGACCGTCCACGTCGCTAAAAGGGCAGCACCGACCGTCCAAGTCACTAAAATGGCAGAACCGACCGTCCAAGTCGCTAAAAGGGCAGCATCGACCGTCCACGTCGCTAAAATGGCAGCACCGACCTTCTAAGTAGCTAAAAGGGCAGCATCGACCGTCCACGTCGCTAAAAAGGCAGCATCGACCGTCTAAGTCGCTAAAATGGCAGAACCGACCGTCCAATTCGCAAAAAGGGCAGCATCGATCGTCCACTTCGCTAAAAGGGCAGCACCGACCGTCCAAGTCGCTAAATGGGCAGCATCGACCTTTCACGTCGCTAAAAGGGCAGCACCGACCGTCCAAGTCGCTAAAAGGGCAGCATCGACCGTCCACGTCGCTAAAAGGGCAGCACCGACCGTCCAAGTCGCTAAAATGGCAGAACCGACCGTCCAAGTCGCTAAAAGGGCAGCATCGACCGTCCACGTCGTTAAAAGGGCAGCACCGACCGTCCAAGTCGCTAAAATGGCAGAACCGACCGTCCAAGTCGGTAAAAGGGCAGCACCGACCGTCCACGTCGTTAAAAGGGCAGCACCGACCGTCCAAGTGGCTATAATGGCAGAACCGACCATCCAAGTCGCTAAAAGGGTAGCATCGACCGTCCACGTCGCTAAAAGGGCAGCATCGACCACCCACGTCACTAAAAGGGCAGCATCGACCGTCCACGTCGCTAAAAGGGCAGCACCGACCGTCCACGTCGCAAAAAGGGCAGCATCGACCGTCCACGTCGCTAAAAGGGCAGCAGCGACCGTTCAAGTCGCTAAAAGGGCAGTATCGACCGTCCACGTCGCTAAAAGGGCAGCACCGACCGTCCAAGTCTCAAAAAGGGTAGCATCGACCGTCCATGTCGTAAAAAGGGCAGTGCAGGCTTCCTACAAAGCGGGAACCAGATTATTCCGGGCCAGGGAAACATCTATCACGGACACTCCGTCTCGGAGACATGTCAATCAACGACCGTCCATGTCGTAAAAAGGGCAATGCCAGCTTTCCAAAAAGCGGGAACCAAATTAAGTCGCCTCCAAGTAAAAGAAGATCCATTAATTTCATGCACACGATCCACATATGTGGTGTGCATTTATTGATGGGGGCAATTTGTTGGAGTAAAAATTTACACCACGGTTGACCAAGTCAAAATCAAAGTCAACGCCAAGCCAAGTGGGCCCAATCCCCGGGTCAAGTGGGCCAATGCCCAGGTCGAGCCCGAACATGAAGCGGTCGGCCTTCCCCCATGCAAAAATAAAAGTTTTGTAATAAATAATTTTTTTGTATTTATTTTATGAATAAATGTAGGAAAAATGGGCATAAAGCCAAATTTTGTAAAGCCCATGTCTTATGTGCAAAAAGAAATGGCACATGAGCCATGGGATAGGCAAAATGCCATTTTGTGGAGCCCAATGGGCTATATGTAAAGTGTATAGCCTATAAAGGCAAGGATAATGAAAATATCCCAACAACTTTTTCTCTCTCCAAAAGAACCAAGATCTGAGATCTTTCTCCTTCCTCAAACTTCTAAAACCTTCTTCTTTCTTTGAATTAAATCAAGAGTTTTACTCTTCCTTAGTTTTTCACCACAAAACCTACAAAGGGGAACTCAGATCTTCCATCAGATCTCAGAAAGGAGAGATTTTTAAAATCTCATACTTCTTGATATTCAAGATCCGGCCAACAAGAAAAGAAGAAGGAGACCCATCTCCAGAAACCCCACTTTGGGGAAGAACTAGGGCTCAAGGGGAGAAGCCCTTCATCAGCTTCAAAACATCCTGGGAGTTTAACTCCTCATATATATATATATATATATATATATATATATATATATATATATATATATATATATATATATAATAAGTGCTCCTTTCTCGGAGTACAACTCCCATTGCAGGGACTAAGTCCCTTTTGCCGCCCGAGCGCCCACGTGCTGACACGTGGGACGCTAGCGCCCTTACGCTCAAAGCGCTAGCGCCCGAGCGCCCACGTGCTGACACGTAGGGCGCTAGCGCCCGAGCGCCCACGTGCTGACACGTGGGGTGCAAGCGCTCAGAGCGCTAGAGTTCTTGCGCTCAGAGCGCTAGCGCCCAAAACGCTAGCGCCCGAGCGCCCACGTGCCTGGCACATGGGGCGCTAGCGCTCTTGCGCTCAAGGCGCTAGCATCCAAAGCGGTAGCGCCCGAGCGCTTTCTCCCACGCATCCTTTGGATGCCCCTTTCCCTTTTTTTGTATATATATGTATATATACATATACACACACATACATACTCCACGACACTGTCCCTGTTAGAAAAAAAAATTCTAACAGGGCGCTGCCCTACACCCCGCAAGGGGGCTGCTAGCCTACTTGACCCCCAGCCCGCTATCCTGGTAGCGGGACCCCCGTAAAAAACTCTGCGGGGCCCCCGAGATATCCCAAACCCCTTCAAAACACAACACTGCACATGGAGTTCGCATGACCAGTTTAACCCGTCAATCGGAGGTTCTCTCGCTCCAAATGTGAGGGGTAATTAACGGCAGCTTAGTCTGCGGCTATCGGAGAGTCGGATCCCCACAATCAATAAACCCCAGCCTAACTTAGGCAGGGGGAATCTGTAATGCGCCTGACAAGCACGTGCGTATTCCCATCTCAATGGGGTGACGAAAAACACCCTACAGTGGTTGATACTTCGATTCAAACGGGGGTCCGGTACAGCCAGTTATGCGGAGGCCTACGGTATTTAGACGCACGAGGGAGGCTTGGGATGAAGCTACGATAATATGGGATCGGGAGTTCGACAGAAAGTCTGCATGCGAGATTCGTGGCATGGATATTATCATGGATGGGGAGTTGTGTCCATTGCAGCGGTATATTAAGCAGGTTCTCGCTTGGTATGGGAAAGAGACTCAGCCCGTGTCTTCTCAGTTAGAGGCACACTTCGGATTGGTGTCATCATCAGGGATAGCTGGCGATAGGGACAGCTGGAGGTCGAGGATAGGTTATAAGGGCACAGATGCAGTGTCAGGTAGATCGACGCTTCAGATTGTTATCGCGGCATCAACAGGAGAGGCAGGATTGTTGACCGTCTTGAAGGCGGTTAGAGAGACCAAGTATTTGCAGAGATTGTTGGTTTTAGGTGTTTCACAAGAGGTGAGAGTGTTCTTCTTAGATGAAGAGACGACGATTACGACTCTTACGAAGGTTGGTACCCATAGGAAACCGACAGTTGCATTTACGGGAATGGTTCCTGATTTTGAGTTCAAGCAGTGCTTGGGCTTGATCTACTTAGTTGATTGATGAGACACGGTGACGACGAGAGCAGAAGTTCCAAGTTTTTTAAGAAAGCGTTGAGAATGTGATGAATTTGAATCAAGCTGAAGATTGTTAAAATTGATTGCAAATTCGGCCCGAGATCAAAAGCCCAAGATTGAATACGTGCAGTGTACGCAGTGGGATTTAAATTAATCACTAAGTTAAATTTTAAGTTACCTCTAAGATATCTCTATATATTATTTAACTAATTTGCCTAGAACTTAGTTGAGGTAATCAATCATATATAGTTGATTAAATCAATCAACAAAAGAAACAAAGCCATATAAAGCATAATGAAGTCTGCGGCCAGATTAGCTCCAATCAATTAAAATAAACAAAACAGAAGTTTTTGTTTACGGCTACTTAGATAGAGGAGAGGAGAGGAGAGAGATTTGCAGAGAGAGAGATTTTATTGTATTTGGGCGGTGATCGTAAAGAGCGTTCTCGTGTAATACTTTTTTAATAGTGGAAGTTTTCGTCGTCGGGTAAATCTTGTGTTTGTTGCTTAGTGTGCTTCTGATAATTTGTATTGTTTTAGCAGATTGTCCGGTAAATGTTTTTCAAATGGTTTGTTTGCACGCGATCCTGATAGATTATTTTTCCGCTGCGACTCTTGGATTATTTTTAAACCCACCGTTGCCGGTCCCAAGTCCGGATGAGAAAAGGTGAGGGTTGTGGTAGGCTTGTGACAGCCAACGTAAAACTTTGTCACATTCTATGACATGAACCATAATAAGAATATCGTTGGGGCGTCCCCTACTCAGCGACACGCTACATCGGATCCCGGGTGTAGTGTTAAGTATGCAAGGGCTTCTAGGTCGTCGTCCAGAAACGGCGCGCTACATCGGATCCCGGGTGTAGTGACAAATAAGCAAGGGTCGTCGTCCAGAAACGGCGCGCTACATCGGACCCCGGTGTAGTGACAAATAAGCAAGGGTCGTCGTACAGAAACGGCGCACTACATCGGATCCCGGATGTAGTGACAAATAAGCAAGGGTTTCATAGGATCCGTCTAGCTTCCTGGAACATAGGTTCCCTTACGGGTAGACTAATAGAATTAGTGGAGTTGATGATTAGGAGGAGAGTTGGTATTATGTGTTTGCAAGAAACTAAGTGGGTAGATGAAAGGAGTAGAGTCATAGAGCCTTGGGGTTATAAGCTTTGGTATACGGATAGACATAAAAATCGTAATGATGTAGGCATAATCATAGATAGAAGGTTGCTTGAGAATATAGTTGAGATTAGAAGAAAATGTGATAGAATTTTACTGGTTAAGCTTATTCTAGATGGAGAGATCCTTAATGCTATTAGTGCTTATGCACCACAGATAGGTCTTGATGACGCTAGTAAGCGTCTATTCTGGGAGGATTTAGAGGAGATGGTGCAAAGTATACCTAGTGGAGAGAAGTTATTTATTGGTGGTGATCTTAATGGACATGTAAGTACTAGTCGTAGTGGGTTTGATACTATTCATGAAGGTTTTGGTTTTGGACAAAGGAATGAAGTAGGTGACTCGATTCTAGATTTTGCCTTATCTTATGACTTGATCTTAGAAAACACCTGGTTTAGGAAAAGAGAGTTCCACCTTATCACTTTTAGGAGCGGATCAAGTGCTAGTCAAATAGACTTTTTTCTGACAAGAAGAATAGATAGAGATTGTTGTATCGACTGTAAGATAATGCCAGGTGAGAGTGTAACCACTCAACATAGACTTTTAGTTCTACATTTTCGATTTAGAAGAGGATCTAGGAAGATTAGACGTAAGGTAGAGCCTAGAATTAAATGGTGGCGATTGAAAGAAGGTAACCAAAATGCTTTTATAGATCGTGTAGTCTAAGAAACGGATTGACGGTCGGAAGATGATTCAGACAGAACATGGAAAAAATGGCTAGTTGTATCAAGAAGGTAGCTAGAGATCTACTTGGTGAGTCGAAAGGTGGTGCTCCACCATATAAGAACAGATCATGGTGGAATGAAGAAGTAAATGCTGCAATTAAAATTAAAAGGGATTCTTATAAAGATTTGAAGAAAAATAGAGATGTGGAGAGATTTGAGAAATATAAAATGGCTAAAAAGGAAGTTAAGAAAGCTGTTCGGGAAGCTAAATCTAAGGTCTACAAGGAGGTGTACGAGAAATTAGACACTAAAGAGGCTGAAAATGATATATACCGGATTGCTCGGATGCGGGAAAGAAAGACTAGAGACTTATGTGCGGTGAAGTGTGTCAAAAATGAAAATCAGAAGGTTTTAGTTCGAGATGAGGATATCAAGGAAAGATAGAGAGATTATTTTGACAAATTGTTCAATGAGAGCATTACTAAGAATTTTGATGGACTTGTTATTCAATCTCAAGATATAAACCGTGATTTCATGCGTAAAATAAGACTACCTGAGGTTAAAGAAGTTTTGAACAGAATGAGTTTAAGAAAAGCAGTTGGTCCTGACGGGATTCCTATCAAGATTTGGAGATGCTTAGGAGAAATATGAGTTAAATGGCTGACAGATCTATTTAATAAGATTTGGTAAACAAAAAAGATGCCAAATAAATGGAGGAAAAGTATTCTTGTACCTATCTACAAGAACAAGGGTGACATTCAAAGTTGCTGAAACTACCGTGAAATAAAACTTATGTGTTACGCCATGAAACTTTGGGAGAGAGTGATTGAACACAAGCTAAGGAAGGATATTAAGATAACACAGAACCAGTTTGGGTTCATGCGTGGACGATCGACGATAGAGACTATTCATTTGCTTCGTCAACTTGTCGAGCATTTTCGAGAGAGGAGAAGAGATTTGCATATGATATTTATTAATTTAAAAAAAGCGTACGACAAGGTACCTAAAGAGGTATTATAGGGGACAATGATGAAGAAGGGGGTCCCCGTCGAGTATATTGACATAATCAAGGATATGTACGATGGAGTAGTGGCAAATGTCAGAACTTGCGGCGGCTTAACGAGTGGTTTTCCGATTACAATTGGTTTACATCAAGGATCTGCATTAAGTCCATTCCTGTTTACCATCGTGATGGATGAGCTTACTAGAACTATCCAAGATGAGATACCTTGGTGTATGCTATTCGCTGATGATATTGTTCTAGTAAATGAGACGAAAGCAAGGGTTAATTCCAAATCGGAATTATAGAGGCAAACATTGGAATCTCGGGGATTCAGATTGAGCAGGTCCAAGACAGCATATATGCATTGCAAATTTAGTAACTAGAGAAGTCAAAACCATATTGGTATAACATTGGAAGGGCAAGAGATATCACCGAGCGACCGGTTTAGATATCTAGGTTCCATCATCCAAAAGAATGAGAAGATCGATAGTGATGTTAATCAAAGGATCCAAGCTGGTTGGTTGAAATGGAGGAGTGCAACAGGGATTTTGTGTGATCGTAACTTTCCGTTAAAATTGAAAGGGAAGTTTTATCGGAGCGCTATTCGGCCTGCCTTATCATATGGTACAGAATGTTGGGCTCCTAAGAAGCATCATACACAGAAGACGCATGTAGCGGAGATGCGCATGCTTCGTTGGATGTGCGGTAACACTAGAAAAGATAATGTGCGAAATGAGGATATTCATGCAAAAGTTGGTGTAGCACCTGTGGAGGAGAAGATGCGGGAAAACCGGCTAAAATGGTTTGGTCATGTGCGACGCAGACCTATGGAAACACCGGTTCGACGAATAGATACTCTCGATATGGGCAATGGCAAAAAGGCAAAAGGAAGACCGAAAAAAACATGGATGGAGGTGATACGAAACGATATAGTTGCCAAAGGACTCAATGAAAGTATATTGTTGGATAGGAGTGAGTGGAGGCGAAGGAGTCATGTGCTGGACCCGGCGTGATTCTCATGTTGGTTCATGTAGCCTACCCCATATGCTTGGGATAAAAGGCTCAGTTGTTGTTGTGACTCTCGGTGTATTTTGTGACTCCTTGGAGTATCACAAATATAGGAAAATTCACAACAAAAAGAAATTGCAGAATGGATGCATATGAATCTTCTAATTAAAAGCACACTTGCATGGAATTATCTTCTGATACATATATGGAAACCCAATACATGTTTTAACTCGCTGCTATCCTTCGGAAGCTCCACCATTTCTGAAGTCCAATGTTTAATCTCGACCTCTAAAAGTAAAGCGAGGTGGAAGTTTCTAACATGAAAACTTCATGTGCAGGTGTTGTATACTATATCAGACAGTACTGCAGTACAAACTTGATATGCAGGTATTGTACAATATATTAGACAGTACTGCAGTAAGCAACTTTAAAAACACAACTTAAATACTTATTTTTATTGGTTATTAATAAGCTCTCCAGGTACCTTCAAACAATTTGAGCAATTCTGAGAATGAACTCTAGTTGCAACAGTGAAAAGATATACCACGACATCAAGACAAGCCTACAGCATATGATATAATGAAACCGCACGGAAGATAATTAGCATATAATATGACATATAATGAAGTAAGCAATTGCCACATAAACAAGCCCAGGAAAAAGAAGCGCTTACTGTAAAAGGAGACATGATACAAACATGAAACTATAGATATACGAAGCACAGAACATATAACTGGTCAAAATATAAAGCAAAAACATTAATCAGAACACAAACTCTAAACCATATTGCCATAGAGTATCTGAACTAAAGGAATTATACAGAAAGAAGATAAGTGTTTATTTTATCAGAATTTTAATGGTGAAGTCTTTCGTGGAAGTTTGGACGGCTTTGATCTTCATATTTAGATTTTGTTTTTCCATCTTCAAGCGCCTCTTTATTACAGAAACAATGCTATCTCTTCATTCTCCCCTTTCCTCATATCATTCTGGAAACAGTCACATGGTGCAATGAACTACTCTCTGTTTATAATATAAACAATATTCAATTGTCACTTCCATGGATGTATCTGTAATGAAGTCTGTTAAAGTTTGAACGAAATTAGATATTTAAACTTTTACATGCACATAAAATGATAGATGTCCACACAGGCCCTAGGACCAGAATAGAAATCACAGAGGCTTAAATAAATAACAAATATACCTCATGCTGTATATTGTTATAATCTACACAAGAATATTTTGCTCATGAATATTTCAATGTTAACATCCGCAAGATTTCAGAACAGATTGGCAAGTAATTTTGCTGTCTCAATCAGACAACTAAATTTCAGAGCAGTATACAATTGTTCATGCTACTACCAAAAACAATGTTACCTTCTAACAATTCGAGGAAGCTTTGATTCAAACCTCAAAGTTCTTTGTTTTAAGATTATAGACTTCTCTGAAGAAGCATATTCCATTTCATATACGTTCCTTTCTGCTTTAGGTTATAATTGATCCTCGGACGCAGGAGAGGGCTTCTTCCTATAGGAGAGCCTCTCCTCTATGATTTTGATTGGAGTCGTGACGAAAACCATGAGGTACAGAATAACGGTTGCGAGGGAGGCTGATGTTGCCAATGGGGAGACGCACTGTACTCCGCGACACCAATCATAGAGGAGAGGCTCTCCTATAGGAAGAAGCCCTCTCCTGCGTCCGAGAATCAATTATAACCTAACAACCATAAAGTATATTACTAGAACAACGGTCATGGAGTTCTTGTGTCAACCATCAATATCAGAATTTTGAGTATCATGAGCAAGTGGTTCGTTGGGATCTGCTTTGCTTTCATGAGAATTGATGAAATACACGCAACATGTGCATGTCCAAAAAATTAATGGAACTACAGTAGGAACGAATCTAAAGATAAACAGGATAAGAGGCATCTGCATTTTACCAATTCAATTCGTTTCATTCAAAATTTCCTTATATAATAACAGTAATTATAGTTATACCTATATTCCCACCAAAGACTTTCGTGTCGTAGGGAGGTTTGATGTAAATACCAAGCAATTTTCATGTCATAGTCTGCAGACTACTTTGTTCTTCTCTTTGATTTTTCTGATATTGTTAGTTAGATTCACTACGATGTGATGTCCGCATGATGCGTTTTATATTATACTTTGGATCTTCAAGTATCTTAGTTCTCTCCTTTAGCAGTCAGTGAAATATATAAGAGAACACTCACTCTTCCTCATGTTATAGGGACCTACTCGATTTTTATTTCACTTTGAATTCTCAAATATCTTATTCCACCCAACTATACAGTTCATAACATATAGAAGACCACATTTAATCTTACGGTGCATGCTACTTTTCATCTTATTTCACTTTATCTAAATAATATATCCAATCCGGCTTGTTACATATCATGATAAAAGCTTAAGGAACGAAAATTGGAATTATATGATAGAGACAATTTTCCAAAGTGTTTCAAAAAAATAATTAAGAAAGAATAAGACCAGTTAACCAAAAAAAATGTATAGCATATTTACATCTGAAAATTGAATTAAAGGCGTGAGTAGGTTATTCTCACTTTTAAATGTATTAGATTTTCTCCATCAGCTCATAAGCAAATACTTTTGCAAGTTTGTGGCTACCATGAGAATACCAGCTGATATGAGCTTAAATTCAAATGCAGCGGACTGGACTTTCTAGGGAATAATGCAGTTCGTTGTAGATACCAAAATCACATATATTCAAAACATATTGGCGTATTTTAAGAGCATATGAATTATAGCCTGAATAAAAATTACAGGATCAATTGAGATGTTGAGGAAGCTTTCAATGCTCTCGACAATCTGAAAGGAAGAAATAAAGTGATTAATCACCAACCTCAACCAGAATGCAAAATGGATAGGTTTTGTCAAAAACTATAAAAATAATAAGCTATATTGAGTGGCTATGCAAGATATTTAAAGAAGGGTCAAATTAAAACATGTGAAGGCTTTACTTGTTGAAGGATGGTATTTCGCCTGACACCATATTTAAGTTTTAGCCATGTCAAAAGAAATTAAGCAATGATTCTACAAGTTGAAATTGACGATACAACCAAAAAACTGAAAGGAAAGCATGAGGAAAGTAGCATAAAATTCAGAAATCCGGTTAGATTTCTGAGAACACAAATCAAATAGACAAATCGTGAAAGCCAAAAAGTACACCATGTAGCAAGCCTAGCAGTATGCACTAGAGCATGGTCTCAGCTTTGGAGCTTATCAACAAGGAGAATTAGGTTCACTGGAATTTAGAATAAATGGAAAAGAAACTAAGATTAAAGTGGCAACTAGTTTCCTAAAAGCCGATATGAAGGCAAAGACATGAAAGAAGGTTGATCGCCTTAGATTATTTAAAAACACCATTTGCATCACTCATCACCATACAAGCAAGTTGCAAAAATCCGTCTTTCCGATATAAAACAATTATTCTGAGTTGCTCTGTATTCTCCGCAATTGAAGATTTTCACCAAAAAAAACACAACTAAAATTAAAAAGAAATAGATTCTGGCATGCGCATAAATTTCTACCTTGGACAAATGTTGATAAATGAAAGCGATTTCCATGGTTGATGACCACCATTGCAACCTCCGAACTTTTTTCTGGTTAATATCAAGAAAATACTGCATGAAACAAATAATGAAGATTTTTAAAAAAAAAAAAATCAGAAACTAATCCCTGGAAATCATCATCTTCCCAAAAGAAATATAGTTTACATTAAATATTTTATCTACCTATAACAGAGATTATCAATTCACCTCTTCAGCTCAATAAGATAGGGGCTTGATAAATTACTAATTACCAAACAACCTAAATTTGAGATTACCATCTAAAAAAACAACAACTTATAATGGCAATAAAAAATAGAACACATTTAACAATATAACCAATTTTCATCTGTACATCATAGCTCTTGGGTTATTTTTTCACATCTCAAACACCACACCCTACATAAAAAGGAAAAAGCAAAACCCTTAAAGTAATAATTTTAAATATAAAAAAAAAGACTAAATTCAAACTACGCTTCCTCCTTGCTCTAAGTCGTCAACTGGAGATACTTTTCGTCTGAACCATTTCTTGGGCCCCTCAAAGTCACTATGATAATACAATAGCCAAAGAGCATAACACATTGTTAAGCTCCACCCTATCAGACCAGAGATCATTAATATAAATGAAAACACAAAGATGAAATCCATTTTCAGCTGAGAGAGAGAGAGAGAGAGGAGGCAGGGAGAGATGGAATTTTCTGAGGGGGTCTGTGTGCTTATAAATAAGCTCCTCAATTTATATTATTTTCAAAGCACTTGAAAGTGACCGAAACTTTAAATCACTCTGTTTAAGCCTTCAGCTGGTTTTCCATCCCATTACCATTAAGAAGAACCGTTACACAGTTAAAGTTACCCAAACCCTTCCAACGGTCAGTTGAAGCCGTCATTAGCTGCCTGACCCTCTTTGCACAAACTATTTTGTCGTCGCTCCCTCGTGAAGCCAATTTTTCATTTATGTAGTTTTACATTCAGAATAGAAATAGAAAAACTAATTATAGTTAACTATACCGATAACATAATTTGAATTAACTGTGAAAACTTAAAACAGGGATAATTCAGTTTACGGTATTAATTTGAGGCGTTCAAAACATAAGTGGATTGGAGGGGGCTTATTAGGAAATCCTAAATATTCGGGGAGGCCAATACCCAAAAACCCTATAAATTAAGTGTGGCGGTTGAGAGGGTGGTGGGAATAATTAACCATACTACTGATGGGATTTTGGAGGGATGCCAAATTTTGAATCCTAAGTCATGAGTACTCATTATTCATAATAGGGGTTGGCAAGTGCGATGCACATGTATAACGGTAGGTTTTTTGGCATATTATAAGGGTATTCCAGAGATTTTGGAAGGTTTTATTTTTTCCAAAAAACAGGTTCTAGAACATGCATGATAGAGAGTCCTTAAAATATGTGAATTTCTCATCACTATAAAATCATGAAAGTGAAATGTACCAAACCATCCATATATATATGCATGATAAACTCCTGCATTAAGATGATCATTATAACTGATTGATCTGGTTATCTTTAAGTAAAAAGAAAACAAAAAGAAACCTGATTGAGCCGGTTTGAACACATTGACATACACAATTAGAAATGACCAGATGAGTGATGGGGCCATAGGTATAATATTGAGGCCTCGTGTGGCAAGATGACTATTAACAAACAAGGTGATCATTAAGGCCTCGCAACGGGGTCATGGTCTCTAAAACCCCGGTTTCATGTCGATGTCAAACTCCAGAAATTGAAAACGTGCCTCGTTTAGCAACTTATATCATTAGGTTTTCAAAACTGCGGTGTCACACGGTTTTGAGAGCTCAAAACCCTATTTTTCTAGACTCCAAAAGGAGTGAAGTTTTATAATTGAAATCATACCTCTACACTTCTTCCTTCTTTCTCTCAATTGCTACCTTTAAGGTAATTTCCATTATTGATGGCATTCTAATTCTGCATCCCTAATCCCTACCCTTGTATGAATTAAGAGTGTGGTGGTCGAAGGAGTTGTTGGGAGCGCTTAGTATTGCTTTTAAATATGTGGTCTTGATTTCAATTTTGGGTGATTCACATCCTATTGGAATAATTATCTGACACTTATTTCTGTATATGAGCATCATGAGCATGAAATATGTGTGGAGTCATGACTAAGGAAATTACAATTATATTTAAAAAAAAAAGAAAGAAACCGAGAATGATCAACAATAAATGGAAAAAGCATCACTTGTAACCAGTAGCCTGAAAAGCTTTCCCTCTCCCCTCCCTTTAAATCAATCTCGAAGGGATTCAAACTTGTGACCTCTCACATTGGAGAGAAAATTGGTACCAAACTGAGCTAAGCCCAGTTGGTAGCCTGAAAAGCTTTGTCTTGAAGTATCTAAATGATCAGGATTAAGGTAATTAAAACATAAAGAGAGAAAACAAAGTTGTTCAAGTTTTTTCCCTCATCAATAATGATGAATAGGAGAATAATAGCATTACGAAACTCGATGGTTTATTACCCACTGATTGCTATTTCTAGAGAGAGAGAAATGACAGGAAAATCACAGCAATGATGAAGATCATCGTATAACATCAATCAGTAATGAAAACAGAATCATCTTTGAATAATCTAAATTATAATTTGAAGGAATAAGTTTATTCATGTGCTCTCACTTTTATAACAAAGTAATACAATATCAATGCAATAACAAGAATGAAATTTTCAACATCAAAAGGAAACCTAAAAGAGTTAAATGGTAAGGGCACTATCATCACGGCAAAGACATTTCATACCCATTTAATCCTGTAAAAGCTCGCAATCTTTACGAGGAAAAGGAATCATTCGCATTTCAGGCACTGCAATTATATCATCCTAGAATAGGGCAGCGATTGCACACGCCAAATCCCCAGCTCTCCACGCAAAACTTTAAAAAACTGAAGGAAAAAAAAGGTTTAGCACCATGAAGTCATGAACTAAAATACAAGGAATACTAATTGTAATCCACACTGTTAATCATTATCTCGATAATTTTTGAAACATATGAACATGCCTTTACTAGCATTGGGTGAAAATACATACTATAGATATCTTTTGAACATATGTAACTTTAATAATGGGAATTAGTTATTAAAATTTGAAGAATTTGGATGGAAAAAAATTAAAGTTTGAAGATTTGGTAAAAAGGGAAAATTAAAAAGAACATAGTATTATATATCAACAAAATGAATATGATATCTATCCACCTTTTCATTGTGAGCAAAAAATTGTACCCAGGTAGCAATGCACTAGTAATGAATATGAAGATTATGAACACAACGGAGACTGTAATTGTGATTTTTCTCCCAAAAAGATGTATACTTTTTTCAAAAATTAGCCTCAGGTATTTAATAATACATACCTGAATTAGGTATTCTAAAGTATTTAGGGGATAATTGTCAGGTGAATTCTGGATTTGTTACTCTTAAATTACACTTGTTCAAACTTATATCATAACGAAAATGTAAATTTGCATACCATCTCCATTAGTTGGCCATCCCACTCAATGATAGACTTTACATGAGCCAAACCGTTCGAAATCAGCATTTCTTTAGAGCCTGACTTTCCTCATACTCACACTATTCAGAAGTCCCCTCTCGACTAATTTCATCACAAGCACAGAAAGCATTTTCCTTTTTGATGTGCAGCTGCTAAGTGTTTTCTCCAATAATGCAAGTAAAAAATCCTTACTATTGCTCACAATAGCAACATTTACACAACGGCCCTGTGCAAGTTAATTCATCAAGATAGCTGTTAATTTGAAAGAAAAAAAACAAGATGGCTATTAAAAATTGTTAAAAAAAAAGAATTCGTGCAACCAAAACTAACACCCAAAACTGTGAGTCAAGGTATGAAGACTTTGTTTGTGTTGATGTAACAAGAAGTCCAGAGTAAGAGTGGCTTGCTCTGCTAAAATATTCACATATTATCTTATATTTACCCATCTAAAGACATGTCTGAAGGCAAACACCAAGGCCGACTGTTTTAAGAGCTATTATTGGTGACAAGTATAATCATAATCATTGTTATTATTATTTTTTGGCAAGAACTCAATACATGCAGTTAGTGAAAGTTTTATGACCATTCTGCTGAATACTTTTGTTTTAACTGTAACAACATCTTATGACCTTATGCTCATTGAAAGAGATGATTTCTTACAACGCTAAATTTAGAATATCTTTACAAGCATAGTGCTACAATCATATTCATATGTATCTTTAACCTTCGATCAAAAGAAAAGAAAAACAATTTCCGAATGAAAGCGTATGTCTACATGCACGCTTACATGGAAGGATCTTCCGATACTCATCAAATGGAATCCAATAAATTTTTTAACTCGCCAATATCCTTGCGAAGCTCACCCTTTCTGAAGTTT
Organism: Agapanthus africanus; assembly: GCA_030015575.1. Lineage (NCBI taxonomy): Eukaryota > Viridiplantae > Streptophyta > Magnoliopsida > Asparagales > Amaryllidaceae > Agapanthus > Agapanthus africanus. The sequence goes on along the minus strand of JASDDO010000016.1, from coordinate 583,070,735 downwards.
AATGTTGTATCTCAGCATCTAACGCTACACACAGTAGAAGTTTCCTAGAATTAAAAAGTCTTCAAGATACTTGATATGCAGGTAGTGTAGACAGTACTGCAGGAAGCAACTTAAAAAACAAGTTTGTCATGAAATCAAATACTTATTTTCGTTAGTTATTGATAAATTCTCTTAGTGCTTCACAAGTAGACCAATTTTGCAAATAAATTTTAGTTTTCCACAGCGAAAAAATGTATGTCATCACTCGGACAAGCATACAACATATAATGTCAATTATCATGAAATCATAGAGAAACGATTGCCAAATAATTTGACATATAATAGTAAATGGGGTAAACTCACGTAAACAAGCCCATGTGGAAGGAATTGATAGCATGAAAATAATACACAACACAGATATGAGATATGAAGCATTAACATATAATTAGCCAAATATGAAGCAAAATGTCACGCCCCGCTTCCCAGTGTACGGCGAAGGGGACGCGGCGAGGTCCGCTATGTATGTACTCAAAAGTACATACGCTAAGCGTAGCTAAGCAATATAAAAATAAATACACAAGAGACAAGAGTATAAAAAGAACAGCAACTTTTATTTATTAACATTCTTTGTACAATACATGAAAAGGAAATACAACTGAAATGAAAATGCCTAAACAGTGGCATAACAGGAAATGGAAAAACTGAAAAGAAAAGTGTACAATGAAATTATACTGCAGGGTATTCGGCAAATTGCTCCAAGTCTTCTTGTGTTGGCTCAACTTCTGCCGGGTCCAGATCATCTGACGACATTCAAAGAAGAGAGAAACAGAATGTCGTCAGCGAACAGGTCGCTCGGTAAGTCCCAAAGGTAAGAAGGAAATAGAGAAGACAGAATAAGAAGATACATTTTAAAATGTAAACTATTGTTGTAATGTTATGTTATCGCTGTTATTTGTAGCTTGGTACAGAAGGATACCCGTGTATATGAAGGGGGTTTCTATATGCTAGAGATCAGGGCAAACGGAAAGTACAAGGAACCGTTAAGCCACGGTACAACAGCAACGGAATATAGGTTAGGTGTCTTAATCTGACCACCTCGTACCACCTTTAACACCTTCCGTACCAATCTACCCCTTAAACCCCGTAGTGTTTTAACAGTATTGTTGTATTGTTTTATGTAAGTTGGGTGACTGACCAAAACCATGATATCAGTAAACATGTTGTAACTGCATCATCAGGTAAATGGAATAACAGGATAATGGTTGTATATCCATGGTTTGATTCAGTCAAATTGAATAGGTTGTTAACTGGATTCAGGGATTCATGTATTCATATTGAGTTGGAATATTAAGGAATATAGATTGACTTGAATCATATTCAAGTCAGAAATAGTCAGACTCAAACCCGAGTCAGACTAACAGAAAGATAATTTGAAGTTCTGTACTTGTTTGGGGCCTTATTGTAATTTATAGAACTTGAGTGGGTTTTATGTAAAAAGTACTTTTGTATAGTTTTCAGGATACACCTCAAGTATTTATTATTCGTCTTTATAGTTATAATGAGTGTAAATTTTATTTGTGTTATTCTAGTGAATATATCATAATAATAGTATTAATTTTTAATATTGATTTATTTGAAATTCATGGTATTTTAATGTAACTCTTAATCTTGTATTTTTTCATAGAAAAAGTGGAAACTTTATCTTATAATAAAATAGGTGTTTAAATGATAATTATATATATTAATACAAGAATAATTTTAAATAAATATTTTATTTTCCAAAATCTCATTTTTCTTAAATGTCGTATTTTAAACCTTTCGAGACCGAATGCTCCTTGCGGAGGTCTGAATCTCGCACTACTAGCCCGCGGATGCATGATGAACCGTACTATCCCTAACGGGTTCCCCAAAAGTGGGTTGTAGTGGTGCTTTGCTTAGGTTTAATAAATACTATTCATTTAGAAAAACGGTTTTATAAATATAAGGTATTTATTCGTAAAAGGGTATAGATTTCCGTATTTTAGTTTCTAGGGTTTCCTAAGCCAACTAGCCTATTTCTAAGGTCTAAACGATAAGTCATTAGAAGTCTCAAATCGTCTCTTCACCGCCAATTGCGGCCAGGTAAGTGCCAGGTAAGTGGGAAGGAACCACAATAGTGGGCCTAATTAAAAACCACTAGCCTTGACACACTTGCCTAGACACCACAAAGTCAGTTTAGATAAACGATCGATATCCACAACTTATCGTATTTTCCTAGTAAGAAATATTTACTAAAAAATGTAACAAATCTAAAATCTTTAAGAATGGTTTTATGAAGATTATGGTATTTTAATGTAAAGTCTTGTATTTTCGTATTCTAAATTGTGATGATATCAATTAAGGTTGTATTTGCGTGTGTGTGGAGGTAGGTCATTACCTCGTGACTTATTTTAAGGTATTGTGATGTTTAGGGGTTAAACATGATAAATTAAACATGAGGGTATTTAAGTGAAAGAATACGGTATTTGCAAAAGTTATCATTTCATGTGTGAAAACTCATTCAAATTAATTTTTATAAGTTTAGTGATCAAGATAAACATGTTTAGGAATGAGAGAATTGATTAGAAGAAGAAAAATAAACTTTATGGTATTATTGTGAAAAGAATACGATATTACAAGAAAGTTATCATTTCATGTGAGAAACTTTGTCTAATTTGATTTTTATGTGGTTAATAGTCATCATGGATATGTTTAGGTGTTATGGATTAGGTGACAAGTGGGATTTTGTAGAAAAAACCGAATCGGAAATCGGTTTGTTCCGATTTCCGTCGGGTTTCATAATTCCGTATTTTAAGAAATAGAAAAGAGAGAAGAATGGGACTTACGGTTTTCAAACTCTTCTAAAGAGTAAAGAGGAACTAGGGAGAAGGCCGAAGTATGGTTTCGTCGCCGGTTGCTTCAAAGAACGTCGCCGGAATCCGTCAGCGCTTCGCCGTGAACTCGGTTTCAAAGCACACTTTCTTGTGAAAATTTCAAGAGAGTAAATCTAAGGTTTTAGAATGAGAAGGTAGGGGGTAGGGGTCTATTTATAGGGTAGCTAGGGTAGGGTAGGTGAAGGGTTTTATTTATTTAAAAAATTATAAAAATTTAAATAAAAAAGCATTAAAATTTGTAATAAATTGGTTGTATTTAACAATTGAGAACCGACCTAATAAATTGGAGTTAACAGGGGGTTTAAGAATACCAAAAGCCACAACTTTGCTGTTGGGACCCCGACCATCGGCCCAACTCCGGCCGGCGGCGCCGGCCGGGGTTCGGCCATGGTCGGGTGCGGGGTTCTCCGACGTAGACTTTGGCATACTCCGTTTTTAGGGTTCAGTTTAATATTTGGGAGTTATGGCCTGTGGATTGTTGGGCTTCCAAGAATTTTTAAAGAAAAATAAACTAAAAATAATGTGGGGGTATGGGATTCGAACTCTGGTGGCTTGGTTCAGCAGTGTAAGGTATTACCAATGAGCTACAAGCTCCTTTTTGTAATTATTGTAGGAAAATAGATACTTAAAGTGTTATCAGCAACATTAAATACTCCATGTATACTTCAAATTTAAATCAAATTTAGGTATACAAAAATTGGAGTTGTTACAATCTACCCTCCTTACAAAAATTTCGTCCTCGAAATTTACAACTTTTATTTGAGGACTAGTTTACAAAAAGGTGCGGATATCTTGCACGCATTTCATCTTCCCTTTCCCACGTGGATTCTCCTGGAGTGTCTTTTCTCCACATTACCCGGATCAAGTTAACTTCCTTGTTCCGAAGTGTCTTCACTTTCCTGTCCAGGATTTCCACAGGTTGTTGCTCACAAGACAAGTCGGGCTGTATAGTGAGCTCGGAATGATCAAGTACATGGCTGGGGTCACTCACATACCTTCTGACTTGGGATATGTGGAACACGTTATGCACTCCTTCCAATGAGGGTGGAAGCGCTAATCGGTATGCCACTTCACCGACTCGTTCGAGTATGTCGAATGGTCCAATGTATCTCGGACTCAATTTACCCCGTCTTCCAAATCGGATCACTCCGCGGTTCGGAGATATTTTCAGGAATACATGATCTCCTGGCTGGAACTCCAAGTGTCGTCTCTTTGCATCAGCCCAGTGTTTCTGTCTATTTTGGGCTATGCGTATTCTTTCCCTGATAGTACGAACCACATCAACGGTCGCTAGTATCATCTCTGGTCCAAGAAGTTCCTTATCTCCAATGTCGTCCCAACTTAATGGTGATCGACACTTCCTTCCATATAAAGCTGCAAAAGGTGTCATTCCTATACTTGCTTGGTAGCTGTTGTTGTATGCGAACTCCACAAGATGCAGGTGATCTTCCCACGATCCTTTGAAGTCGAGCATACATGCTCTGAGCATCTCCTCCAAGATCTGAATAGTTCGTTCCGACTGACCATCTGTTTGTGGATGATAAGCCGTGCTGAAGTTCAGACTCGTTCCCAAGCTAGCTTGCAGACTCTGCCAAAATTGCGATCGGAATCTGGTGTCACGATCGGAGACAATGCAGACCGGTACTCCATGAAGTCTCACAATTTCTTGTATGAGTTCATGTGTATTAGAGATAGTACATTATGAAGGGTTTAAATCTTAATTAGATTATTACCTCCATGTACTTCTTCGCTAGTGTCTCAGTTGATTGGCTAACTCGAAATGGGATGAAGTGATCCGACTTTGTGAGTCGATCCACAATGACCCATATCGCATCATTACCCTTTGTGCTGCGAGGAAGAGCAGTTACAAATTCCATCGTGATGTGCTGCCACTTTCATTCTGGGATTGGTAACGGTTGAAGTAGTCCAGCTGTCCTGTGATGTTCAGCCTTTACTTGCTGACACATCAAGCATTTTGCGACACTTCTGGCTACCTTACGCTTCATTCCATGCCACCAATAATTCTGACGTAGATCTTTGTACATTTTGGTACCTCCAGGATGTACTGAATAGGAAGAGCTGTGAGCTTCTTTCATTAACTCTTCCCGAACAGGACCTTTTGGTACACACAATCTGCTGCCGTATCTCAAAGATCCTTCTTCATGGATGATGAAATCTGTTCTGAGTCCATTCTCCACTTGTTCTCTGATCTTTTGCAACTTCGCGTCGCTGACTTGAGCTGCTTTGATCTGATTGAAAATGGTTGATTGAATTTGTAGATTCATCAAACTTGAAACATCACCTGGCATGACTAGTTCAATTTCCATCTGATGTAAGTCTTGCTGAAGCTTCCACTGGGCGGTGAGATTCATTGATAACGGTTGGCAACTAATAGCATCAGGTACTACGTTCACCTTTCCTGGGTGATATTGCAAGTTGATGTCAAAATCCGCCATGAGTTCTAACCATCTTCTCTGCTGCATATTCAACTCTTTCTGAGTAAACACATACTTCAGACTTTTATGATCTGTGTAGATGTTCACTCTGTAACAACCCTAATTTTCTTATACACTTTTTCCTATACAAATTTTTCAAAATATTTTTAAAATCCACAAAGGGGTATTTTAGCCTGAGCACAAGATTTAGGTAATTATTTTTGTTTTTAATTACAAGCTACAAGAATGAAATAACTCCATTTTTAGTGTACAAGAAATCACTTTAAAATTTAATGTATACTTGGAGTATTTACTCTTGCTGCTATCATTTTAAGTAATTAAATAACACAATAATTATAAGAAGGAGCTTGTAGCTCATTGGTAATACCTTGCACTGCTGAACCAAGCCACCAGAGTTCGAATCCCAAGCCCTACATTATTTTTAGTTTATTTTTCTTTAAAATCCTTGGAAGCCCAAAAGTCCACAGGCCATAACTCCCAAATATTGAACTGAACTCAAAAATTGAAGTATGACATAACCTTAGTCAGAATACCCCACATCCGACGATGGCCGAACCCGGCCGGGATCGACCGACTCGGCCGGCCGGCGCCGCCGGCCGAAGTTGGGCCGATGGCCGGGGTCCCAACACAAAAAGTGTGGCTTTTAGTCTTCTGAAACCCCCTGTTAACTCCAATTTATTTGTTCAGTTCCAGAATTCTTAATACATCCTATTTAATACAAAATTTTAATGATTTTCTTTAATTTTTACAATTTTTTTTAAATAAAGAAAACCATTCACCTACCCTACCCTAGCTACCCTATAAATAGACCCCCTACCCTCTCATCCCAAAACCCTAGGTTTACTCTCCCAAAATTTCTACAAGAAAAGTGTGCTTTGAAACCGAGTTCACGGCGAAACGCTGACGGATTCCGGCGACGTCCTTGGAAGCAACCGGCGACGAAACCACACTTCGGCCTTCTCCCTAGTTCCTCTTCACTCTTTAGAAGAGTTTGAAACCCGTAAGTCCCAATCTTCTTTCTTTTCTATTTCTAAAAATACGACTTTATGAAACCCGAAGGAAATAGGAACAAACCGATTTCCGATTCGGTTTTTCTACAAAATCCCACGTGTCACCTAATCCATAACACCTAAACATATCCATGATGACTATTAATCACATAAAAATCAAATTAGACAAAGTTTCTCACATGAAATGATAACTTTCTTGTAATATCGTATTCTTTTCACAATAATACCATAAAGTTTATTTTTCTACTTCTAATCAATTCCCTCATTCCTAAACATGTTCATCTTGATAAATAAACTTGTAAAAATCAATTTGAATGAGTTTTCACACATGAAATGATAACTTTTACAAATACCGTATTCTTACACTTAAATACCCTCATGTTTCATTTATCATATTTAACCTCTAAACTTCACTAAACCTTAAAATAAGTCACGAGGTAATGACCTACCTCCACACACACACAAATATAACCTTAATCGATATCGTTAAACTTTAGAATACGAAAATACAAGACTTTTCGCTAAAATACCATATTCTTTATAAACCTTTTCTAAAAGTTTTAAGTTGTACACAATTCTAAATAAAATCTTTTAAAATGAAAGTACGATTTGTCATGGATATCGATCGTTTATCTAAACTGACTTTGTGGTGTCTAGGCAAGTGTGTCTAGGCTAGTGGTTTTTAATTAGGCCCACTACTGTGGTTCCTTCCCACTTACCTGGCACTTACCTGGCCGCAATTGACGGTGAAGAGGCGATTTGAGGCTTCTAATGACTTATCGTTTAGACCTTAGAAATAGGCTAGTTGGTTTAGGAAACCCTAGAAACTAAAATACGGAAATTACATCCTATACAAATAAATACCTTATATTTATAAAACCGTTTTTCTAAATGAATAGTATTTATTAAACCTAAGCAAAGCGCCGCTACAACCCACCTTTGGGGAACCCGTTAGGGATAGTACGGTTCATCGTGCACCCGCGGGCTAGTAGTCGAGATTCAGACCTCCGCAAGGAGCATTCGGTCTCGAAAGGTTTAAAATACGACATTTAAGAAAAATGAGATTTTGGAAAATAAAATATTTATTTAAAATTATTCTTGTATTAATATATATATAATTATCATTTAAACACCTATTTTATCATAAGATAAAGTTTCCACATTTTTCTAAAATTAAAAGATTTAAAAGTTACATTAAAATACCATGAATTTCAAATAAATCAATATTATAAATTAATACTTTTATTAGGATATATTCACTAGAATAACACAAATAAAATCCACACTCATTATAACTATAAAGACGAATAATAAATTCTTGAGGTGTATTTTGAAAACTATACAAAAGTACTTTTTACATAAAACCCCCTCAAGTTCTATAAATTACAATAATGACCCTAACAATTATAGAACTTCAAATTACTTTTCTTTTAGTCTGACTCGGGTTTGAGTCTGACTATTTCTGACTTGAATATGATTCAGGTCAATCTATATTCTTTAATATTCCAACTCAATATGAACACACGAATCCCAGAATCCTGTTAACAATCATTACAACTTGACTGAACCGAACCATGGATATATTCCTTTTACATGTTTCCCAGTATTCCATTTACATGACTCTACGGTTATAACCGTTTCCTGATATCATGGTTTCGGTCAGTCAGTCAATCAATCATGCAATCTATACAATTTTACAATACAACAATACTGTTAAAATACTACGGGGTTTAAGGGGTAGATTGATACGGAAGGTGTTAAAGGTGGCACTAGGTGGTCAGATTAAGACACCTCACCTATATTCCGTTGCTGTTGTACCGTGGCATAAACGGTTCCTTGAGTTCCTGATACCATAGTCTCCGGGGCAAGTGAGACTCCTCTCGTATACACTGGCATCCTTCTGTACCAAGATACAAACAACAACGTTAATATAACATTACAACATTACAACAATACAATACAATATTAAAAGCTCTCTCTCTCTCTCTTTCTCTCTTACTCTTGTCTATTTCTCCCTCATCTTTGGGACTTACCGAGTGACCTGTTCGCTGACGACATTCTAGTTCTTTCTTCTTTGAATGTCATCAGGTGGTCTGGACCCGGCAGAGATCGAGCCATCACAAGAAGACTTGGAGCATTTTACTGAAGACCCTACACTGTAGTTTCATTGTACACTTTTCTTTTCAGTACTTTCCATTTCCTGTTATGCCACTGTTTAGGCATCTTTATTTCAGTTGTATTTTCTCTTCCATGTATTGTACAAAGAATGTTAATAAATAAAAGTTGCTGTTCTTTTTATACTCTTGTCTCTTGTGTATTTATTTTATATTGCTTAGCTATGCTTAGCGTATGTACTTCTGAGTACATACGTAGCGGACCTCGTCGCGTCCCCTTCACCGTACACTGGGAAGCGCGGCGTGACAGGTTTTGTTGGTGGCCCATGCAGGTCTGAGCTGTATGAATCCCTGTCATGCAGTTCTGGTCTGCGTGAACAACCTAAGCAATATAACACAAGAACCAGCAACTTAAAACATTCTTTACAATTCATATCCCTTGAATCTTACAATTTCATATTCCTTGAATCTTATCATTTGAATCTGTCCTAACCCAAATTTTCTTCAGGGTTATGGATTCCCCGAACAACACCAGCACCAATGTCAACAACACACCTCCAACTCCAGCACTACCTCTCACACCAGCTGTTCCTGCACCACCCACTGAGCAAACGATGCTATTTGAGGCGATCCGCAGTCTTCTCGAGGGACAGCAACAACTTCTGAACCGTCCTGAGACCGATGCGCCGGGAGTAAAACAATTCAGGGCTTTACATCCCAAGCAGTTCTCTGGTAAATGAAGCCCTCTTGAAGCGGAAGAGTGGGCACAAAGCATCGAAGACGATCTGGAAGCAGCTCAAGTGCCAGACAATGCTTGGGTCCGTGTAGCAAAACTACAGCTCACGGATAATGCTCGCAACTGAAGGAAGGCGGAAGAAAGCCGTTTAGTACAGCCGATTGAATGGAAGACCTTTCGCGAGAAGTTCGACGCGAAATATTTCCCTGTGACTGCCAGGTTTGCAATGGAGCAGCAGTTTATTCATCTACAACAGGGTTCAATGTGGGACAAATCTGTAGATGAGTACGACGCTAAATTCACTATGTTGAGCCGATTCACAGCACACTTGATACCAACGGACGATATCAGAGCCTGTCGCTTTCAACAAGGTTTGGACACAGAGATTAAGGCTGCTCTAGCCACAGGAAAGTTTTTGACTCATGAGGAAGCTCTAGAAGCTGCCCGCAGTTATGAGGCAGTGATAAAAGAGAGGGGCAGATCTCAGTCTGCAGGAGTCAAGCGCCCTGCCTCTCAAATGGCAGGAGGAGCCTCTTCCAGGCCAACGTTCGAACCCAGGAGAACTGAAGAACCCAATCACCAGCCTAGACCATATTTCTGTTTCCATTGCAAGAGAGATGGACATTTGATAAAGGACTGTAGACGTGCAAAAGGCCTGTGCCTAGTTTGTGGCGCGTCCAATCACAGAATTAAGACCTGTCCATATAGATACAACCTAGCTCACACACACACCAACTACCCGCAGCGGCCAACCATCCAGGCTCCTGCAACTCGTCCTGCACTACCTGCTCCACCACCTGCACAGCCTGCTCGCCAATTCCAACAGGCAATGAGGGATATGTCTAGAGGGCAGAGAAACAGGCTCCAAAGGCAGAATGTGCCTCCAGTCAGAAGGAATGTACCACGGCGACAGACCGTCACATTGGAAGCCGTAGAAGCCGAGACTGTAGATCAAGGTAACACCAGTAAGTCTCTTTCATCCTTGTATCTCTTTGTTATTTTTATACACTATCTATACTACAGTCACCAAACTTCTTTGCACTGTTACACTTTCCTTTTACAAATTTCGAGGACGAAATTTTTATAAGGAGGGTAGAATGTAACAACCCTAATTTTCTTATACACTTTTTCCTATACAAATTTTTCAAAATATTTTTAAAATCCACAAAGGGGTATTTAAGCCTGAGCACAAGATTTAGGTAATTATTTTTGTTTTTAATTACAAGCTACAAGAATGAAATAACTCCATTTTTAGTGTACAAGAAATCACTTTAAAATTTAATGTATACTTGGAGTATTTACTCTTGTTGCTATCATTTTAAGTAATTAAATAACACAATAATTATAAGAAGGAGCTTGTAGCTCATTGGTAATACCTTGCACTGCTGAACCAAGCCACCAGAGTTCGAATCCCAAGCCCCACATTATTTTTAGTTTATTTTTCTTTAAAATCCTTGGAAGCCCAAAAGTCCGCAGGCCATAACTCCCAAATATTGAACTGAACTCAAAAATTGAAGTATGCCATAACCTTAGTCAGAAGACCCCACACCCGACGATGGCCGAACCCGGCCGGGATCGGCCAACTCTGCCGGCCGGCCGGCCGAATCGGCAGGCGCCGCCGGCCGGAGTTGGGCCGATGGCCGGGGTCCCAACATAAAAAGTGTGGCTTTTGGTCTTCTGAAACCCCCTGTTAACTCCAATTTATTTGTTCAGTTCCAGAATTCTTAATACATCCTATTTAATACAAAATTTTAATGATTTTCTTTAATTTTTACAATTTTTTTTAAATAAAGAAAATCCTTCACCTACCCTACCCTAGCTACCCTATAAATAGACCCCCTACCCACTACCTTCTCATCCCAAAACCCTAGGTTTACTCTCTCAAAATTTCTACAAGAAAAGTGTGCTTTGAAACCGAGTTCACGGCGAAGCGCTGACGGATTCCGGCGACGTCCTTGGAAGCAACCGGCGAAGAAACCACACTTCGGCCTTCTCCCTAGTTCCTCTTCACTCTTTAGAAGAGTTTGAAACCCGTAAGTCTCAATCTTCTCTCTTTTCTATTTCTAAAAATACGACTTTATGAAACCCGACGGAAATCGGAACAAACCGATTTCCGATTCGGTTTTTCTACAAAATCCCACTTGTCACCTAATCCATAACACCTAAACATATCCATGATGACTATTAATCATATAAAAATCAAATTAGACAAAGTTTCTCACATGAAATGATAACTTTCTTGTAATATCGTATTCTTTTCACAATAATACCATAAAGTTTATTTTTCTACTTCTAATCAATTCCCTCATTCCTAAACATGTTCATCTTGATAAATAAACTTGTAAAAATCAATTTGAATGAGTTTTCACACATGAAATGATAACTTTTACAAATACCGTATTCTTACACTTAAATACCCTCATGTTTCATTTATCATATTTAACCTCTAAATTTCACTAAACCTTAAAATAAGTCACGAGGTAATGACCTACCTCCACACACACACAAATATAACCTTAATTGATATCGTTAAAATTTAGAATACGAAAATACAAGACTTTTCGCTAAAATACCATATTCTTTATAAACCTTTTCTAAAAGTTTTAAGTTGTACACAATTCTAAATAAAATCTTTTAAAATGAAAGTACGATTTGTCATGGATATCGATCGTTTATCTAAACTGACTTTGTGGTGTCTAGGCAAGTGTGTCTAGGCTAGTGGTTTTTAATTAGACCAACTACTGTGGTTCCTTCCCACTTACCTGGCACTTACCTGGCCGCAATTGACGGTGAAGAGGCGATTTGAGGCTTCTAATGACTTATCGTTTAGACCTTAGAAATAGGCTAGTTGGCTTAGGAAACCCTAGAAACTAAAATACGGAAATTACATCCTTTACAAATAAATACCTTATATTTATAAAACCGTTTTTCTAAATGAATAGTATTTATTAAACCTAAGCAAAGCGCCGCTACAACCCACCTTTGGGGAACCCGTTAGGGATAGTACGGTTCATCGTGCACCCGCGGGCTAGTAATACGAGATTCAGACCTCCGCAAGGAGCATTCGGTCTCGAAAGGTTTAAGATACGACATTTAAGAAAAATGAGATTTTGGAAAATAAAATATTTATATAAAATTATTCTTGTATTAATATATATATAATTATCATTTAAACACCTATTTTATCATAAGATAAAGTTTCCACATTTTTCTAAAATTACAAGATTTAAAAGTTACATTAAAATACCATGAATTTCAAATAAATCAATATTATAAATTAATACTTTTATTAGGATATATTCACTAGAATAACACAAATAAAATCCACACTCATTATAACTATAAAGACGAATAATAAATTCTTGAGGTGTATTTTGAAAACTATACAAAAGTACTTTTTACATAAAACCCCTTCAAGTTCTATAAATTACAATAAGGATCCTAACAATTATAGAACTTCAAATTACTTTTCTTTTAGTCGGACTCGGGTTTGAGTCTGACTATTTCTGACTTGAATATGATTCAAGTCAATCTATATTCTTTAATATTCTAACTCAATATGAACACACGAATCCCAGAATCCTGTTAACAATCATTACAACTTGACTGAACCGAACCATGGATATATTCCTTTTACATGTTTCCCAGTATTCCATTTACATGACTCTACGGTTATAACCGTTTCCTGATATCATGGTTTCGGTCAGTCAGTCAATCAATCATGCAATCTATACAATTTTACAATACAACAATACTGTTAAAATACTACGGGGTTTAAGGGGTAGATTGGTACGGAAGGTGTTAAAGGTGGCACGAGGTGGTCAGATTAAGACACCTAACCTATATTCCGTTGCTGTTGTACCGTGGCATAAACGGTTCCTTGAGTTCCTGATACCATAGTCTCCGGGGCAAGTGAGACTCCTCTCGTATACACTGGCATCCTTCTGTACCAAGCTACAAACAATAACGTTAATACAACATTACAACATTACAACAATACAATACAATATTAAAAGCTCTCTCTCTCTCTTACACTTGTCTATTTCTCCCGAATCTTTGGGACTTACCGAGCGACCTGTTCGCTGACGACATTCTATTTCTTTCTTCTTTGAACGTCGTCAGGTGGTCTGGACCCGACAGAGATCGAGCCATCACAAGAAGACTTGGAGCATTTTACTGAAGACCCTACACTGTAGTTTCATTGTACACTTTTCTTTTCAGTACTTTCCATTTCCTGTTATGCCACTGTTTAGGCATCTTTATTTCAGTTATATTTTCTCTTCCATGTATTGTACAAAGAATGTTAATAAATAAAAGTTGCTGTTCTTTTTATACTCTTGTCTCTTGTGTATTTATTTTATATTGCTTAGCTACGCTTAGCGTATGTACTTCTGAGTACATACGTAGCGGACCTCGTCGCGTCCCCTTCACCGTACACTGGGAAGCGGGGCGTGACACACTCGTTCACCAAGTGAGTAGTGGCGCCAAATTTTGAGAGCAAAGATGACGGCTGCCAACTCCAGATCATGCGTCGGATAATTGCGCTCATGAGTCTTCAGTTGTCTTGAAGCATAAGCTACAACCTTACCGTGCTGATGTAGAACACATCCTAATCCCTTACTGGATGCATCGCAATGCACTTCGAATTCTCCAGATTGATCCGGTATTACGAGAATTGGTGCAGATGTCAATCTTGACTTGAGTTCTACGAAAGCTTGCTCGCATGCTTCTGACCACACAAATTCTTCATCTTTTCGTGTGAGCTTGGTCAGGGGTGTTGCTATCTTCGAAAAGCCTTCAATGAACCTTCTGTAATATCCAGCTAAACCCAAGAAACTCCGAATGTCCTTCACTGACTTTGGTGTAGTCCATTCGCTAACTGCCGAAACTTTTGCTGGATCCACAGAAATTCCTTCTCCTGATACGATATGTCCAAGAAAACCAACTTGATTTAGCCAAAACTCGCACTTGCTGTACTTGGCATAAAGCTTATGTTGTCGAAGAGTTTCCAGGACAATTCGTAGATGCTCTGCATGTTCTTTCCGATTCTTAGAATATACCAGGATGTCGTCGATGAAGATGACAACAAACCTGTCTAAATACTCCCGGAAAACTTGGTTCATTAGGTTCATGAATATTTCTGGTGTATTGGTCACTTCAAATGGAATTACTAGAAATTCGTAATGTCCATAGCGAGTTCTGAAAGCTGTTTTGTGAATATTATCTTCCTTGACCTTCACTTGATGATAACCTGAATGAAGATCTAGTTTAGAGAAGACACAAGATCCACTTAGCTGATCGAATAAATCGTCGATGCGAGGGAGTGGATACTTGTTCTTTATAGTGACTTCGTTCAAGGCCCTATAATCGATGTACATTCTATATGAACCTTCCTTCTTCTTCACCAATAGTACAGGTACTCCCCAACTTGAAGTGCTGGGACGAATCCATCCTTTCGCCAGTAATTCGTCCAGTTGTGTTCGGACTTCCTTCAATCCTTCCGGACTTAGTCTATAAGGTGCTTTGATCACCGGTTGTGCTCCTGGTACTAAGTCAATACTGAATTCAAGAGCTCGATCGGGAGGCAAACCTGATATATCGTCAGGAAATACATCATCGAACTCTCGAACTACCTCCGATCTTGATTCTTCCTCTGCTTGAGCTGCCGCAACTACTGCTTCTCTTGGCTTCGCTTTGTAGGTACTTGGCTCCAGGGTACGGTCTCCACTCTTGAAATAGAAAACCGGATGATCTGGAATCTCAAATACTACCCTCCTTTGACGACAGTCAATGGTAGCATAAAAAGTTCCAAGCCAGTCCATTCCTAGAACCACATCGAAGTTTGGTATGTCCAGTACCTTGAAGTCAGCATAAAACTCTCGACTGCAGACGACGATTGGACACATGCTGTATCCCATAGTTGCCTTTAGAACACCATTTCCGGAACTGACGTTCCAGCTGGATACAAGCGGTGAGACTGGAATCGCATGGGTTCGGACAAACCGTTGCGACATAAAGCAGTGGGATGCTCCAGTATCAAACAGTGCAAGTGCAGGTAGTGAAGCTACTAGGATTGTACCTAAGGTATATGGGATAAGTTTTAGGTATAGGGAAAATGTGTAGGTAACCAAGACTAAAAGATAAGTTTGAGAAGGAAGTTTACCAGTAATGACTTGGCCAGTGGCCTCAGCTTCTTCTACAGACATCATGAAAGCCTGGCGCTTTGGCACATTCCTCCTGGCCTGAGGAGCATTCCTCTGAACGTTCCTTTGAGCTTGATGGAACTGTCGAGGAGGTGGTGCAGCTTGTGGTCCCCTGGGTGGTGCAGGCAGTGCAAGTCTGGGAGCAGGTGCCTGAAGAGCTGGTCGCTGCGGATAGGTAATTGCTGGCCTGGGTGCAGCAACTGGGTTCTGTCTTTGAGGACAAGACCCAATATCGTGAGTAGCTGTAACACCCGAGCCCAATACTACTATTTTCTGTCACTGTTTGAGCTTTAGGTAGTACTCATTTCATTTATCTTGCTTGTTTGGGTCTTACTGTAAAATTTTATCTGGCAAAGTCATTTCTGCATATAACAAATTTTAGCACCTAAAATAAAATTAAAAATATCTATCTTGGCCTACTCGACACCCCTAGCCGCGTGGTAGCGTTCGTGCATCGAGTTCTCGTTCTGTTCGATGAAACGAGCGAGTTTGGACGGCTACGCGCGCGTACATGTGTCCGACTTGGGGGTATGCTTTTTAATCATAAAACACCTCATTTTAAAATTTGAAACCCACTTAAAATCCTATTATTTAAATTTCAAATTTTTGGACCCAACCCGGGCGCGATTTAGAAATGTTTCATTTAGCACCAAAATCCCAAATTAATAAAATATTCAAAACCATATAATATTTCGTTTATATATATATTCTTACTGTTTATATAATCTTTTAAATCTTTAAAAAATTCTTTTTTAACCCACGAATCTTTCCCCTGGCCAATCAGGGAAAGTTTAATCCCGTGGGCCCCTTCATTAACTCCTCTCTCTTTCTCTGTCTTTCTCTCTCTCTACCTTTCTCTATCTCTCTCTCTCTCTAACCCTCTCTCTCTCCTATATATAAATAATCTTCCTCTCCTCTCTTTCTTTAACCATGAGCAGAAAACCCCACGCGAGAACCCATCGCGAACCAGAACCCTAGCCGCCTCGTCACCGTCGCCGCCGCAGCCCCGACGCCGGCGTCCACGTCACCGTCGCCCTCGCCTCCACCTCCTCTTCCCAACCCCAACATCTTCTTCCTTCTCCCCTGTGCGCCCTGTGCAGTCGCAACCCCTGCAGTGTTCGTTGCAGCCGCCTGCTCGCCGGCGGCCCTCGTCGTCGCCATTCGCGCCATCACCGGCGCCCTCCTCACCTCCTGCGCACTCCAGCACCCCGACCATCTCCTCTCCCTCTCCGTTTTCCTTTCACCGAACTTCCATACCCGAGCCCTAACCCTCACCGCTGCAACCTCCTCGCCGGCGCCTTACCGCCGTCGATCTCATCGCCGTTACACCCTCTGCAACACCAGTAAGCCTTCTCTCCTCTTCCTCCTTCCATTTCCCTACGGTTTATCCTTTGGCTGTGCACTAACTTTCTGGATTTTTGTTGTCGCTGTTCGCCGGAATCCGGCCGTGCCGGTGACGTATCCCGACGATCCAGCGGAGTGCTCTGACCCGTGAGGTCCCTTGGTTCGTTGTTTGGGTTCAATCCGTGAACCGTGCGTCCGTCGCGTGTTTCCCCGCCGACGTTACGTTCCGTTTCTCCCAGTTCGCGACCCGTCGAGGCAAGTATCACTTGCTACATGCTATACTATATATTTATATATTTTTTGACACATTAAACCTGTAAAACTTAACTTGGTATAGTCGTTTCTCATTTGGTTGCAATATGACATATATCATTTTTACAGTTAACGTAAAATCTACAGTTTGCTAATGTAAACCTAATAACCAAGTTTACTTGTTAATCACGTTTTACTGTTTAATAGATGGTAGCACTTACCCATGTAGTTCTATTACAATCGGACATTCGTATTCAAGGCTTGATATCACTGTATTGCATCAATATCTAAACGATTGCACCGCTAAGGGTGTTCAAACCTGTTAATATAATAAAACGGCTGCACTGAATTACTGCACTCTTGAGATTGAATGAAACATGCTTATTATTTAGTCCATTACTCATTCCATGTTGTTTAATACCCTGTTCGATTATATATCTGTTTGTGAGCACACCCACGATATTGTTACATCTTGACTTAACATTGTCACACATGGTATATATATGTTACACCTAACATGGTACCGTTTACTATTGACTTGACTTGATGTACCATGACCCGACCTGTTACCTGATCTCGTGCCTAATGCCAACAAACCTGACATGTAGTCCTCACGGACCGTTCCTGTTGTCTATCCAGACAAACCTGCTTTTAACTGATCATGTGTTGGCATTAGTTCTTGATTACTGAATACCTGACCTGACATATATAACTTGGGGGTATGGGGAAATCAAAGGTGAAACCTGACCCGTAACTCGACAGTTCACTACCTGTTCTGGGTGTACACATTCTTGTTTTGTGCCTAGCGGCATGTCTCGGTTTCGGCCGAGAATATTGTGGCCGTGGTCCCGGGTATGTACGGGATACTATCGAGTGTACACATTCCTGTTTTGTGCCTAGCGGCATGTCTCGGCTGCAGCCGAGAATATTGTGGCCGTGGTCCCGGGTATGTACGGGATACTATTGAGTTACATCGACGATTCATCAATTGATTTCAAAGACTTTAGACTAGAAAACCTGATAGAACAATTTAGTTACCCACTGCACACTACCCTGCACTGCTTGTTTCATATTTTTTCTTTATTCATGCTTATTTTGCATTGCCTGTTACATTTTCATATTATATTACTGGTTGACATGACGCGCTGACGTCTGGGTTTTGCATGGCCCAGATTCTGTACCACTGTCGCAGTCCGAGCAGGAGTACTTCAGCCAGCAGGCTGAGTTGTGAGTCCAGTAGTGGTTAGTTTTATTTCCTGCATTTATTTCCAAATGTGAGCCCGCATTATGGGACATACTTTTCAGTATTGTATTGGATCATTTGCTTCCGCATTTATTTATTATTGACTCTTGTTATTCTGGATTATGGACATGTTTTTAGATAGTTTTGTCTTGTTCTTGATATCTCTACAGCCGTAATGTGACTGTGGACGGATACTTCCTACCCATAGGTAGCATGGTTGGCTATGTCACATGCCCAATCTAGCGTACTCTGGGAAGCGGGGCGTGACAGTAGCTGAGCCGCAGACTAAGCAAAGGCGGTTGGCTCGACGGCAGTCCTTCATCATGTGTTCAGGTCTCTTGCAGTAGGTGCAAAAGGCTAGACTAGGACGATGGGTTGGTACTCCGGGTCGCCTTGGCATGAAAGGTGGTCTGGACGAGGCTCCACCTGCCATCGGTTGGCAGGGCATTCGACTCCTGCAGACTGGGGTCTGCCCATCTCTTTTATCACTGCCTCATAACTGCGGGTAGCTTCTAGAGCATCCTCATGAGTCAAAAACTTTTCTGTGGCTAGAGCAGCCTTAATCTCTGTGTCCAAACCTTGTTGAAAGCGACGGGCTCTGATATCGTCCGTCGGTATCAAGTATGCCGCGAATCTGTTTAAAGTTTGTGTTAGCTGTGTAGTATGTGATAATTAAAAATTAAACTATTACGACATATCTTACCGGCTCAACATGGTGAATTCAGCGTCGTATTCATCTACCGATTTGTCCCACATTGATCCTTGCTGTAGATGAATAAACTGCTGCTCCATTGCAAACCCGACAGTCACAGGGAAATATTTCGCGTCGAACTTCTCGCGAAATGTCTTCCATTCAATCGGCTGTACCAGACGGTTTTCTTCCGCCTTCCACCAATTGCGAGCATTATCCGTGAGCTGTAGTTTTGCTACACGGACCCAAGCGTTGTCTGGCACTTGAGCTGCTGCCAGATCGTCTTCGATGCTTTGTGCCCACTCTTCCGCTTCAAGAGGGCTTCCTTTACCAGAGAACTGCTTTGGATGTAAAGCCCTGAATTGCTTTACTCCCGGTGCATCGGTCTCAGGACGGTTCAGAAGTTGTTGCTGTTCCTCGAGAAGACTGCGGATCGCCTCAAATAACATTGTTTGCTCAGTGGGTGGTGCAGGAACAGCTGGTGTAAGAGATAGTGCTGAAGGGGTGTTGTTGACGTTGGTGCTGGGGTTGTTCGGGGAATCCATAACCCTGAAGAAAAATTTGGGTTAGGACAGATTCAAATACATGAAATGATAAGATTCAAGGAATAGAAATTTGCAAGACTCAAGGAATATGAATTGTAAAGAATGTTTTAGTTGCTGGTTCTTGTATTTATATTGCTTAGGTTGTTCACGCAGACCAGAACTGCATGATAGGGATTCATACAGCTCTGAACTGTATGGGCCACCAACAAAACCTGTCACGCCCCGCTTCCCAGTGTACGGCGAAGGGGACGCGGCGAGGTCCGCTACGTATGTACTCAGAAGTACATACGCTAAGCGTAGCTAAGCAATATAAAAATAAATACACAAGAGACAAGAGTATAAAAAGAACAGCAACTTTTATTTATTAACATTCTTTGTACAATACATGAAAAGGAAATACAACTGAAATGAAAATACCTAAACAGTGGCATAACAGGAAATGGAAAGTACTGAAAAGAAAAGTGTACAATGAAATTATACTGCAGGGTCTTCGGCAAATTGCTCCAAGTCTTCTTGTGTTGGCTCAACTTCTGCCGGGTCCAGATCACCTGACGACATTCAAAGAAGAGAGAAACAGAATGTCGTCAGCGAACAGGTCGCTCGGTAAGTCCCAAAGGTAAGAGGGAAATAGAGAAGACAGAATAAGAAGATACATTTTAAAATGTAAACTATTGTTGTAATGTTATGTTATCGCTGTTGTTTGTAGCTTGGTACAGAAGGATGCCAGTGTATACGAGGAGGGTCTCTATATGCTAGAGACCAGGGCAAACGGAAAGTACAAGGAACCGTTAAGCCACGGTACAACAGCAACGGAATATAGGTTAGGTGTCTTAATCTGACCACCTCGTGCCACCTTTAACACCTTCCGTACCAATCTACCCCTTAAACCCCGTAGTGTTTTAACAGTATTGTTGTATTGTTTTATGTAAGTTGGGTGACTGACCAAAACCATGATATCAGTAAACATATTGTAACTGCATAATCAGGTAAATGGAATAACAGGATAATGGTTGTATATCTATGGTTTGATTCAGTCAAATTGAATAGGTTGTTAACTGGATTCAGGGATTCATGTATTCATATTGAGTTGGAATATTAAGGAATATAGATTGACTTGAATCATATTCAAATCAGAAATAGTCAGACTCAAATCCGAGTCAGACTAAAAGAAAGATAATTTGAAGTTCTGTACTTGTTAGGGGCCTTATTGTAATTTATAAAACTTGAGGGGGTTTTATGTAAAAAGTACTTTTGTATAGTTTTCAAGATACACCTCAAGTATTTATTATTCGTCTTTATAGTTATAATGAGTGTAAATTTTATTTGTGTTATTCTAGTGAATATATCCTAATAATAGTATTAATTTTTAATATTGATTTATTTGAAATTCATGGTATTTTAATGTAACTCTTAATCTTGTATTTTTTTTATAGAAAAAGTGGAAACTTTATCTTATAATAAAATAGGTGTTTAAATGATAATTATATATATTAATACAAGAATAATTTTAAATAAATATTTTATTTTCCAAAATCTCATTTTTCTTAAATGTCGTATTTTAAACCTTTCGAGACCGAATGCTCCTTGCGGAGGTCTGAATCTCGCACTACTAGCCCGCGGGTGCACGATGAACCGTACTATCCCTAACGGGTTCTCCAAAAGTGGGTTGTAGTGGCGCTTTGCTTAGGTTTAATAAATACTATTCATTTAGAAAAACGGTTTTATAAATATAAGGTATTTATTCGTAAAAGGGTATAGATTTCCGTATTTTAGTTTCTAGGGTTTGCTAAGCCAACTAGCCTATTTCTAAGGTCTAAACGATAAGTCATTAGAAGTCTCAAATCGCCTCTTCACCACCAATTGCGGCCAGGTAAGTGCCAGGTAAGTGGGAAGGTACCACAATAGTGGGCCTAATTAAAAACCACTAGCCTTGACACACTTGCCTAGACACCACAAATTCAGTTTAGATAAACGATCGATGTCCACAACTTATTGTATTTTCCTAGTAAGAAATATTTACTAAAAAGTGTAACAAATCTAAAATCTTTAAGAATGGTTTTATGAAGATTATGGTATTTTAATGTAAATTAAGTCTTGTATTTTCGTATTCTAAATTGTGATGATATCAATTAAGGTTGTATTTGCGTGTGTGTGGAGGTAGGTCATTATCTTGTGACTTATTTTAAGGTATTGTGATGTTTAGGGGTTAAACATGATAAATTAAACATGAGGGTATTTAAGTGAAGGAATACGGTATTTGCAAAAGTTATCATTTCATGTGTGAAAACTCATTCAAATTAATTTTTACAAGTTTAGTGATCAAGATGAACATGTTTAGGAATGAGGGAATTGATTAGAAGAAGAAAAATAAACTTTATGGTATTATTGTGAAAAGAATACGATATTACAAGAAAGTTATCATTTCATGTGAGAAACTTTGTCTAATTTGATTTTTATGTGGTTAATAGTCATCATGGATATGTTTAGGTGTTATGGATTAGGTGACAAGTGGGATTTTGTAGAAAAAACCGAATCGGAAATCGGTTTGTTCCGATTTCCGTCGGGTTTCATAATTCCGTATTTTAAGAAATAGAAAAGAGAGAAGAATGGGACTTACGGTTTTCAAACTCTTCTAAAGAGTAAAGAGGAACTAGGGAGAAGGCCGAAGTGTGGTTTCGTCGCCGGTTGCTTCAAAGAACGTCGCCGGAATCCGTCAGCGCTTCGCCGTGAACTCGGTTTCAAAGCACACTTTCTTGTGGAAATTTCAAGAGAGTAAATCTAAGGTTTTGGAATGAGAAGGTAGGGGGTAGGGGTCTATTTATAGGGTAGCTAGGGTAGGGTAGGTGAAGGGTTTTATTTATTTAAAAGATTATAAAAATTTAAATAAAAAAGCATTAAAATTTGTAATAAATTGGTTGTATTTAACAATTGAGAACCGACCTAATAAATTGGAGTTAACATGGGGTTTCAGAATACCAAAAGCCACAACTTTGCTGTTGGGACCCCGGCCATCGGCCCAACTCCGGCCGGCGGCGCCAGCCGATTCGGCCGGCCGGCCGGCCAAGTTGGCCGATCCCGGCCGGGTTCGGCCATGGTCGGGTGCGGGGTTCTTCGACGTAGACTTTGGCATACTCCGTTTTTGGGGTTCAGTTTAATATTTGGTAGTTATGGTCTGTGGACTGTTGGGCTTCCAAGAATTTTTAAAGAAAAATAAACTAAAGATAATGTGGGGTATGGGATTCGAACTCTAGTGGCTTGGTTCAGCAGTGTAAGGTATTACCAATGAGCTACAAGCTCCTTCTTGTAATTATTGTAGGGAAATAGATACTTAAAGTGTTATCAGCAACATTAAATACTCCATGTATACTTCAAATTTAAATCAAATTTAGGTATATAAAAATTGGAGTTGTTACACAAAACAACATTCATGATGCCCGCACCATTCTCCAGAAGATAATAGGGTTTAAGACTGAAGGTATTATACAGGAAGAACTGGAGAAGAATAGTGATGAAGCTATTATACAGGAAGAACTGGAGAAGAATAGCGATCTTTTTTATTATAAAAAAAAACCAGAATTTGAATGGTGAATTTCATCAAGAATCTTCCTGAATAATTGTGATGATACTCGTAAGTAGGAATTCTCCAGATCACGACACGTGATAGATGACGTGCCATCCGCGCAACCCACTATATTTCTTAGGGCTACAGAGCTGGAATAAATATGACGCATTAGGGACGTTTCTCGGCGTCGTGCCTCCGAGGCTGCACCATACCTTCTAAGAAGACCTCCCCGGAGTACCTTCTCCCTTTGGGTGACCGTCAGCCAATGGTTTATCTCCGAGCTATCCTATAGCTGAGACTTCACAGCTCACTTACTCGTCTCCGAGCTATCCTACAGCTGAAACTCCTCAGCGCCCCCGTTTGGCCGGAAGCACGGAGCCCGAGCGTCCCCATAACGGCTCCGTGTATCTCTCCATAGCGAGATCTCCACCCCTCTACGTCTCGCATCCTACGCTAGCGTATCTCGCCATTAATGGACGTATCCCGCCATCAACGCGAACGTGACGCAGGGACATAACGGATGGAGAGAATCCCGCATCGGCTCGCTCCATGCGACCGCTATATAAACCCTTCTTCCAGACGACTCAGGTACGTTGAAATCATCTCCAATACACCGCTACCATGCCATTATTATTCCTCGGTATTTATTTGATCGTCGGAGAGTCCTACGGTGGTTTCTCATCCCGGGACTTCCCTTGCAGATAGCTCAGCGTCAACGACAACCAACAAACCATTGAGATCCACACGTGCAACGCTCATCTCAAATCTCAATCGTTCTGCCCGCTGGCAGCAAAATCAACGGAGGAAAATATCTAAGGAAGATTCCGACCTCCATCAGTTGACACCGTCTGTGGGAAGCTCCTTCTTTTTCCACACAAGAAATTTGATCTTCCGCCCTCGATATAATGGCCAGCGATCCTCATTATGGAGATCCTAGCACGAGCCACCCTGCTCTACCTCCCATAACGAAGGCGGGGTCGGTCCTACTCTACCTCCCAATGTCATCGACGTCTTATCTGTGCGGATTGACAGGCTCACGGCGATAGTGGACGCACTCGCTCATGTTCAAATGGCGGGCATGAGCTTCCAAGACAACTCAGATGCAGCTTAGCGATGAGCCTTCCCCACCACTCTCATCCGGACCGGCTGGGATTGGTTCCGTAAACTTGCGCCATGCTCGATCTCGACCTTTGACGAGATGACGATTCAATTCCTCGGTCATTTCGTCGGTAACCGACAACAAAAAAGGAAGATCGGCTACTTGTTTACCATTAAGAGTGAAGACAGGGAATTCTTCAAGGGTTACGTCACCCGCTTCTATAATGCCCTTCTGAAAGTCCCCGAGCACCGCGACGAAACGGTTATCACCATCTTGAGGTCAGGTCTTAGGAACAAAAAGTGGCTCCGCTCTTTTGCATTGGTGCAAGCTAAGACCATGGCCGAAGTATAGGCCTGGACCGAGCGAGAAATCAAACTCGAGTCGGAGGTAAATGCCAACTTACCCCGCGGCGACCGAACGGACCAAAAGAACGTGACAGAGTAGAGAAAAAGAAGGCCGACCGTCCAAAACCTTATTCTCCGAGATTTCATGAGTACATCCCCTGAACGTCTCCCAGACGGAGATACTAGAGAAGGCTAAGGGTGAGAGGTTTTTCAAACTCCCGCCAGCTACTTAAAGACTGGGCAAGCATCTCCGCGGCCCGTATTGCACCTACCATCGGTTGTAGGGGTACCCGACCGAGAGCTGCAAATAACTCCGTGACTATATTGAGAAGCTAATTTGCTTCGGTCACCTGGCAAAGTACTTACGAGACAAACGACAGGCAGATCGGGAGCAAATGAACCAACCCCTTCCCGGAGAATCGACGGTCAGGCATATCATGGTCGTCTCTATATGTTCAACTCCGAGCAACGAGGACACCCGCCACTTCCGGCCGGTCATGATTTTAAGTGATCCGCCCCATAAGAAGTGCAAGAAGGACGATCCAATCATCTTCACCGACGAAGATCTTCACGGCATATCACTCTCGCACAATGTCCCCCTGGTGATAACAGCCCGGGTAAACTGATACGAGGTCCGGAGAATATTGGTCGATTTGGGTAGCTCGGCGGATATCCGGTTTTACAAATGTTTCCAGCGTATTAGATTCAATCCGTCCGACCTCCAACCGACCTCCCACGTCCTTTCCGGGTTTACAAACAATTCCGTCTAAGCCGAGGGATCAATCACCCTCCCTCTCAACATTGGGGAAGTAGGCAGAACGCAAACCATACCGGTGAATTTCCTCGTTGCCAAGATCCCGTCGTCCTATAACATCCTCTTGGGATGTCCTACCCTAAACGCCCTTCAGACTCAAATCTCGACCTATCACCTAGCGCTCAAGTTCCCTATGGACAATGGGGGATAGGTCGGGCCTACGGAGACCAGCAATCCGCCAGGGTCTGTCTCGCTTCAAAGTCTCCCGGGGAGAAAGAGGTTGGCAATTTCGAAGACGTGTATAATCGTCGGGAGTCTCTGGATACGCACGATGACCAAAAAGAGATTCGAGATGCCCCAATGGAAGCTTTGGTAGAAATTCCTCTCAGTGGGGGAGACTACGGCCGAACTGTCCAGATCGGCTCACTCTTAACAGGGGGTGCTCGGGACGACTTGATCCAGTTCCTCTGGAACAACTCCGATGTGTTCCCTTGGACCCCAGCAGAAATGCCTAGGATCGACCCCAAGGTGATCTCCCACAAGCTCGGGGTCAACTCGAAAGCCCGACCAATCCGATAAAAGAAAAGAATTTTCGCGCCAATGAAGTAGAAAGCAATAGAGGGGGAAATGGACCGACTGCTCGCGGCCAGCTTCATTAGGAAGCTGGACTACTCGGATTAGCTAGCAAACGTAGTCATGGTCAAGAAGGCAAATGGGAAATGGCGCATGTGCGTCGATTTCACCGATCTAAATAAGGCATGCCCCAAAGACAACTACCCACTCCATCGAATAGATCAGTTGCTAGACAGCTCGGCCGGTCATGATCTACTAAGCTTCTTGGATTCCTTCTCCGGTTATAATTAAATCCGGATGAATCCGGCCGACGAAGAGCTAACTGCTTTCACCACCGATTGATGAGTTTACTGCTACAGTGTAATACCCTTAGGCCTCAAAAATGCCGGGGTAACATACCAGCGGCTGTTCAATAAGCTGTTCAAAACACAAATTGGGAGAAATATGGAAGTCTACGTCGACGACATGCTCGTGAAGTCCACTCGATCAGCCGAGCACACCACAGACCTCGGTGAGACATTCGACGTCCTGTGAAAGTACAAGATGAAGCTGAATCTAGCCAAATGTGCGTTCGGCATCACAAGCGGGAAATTCCTTGGATTCATGGTCACTCACTGAGGAATCGAAGAAAACCCGGAGAAAATCAGGGCCATCATCGACATGGCGACACCTAGGAGCAATGTTGATATTATGCGAGTGGTTGCTTTGAGTCGCTTTATATCCAGATCCGGAGAAAAGTGTCTGCTTTTCTTCAAAGCCTTAAGTAAGATCCCCAAATTCGAATGGTCCAAGGAGTGCCAAATTGCTTTTGAGCAGCTCAAGGTACACCTGGCGACCCCCCCTGCTTCTCACCCGGCCAGTTAAGAGGGATGAGCTGTTACTATATCTAGCCGTCTCCGAACAGGCTACCGGCTCCGTACTCATCAGAGAATTTAAAGGAATACAAAGACCGATCTACTACGCCAGCCACATTTTTCAAGGACGCAGAGACCAGATACCCGACCATAGAAAAAATAGTTCCTGCGCCCGTCGTCATCTCCAGGAAGCTACGACACTATTTCTAAGTTCACACGATCATCGTTCTCACAGAACGACCCTTAGGGAATATCCTCAGTTCCCCCTAATCGTCGGGCCGCTTAGAGAAATGGAGATGGGAATTATCCCAATTTGACATCAAGTACCGACCAAGACAAGCTATCAAAGCACAGGCCCTAACCGATTTCGTGGACGAATGCACCATTCCCAATAAGAAAGGAGCGTCAGCACGAGGTCCTAACCCACGACCCTCAATCGAGGAGACGCTCGGCCTGATTCCGGACCGGATACTCTATGTGGACGGCTCTTCTACAGAGGAAGGGAGTGGGGCCGAGTTAATCATCCGTGGTCCGAATGAAGCAGAGATGGAGTATTCTCTAAGACTTGGATCTAAGGCGTCGAACAATGCAGCAGAATACGAAGCCTTATTAACCGGGTTATGAATTGCCTCCGGGGTAGGGTTAAAGACGATCAGAATCCGCAGCGACTCCGCGCTAGTCATCGGCCAGGTGACCAGACGTTTCGAAGCCCGAGAACCCCTAATGATGAAATACTTGGCGGAGGTAAAAATACTTTGGAGAAATTTCGACGAGATCCAAGTAGAATAGATTCCTAGAAGCATGAACGATGAGGACGACGCGCTAAGCAAACTCGCCTCTTCTTATTCGGCCAATCACAAAAGAAACATATTCTTCAAAGTCTTGCCATGACCCAGCGTAGAAGATGGAGAAGTAATACAACGGATCTACACTACTCATGGGGATATCCCGGATTGGAGAAAACCTATTGTAGAATTCCTTAAGGACAAAGTACTCCATGAGGACCGGGTCGAGGCATGCCGGCTCCGTATGAAAGCTCACCACTGTGGAGCAAAGGAAACCTGTACAAAAAGTCATACACCTAACCTCTACTTCGATGCGTCAATCCCAACGAAGCGGATTAGGTCCTCCGAGAGATACATGAAGGAGTCGGAAGGGCACACCAAGGGGCCCGCAGTCTAGTTCAAAAGACACTGTTGCAGGGGTATTACTGGCCAACAATACACCAAGACGCAGAAAATCTGGTCATAAGGTGCAAGAATTGCCAACTCTTTGGCAGCATCCCTCGGCTACCCGCTACCGAATTAACACCACTAAGTTCCTCTTGGCCATTTGCACAGTGGGGGATGGATATGGTTGGGTAACTCTCCACCGGCACGGGTGGACACAAATACATTCTTGTCGCCGTGGACTACTTTACAAAGTGGATAGAAGCCATGCCGATCAGGAAACCGGATGCCGTCTCTACGGTAAAATTCCTGCAAAATAATATAATCTCCCGATTTGGAATTCCGAGGTGCATCATCACCGACCACGGAACCAACTTTGAAAATGACAAAGACGGAGAATTTTGCAACGGCTATCACATATTGATGAAGTTTTCCGCGGTCACGCGTCCCCGGTGTAATGGGCAAGACGAAATAGCAAACCGAGGCGTCGAGAAAATACCTACGGGGGAAACACCTACTGAAGGGAAGACAGGGCAGCTGGGTCGAGGAACTGTCTTGGGTAATGTGGGCATTGCGAACGTCGAGAAAAACACCTACGGGGGAAACCTCGTTTAGCCTCTGTTACGGCACTGAGGCGATGGTTCCCGCGGAAATCGTCCTGTCCAGTTATCGAGTCAAGCACTTCGACGATGAGGCTAACATCTTAGCTCTTCAAAGCAACATAGACATCTTATTGGAGAAAAGAGATCGGGCGCAAATTAGGATGGCCGCATATTAGCAGCAGACCGCCCGATACTACAACACCCGGGTTAAACATCGAGCTTTCAAGGCAGGAGACTTGGTCCTACGTTGAAACGAATTCGAAGACCAAGGGAAGCTACACAAGTTCTCCCTGAAGTGGGACAGGACATTTCTCGTGACAGAGACATTGCCCGGTGGAGCCTACTGTCTCCAGGATTCCTGGGGACGTGATTTTCATCGGCTATATAACGCTGAAAAGCTTAAATTGTACAGATAAACTTGTATCCTTTCGAGTAATAAAATTCTTTTTTGTGTCGACTGAAGTTTCTAAGCTAATCTCTCACGCGAGTAGATTCCTGCTCCGCTTTAAGGCTAGCAGATAGTCTCCTATCCGTCGCACTCACTCAAAACAGGCACTCTTCTGCCTGACAAAATACAGACCCTATAGCATCCGGCCATGGGCTTTCTCCAGCCCGGCTCAGAAGAAATGAAGGTGTCCCAGAACAAGTGCCCAGGCGTGCTCAAAAAGCAGCCAACCTAAGTCTAGCTCTGCCCTCCCTACCTCGGCTCCGAGGTAAGGGGTAGAGGAAAAGCGTTGGCCCACCTACGATTCAAAAAACAAACAAGGAGGATCGATGTTCTGTAATCACGAGCAAAGAAAGGTCTTTAAGCCAAAGAAAATTTATTAAGAATTTATTAAAAGGTATTCTCGGCTCCTCAGCCTTACAGAGCAAAAGAAAAAGCGTATACTCCCTAACTTTTATAGCAAAGGGGGAAGTGGATTAAGAAAGCATTGACGATGATACCCGGAGGAGAGTTCCTCCAGCCGAGCCCTCATAGCCTCCGCCCTTTCCCTCTGTTGGTTTCCATGGACCCAAGAATCTACGGATTCGTCGGGGGCTCCCGCCACCGAACACGACTCCATAATCAACCTATGCTGGAAACATTCAAGAAGAATATCTGTTGAGTGATCCTGCCTGCTCTTCAAGATTAGACCCGGCTCGTAGGCTGTGTGCATCTTGTCGAATGCCTCATCCATTGCCTGCGGGGACAGGGTCTTGTAAAGACCCGGGGAAGACCTCCATATCGTGTAGATAAGCACCTGCAGGAGAGGGGATTGACGAGGTAGTAGACGCCCACAGTGGCCCTCTAGACGACCTATCACGGTCTCATACGTCAACTCAGAATGATCAAGTCTATAGAAATACACGTAGTCTCGAGATACGATGTCTCGGATGGTGTATGCATGGCCTGTCATTAGGAAGAGACGAAACATCTAAGATGGAAATCAACTTAGGTGCCTGAGGGGGGCCATGCCTTCGCTATTTATAACCTCAACAAAAGTCTTCCCAATAAAGTGCGGCCCTGTGGCGTCCAGTTACTGGCTCGATCCCTCCCATGCGGGTCAAAGAAGGTTGAACAACATCTCCAAGAAATCCTAAGAATCAAGGAGGCCAAGATATGGAAACACTCGCCGGCCAAGTAGTTTCCATCTCGGCTCATCCGTGGAGGGTAGCTTCCTGCTCGGCTACGCTGCAGATCTAAAGCCCTCGACACGAGACAACCGAGTATTTTCCTGCTCGGCTCATCTGCGGAGGGCAGCTTCCTGCTCGGCTACGCTACGGATCCAAAGCCCTCGTTGCGAAACGGTTAAGTAGTTTCCTGCTCGGCTCATCCACGGGGGGCAGCTTCCTGCCCGGCTATGCTGTGGATCCAAATCCCTCATCATGAGACGGCCGAGTAGTTTCCTACTCGGCTCATCCGAGGGGGCAGCTTCCTGCCCAGCTAGGCTGCGGATCCAAAGTCTTCGTCGCGTGGCAGCCGAGTAGTTTCCTGCTCGGCTCATCCGCGGGGGAAGCTTCCTTCCCGGCTACACCGCGGATCCAAAGCCCTCGTCGCGAGGCGGCTGAGTAGTTTCCTGCTCGGCTCATTCGCGGGGGCCAACTTCCTGCCCGGCTACGCTGCGGATCTAAAGCCCTCGTCGCGAGGCGGCCGAGTAGTTTCCTGCTCGGCTCATTCATGGGGGGCAGCTTCCTGCCTGGCTACGGTGCAGACCCAAAGCCCTTATCGCGAGGCAGCTGAGTAGTTTTCTGCCAGGAGACGCCGATCTACTTATACTTAGCGTTCGTTCATTCGTTCGTATGTCGCGCTCACTCATCACCCCGACTCCAGGGTGAGGAGGGACGCTAATCTACTTATACTTTGCATTCATTCGTTTATATATCACGCTCGCTCATCACTTCGACTCAGGGATGAGGAGAGACGCCGATCTACTTATACTTGGCGTTCGTTCGTTCGTATGTCACGCTCACTAGTCACCTCGACTCCGGGATGAGGAAAGACACCGATTTACTTATACTTAGCGTTCATTCGTTTGTATGTCGCGCTTGCTCGTCACCTCGACTCTGGGATGAGGAGGGACGCTGATCTACTTATACTTGGCGTTCGTTCGTATGTCGCGCTCGCTTGTCACCTCTACTTCAGGGTGAAGAGGGACTCCGATCTACTTATACTTAGCATTCATTCATTCGTATGTCGCGCTCGCTCGTCACCTCGACTTCGGGGTGAGGAGGGACTCCGATCTACTTATACTTAGCATTCATTCATTCGTATGTCGCGCTCGCTCGTCACCTCGACTCTGGGGTGAGGAGGGATGTTGGTCTACCTGTACTTGGCGATCGTTTGTTCGTATGTCGCGCTCGCTCATCACCCCGACTCTATATATACTTCGCGTTCGTGAGATACTAGCTTATCTACACTTGCAAGAGTAAAAACATTGCATAAGCAAGCTAAAAATACTTTATTGATATTCCGAGTTATGAATAAGGTATTATGGGTTTCCCAACCTTACAAGATGCTCGGAGGATTACAAAAATATAATAACAAAGGGGGGCTCAAGCTGCCTTCTCAGCCGCCACTTCTCCCTGTTCGGCGCTTCCGCCATATGCTTCGGTTGCGGCCTCCGTCACGGCGCTTCCGCCCGCCGCCTCGCCTCCTCCTGCCGGCTCGGTGCTGCCTCTGTTCTCTACCGAAAACAGAGACGAACCAGGATAGATCGTCTTGCCTGAATTTGAGGGCAGATGCTATTTGGAATTCTCCATCCACCTTTCCGAAGATACCAAGTTGATTTATGGCACCATATATTAGAGGTTTGGATTGATGCGACCGTTGTAGCAGACTTCATCAGATCCCCCCTCATTTATGAGGGGGTTTTGATTGTGGGGACGCTCTTCCCTGAAGGTGCAATCCCCTGCAGTTAATTACGTGATCGCGTTGCAATAACCAATTTCTCCTGTTCCAGTAGTTCGCTTTGTGTCGTGTGTATTTTTGTTTGTTTTGGTTGCCTGTGAATTGTATATGGAGATTAGTTTATGTTATCGCTCGTAGGGCGAGGATCAGTCCAAATCCATATATTTTAGATTTAGGTTTGTTTTATTTAAGGACCGTTAATCTAGTTTGAGATTAAGATCAACTTAAATATATGAGCATTTGGGTTCAATTTATTTTAACTAAGGATCGTTAGTCTTATTTGAGACTAAGATCAACTTAGAAAAATTTTAAGGATCATTTTTATTAAAGATCCAACAACAGAGCATTTGGGCTTGGCTGTAAGAAACTTTTCAGAGAGACTTGGCCAATTTGAGCTTAATCTGCTCAGTCCTTTTTTGTTCAAAAGTGCTAAGCACTTATTTGGGCTTTGATTATTCAGCCCCTTTGTTTTTATGCAAAAGTGCTAAGCACTTGTTTGAAGCTCTGGCGCTCACATGGGTATCATGTGAAGCATCATGGGCGCTGCCCAATCAGTGCTAAGCACTCAGTCATTTTGACTATATATAATGCTAATCACTTTTTTTATATGGCGTCCACGTGAGGAGCATGTGAGGTGCTGTGCGCTGCCCAATCAGTGCTGAGCACTCAGCCGTTTTGGCTATATATGAAGTGCTAAGCACTTTTGTATGGCGTCCATGTGAGGAGCATGTGAGGCGCTGGGCGCTGCCCAATTAGTGCTAAGCACTCAGCCATTTTGGTTGTATATGAAGTGCTAAGCACTTTACTCAGCGCTCACATGTATTTCACGTGAGGCGCTGGCATTCTGTTTTGGGTGCCCAAGTGTTTTTCACGTGAGGCGCTAGGCGCTGCCCGATCAGTGCTAAGCACTCAGCCGTTTTGGTTGCGAATGAAGTGCTAAGAACTTTTCTCAGCGCTCATGTGTATTTTACGTGAACCGTCCCTTCACATCCTATAAATAGGGCCTTTGGCCCTTGAGATGACTTCCATCTCTTTATCTTCTTTCTTGAGTCTTCCTTTCTTTGGAGAATTTAATTCTCGTTTCCCAGAGCTTAGACCTCATGGCTGGTCGTCTGTATCATCTTAAAGAGATTATCACTTATGAGGAGATTCGCATCCAAGGCCGTTGTCAAAGCTAAGATTTTACTGACGCCCAATGCGTTGAGGTGATGCGTCGCTTCGACGATTACAACGGTCGATTGCCCCCTGCTGTTCTGCCCTTTTGAAGATCGTCGTGGGGTCGATCTGAGAAGCTATACCTGGGTGTCTTGAGTTTATGCCACTTCAAGCATTCGATGATGCTGAAGACAAGGTGCATTCTGTGTATATGATGGGGTTGATCTAGAAGAAACGGAGAGATAATCTCGTCGCCATCTTGAACCGTGTCTTTCAATATAAAGCAATAGTATCGGTATATCAGAGGGTGGAGGACATCAGTGATGACCCTGACACTTGCATCCAAGAGAAGATGCACAAAAAGATGGTTAATGAGGTTGAACGTGCATTGCTCAAACTTGCTTTTGAGTTTGAGAATCCATGTCCAGAGTTCAGTGTCTTTCCATTGTAGACATTTTGATGATTTTTTTTTTGCTTCATCATC
The DNA here is from genome assembly GCA_030015575.1 of Agapanthus africanus. Taxonomy (NCBI): domain Eukaryota; kingdom Viridiplantae; phylum Streptophyta; class Magnoliopsida; order Asparagales; family Amaryllidaceae; genus Agapanthus; species Agapanthus africanus. The sequence continues at coordinate 583,037,266 of JASDDO010000016.1, read as the reverse complement.
CTCATTACTGATGTATAAATTTCTTTTGAAGTATGAATGACAAAGTCCCCCTCCCCTTTTTTTACGCCAACGCTCACATGTGTTTCACATGAGGTGTTTTTATATAAAACAACTAGCGCCAGCGCTCACGTGTTATACACATGAGGCGCTGCTATAGGACTTAACCCTAAAAAACTAGCGCCGGCACTCACGTGTTATACACATGAGGCGTTGCTATAGGGCTTAACCCTAAAATAAAACTAGCGCCGGCGCTCACGTGACATGCACGTGAGGCGCTGCTACGGGATACAAAGGAATCGTTTTTCCTTTTTGCTCCGCTTTTCATGAATCAACTCTTTCTTTTCCTATCCCTTTTTTTCAAGACTTGGAAATAGTTTCACCATGCACAATATTTTCTGTGCATAGACTTAAATGCTTCTCTTTATAATCTGAAGCAATGTTTTCCTTCTTCCTCATAAGGAGAGAACCATTTTTAACAAACCAAGAGTCGTGGCTTGCAATTATCCACATGCTCGTCGGCAACCATAGGAGGTGCCTATCGAGGGGATCGTTCCTCGTTTTGCTGCACGCTTGGTGAATCCCGTTCTTACAGATGACCAATGCGACACGGTGATGTACGAGCTCCGGACTCGTAGAGGGTCTCATCTTCCCATCAGCTTCATCTGGGTCCGGATGATCTTCCTGTCTGTGCTTGCTGACATTCCCCCTCATCCAGCGGAGATGACTCCGGCGATGCTCGACGCAGCGGAGGACAGGATCGAGTGCTTTCATGAAGCATATTTGATTACCTAGCTTATGAGGGATCGCTCTGTTCAGTTGCTAAGCCAGATACGGGCTCAGCGGGCCATCATGTCTTCCTTTACTGACGGGCACGGCACTGACCGATGGGGAGCGACTCCTCGCGAAGATCGCCGCTTTGACATGGTGGAAAAATCCGATAGGGCTTTAGAAAACTTTGTTCATAGTTTTGTAAACCCTTGTACTTTTGATCCCGTGCTTGGTGATCTTTTTCCTGTGGAATAAAATGTTTATTTAAATATGTTTCTTTATCATTGACCGCTGAATGTTTCACCCCCAGCACATATCCATGTAGGCATTTTGCCTCTGCACATATACTTTGCACTTTACCCTTAGGAGTTTCGATGCGTACGAATGCCAATGATGTGCGCATATGTGGCGCGCACACACGCACACATAAATATGCATTTAGATACAGGTGAACACTGGACTGATGTGAACAAATGCTTCCCCCTATTACCTTGCTCATGGAGGTATACCCATGAGTGAAGTAGGGTAGAGTAATGCATAACATATAGCTGTTTTCGGGTTAGCGTATCGTATGTAACTTTTAAAATTTCCACCCTTCTGTTTCTTGATGTTTTGATCTGGCGCGAAGTAGTTTATGCATTCATTTCGTAGTTTGTAGTTTATTCACTAGTTTCGGAGTCTCTAGTTTATTTACTCGTTTCGGAGTTTGTAGTTTATTCAATCATTTCGAAATCTCTAGTTTATATACTCATTTCGGAGTTTGTAGTTTATTCACTCGTTTCGGAGTCTCTAGTTTATTTACTCGTTTCGGAGTTTAAAGTTTATTCAATCATTTCGGAGTCTCTAGTTTATGTACTCATTTCGTAGTTTGTAGTTTATTCACTCATTTCGGATTCTCTAGTTTATGTACTCCTTTCAGAGTATTTTTAGTTTACCTCCCTTGGGTTTACAAGCAAACTTGTCCAAACGTTGTATATAGATAACCCCAATTCTTTACTACAGGGGTCTGTTAGGTTTATGGTACTAGGGTTTTAATCTATGGTATCGTCGCGTTGGCTGATATATTCCTCGATATGCAGTTTTTAAGCCGTTGTTCGCATAGCCCTGCGACTGTCGTGTCTCTGATCTCTTCGGGGGCTGGAGTAATCTGCTTAGGTCATATTACCGTCGGAAGAGAAAGCATCAGGAATTTGCCATGACGCTTGTTACTTGAGATTAGGCTCAATTTGGAGCCCCGATGAGTCATAACCGCACCCTTCTGGAGTGGAATGATCTACAATGGTCTTTTAGGCTTTATATGAGTTGCCGTCAAGACCCGAAGCTAGAAATATGCCGTCACTTCGTTTTTCTTTTGTTTTGACGATGTCGCGCCGATTCTTTGCTGAAGTCGGGAAACATCTGTGTGATCTCTATGATGTATGTATTGCAATCGAGATCTGTAGCTAGGGATATGCCATTGCTCCAATTTCATTTGATAATTGTGTCTGCATCCTGCTGAAATGAGGGGGAACGCCGAGATAGTCTCTAGGTTGTAAATGAACCGTCAAGACTTGGAGCTAGGATTTTTCCATTACTCTATTTTTATTTGACCCTTAGGTCTTTGTTGACGTCGCGTCTACATCCTGCTGATATGAGAAGTACGTCGAGCTGATCTCTAGGCTGTAAATGTTGCCATTAAGACCTGAAACTAGGATTTTTCCGTCACTTCATTTTATTTGATTATTGTGTCCGCCCCTGCTGGAGTGAGGGGGGACACAGGGATAGTCTCTAGGTGGTATATGTACCGTCGAGACTCGAAGCTCCTTTTGACGAAGCGTGGTGGGAGAATATGGTCCTTTTTCTTTTATTTGTGCCCATTGATCGTATACAAGAGTCAATATGGACATACTTGCAGGGCAGGGGAAATTTTATTTTATTTTATTTTCGTGATACTCTATCTTTTCAGCTTTTCATATCGCGAAAGTCGCGATTGCCCAATCATTTCGACTATTTATCATGGTACCCAATCATTTCGGCTATATTTTTTTATTTTTACTCGTTGCTTTTTGTTGCGAGTTGCCCAAACATTTAGGGTTTTTTTTACTAACTGCTTTTTATTGCAAGTTAGAAACTTGAGATATGATACCAATTTTAGTATCAACATCGCTGCAACTGAAATATTGTCAGGAGCGAATCATCATTTGCCGTGAGAGGGCTTGAAATTTGACACCTATTTAGGCATCAACATCGCTACCACTGAAATATTGCTAGGAGCGAATCATCATTTGCCTTTGTCGATTTGAACAAAAGTGGCTTAGCAAACAGGGTTAGGATTATGTCGACTAAGGCTTTTTGACTTTATGAGCCGTAAGGGTCTCATAAAGGTATTTCTCCCTACGAGTCGTGAGGATCTCATAGGTGTATTTTCTCCTTAGGAATCGTGGGGATTCTTAAGTGATATTTTCTTTTGTAAGTCATAAGTATCTTGCAAGAGCGTTTTCTCCTTATAAGTCGAGAGGACTTACAAGTGTTGTTTACCATATGGGGATATTTCTCGTCATTGGTAGAACTTGGTGGGGGATATATTTATTTATGCCCATGAATTGTATACAAAGGTCAATATAGGACCACCTGTAGGGAAATATTAGGGGAATATGACGGCTTAAGGACATGTTTAGATCTTTGTAGCTTAAGGCTTTTGAATCCTATGAGCCGTGAGGGTCTCATAGGAGGAAATTCTCCTTACGAGTTGTGAGGATCTCGTAAGTGTAATTTCTCCTTCGGAATCGTGGAGGTTCCTAAGTGTGTTGCTACTTTGTGAGTCATAAGGATCTCATGCATGTTTTTTTTCTTTCTAATAAGATCGCGCCCTTTCGGGTTTTCGCAAAGCTTACCGGCAGTCCTGCTGTTTTTACTCACGGCACCCTTTTGGGTTTTCATCCACGCCCATTTCGATTGTGGACATACCTTTTTTTTAATGATAGGACACCCAAGAGTAGTTTCGCCGCAGGTGTTCATCTGTTTGCCGGTGGGACTTGAGTTGCAACTCTCGCCGTTGGGACTTCGATTGCAATATAGATCTCAAGAGAGTACATCACCGTATTTGGAGCAATGCGCTATTTTAGAAACATTTCGGTCCATTATTGCCATGTTTGAGGCGACGCACTAGTTTAGGAGCGTCTCGGTCCATTATCACCATATTTGAGATGAAGTTTTAGTTTAGGGACGTCTCGGTCCATTATTGCCATGTTTGAGACGAAGTTTTAGTTAGAGACATCTCGGTCCTTTGTTAGTTTAGAGATATCTCAGTCCGTTATTAGTTTAGGGACATCTCGGTCCGTTATTAGTTTAGGGACGTTTCGGTCCAATATCACCATGTTTGAGGCGGATTGTTAGTTTAGGGACATCTCGGTCCGTTGTTAGTTTAGGGACATCTCGGTCCGATATCGCCATGTTTGAGGTGGATTGTTAGTTTAGTGACATCTCGGTCCGTTGTTAGTTTAGTGACATATCGGTCCCTTGTTAGTTTAGGGACATCTCGGTCCGTTGTCGCCATCTTTGAGGTGAAGTTTTTTGGATGCTACTCTCAGAGTTATGACTCATGAAGATAGCGAGCGGACACAAGCGTCGTCATCTATCATTGACCTAAGTCACGACTCTTTAAGCATAGTAATTTTTGAGGAATCGGCCATTTATTGGCCGGAAAAGTCTTTCGCCATGCATATCTATGAGCAGGTAGGCTCCACCTTGGTAGACTTTGTCTATAATGTACGGGCCTTCATAGTTCGGCTCGAACTTCCTCCGTTTTGCACGATTGGGGATCATTGGTCTTTTGATGACTAGCATGAGTCCATCTTGACGGAACGTTCTTGGCCTGGTCAGTTTTTTATATGACCGTGTCATCCTTGTCTTATAAGCCTCCAGATTTTGTTGTGCTATAAGGCGAGTTTTGTCGAGGGCATCGAGCTCCTCAAGCCGAAGATGAGCATTTTCTTCATCTATCAGCTCGTATCAAACCGCTACTCATAGAGAGGGGAGTTCTATTTCTATTGGGAGCACTGCTTCCGTGCCGAACACCAGCGCGTATGGTGTTATATTCGTGGCCGGCTTCAACATTGTTCGGTACGCCCAGAGAGCTTCATATAGCCTTTCATGCCACTCCCTTTTGTTTTTGACACTGTTTTCTTTATGATATTTATCAAGGTCTTATTGAAAGTTTCAACTAGACCGTTGGCCCGAGAATTATAGACCGAAGAGTATCTCCAATCTATTTTATGTTGCTGTGTGAAGCGGCTTATTTTATAACTTCTATAAGCTGACCCATTATCTGAGATAATTCGTCGCAGAGTGCCGAACCGATAAATGGCATGGATTCTGAAGAAATGGAGGATATTCTCCGTCTTCACCTCCCTTAGTGGTACTGCTTCTGCCACTTAGAGAAGTATTCGGTCGTTGCCAATATAAACCAATGTCCTTTGGACGATATCGGTTCAATGGGGCCAATTATATCGGTTCCTCACATTTCGAACGGCCAGCTAGCCACTGTTGGGTGTAGCGGATTTGGATGTTGGTGGATGAAGTCCCCGTGAATTTAGCACGAGTGACACTGCTTCGTATATTTGAGGCAATCCCGAATCATTGTAGGCCATTAGTAACCCATTTTTTTTATCTTCAGCTTCATCTTTGGCCTGGCTTGATGAGAACCGCAGAGTCTTTCGTGAGTTTCTTGGACGACTTTCTTTGCTTCCTCCGGCCCCAGGCATCTTAGCCACAGACAGTCGAACGATCTTTTATATAGAGTATCATTGACGAAGGCGTAAGACAAAGCTCATTTCATGAGCTGATGTCTAGACGACGCATTTTTGGGCGTTCGTTGGGATTTGAAATAGTCTATGAAGACTTCTCTCCAGTCCTTAACCTTTTCTTCATCCTCTATTTGAAGGGATACTTGTTCGGTCATTTCTTTTCTTTCGGATGGCTCTATTAGGTCTTCTGAAGATATATCTATTGACGCGAGAACCCTGTGGCTTTGCACAATGATCCTTATGTCCTCGAGGTCTTCATCAGCTAGTTCCTTAGCCAATTTGGCCAATGCATCAGCCTTGCTGTTTTCCGCTCGCGGTATATTTTCCAGGGTGTAGGAAGAGATTTGTGTTAGCAGTTGCTGCACTCATTCGCCATACTTTATTAGCCCCGGCTTGCATGTCTGATAGTCTTCATTTACTTGGCTAACGATTAGCTGGGAGTCTCCGTATATGAGGAGGTCTTTGATTCCCATGTCAATAGCGATATCTAGACCTGCTATCAAAGCATCATATTCAGCCTCGATATTATTCCTTGGCTCTGTTAAGGAGAGAGCATAACGCATATCTCTCATTGTGGAGTCACGAAAATAAGGCCCATCCCAGCTTTGATTATAGGGGTGCTTTGCTTTCGTTGCTTCATGGAAGATGCTCCATCGAAGTAGAATTCCCATTGGGAATCATTTTCTTCTTTCTCTTCTTCGATTGCGTCGAAAGCATGTTCGTCTGGCAATTCACAATTTAACGGGGAGTCGGCTGGTATCAGATGCTCCACAAGAAAGTCAGGTATGGCCTGACCTTTTACTGCTTTAAGGGGTCGATACGTCACTGAGAACTCCATAAGGAGGAGGGCCCATTTGGCAAGCCTTCCTGTTAGTATGGCCTTTGACATTAGATATTTGAGAGGATCCACCTTTAATATAAGATGGATCTTGTGTGCCGAGGCGTAATGTATGAGCTTTGTTATTGCGAAGATCAGCGCCAGGCAATGCTTTTCGATGGGGGAATAGTTGTTTTCTGCCCCAGGTGAACTCGACTTAAATAGTATAGAGCTCTCTCCTTTTCTTGATCATTCTCTTGTGCCCACAATGCGCGTAGAGAACCCTCAAGGGCCGTTGTATATAGGATAAGGGGTTTTCCCTTAACCGGAGCAGTCAGTACCTGCGGATTTTGCAGGTATTGTTTGATTTCGTCTAATGCACTTTGGCGCTTTTGATCCCAGACGAACGGGTCCCTTTCTTCATCAAATGACTGTAGGGACGGTATTTCCCGGAGAGGTTATCTATGAATCGCCGGATATACGCAAGCTTTCCTAGGAGAGACCGTAGTTGTTTGGGGGTTCTTGGCATGGGCATTTTCATAATTGCCTTGATCTTTGAAGGGTCGATTTCGATACCCCGGTGACGTATGATGAATCCTAGAAATTTGCCTAAGGAAACTCCAAACGCACATTTTATAGGATTCATCTTCAGATTATACTTCCGAAGGCGTTGGAACACTATATTTAGATGTTCCCAATGTTCCTTGTGAGATTTACTCTTCACCACTAGGTCGTCGATGTAGCATTCGACGATCTCGTGTATGAGATCATCAAAAATCTTTGTCATGGCCCTTTGGTATGTAACGCCAGCATTCTTCAAACCGAAGGGCATCACCTTATAACAGAATATGCCCAGTGGGGTCCGGAAGGCGGTATGCTTTTGGTCTTCTGGATGCATTTTTATTTGGTTATATTCTGAAGATCCATCCATGAAGGAGAAGTCCTCATGGGTAGACGTGTTATCGATCATCAGCTCAATAACAGGTACTGGGAAATCATCTTTCGGGCAACCTTTGTTGAGGTCTCGAAAGTCCATGCAGATGCGTACCGTCCCATTTTTCTTCATCATTAGAATGATGTTGGCGATCCAGTCAGGATATTGAACTTCTTTTATGAAGCCGGAGTCGATTAGTGTTTTGAGTTCAGCGTTGATGCACATCTAAAGTTCGAGTTGCATCCTTCTTGGCGCCTGTTTGATTGGCTTTATACCCGATGATATAGCCAATTTATGTACTGCCACCTTTGGATCTAGGCTCTGCATTTCAGAGTAGTTCCAGGCGAAGCAATCTTTATACTGCATGAGCACGCCTTTTAACGTGGCCATCTATTTTTTAGATAGCAGTTCGCCGATGAACGTTAGTCTCGGATCATTTTCCGTTCCTAAGTCAATTTTTCTTAGGTTGTCCGCCGTGATATGTATCCCATCTTCCAGCTCTTTTGGTGTTGGTGGAAACTCTGAGATCATCCCTTCCTCGTATTCATTTGTGAAGCACATGTGGAGGTCGTCCATAGTCTCACGCCCTCTCTCTTTTGAGAGTGTTATCATATGACAGGTACGCGTTCTTTTCTATTCTTGATGTTGAGCTGGTCTTATCCTCATGGAATAGGTCCTTTTTGGCTCATGTTTTAGCGGTGGGGTTACCCTCCAGCAGTCGGATAAAACGAACATACCTTGTAGATACTGGTCTTCTACCCAGTCTTTGAAGATGAAGCAGTCTTCAAGGGGATGGCCTATTACTAGGTGATAGGAAAAATAATCTGGATGATAGACCTCGTTTATTTGTTCAGGATGCCGAGACTCCGGAAGTGTCATCATTTGGTGCTTCATGACAAGGTTGAATATTTTCCTTGTCTTGTCTTGAGGGAAAGAATATTCCCGACCCATTCTCTTTATAAAGGAAGGGCTCTAATTGAGTTTTTCTCGATTGCACGGCGTCTTGGATCCGCTTTATTGTTTTCGAACATTGTTTGCGTTCTTTACCCCGTTTTTGCCTCTATTTCGGGATTTTCCCTTTTCGCGAGAACATACGGTGGGCCGGGGATGAAGAGCATTATAGTCTAACTTCTCCGCAAATTGCTGACTAAAACGCTGCATCCTGGCCTTTTCATAAATGGACATTTCGCGGCTGTGGTTATCCCGGCTTGTTTGACAAGCATCTTTTATTAGCCTGTCAATTTGTTCTTCTAGCGACGGACTTAACGTTTTTAGAGCGGGCTCTCGCTCCAATTTGACGTCACGGATATTTAGAAGAGCGTCTTCCGATTCACTAGAGCTATTTACGACGCGGAAATTGTGGACGTGCTCCCGTTTCTTGGACCGAATGTATCTGAGCCCAGTTGTCTCCATCTTCCCATTGGACATCTTTCGTTGAGTCCCAGAAATATCCCAAATTTTTTTGTAGAATTGGGCTTGTCGAACAGTTTGTTCGAAGGGTACACCTTGGCATCTTAACTGTCTTTTCAATCCCTCCGCGTAGTATCTTGACAGACGGATTGGTTGGAGCCTGTCGAGTGCAAAATCGGTACCATGCCAGACTTCTTTTTCTACTTTATTCTCCGTAAATTGGTAGAATCGGATCGTCTTTTCACCCCTTCATCTAGGAGGCATGTAGAAAGTTTGCAGTTCTTGTACGCTGTATGTATGGAGCGCATCAAGTTCCTTGTAGTGTCGAGACGGAGCCATTGTGATTTGCAGACTCTGATATGCTCCGACAAAAGTTTGCATTGACGGGCGGACGGAGAACACTGTGTTGGCCTCATCCTCTGAGTCGCTGACAAGACCAAGATAGGAATAGATGGTCCGGGCTTTTTTTTTTCTAGGATTGCCCCGAGTAGACTATTTCTTCATCTTCCTCGATATCGCTCCCAAAGATCGGGATAGTGGCGACAAATTTCTGTTTATTCTCTGGCTTGTGGCACCTTTCAATATCCTCGAAGTCTGGCAGGAAGTACTTTGCGTCTTCATATTTCCGGACTTCGTTTACGGAGAATGGATTTAGCTCTCCCGTGACGGTGTACTCCGAGCCATCCTTGAAATACTTCATACACAGATGTTGTGTAGAAAGGATGACATTGTACTCGTGTAACCAAGGCCTGCCGAGCAGAGCGTTATAGCAAGTCTTGGCGTCAATGACATAAAATTTGATGTCAGTGATGAGCATCCCGAAGCATAGCGTCAGTATTACGGACCCAAGCGTCCGTGATGACTGTGAGTCAAACTCGGAGATGGTAATTCTATATCGGGGTAGGTGCTGAACGTTCATGCAAATTTCCTTCAGCACTCTCATGTTGAGAAAGTTGACGGAGGATTCATTGTCGATAAGGATTTTCCCTATCTTGATGTCGTGGTAGTACCCGGTGACGTATAAAGGGCGATTATGCTCGCACGTACCGAGAAGGAGATCTTCATTGTTGAACGTAATGTCAGCCGTGTGGACCTCTGCCAGTTTATCTTTCATCTTCTCTTCTGCGAAGAAAGTTTGGAACTGATCGGGCTCTTGTAATGTCTTGATCAGAGAATCTCGTGTCTCTTTGGACAGGAGGAGAGCATCCAATATGCTTAGTTGCGAGGGTATTTTCCTGAGATGTGCTAGGACGTTGTAATCCACCTTGTTTTTCTTAGGCGGACCCTTGCTGCGAGCTCTTTAACAACTCCTTCATCGAGGGCAATTTCCTCAGAGATTTTTTCTTTCCCTTTGTCTTTTTTGCTCGAACCTTTGTTTGTAGGTCCGGGATTCTTCTCAGGCAGCGTGCGGTTATGCAACTGAATATTCTCATAGTTCTTCTCCTCCTTTTCTTTTTCAGAGGGAGAGTCTTTGAAGAGAGGGCCGAGGGGTGTTTCGTCGTCAGAATCGCTGCCGAAGGTAAGAACTTAGGGGTTTTCCTCTTTTGAACTGATACCAACCATATGACAGTTGCCAGTCGTTTTTTCATGCGCGTTTGTCGCACTATTTTGCCGCTGACGGGCACGAGGTTCGCGCTTCATCCTCTTGAAGTGTTTTTGATGGGCAATATATCCTTGCCACCACTTCTTGAAGGTAATGCATTCTTCGGTGTGGTGGGTGACCCTCTGATGATATAAGCTGTAGTTTGGGCATACATCTTCTCCATCGAGGCATATGATCCCGGGAGTGTTCCTTACGAGAGGTGGCAGCTTCATCCCCATTGAAAGGGCTTTGGCGGACCGCTTCTCTGTTTTGATTCTGCTCTTATTTGTAGTAGGTATGCTTTGGTTTGGTTAGAGTACTTTATGACTCATCCTTACCGCAGCTTCTTTATCCTGACGCTGACGCTTAGCCTTTTCGTATATGGTTGTTTCGCGTTCTCGGTCAACTTTGCTTTTTTGAAAGGCTTCGTTTAACAGCTTATCGATCAGTTCTTCTGGCAGTTCTAGCACCGATCTGCCCCCAGTTCCTCTGCATTGTTTTCTAACGCTGAGAGAGCCTCTTCATCATATAATGACGAATGGGAGACCATGTGGCAACTTGCTATACGGTCTTTGGTGTTTTTTGATGAGTCATTTTCCTCATCGTTATCACTATCTTTTCCCTCAAGAATATGCTTGAGGAATTCTTCGAGAGTCGTCGGTGTCCACGCCTTCTGGTTGTACTCCTCCAGCGCGTCAATGTATTTTTGTAGATCTGTGCGCTTGTCGTCATACTCGGCAGGCTGCACAGGCTTCTTGGTCTTCTTCTTTTTCTTCGAAGACTTTGAAGGCTTGACTTGGGTTTTTTCCCCTCGTCAACAATTTTTGGTGTAGGACGAGGTTTTAGCATCCCTTCGATGATTTTGGGTTCAAGTAGGCTTTTCCACCTAACTGCCGGACATGCTTATAGATCTTTCAGTATTCTTTTGGTTTTTGCTGATAGAATGACTTCCTATAGAGTTTCTTCTATGAGTGAGCATGATGCCCCCTGCACATCCACCTTTTTGGGAGTATGCTTCTGGGGTGGGTTTACCTTCCAATTATTAGACAGCGTGAATTTTCCCTGTTGATACTAGTCTTCGGCCCAATTCTTGAAAACGTAGCAATCTTCAATTGGGTGGCTCACCATTCTGTGATAGGAGCAGTAGTTAGGGTTGTTGACATCGCCGGGTTGCGGTGGACGCCGCGGGTCTGGCAATGTGGTAAGTTTATTACGCACTACCAATTCGAGCAGTCTCCCCGTCTTCTCGCAGGGAAACGAGTAAGTGCGTCCTAGTCTTTCTTCCAAGGATGGGCGCGGACGCGTGTTGTTTTGGCGAGCAACCTGTTTACCCCAATCAGAGCAAAGCTCTGTTCAAGTTCCAAGGCGGGAGAAGAAGCAACGCTTCATCTTCCCCCAATCAGAGCAAAGCTCTGCTTTGAAAATTTAAACTTTAATAAATGAAGCAACGCTTCAAATTCCGTGCGTTGCGCAGTGCGCAAACGGTCCACAGTGCGACACGTGTCTGCGCAGTTGCGCAAGCGCACCGCTGGGCGACACGTGTCTGCACAGTTGCGCAAGCACTGTTGCGCAAGTGCATCGCTGTGCGACACGTGTCTGCGCAGTTGCGCACACACGGTTGTGCAAGTTCACACCTGCGCGACACGTGTCTGCGCAGTTGCGCAAGCAATGTTGCGCAAGCTCACTGCTGCGCGACACGTGTCTGCGCAGTTGCGCAAGCTCACTGCTGCGCGACACGTGTCTGCGCAGTTGCACAAGCACCGTTGCGCAAGCCTTCCACTGCGCGACACGTGTCATTCATTGGGGAGTTGCGCAGAAACAGAATGAAAATTTGACGAAATCTTTTCTGTTCTTTCCAAAACCAGAAGATTTTCTTCTGCCTTTGGATCAAAGATCCAATGGTGGGAAAATTCCCAAAATCATTCAGGAAAGATTTTGTTAACAAATCCAACAAATTTGTGAGCACTATAAATAAGACCCCAGGCCTCATTCAAAAGGCAGGATGAATCAATCAAGAAGAAGAATCAACTTCTAAAAAAAAAAGGGAAGAGACAGAACTCTTGAAGATTAATCAAGAACAAAAAAAAAGAAAAGGTAAAAATCTCTGAAGAACAGAAGATTAAAAAAGTGAATAATAAAAAGAGATAAATAGTGCCTTGCACTTGATATGAACCCTTGGTTCTGTAAAATCAGGGAAAACAAGAAGAACTTGTTTTCCTTTGATCCAAATTTAGATCAAAAGTGCTATGCACTTTGGTTCTTAAATCTGGAAAATTCTTGAGTTTCTGCACAAGTGCAACTCATTATTTAAAAGGGGCCTGGCCCAAATCAAATCACAAAAATAATAAAAGGGCAGAGCCCTGTTTGAAAAATTCTTGAGGGCCTGGCCCAAATCAAATCACAAAAATAATAAAAGGGCAGAGCCCTGTTTGAAAAATTCTTGAGGGCCTGGCCCAAATCAAATCACAAAAATAATAAAAGGGGAGAGCCCTGTTTGGAAAATTCTTAAGGGCCTGGCCCAAATCAAATTGCAAAATAATAAAGGGGCAGAGCCCTGTTTGGACTGATTCTTTTAGTCAGGCAGAGCCTAAAATAAACAAAAAAATTGGACTTAACCCAATCCTGGCTGTAAGTCCTTAAATTAAATTGATTGAGCAAAATGGCTCTCCTAAACCAATTCACGACCGGTTCGAGGGTACATCTCCGAACTCCTTTGACATCCCTCGTTGTAATTCCTCAACGACGTCAAAGAGGTGACGGGTCCCAACGACCATACATCAATATCGGACCGAAACGTCCCTAAACTAATACCGGACCGAAACGTCCCTAAACTAATACCGGACCGAAACGTCCCTAAACTAATGATGGACCACCACGTCCTTAAACTGACGATGGACCACCACGTCCTTAAACTGACGCAATAGAGCTCGAACGCTCTTTTGCCGGATCTAAACGGTCCCGTCTAAGTTGACCTTGGCCCCAAATACGGTTAATGTGTTCTTAGATCTTTAAATAAACAATAAAACTCCAAATCAACTTTGGTTCAAGGGTACATCTCTGAATTCCTCTGACGCCTGTCGTTGTAATCCCTCAACGACGTCAGAGAGGTGACGAGTCCCGACGGCCAGATAATTAAATCAATCACTACGTCAGGTCGATCTTAGTCTAAAACAGAACTAACGTATCCTTGACGAACGTTTAAGTTGATCTCAGCCGCAACGCGACTAATGCATCCTTAAACTAAAAACACCAAACCCAAATCTAACTAAATACGGATTTGGACTAATCCACGTCCTACGGGTGACGACATCACTCAGTCTCCGTATACAATCCACGGGCAACCACGAACAAAACAAACACACACGACATGAAGTGAAATTCTGGAGAAGGAGAAAGTTGTTACCGCGATGCGGTAGCGTAATTAACTGCAGGGGCTTGCGCCTGCAGGGAAGAGCGTCCCCACAATCAAAAACCCCTCACCCTGAGGGGGAATCTGACGAAGTCTGCTACATCGGCCGCATCCGTCTAAACCTCCGATACACGGTGCCATAAATCAACTTGGCATCTTCGGAAAGATAGACGGATAAAACCAAATAGCATCTGCCCCGAACCCCAGGCAACGGACGCGAAGTCCGGGCCGCCGTTCGGAGGGGAACAGATTCTGGCACGCCCGGTGGGACCTTTTCCTCTTTCCACTCCACACTTCGTGTGTCGTCTTCGCGATCCAATCGCGGTTTGTTAAATGGTTGTCTTCGGATTTCAAGTTGCTAAGATTTGGTCTTTTGTCTGGCGCAGAATTCGAGATTCAATGGCCTCCAGTTGCACCAGCTGCTCGAAATGCCACTACAATAGACGCTCCACTTCACCAGGAGGGGTGACGTATGGGCCCCAAGCGGCTTCTTTCCTTACTCTGCCGGTAGGCCAGGTGACCCAGGCCACCACCGGCCTGTTTTTCGGGACCATGGTCCCACCTACAAGATTCTCTATGCCGATATCCGTACCGGAAGCGAACAAGAAGTCGGTGTTCGACCGGCTCACTGCTACCACGACCCCTGTCAACGGGTCGCCCGCTACTAAGCCGACAGCCTCCATTTTCACCAGGCTAGGTCAGAACTATAAAGTGGCTGTCCCAAAGAGGGCAACGACCGCTGCCTCGGAAGTCATTGAAGCGGCTTCTCCTATCAGAGAGTCGGTCTTCACAAGATTGACGGTTCCCACTCCTCCCCCAGCTGGTCAAAAAGCATCAGTCTTCGATAGGCTGACGTCGACAGTTACCCCACACCCAAACAGGGGGCAACAAGAAACTATCTCGATTTCCGAGCCAATCCCAACGGCTCGTCGTGCGCGACGTCGCCATTGGCAGCGAGTAAGGAAAGCAGGGGGCAACTCCCCCTCAGGGCTAACCCCACCTGCTCCAGTGGTGGAGGTCAATGCTGCTGTTCCAACTGGGAACAGCTTTGAATTGCTGAGGAAGGTGGGAAAGAACTCTCCGGTTGCTGCATTGAAAAGGTCTCCTCCACCCATGGAAAAAGCTCCGGAGACGAAACAGGAACAGCCCCCTCAACGGCTGTCGTCAAAAATTTATAAAGTTTGGCGGAGGGTTCAAAACTCCGTGATTGACTCAGACCACTTCCGTCGCCAGAAAAGGGCAAAGGTGGAAAAAGACAAGAACCGCCCCATTAAACAGCAGGGGGCAACAAATGCTAGAATGCCCGCTTCAACGGCTCCTTCAACCTCAAAGGTCCATAAAAGGAAGAGGCCAGAAAAAGCTCCCGTGACACTGACAAAGTTTAAAAGCGGTGAACCTAAACGCCCCAAGTCAGGGGGCATAACAGTTCATACGGTCTATATGGCTTCGGGGAAGGAAGAAAGTCGTACTTCTACAGGTCACCGACCGCTTACTCGGTCAGTGACCAAGTCTCAGGAGCAGCAACAAAAGCTCCAGGAGATGATGACTACAATGGCTGCACTCACGGGGCCAAAAGAGAATCCTGAGACGTCCTTAGATGAACGCCAAGAGGAAGAGACCGACGCCGAGTTCCTCCGCCGAGTACTGGAAAAGAGAGACAAAGAGGCTGCTGAACAAGCAGCCAATATACAGCGTATGGGCCTCCTCTTCCAGGACATGATAGGGATGATGATACAACCAGATCCCCCAACTGAAGAACCCCCAATAGTCCTTGGGGATGATAAGGGAGAAACATCAAACCCTCAGCCCGTTCTATCAACGGCTAGAGAGGATACAATCTCTAAAACTGACCTGGACGAATATATAGCCCAGCAAATAAAGGTTCATCACGCGGCCGAAGCAGCCGGCCACGTTGTAAAAACGGGACGGCCATACCCGGGCTGGTATGACCAAATCAAATACCCGCCGGGTTACACAATTCCCAAGTTTCATGTCTACAAAGGGACCGGCAATCCCCGTCAACATGTCGCCCAGTTCAGGGCGCTTTGCGGTAACACCGGCGGCGACGACAAGCTTTTGCTGCGCCAGTTTGTTGGAAGCCTATCAGATACGGCGTTCGAATGGTATTCTGAGCTTCCCAACGACTCTATTAAAACCTTTGCGGAGATGGAGCTGCTCTTCATCCAACGTTTTGCAAGTGCCAGTGAGCGTACTCCGATGACGGCGCTGATTAACGCCAGGGTAAAACCCGGCGAGACCTGGGTTCAATACGCTATACGGTGGCGTAATCTATGGTCTAAGTGTGAACAGCGCATAGAAAAAGCCCCTGCGGTGGGAATGTTTGTTGGAACCCTTGATCCACAAGCAACCATTTCACAGTTTATGATGTTCTTCAAGCCAACTTTCTTCCAGGCTTTGATCGACAAATTGGCGCAGATGGACCAGATGGGCCATAAACCCCCTCTCCCGAAACCGGACTCCCGAAAAGATAAAGGAAAGGGAAAAGCGATCATAGTCGCTAATGCCCAACAACAACCGAACGACTCGAAGCCGGTTGCTCGTCCAAACAACACACGCCCATACGTACCCCTTGAGGACAGGATGGGACGTGCTTACTCCTTCCCCCGTGATAAAACAAGGAGGGTATTCGAGCTGGCATTGCGCAACAGGCTCATAAATCTGCCAGATCCAAAACGTCCGTCGCAACCGAGTGACGTCAACGAGCCTAATTACTGCCCTTATCATCGAGTGCTAGGACATCCAATCGAAGACTGTTACGTCTTCAAAAATTGGCTTGAGAATCAGTATCGTCAGGGCAAATTTGCGCTATCTGACAAATGGAAGGTAAATCCTCCGCAGCCCCACACCTATAAGGGGACAAACACGCCGGGGGCAACATGCTCCGTCATTGAAGAAGCTCCCTGGGAGGTTGTATTATCAGCCAAAACGAGGAGAATGCTAAATGATCTTCAGACCTGTCCACCGGTCAAGTGGAAGAACCTCTTGGAGCCGCAGGTTATTGAAGGGATGTTGAAGCCACGTCCGACTCCGAAGGCCGATGGTGATAGTTCAAGCGTTCATAACCAGCCGTCAAAATCTTCGAAAAAGAAGAAGAAGAAATCTAAGAAGCCCGTGAAGCCTAGCGACAAGCGCACGGACTTACAAAAGCAAATCGACGCGCTGGATGAGTACAACCAAAAGGCGCGGACTCCCATTACGCTCCAAGATTTCCTTGATCACGTCTTTCAAAAAGAAGATGAGGGAGAAACTTCATCGGATGAATCCGACGAATATGTGGCAAGCTGTCATATGATCTCCCATGTGACCACGAACGATGAAGGGACTTCTGGCACTGAAACGCCGGGGGCAAATACTGAGTCAAGGGTTCCGGAGTTATCAGTTGAAATGATTGGCGCGTTTCTTAATGAAGCTCGATTGAAAAGCAAAGCTGATCGAGAACGCGAGACGGCTATATTCGAAAGGGCCAAGCGCCAGCGACTTGAGGAAAGAGCTGAAATGATCCCTCTGAAGCAAAATGCCTCCACCGCTGACAAAAGCCAATTCAAGATAAAAAAGAAGTTTGCTAAGGCCATATCGATGGGCATGAAGCTACCGCCCTCCGAAGAAAAAGTTACTGGCATGGTAGAAATGCACCCCTCTTACTGCCTATATCATCAGAAGGTCTCGCAACCCACTCAAGAATGCAAGGCTTTCGATGGATGGTGGCAAGGATACGTCGCTAATCAACAACGCTTTAAACGGGAAAAGCGTAAGATTCGTCGGGAACAAAGAAACACGACCAGAGAGCTTGAAAGCACTGCCAGCAATTGTCACATGGTTAACACTACCGGGTCACAAGTGCCTACATTTAGGGGCGATTCCGATGAGGAGCTAGAGCTTGGCCCCCTCTTCAAAGAATCCACTTCGGGAAAAGAAGAAGAACCGATGGTTTGCGAAAATATCCAGCTACGCAATCGGACGTTACCTGAAAAGAATCTCGGACCCTTAAACAAGAAAAATAAAGGGAAAGAAAAGGTCTCCGAGGATATTACTCTAGATGACCAAGTTGCGGAAGAGCTAACCGCCAAGAATCCGCCGAAAAGAAATAAGGTGGATTACAATGTCTTGGCGCATCTGAGGAAGCTGCCCTCACAACTCAGCATTCTCGATGCCCTGTTACTGTCAAAAGAGGCGAGGGATTCTTTGATTAAGACCCTACAAGATCCGGACCAGTTCCAAGCCTTCCTAGCCGAACAAAAGATGAAGGATGAGTTGGAAGAGGTGCACACGGCCGACGTTGCTTTTGGTGATGAAGACCTTCTCCTCGGGACATGTGAACACAATCGCCCCCTTTATGTCTCAGGATACTGCCATGACATAAAGATAGGTAAAATCTTGGTCGATAACGGATCGTCTGTTAATTTACTCAATGTGCGAGTATTAAAGGAGATTTGCATGAGTGTCCAACACCTCGCCCGAGACAAGATCACTATCTCCGGTTTCGACTCTCAATCCTCAAAGACTCTTGGATCTGTGATATTGACGCTACGCTTCGGGTTGCTCATCACAGACATCAAATTCCATGTTATAGATGCCAAGACGTGCTATAATGCTCTGCTCGGCCGACCATGGCTACACGAGTACAATATCATCCCTTCTACACAACATCAGTGCATGAAATATTGTAGGGATGGTCTCGAGTATACTGTGGCAGGAGAGTTAAATCCGTTTTCCGTAAACGAAGTTCGCAAGTATGAAGACGCCAAATACTTCTTACCGAATTTCGAAGACACGGAAAGGTGTCACAAGCCGGAGAACAAAACCAACGCCACCATACACGTCTTCGGCAGTGACACTGAAGAGGAGGAGGATATAATTTATTCAGGTCCAGCCCAATCAGCCAGACCAGGACCATCCGTTCCTTCATTGATCTTCGGTAGTGATTCAGAGGATGAAGTTCATGCTGTATTCCCCGCTCGGCCTTCAATACGGGTCTCCGCTGATGAAGAGCGAAGTCTGCAGATAACCATGGTGCCGCTTGAACATTACAAAGAACTGGATGCACTCGACACCAACAGCATAGAAGAATTGCAGACGTTCTACATCCCTCCCGAACGAAAAGGCGAGAAGGCAATCCTATTCTACCGTTCTGAAGAAAACAAGGTGGAAAAAGAAGTTTGGCATGGCGCGGATCCCACGCTCGACAGGCTTCAACCTATTCGTCTTCCCAGATATTATACCGAAGGTTTGAAGAAACTGTTGAAACGCCAAGGGATGTCCTTCACACAGACCGCTAGAAAAGCCAAATTCTATGACAAGGTCTGGAACGTTCCCGGGACTCAATGCAAACTGTCTAACGGGAGAACGGAAACAAAAGGGCTCGGGTATGTTCGCTCAAAGAAACGGGAGCTAATAAACAGCTGTTATGCCATGTATGACTTCGATGGAGAGGCGGACGCTCAATGGGAAGACGCTAATCCTGAATCAGCAAAAGTTCCTGATGCAAGACCTCCCAACCCATCGTCTGAAGACCAAATGAGCAAACTTACAAGGGATGCCAGTCAAAAAGCCCGAGATGATCACGATCGTGAAATGGCAATCTATGAGAAAGCCAAGACACAGCGCCTCCTTCAACAGGCAGTGAAGGATGAAAATACCGCTCCTTGTCAACCCACTACAAAGAAGGTTCGACGCGAAAGCAAAAACAAGTCGAAGGGCCGAAAAGGTGCTCGACAACCACAAAGCAGAGCTAAGAAGCCACGCATCCGAGAGTCGAGCGTTATTGACCTAGCCCTCATGAAGAAAATGGGTCGAGCATACTCATTTCCTCGGAACAAAACAAGGAAAATACTTGATCTTGCTCTAAAACATCAAATGCTTACTCTGCCAGAGTCTAAACACCCTGAACAAGCAGGCGAAGTCTCCAACCCAAAGTATTGCTTTTACCATCGAGTAGTAGGGCATCCGCTTGAAGATTGTTTCACCTTTAAGAATTGGGTTGAGGACCAATATCAGCTTGGCAAATTCGCGTTGTCTGACAGTTGGAGGGTAGCGCCGCCGCAAAAGCACGAACCCGAAAACACAAGGATAAAACCAACTCCGCATTGGGATTGGCAGAAAATTCGCACCTGCCATGTGATAACAATTTTAAAAGAAGGGTCCGAGGACATGAACAACCTCTCTTGGTGCTTTGAAAACGGCAGCGATGAGGTAATCTCAGAATTTCCCCCAGCTCCGAAAGAACTGGAAGATGGAATCCATACCACTGCAGATAATCTCAAGAAAATTGAGTTGGGGACGGTAAATGACCCGCGACCGACATTCATCAGCGAGCTGCTATCTGAAGAAAGGGTGGCTGCGTTAAAGGATGTGCTTTTACAGCACAAAGATTGCTTCGCGTGGAACTATTCCGAAATGCCGGGACTAGATCCAGAAATTGCTGTACACAAATTGGCGATATCCCCGGACATCAAGCCAGTCAAACAGGCACCGAGAAGAATGCGGCTCGAGCTTGAAATGAGTATCAATGCTGAGGTCAAGAAGCTGATCGACTCTGGCTTCATCCAGGAAGTTCAATACCCTGAATGGATCGCCAACATCGTCCCAGTGATGAAGAAAAATGGGATAGTGCGCATATGCGTAGACTTTCGGGATCTTAATAAAGCCTGCCCAAAAGATAATTTCCCAGTGCCAGTCACCGAACTGATGATAGACAACACATCCACTCATGAGGTTTTCTCCTTCATGGACGGCTCATCGGGGTATAATCAAATAAAAATGCATCCGGAAGACCAGAAGCACACAGCCTTCAGGACTCCTCTTGGTATATTTTGTTATAAAGTGATGCCCTTCGGTTTGAAGAACGCCGGTGCTACTTATCAGAGGGCCATGACAAAGATCTTCGACGACCTCATACACGAAATCGTTGAATGCTATATCGACGATCTCGTGGTTAAAAGTAAATCATACGAGGAACATCTCGAGCATCTGAAGACTGTATTTCAACGCCTTCGGCAATACAACTTGAAGATGAATCCTCTTAAATGTGCGTTCGGGGTTTCCTCGGGCAAATTCCTGGGATTCGTTGTTCGACACCGAGGTATTGAAATAGATCCGTCAAAAATTAAAGCGATCATGGAAATGCCTCCGCCGAGGACTCTCAAACAGCTGCGGTCTCTCCAAGGGAAACTCGCATACATACGGCGATTTATAGCCAACCTTTCAGGAAAGTGCCGTCCTTACAGCCACCTGATGAAGAAGGGAACCCCATTCGTTTGGGATCAAAAATGCCAAGGCGCACTGGATGAGATCAAGCAATACCTGCAAAACCCGCCGGTGTTGGCTGCTCCGGTTAAGGGGAAGCCTCTTATTCTTTATACAACCGCCCTCGAAGGTTCCTTAGGCGCATTATGGGCACAAGAGAACGATCAAGGGAAAGAAAGAGCACTCTACTACTTAAGTCGAGTCCTGCTGGGGGCAGAAAGCAACTACTCTCCCATTGAAAAACACTGCCTGGCGTTGATCTTTGCAATAACAAAGCTTAGGCACTATGCGTTGGCGCACGATGTCCGTCTTATTTCAAAAGTGGACCCTCTTAAATATCTAATGTCAAAAGTCATATTGACAGGGCGACTCGCTAAATGGGCCCTGCTCTTGATGGAATTTTCGATAACATATCAACCTCTCAGGGCAGTAAAAGGCCAGGCCATCTCCGACTTCCTTGCTGAGCATCCCATACCTGCCGATTCTCCTTTAAATTGCAATTTGCCAGACAAACATGCGTTTGACGCAATCGACAGTGGTGATAGCCGCTGGGAGCTCTATTTCGATGGAGCATCTTCTATGAAAAAGTACAAACAAAGTACGCCAATGATCAAATCAGGGGTAGGACTTATCTTTGTGACTCCACAAGGAGGAATAATGCGCTTCGTCTTCTCCTTAACAGAGCCGAGGACGAATAATGAAGCTGAATATGAAGCTTTGATAGCAGGCCTCGAGATCGCCATTGATATGGGAATTGAAAGCCTCCTCATATATGGGGACTCCCAACTGGTCGTCAGTCAAGTGAATGGCGATTACCAAACATGCAAACCGGAATTGGTAATATACGGTGAAAAAGTGCAACAACTGCTAACCCAAATTCCCTCCTATACTTTGGAGAGCATACCGCGCGCGGAAAACAGCAAAGCGGACGCACTAGCCAAACTTGCTAAAGAACTGGCGGATGAGAACCTCGACGACGTTAGAATCGTGGTACAAAGCCGTCGAGTGCTTGCCCCAACAGAAATATCTCCAGGATCATATAAAGAAAATGGAGCAACTGAGCAGGCGACCCTACAAATAAAAGATCATGAGAAGGCCGAAGACTGGAGAGAAGTCTTCATAGATTACTTCAAGTTCCACCGAATGCCTGAAGAAGCATCCATAAGACATCAGCTCGTGAAACGAGCTCTGTCTTTCGCCTTCGTCAACGACACTCTATACAAGAGGTCATTCGATTCTCTGTGGCTGAGATGCTTAGGACCTGACGAAGCGAGAAGGGTCGTCCAAGAAGTTCACGACGGACTCTGCGGTTCCCACCAAGCAGGCCCTAAGATGAAGTTGAAAATAAAACGGATGGGCTACTACTGGCCCACGATGATGCAGGATTGCCTGGAATACGCGAGGCAGTGCCACTCATGCCAAATTCATGGGGACTTCATCCATCAGCATCCAAATCCGCTACACCCAACAGTGGCTAGTTGGCCATTCGAAATGTGGAAAACTGATATAGTTGGCCCCATCGAACCAGCATCGTCTAAGGGACATCGTTTCATCTTGGCGACGACTGATTACTTCTCCAAATGGGCGGAGGCGGTACCGTTGAGGGAAGTGAAGACGGAGAACATCCTCCATTTCTTCAAAACGCATGTCATATACCGGTTTGGAACCCCGAGGAGGATCATCTCTGATAATGGGCCAGCCTACCGAAGTCATAAAATTAGTCGCTTCGCACAGCAGCACAATATAGACTGGAGATATTCCTCAGTTTATAATCCGCGAGCTAACGGTCTAGCTGAGGCCTTCAACAAGACCTTGACGAAGATAATGAAGAAAACAGTGTCACGAAATAAGAGAGATTGGCACGAAAGATTGCAAGAGGCTCTTTGGGAGTATCGGACTACGTTCAAGATGGCCACGAACACAACGCCGTATGCGTTGGTGTTCGGTACGGAAGCAGTACTCCCTCTCGAGATAGAGTTACCCTCTCTACGAGTGGCAGTCCACTACGAGCTGACAGACGAAGAAAATGCTCACCTTCGGTTTGAAGAGCTTGACGCCCTTGATGAAATCCGGCTTCTAGCACAGCAAAATCTGGAAGCCTATAAAGCAAAGATGACGTGCTCATATGAAAGACTGACCCGACCGAGGACATTTCGCCAAGGCGAACTCGTGCTAGTGGTCAAAAGGCCTATGATCCCCAATCGCGCCAAGCGAGGAAAATTCGAGCCAAACTATGAAGGCCCGTACATCATAGATAAGGTCTACCAGGGTGGGGCCTATCTACTCATGGACATGCACGGTGAAAGGCCTTTCAGGCCAATAAACGGTCGCTTCCTAAAAAGATACTACGCTTAATGAGCCATGGCCTAGGTCAATGATAGATGACGACGACTATGTCCGCTCGCTATCTTCCTAAGCTTAAGCTTTCTAAGCAGTGGCCAGCCTTCTCCATGACGGACCGAAACGTCCTTAAACTAACGATGGACCGAAATGTCCTTAAACTAATATCAGACCGAAACGTCTTTAAACTACTACCGCAGCATGTTTAGGCTGACGAGATATAAAAAAAAACATATAAAAATAAAAAAAAACGGTATGTCCATAAGCAAAAAGGGCACGGATGAAAACCCGAAAGGGCTCCGTGAGTAAAAACAGCAGGGCTACCGGCGAGTGTTCGTGAAAACCCGAAAGGGCGCGACCTCGTAAAAAAAAAGAGAAGAGAAAAAGAAAATAAAAAGAATAAAAAAAACGGTATGTCCATAAGCAAGATGGGCACGGATGAAAAACCCGAAAGGGCTCCGTGAGTAAAAACAGCAGGACTACCGGCGAATGTTTGTGAAAACCCGAAAGGGCGCAACTTCGTTAAAGAACCCTTATGGAGTCCTCTCGACCCTGTAAGGAGAAACCACCCGCGTGAGATCCTTACGACTTACAAGGGAACAACACACTTAGGAATCCCCACGATTCCTAAGGAGAAAATACGCTTGCGAGATCCTCACGACTCGTAAGGAGAACTCTCTTATGGGACCCTCACGGCTCATAGGATTTGAAAGTCTTAAGTCACAGAGACCTAAACCTGTGCTTAAGCAAACCCCCACAAACTTCCAATGTTGCCCTACAAGTGGTCCAATATTGACCCTTGTATACAATCCACGGGCGCGAATAAACATTTCCCTAGCCGAATTTCATCCATGACTGGGAATACGTTCGCATGGTAAGCAACCCTTGTAAATCCCCTCGATTTATGAGGAGAAAACCTTCCTGTAGGATCCTTACGACTTACAGAAGAACAAGATACTTAGGAACCCTCACGGTTCCTAAGGAGAAAATACACCTACAAGATCATCACGACTTGCAGGGAGAAATGCCTTCACGAGACCCTTACGGCTCATGAAGCCAAAAGTCTTAGCCGACAGGACCCTAACCCTGGTCGCTAAGCCTCCTTTGTTCGACAGCGACAGAGGCAAATGATGATTCGCTCCTGGTGATATCCCAGTTGCAGCGGGGCTGATGCCAAAATCGGTGTCCAATTTCAGGTTTGCGGCGAAAAGCCAGTAGGCCGCACATGCATACGAAATAGCCGAAATGATAGGACAACTTGCAATAAAAAGCAGCAAGTAAAATGTATGCATGCAAAATAGCCGAAATGATTGGGCAACTCGTAATAAAAAGCAACGAGTAAAAATAAAGAAAATAGCCGAAATGATTGGGCACCGTGAAAAATAGCCGAAATGATTGGGCAATCGCGACCTTCGCGATATAAAAGCTGAAATGATAGAGCACCGCGGAAATAAAATAAAAAGAAGAAATGATAAAACTTTGGCCCTACAGTTAAGATCACATCGATCCCTGTATACAATCCAAGGGCGTAAACAAAGAAGGAACCATACTTCCCCAGCAGATTCCTTCAAACGACGAAGCCAAACCTTAACGGTTCATTTCAACCGAAAAAGCCAATGACTTCAACAAAAAACTTCTCAACTCACGGATACAAACACTCCTTGACGAGAGCCTTCTGATCCACGTCGACTCGCAGAGCCACCAGCGCCTCCGTGGGAACCCTCGACTCGTTTCAAACCCCAAGGACACAAATAATCCTTGACGCTTGGGAAACAAATAATCCCTCGCAAAACTTCTCGACTCACGGATACAAACACTCCTTGACGAGAGCCTTCTGATCCGCGTCGACTCGCAGAGCCACCAGCGCCTCCGTGGGAACCCTCGACTCGTTTCAAACCCCAAGGACACAAATAATCCTTGGCGCTCGGGAAACAAATAATCCCTAGCAAAATCCTCGACTCACGGATACAAACACTCCTTGATGAGAGCCTCCTGATCCGCGTCGACTCGCAGAGCCACCAGCGCCTCCGTGGGAATCCTCGACTCGTTTCAAACCCCAAGGACACAAATAATCCTTGGCGCTCGGGAAACAAATAATCCCTAGCAAAATCCTCAACTCACGGATACAAACACTCCTTGATGAGAGCCTCCTGATCCGCGTCGACTCGCAGAGCCACCAGCGCCTCCATGGGAACCCTCGACTCGTTTCAAACCCCAAGGACACAAATAATCCTTGGCGCTCGGGAAATAAATAATCCCTAGCAAAATCCTCAACTCACGGATACAAACACTCCTTGACGAGAGCCTTCTGATCCGCGTCGACCCGCAGAGCCACCAGTGCCTCCGTTGGAACCCTCGACTCGTTTCAAACCCCAAGGACACAAATAATCCTTGGCGCTTGGGAAACAAATAATCCCTCGCAAAATCCTCGACTCACGGATACAAATACTCCTTGACGAGAGCCTTCTGATCCGCGTCGACTCGCAGAGCCACCAGCGCCTCCGTGGGAACCATCGACTCGCTTCAAACCCCAAGGACACAAATAATCCTTGGCGCTTGGGAAACAAATAATCCCTCGCAAAACTTCTCAACTCACGGATACAAACACTCCGTGACGAGAGCCTCTTTGACTCACATCTCGGGCAGTAAGAATTCAAAAAAAAAAAAACTTGCTTCCTGAACATTGGGACCCTGCAAGTCAATCCTAAATGGTCTCTTGCATACTATTCACGGGTCTCACTCTCTGAAGTCGATTCTCGACAAAGAGGGAAACAACCGCTTACGAGCCCTCTCGACTCGTAAGAGGGCAATGGGACCCTGCAAGTCAATCCTAAATGGTCTCTTGCATACTATTCACGGGTCTCACTCTCTGAAGTCGATTCTCGACAAAGAGGGAAACAACCGCTTACGAGCCCTCTCGACTCGTAAGAGGGAGAAATTCTCTTATAGGATCCTTCCGACTTATGAGAGAAAACCACACTTGGGAATCCTCACGATTCCTAAGGAGAAAATCCACCTACGAGATCCTCTCGATCCGTAGGGAGAAAAGTTTCTATGAGACCCTCACGGCTTATAGAGTTGAAAAGTCTCAGGCAGCAGATCTGAACCTGCGGCCTAAGCCATCGCTATATCTCGAAGAAATCAAGAAGCTTACTCCACTAGCTGCTAATTGTGACGACATGCTGAAACAGAGGAAAAGCAACAGAAAAAAAGCATATGATTTACACTTGATCGAGCATATGAGACACATTCAGTCATGTGAAAGATTCAGAGCAAAAGATAAGACAGGATAAGAAAGACAAAAATTTTCATTAATATCGCCCAAAGTTCTTACAATCATAAAAGCGATAAATTAAAAATGTTATTACAACGGAATAACCTCGAACCCAGGGCATGGATTGAGGAACTCGAAAGCTACCCTATCTATGACTTTCCAGGCCTCGCGGACCATCCTGGTATGCTTCCTTTCACGAGCACAAGCGTCAGGGTCCCCCCTGATGTCTTCCACCCTTCGATAAGCGGCGAGTATAGCGGACTGTTGAAAGACCTCATGCAGGAGATCGATAAGGCTGTCTCGTCGTCTCTTTGAGATAAAATTCAACAGGTACACCGAGTGCACCTTATCCTCGGCAGCATCCAACGCCCTAAGCGGTACGCCGGAACAGAAGAGGGGAAGCGCCTCCCAGATGGCTCCCACTATAAGCTTGAGGAGAGAGGAACGCCGGGGAAGCAGTGGGCCATTGTACGCGTCGAAGCGACTCATTATTTCGGCACACTCCTCGTTTGTGAACTCTCGATTTTGAGTGCGGCCAAGTCGACGGATGTCTCCATAAGAGATGATCTCGTTGAGAGCATACATGCGGGCATTCATTGTTCCTGTGAAAGAGAATCAACAGAATTATCAGGAAGACCGATTAAGTAAAACGATATAACGCGCTGAGGAATAAAATGTCATCTTCAAACTCTAAGATCAATTAAAATCTCTTAAGAGAGTTCTTTTAGATCAAAGGGATCTATGTTTTGCCGAAGATGCAAGTTTCTGTTCATGGGTTGAGAAACCCTGAAACAAATTCCTGAGAGCAAAGCTCTATTTGGTGGAACCCCAAAAGGATTTTCCTTTAGATCAAAGATCTATAAGAGCAAGGCTCTGTTAATTAAATTTAATTTAAATTAAATTAATTTAATTAATCTTACCTAGAGTGATCCTAAGACCAGAACTTGGAAGTTCTTGGGGAAATCACAAGAGCAAGGCTCTGGAAGTTCTTAAGCAAGAGCAAGGCTCTAAAATTCAAATTCTTGAAGTGGTAAAGAATTTTTGAGGGCCAAAGGTCCTATTTATAGGCATCAATCGCCTCTTCAACTGCCAAAAGGTGCCGCGACGGTCCGGATTCTGCCACCGTTGCGCTTGCGTTTGGAGGCCACGAAAGCGCAGCGGTGGGGGGGGCATTTGTTTACCCCAATCAGAGCAAAGCTCTGTTCAAGTTCCAAGGCGGGAGAAGAAGCAACGCTTCATCTTCCCCCAATCAGAGCAAAGCTCTGCTTTGAAAATTTAAACTTTAATAAATGAAGCAACGCTTCAAATTCCGTGCGTTGCGCAGTGCGCAAACGGTCCACAGTGCGACACGTGTCTGCGCAGTTGCGCAAGCGCACCGCTGCGCGACACGTGTCTGCGCAATTGCGCAAGCACTGTTGCGCAAGTGCATCGCTGCGCGACACGTGTCTGCGCAGTTGCGCAAACACGGTTGCGCAAGTGCACACCTGCGCGACACGTGTCTGCGCAGTTGCGCAAACACTGTTGCGCAAGCTCACTGCTGCGCGACACGTGTCTGCGCAGTTGCGCAAGCATGGTTGCGTGTCTGCGCAGTTGCGCAAGAACCGTTGCGCAAGCCTTCCACTGCGCGACACGTGTCTGCGCAGTTGCGCAAGCACCGTTGCGCAAGCCTTCCACTGCGCGACACGTGTCATTCATTGGGGAGTTGCGCAGAAACAGAATGAAAATTTGACGAAATCTTTTCTGTTCTTTCCAAAACCAGAAGATTTTCTTCTGCCTTTGGATCAAAGATCCAATGGTGGGAAAATTCCCAAAATCATTCAGGAAAGATTTTGTTAACAAATCCAACAAATTTGTGAGCACTATAAATAAGACCCCAGGCCTCATTCAAAAGGCAGGATGAATCAATCAAGAAGAAGAATCAACTTCTAAAAAAAAAGAGAAGAGACAGAACTCTTGAAGATTAATCAAGAACAAAAAAAAAAGAAAAGGTAAAAATCTCTGAAGAATAGAAGATTAAAAAAGTGAATAATAAAAAGAGATAAATAGTGCCTTGCACTTGATATGAACCCTTGGTTCTGTAAAATCAGGGAAAACAAGAAGAACTTGTTTTCCTTTGATCCAAATTTAGATCAAAAGTGCTATGCACTTTGGTTCTTAAATCTGGAAAATTCTTGAGTTTCTGCACAAGTGCAACTCATTATTTAAAAGGGGCCTGGCCCAAATCAAATCACAAAAATAATAAAAGGGCAGAGCCCTGTTTGAAAAATTCTTGAGGGCCTGGCCCAAATCAAATCACAAAAATAATAAAAGGGCAGAGCCCTGTTTGAAAAATTCTTGAGGGCCTGGCCCAAATCAAATCACAAAAATAATAAAAGGGGAGAGCCCTGTTTGGAAAATTCTTAAGGGCCTGGCCCAAATCAAATTGCAAAATAATAAAGGGGTAGAGCCCTGTTTGGACTGATTCTTTCAGTCAGGCAGAGCCTAAAATAAATAAAAAAAATTAGACTTAACCCAATCCTGGCTGTAAGTCCTTAAATTAAATTGATTGAGCAAAATGGCTCTCCTAAACCAATTCACGACCGGTTCGAGGGTACATCTCCGAACTCCTTTGACATCCCTCGTTGTAATTCCTCAACGACGTCAAAGAGGTGACGGGTCCCAACGACCATACATCAATATCGGACCGAAACGTCCCTAAACTAATACCGGACCGAAACGTCCCTAAACTAATATCGGACCGAAACGTCCCTAAACTAATGATGGACCACCACGTCCCTAAACTGGCGATGGACCACCACGTCCTTAAACTGACGCAATAGAGCTCGAACGCTCTTTTGCCGGATCTAAACGGTCCCGTCTAAGTTGACCTTGGCCCCAAATACGGTTAATGTGTCCTTAGATCTTTAAATAAACAATAAAACTCCAAATCAACTTTGGTTCAAGGGTACATCTCTGAACTCCTCTGACGCCTGTCGTTGTAATCCCTCAACGACGTCAGAGAGGTGACAAGTCCCGACGGCCAGATAATTAAATCAATCACTACGTCAGGTCAATCTTAGTCTAAAACAGAACTAACGTATCCTTGACGAACGTTTAAGTTGATCTCAGCCGCAACGCGACTAATGCATCCTTAAACTAAAAACACCAAACCCAAATCTAACTAAATACGGATTTGGACTAATCCACGTCCTACGGGTGACGACATCACTCAGTCTCCGTATACAATCCACGGGCAACCACGAACAAAACAAACACACACGACATGAAGTGAAATTCTGGAGAAGGAGAAAGTTGTTACCGCGATGCGGTAGCGTAATTAACTGCAGGGGCTTGCGCCTGCAGGGAAGAGCGTCCCCACAATCAAAAACCCCTCACCCTGAGGGGGAATCTGACGAAGTCTGCTACATCGGCCGCATCCGTCTAAACCTCCGATACACGGTGCCATAAATCAACTTGGCATCTTCGGAGAGATAGACGGATAAAACCAAATAGCATCTGCCCCGAACCCCAGGCAACGGACGCGAAGTCCGGGCCGCCGTTCGGAGGGGAACACAACCGGTTTTGGGCCACTCGGCTATTGTTGCGTATTGGCAACAAAGGCCGTTTTCTTTTTACCCTTGGCATTTCGAGGGCCCTTATTTGAGGAGGAAGGCCCATGGCTCATCTGGTCCATTTGGGCCAATTTATCTATCAGAGCCTGAAAAGTTGTTGGTTTGAAGAATGTTATGAACTGGGACACGGTCATTTGAGGATCAAGGGTCCCAATGAACATGCCCACGGCGGGAGATTCTTCAATGCGCTGTTCGCACTTAGACCATAGGTTCTGCCACCGGATCTGGTATTGGACCCAGGTTTCTCCCGGCTTTACCCTGGTATTGATTAATGCTGTAATTGGAGTGCGCTCGCTCGCGCTGGAGAAACGCTGTATGAACAGCAATTCCATCTCTGTGAATGTTTTTACGGAGTCATTTGGAAGCTTCGAGTACCATTCAAAAGCTGTTTCTGATAGGCCGTCAACGAATTAGCGAAGCAACAGTTTGTCGTCGCCTCCGGTGTTGCCGAACAGAGTTCTGAATTGCGCAACGTGCTGATGAGGGTTGCATGTCCCTTTGTATACATAGAATTTAGGGATCGTATACCCCGGCGGGTACTTGATTTGATCATACCAGCCTGGATACGGTCGCCCAGTTCTGACGATTTAGCCAGCAGCTTCATTAGCTTGATGAGCTCTTATTTGTTGAGCAATATAATCATCAAGGACGGCCTTGGAGATCGTTTCCTCCTTCTGCTGATAAGGCCGAAAGAGGGTTTGATGCTCCCCCCTGTCATCCTCGACGATTATCGGCGGATCTTCGGCCGGGGGTTCTGGCTGGATCATCATTCCAACCGTGTCTTGGAATAAGAGAGCCATCTACTTTATGTTTGCAGCTTGCTCAGCGGCTTCCTTGTCTTTTCTCTCGAGTACCCTTCGCAGAAACTCTGTATCGGTCTCACACTCTTGGCGCTGTTCAGCTTCTTTGTCCGAACTTTTTTTTTCTGTTCTATAAGTGCTGTTTTGGTCAGCATTTCCTGGAGTTTCTATTGTTGCTCCTGAGCCTTGGTCAGTGACTGAGTTTGCGGTCGGTAACTCACCGAAGCACGGCTTTCTTCTTTTCCCGAAACCATGTAGACCGTATGTATTGTCATGCCCCCGGCCTTGGGGCGTTTAGGTCTATCTCCTGTAGAATTTTCCGTGGGCGGTAAAGTTTTTTCCAATCTCGTTCTTTTATGGGAGATTGGAATTGAAGGAGCCGTTATGACAGGCACCTGCTTAGGAGAAGTCCTCTACTGTATGGCAGAGTAGTCCTTTTCTTGTCGAGCCTTCGATTTCTTTGGTCGATGAGGGTTGTTTTGGTTAATCACAGAGTCCTGGACTTTTTTCCAGACCCTATGATTTTTTTAGGAGAGCCTCTGATGAGGCTGCTCCTGTTTTTCCTGCATTGTAATTTCTGCAGGTGGGGGTGATTTCTTTAGCACCGCTGTTGGAGAGTTTTTGCGCACCCTCTTAAGCAGTTCAAAACTGTTCCCAGTTAGAACAGCAACATCGATTTCCACCATTAGAGCGGGTGGGGTGAGTCCAGAGGGGGAGTTGTCCCCAGCTTCTCTCACTCGGCGTTAGTGGCGACGTCGAGCGTGCATTGTTGAAGGGGCCGCCTCAGTTTTGGAAGCGGCTTCATCACGCCCCTGGTTTTGCTGAGGAGCTGCAATTGGTGTCATCCTGTTGAAGACCGACGTCCTTATTAAAGTTTGAGAAGGGTCGGCCAATCTTTCAAAGACCAACTTTCTGATGGGAGAAGCACTTTTGACGGCTTCGCCTGTAGTAGGAGTTGGGAGAGATAGCCGTTTTGGGGTAGCCCCTTCAGGTATCACGAGCTTCTTTGCGGGCCTGTTTGTTCTTTTGTTCAGCTTGTTGAAGACTGAAACGCCAGATTTGGATGGCCCGTTGAGAGGGGCCGTTGTGGTTGCCAGTTGATTGAAGACCGAGATTTTGGGAGCTTCTTCTTGCGGCACCGAGGCACCGAAACTCATAGGTGGGAGCATGGTCCCAAAGAACAATCCGGTAGTGGCTTGTGTGACTTGCCCCACTGGCATTGAAAAAATAGAGGCCGCGTTAGGCCCATAAGTCACTCCTCCAGTTGGGGTGGAGCGAGAGTTGCTATTGCATGCAGTGTATTGAGAAGCCATCAATTTTCTGCATAAGAGCAAGACACTAAGTTTTAGTACCTGAAATCCAAGGGCAACCATAGCGAACTACAATTTTGTTCACGAAACACGACACACGAAATGTGGAGTGGAAAAAGGAAAAGGTCCTACCGGGCGTGCAAGAATCCGTTCTCCGCCGAAAACAGAGACGAACCAGGATGGATCGTCTTGCCTGAATTTTGGGGCAGATGTTATTTGAACTTCTCCATCCACCTCTCTAAAGATACCAAGTTGATTTATGACACCATATATTGGAGGTTTGGATAGATGTGACCGTTGTAGCAGACTTCATCAGATTCCCCCTCACTTGTGAGGTTTTTTTTTATTGTGGGGACGCTCTTTCCTGCAGGCGCAAGCCTCTGTAGTTAATTACATGATCGCGTTGCGATAACCACTTTCACCTACTCCAGTAGTTCACTTCGTGTCGTGTGTATTTTTATTTGTTTTGGTTGCCCGTGGATTGTATACGGGGACTAGTTTATGTCATCGCCCGTAGGACGCGGATCAGTCCAAATCCGTATATTTTAGATTTGGGTTTGTTTTATTTAAGGACCGTTAATCTAATTTGAGATTAAGATCAACTTAAATATATGAGCATTTGGGCTCAATTTATTTTAACTAAGAATACGTTAGTCTTATTTGAGACTAAGATCAATTTAGCAAAATTTTAAAGATAATTTTTATTTAAGATCCAATAACATAGTATTTGGGCTCGGCTGTAAGAAACTTTTCAGAAAGACTTGGCCAATTTGGGCATAGTCTGCTAAGTCCTTTTTTTGTTCAGAAGTGCTAAGTACTTATTTAGGTTTTTCTTATTTAGCCTCTTTGTTTTTATGAAAAAGTGCTAAGCACTTGTTTGAAGCTCTGGCGCTCACATGGGTATCATGTGAAGCCTTCAGTTATGGGCGTTGCCCAATCAGTGCTAAGCACTCAGTCATTTTGACTATATATAGTGCTAAGCACTTTTTTTATATGGCGTCCACATGAGGCACTCGGTGCTACCCAATGAGTGCTTAGCACTCAGCTGTTTTGGCTATATATGAAGTGCTAGGCACTTTTGTATGGCGTCTATGTGAAGAACACGTAAGGAGCTACCCAATTAGGGCTAAGCACTCAGCCATTTTGGCTGTATATGAAGTGCTAAACACTTTACTCAACGCTCACAAGTATTTCACGTGAGACGCTGGCCTTCTGTTTTGGGCGCCCATATGTTTTCATGTAAGGCACTGGATGCTGCCCAATCAGTGCTAAGCACTCAGCCGTTTTGGCTGCATATGAAGTGCTAAGCACTTTTCTCAATGCTCACGTGTATTTCACGTGAGGCACTAGCCTTTTATTTTGGGCGCCCACATGTTTTTCACGTGAAGCGCTGATTTCCTTGGGAATCCGTTGAAGGCGCCCACGTGGGAAGCATGTGCGGCGCTAATGTTTTTTCCTTTTTAGAGATTGAATCTCAGTTAATGTTCAAAAATTAATGGCACCAAGATCTTTGTTTTGAAGATTTGGGATTTGTTTTTCTTCAAGAATTAAGTTCTTATGTCCTTTTCCTTTATAAGAACTAAGTATCTTTTAGGGTTAAACCCTATTAAGGAATTAAATTCCCATAGTATAGGTTCTTTTCCTTTTTCCTTTCTAATTCTTTTCTAAATCATTGATCCTTAAGAATAAGATCTTTCCGATGAGAATTAAATTCTCAACTTATGGGGGGCTTGTCTTGTGATTCTCAGATCCAGAGAAAGAACTAAGTTATTGATAAGGGTTAAACCATTGTGTAAGTTATGATAGGTAAAAGAGATGTTTTGATCTCTATGGTTTCTTTACCTAGGGTTTGAAAAGAAAAGATCTTCTTCTCTATTGATAATTAAATTCTTTGTTACTTTTTGAGAGCTTTCTGTATTTTTTTTTTGCAGAATCTTATGGAGGGTTCCCTTTATCTGTCCGTGTCTCTTGAGACTTGAAGTCTCGGATCCTTTATATAGGAGAGGTAAATTGTTAATTAGTTTTTAGAAAATCTTTCATTGAGAGATTCTAATTGATTTAATTGGTCTCAAAATTTGTTTGGGGAATTTTCCCCACCGTTGGATTTTTGATCCAAGGATTTCTGTTTTACAACATACGTCTTCTTGTTTTTAACAAGATTAGAGATTTTCCTCATATACATAATTTTATTCTGTCAAACTATGATTTTTAATCACCATTGGATTTTTAATCTAAGGGCTCTCTGTTATATAGAGCACATCTTTCTTTGTTTAGAAAGATGTAGAGAAATATTTTCCCATCTCATTGGATCTTTGATCCAACAATTTTTTGTTCATTTAGAAAGATTAGGGGAATACATAATTTATTCTATTATTTGATGATTTATTATCACAATTGGATTTTTGATCCAACGGTTCTGTTTAAGAGAGAGTATCCCAGTTTTTAGGGAAATATCTCGCTATAGAATTTAATTCTACTTGATTTTAACTTGGGCGCCGACGCTCACGTGTTGTGCACGTGGGTGCCACTTAAGAATTTAATTTTACACACTCTGTGCTTTGCACATTGGCGCCCACATGAGCTTCACGTGCGGCGCCACCATAGGATTTAATTCTAAGGGGTTGGCGATGGCGCCTTCGTGGAGAGCACGTGAGGCGTTGCCTCATTAAAT
The DNA here is from genome assembly GCA_030015575.1 of Agapanthus africanus. Lineage (NCBI taxonomy): Eukaryota > Viridiplantae > Streptophyta > Magnoliopsida > Asparagales > Amaryllidaceae > Agapanthus > Agapanthus africanus. Next base: position 583,002,293 of record JASDDO010000016.1, on the reverse strand, counting down.
TTAACAGATTGGCTCTTTTATTATGTTTAAATATTGGGGGAACAACCTCCCTAGGGCACTTCCTCGGCAGGGGGATACCTTGCATGAAACACCTGGTCGTCGAACCCAGGCATAGCTTCCTTGAAAATGTCGAGGGCGTTGTGCCACCCGACAGCCGCAGAGTAGGCAAGGTCGACATAGAATTGGTCGGAAGCCTTGTACTCGTCCACGGCTTTTTCCACCCTTCCCTCGGCATGCTTTGCCGCCTCGTGGGTCGCCCGAGCATCCCTCTTGAACGAGTCCCTCTGCCTCTTCATGTCGTTATAAAGCCCATTGACCTCTTTCATCTTAGCCTGAATAGCCCGATTTGATTCGGTCAGAAGCCGATGAGATTCCTTCAGTTTGGCGATCGTCAGGCCCTCCGCAACTAACCTCGAGTCGAGGGTCCACCTGTTTCAGTTGAGAGGGGAGCTCTTCCTCACGCGATGAACATTCACCGGCCTTCTTTATTGCCAGAGCCACCTCCTCGGCCTCCATAACGGCAAGAAGGGCACAGTGCTGGAGGACCTGAGGAAAACACTAACCATCTTAGGAGCTAAATAGAAAAAAAAAACACTTGGAGAAATTTTGGAAAAGTTTCCAAGCTGGACGGCCGCCTGAGCTATCGCCGCTACTTAGTCCTTCAGGGTGCCTTGGGGAATCTTGGCACCCGTCGCCTTCTCCATATCCTCCAGTAAACTGTCGGACACAGAGAAATCCGAAGTCACCTCGATGCAGAAGTCTTCCTCCTACACTTGTATCCCGGCCGGGGGTGGCCAGGAAACCACTTTCTTCTGCCTCTTCAGCCGTCGGGACTGGGTTCTTGTTCACGGAACAAAGTGCTACACAGAATAAAGTGCCATGCCAATTGTCATGGCAAGGGAGCGGGGGCCACCTCTTGAATCCGTGGAGGCTACCTCTTGAGTCCGTGGGACCCACTGTAGAACAATGGGGAATATTCGGATCACATTCCGAAAAAGGACCGAACTGCATTATAAATGTAATGATACCACCCTCAATTACAAAGGCACATTTTAAGTGAATCGGCACTACAGGAGCTTGAGAACTCCATAGTTAAGCGTGCTCGGGCCAAGAAAGTCTTGGGATAAGTGACCTCCTAGGAAGGGGCCCCTGTTCCCCTCCGAAAGGCGGCGCACAGGACCGCGATGTCCTGACGCTGAGATTCGGGGCAGATGCTATTTGGTTTTATCCGTCCATCTCTCCGAAGACGCCAAGTTGATTTATGGCACCGTATATCGGAGGTTTAGACGGATGCGGCCGATGTAGCAGACTTCGTCAGATTCCCCCTCGCTTGAGGGGTTTTTTGATTGTGGGGACGCTCTTCCATGCAGGCGCAAGCCCCTGCAATTAATTACGCTACCGCATCGCGGTAACAACTTTCTCCTTCTCCAGAATTTCACTTCGTGTCGTGTGTGTTTGTTTTGTTTGTGGTTGCCCGTGGATTGTATACGGAGACTGAGTAATGCCGTCGCCCGTAGGACGTGGATTAGTCGAAATCCGTATTTACTTAGATTTGGGTTTGGTGTTTTTAGTTTAAGGATACGTTAGCCGTATTGCGGCTAAGATCAACTTAAACGTTCGTTAAGGATACGTTAGTCCTGTTTGAGACTAAGATCAACTTAACGTGGTGCTCCATTTAATATACGGTCGTCAGGACTCGTCACCTCTCTGGCATCGTTGAAGGATTACAACGATAGGTGTCAGAGGAGTTCGAAGATGTAATCTCGAACCGAAGTTGATTTAGGGTTTTATAGTCCATTTGAATGTTTAAGGATACGTTAGCCGTGTTTGGGGCTAAGATCAACTTAAACGGGACCGTTTAGATCCGGCAAAAGAGCATTTGGAGGCTCTATTGTTCCAGTTTAGGGACTTCGTGGTCCATTTTTCAGTTTAGGGACGTGGTGGTCCGATATTAGTTTAAGGACGTTTCGGTCCATTGCCAGTTTAGGGACGTGGTGGTCTATGTTCCAGTTTAGAGACGTGGTGGTCTGTGTTCCAGTTTAGGGACGTGGTGGTCCATCGCCAGTTTAGGGACGTAGTGGTCCATCATTAGTTTAAAGACGTTTCGGTCCAACATTAGTTTAAGGACGTTTCGGTCCAACATTAGTTTAAGGACGTTTCGGTCCACGAGTTTAAGGACCCCGCAGTCCATTTGAATGTTTAGTCGTCGGGACCCGTCACCTCTCTGACGTCGTTGAAGGATTACAAAGATGGGTGTCAAAGGAGTTCAGAGATGTACCCTCGAACCGGATGTAAATTGATTTAGGAGAGCAGCTATGCTCGGTCAATTTAGTTTGAGGACTTACGGCCATGATTGGGCTAAGTCCAGTTTCAACATCTTTTGTCTTTGGCCTGTGCTAGGGCTTTTCCCCTTTTTAGTAATGCACTGCATTATTCTTGTTTTGGTTGGGCTCTGCCCTTTTATAAATGATGCAGAGCATCTATTTTGTTTGGGCTCTGCCCTGCATAGCACTTTTTTATTAGGCCTGTTAGGCCTTTTAATTGGGCTATGTCCCTTTTCTTTAATAATGTAGAGCATTAAATACTTTGACAGTGCCCCACGTGGCTTGTCAGGAGCTTTGCGCCAAGTAATGAGTGCAAACTCATATGGTGGTGACACGTGTCACGCTCTGGTGAGCGCAAGCGCAACAGCGCAGTGCGCTGCGTCAGTGCGCTGCACTGTTGCACTGCTGACACGTGGCGCGGCTTGCGCAATAGTGCATTTCTGGCAAGTGCTGGGCACCGTTCTTATTCTTTTGGATCAATTTCAGATAAAATGTGCGAGACACTGTTATCTTGAGAATCTTTTAGATTCAGAACCAATGGTTCATAAAAAGAAGTGCAAGGCAATGTTTTTTATTTGTTTATTTTCCTTTTCCTTAGAGGTCCTTGATCTTGTTCTCAGATCAATGATCTGTTCAGAAGAAATTCTTCTTTTCAAAGGTTTACCTTCTTTTCTTTCTGATTTCTTCTCAAACTTTCTTTTTAGGAGTTCTCTGAATTCTTTCTCTGTTTATCTGTCAATGTTCTCTCTTCTTTTCTTTTTTTTTAATTTTAGAAAGAAGGATCATTGGTCGTTGGGACCCACCACCTCTCCGACGACACTGAGAGATTACAGTGCCATATATCGAAGGTGTGAAGGGATGTACCCTTTAAACCATGTCTCACTCATTAGGGGGAAGAACAGGCTGGAGCTTAAGCTTCTCGCTGCTGAAAAAGGCTTCTTTGCGTTCGAGCACGTGCGTCGCACGTGTTGGGCGCACGTGCGTCGCACGTGTTGGGTGCTCATATTTGCACGTAGCGCACATGGATCTTGCGCATATGCACATTATGGGGGGGAGCAAGCTCCTATGGAGAACAAGTCTCCTTTTAATTGAATATTCTCATGTGGTGTGCACGTGCGTTGCACGTGGTGCGCGCGTGGCGGGCACGCGTGCGTTGCACGTGGCGCACATGCGCATTATGAGGAGAAACAGAGCTTCTATATATGGAGACCATGCTCCTTTTAATATTATTAAATGTTCTCACGCGCGCACCACGTGCAACGCACGTGGTGCGACATGCTGGTGCTTAAGCTTCTCGCTGCTGAAAAAGGCTTCTTTGCGTTCGCGCACGTGCGTCGCACGTGTTGGGCGCACGTGCGTCGCACGTGTTGGGCGCTCATATTTGCACGTAGCGCACATGGATCTTGCGCATATGCGCATTATGGGGGGGAGCAAGCTCCTATGGAGAATGAGTCTCCTTTTAATTGAATATTCTCATGTGGTGTGCACGTGTGTTGCACGTGGTGCGCGCGTGGCGGGCACACGTGCGTTGCACGTGGCGCACATGCGCATTATGAGGAGAAGCAAAGCTTCTATATATGGAGAACAAGCTCCTTTTAATATTATTAAATGTTCTCATGTGGTGCGCACGTGCGTTGCACGTGGTGCGCGCGTGGCGAGCACACGTGTGTTGCACGTAGCGCACATGCACATCATGAGGAGAAGCAAGGTTTCTATATATGGAGAACATGCTCCTTTTAATATTATTAAATGTTCTCATGTGGTGCGCACGTACGTTGCACGTGGTGCGCACGTGGTGAGCACACGTGCGTTGCACGTAGCGCACATGCGCATTATGAGGAGAAGCAGGGCTTCTATATATGGAGAACAGGCTCCTTTTAATATTATTAAATGTTCTCATGTGGTGCGCACGTGCGTTGCACGTAGTGCCGCATGGCGGGCACACGTGCGTTGCACGTAGCGCACATGGCGCTTGCGCATATGCGCATTATGGAGGAGCATGCTCCTATCTTGGAGAACTAAGCTCCTTTGGAGAATTAAGCTCCTTTGAGTATTGAATCCTTTGAGGATTTAACTCTCCCTTTCTAAGAGGTATCCCCTCTTATTTATATGGGAGTGGTAGAGAAGCCATCTCTCCTTTTCCCGATGTGGGACTAAAAAATGCATTCCCCATGTAGTAGAGCATTACTTTAGATTACACGTGTATAACACATTTGCTCATAACTTTTGATCTCGAATGAATTATGAGGCCCATAATATATTAAATCGAAGGTCTTTTTGAGATGCTTTCAATATCATCAGAATTTAGCTATTTTTCTTTCCGGAGTTTGTCAAAATACAGTTCGGAAAATACTGGTTCGCATCTTCTTCCTTAGATCACATGTGCATAGACATTTGCTCATAACTTTTGATCCCGGATGAATTATGAGGCCCATAATATATCAAATCGAAGGTTTTTTCGAGATGCTTTCAATACCATCATAATTTAACAGTTTCTCATTGGGGAGTTTATCAAAATACAGGCTGGAAGATACTGGTTCGCATTTTCTTAAGCGTATCGCTGCCATTTGATACCTTGGACTCTTTTGCGCAGAAATTTTTGGCTGGAACAAATGCCCCCCACTACTTTGCCTATGTAAGTATATATGTGGGTGAAGTAGTGCAGAGTAATGCATAGCGTATGACTAGTTTCGGGTTGGTATATAACTTTCAGAATCTTGATCTGAGAAGATAACGAGCGGACACAAGCGTCGTCATTTATCTTTGACTCAAATCTCGACTCTTAAAAGATATAGTTCCAAACTCTCAATTCCATGAGCCGCACCCTTCTATTTCTTTATGTTTTACTCTGGTGTGAAGTAGTTTATACGCTCATGAGTAACTTCTCCATTTCAGTGGCATGTAGCTTTAGCAAGTGTGGCTCGTAGATGGTCCATCTTAACCTCTTTGTAGGGCAGTAATGGCTTAGAAGACAGGGGTAGGATCTGCCACCTAAGACTTTTCAACTTTATGAGCCGTGAGGGTCTCATAAAGACTTTTCTCCCTACGGATCGAGAGGATCTCGTAGGTGTATTTTCTCCTTAGTAATCGTGAGGATTCCTAAGTGTGTTTTCTCTTATAGGTCGTAAGGATCCTGTAAGAGAATTTTTCCCTCTTACGAGTCGAGAGGACTCGTAAGCGGTTGTTTCCCTCCTTGTCGAAACTCGACTTCGGAGAGTGAGACCCGTGAATAGTATGCAAGAGACCGGTTTAGATCGACTTGCAGGGTCCCATTGTTCAGGAAGCAAGTTTTTTAGTCCCTGCTGCCTGAGGCTTCATCTTGCAAGTTGAGACGAATCGGGAATTTCCCGCGGAGGCACTGGTTGCCCTGCGAGCCGACACGAATCAGGAGGCTCTCATCAAGGATTGTTTGTATCCGTGAGTCGAGGGATTTGCTAGGGATTATTTGTTTCCCTAGCGCCAAGGATTATTTGTTTCCTTGGGGTTGAAACGAGTCGAGAATTTCCCACGGAGGCACTGGTTGCTCTGCGAGTCGACGCGGATCAGGAGGCTCTCGTCAAGGATTGTTTGTATCCGTGAGTCGTGAAATTTGCTAAGGATTATTTGTTTCCCTAGCGCCAAGGATTATTTGTTTACTTGGGGTTTGAAACGAGTTGAGAATTTCCCACGGAGGCACTGGTGGCTCTGCGAGTCGACGCGGATCAGGAGGCTCTCGTCAAGGAGTGTTTGTATCCGTGAGTCGAGGAATTTGCTAAGGATTATTTGTTTCCCTAGCGCCAAGGATTATTTGTTTCCTTGGGGTTTGAAACGAGTCGAGAATTTCCCACGGAGGCACTGGTTGCTCTGCGAGTCGACGCGGATCAGGAGGCTCTCGTCAAGGAGTGTTTGTATCCGTGAGTCGAGGAATTTGCTAAGGATTATTTGTTTCCCTAGTGCCAAGAATTATTTGTTTCCTTGGGGTTTGAAACGAGTCGAGAATTTCCCACGGAAGCACTGGTGGCTCTGCGAGTCGACGCGGATCAGGAGGCTCTCGTCAAGGAGTGTTTGTATCCGTGAGTCGAGGAATTTGCTAGGGATTATTTGTTTCCCAAGCGCCAAGGATTATTTGTTTCCTTGGGGTTTGAAACGAGTCGAGAATTTCCCACGGAGGCACTGGTGGCTCTGCGAGTCGACGCGGATCAGGAGGCTCTCGTCAAGGAGTGTTTGAATCCGTGAGTTGAGGAGTTTGCTAGGGATTATTTGTTTCCCAAGCGCCAAGGATTATTTGTTTCCTTGGGGTTTGAAACGTGTCGAGAATTTCCCATGGAGGCACTGGTGGCTCTGCGAGTCGACGCGGATCAGGAGGCTCTCGTCAAGGAGTGTTTGTATCCGTGAGTTGAGGAGTTTGCTAGGGATTATTTGTTTCCCAAGCGCCAAGGATTATTTGTTTCCTTGGGGTTTGAAGCGAGTCGAGGATTTCCCATGGAGGCACTGGTGGCTCTGCGAGTCGACGCGGATCAGGAGGCTCTCGTCAAGGAGTGTTTGTATCCGTGTGTCGAGGAATTTGCTAGGGATTATTTGTTTCCCAAGCGCCAAGGATTATTTGTTTCCTTGGGGTTTGAAGCGAGTCGAGGATTTCCCACGGAGGCACTGGTGGCTCTGCGAGTCGACGCGGATCAGGAGGCTCTCGTCAAGGAGTGTTTGTATCCGTGAGTTGAGGAGTTTGCTAGGGATTATTTGTTTCCCTAGCGCCAAGGATTATTTGTCTCCTTGGAGTTGAAACGAGTCGAGAATTTCCCACGGAGGCACTGGTTGCTCTGCGAGTCGACGCGGATCAGGAGGCTCTCGTCAAGGAGTGTTTGTATCCGTGAGTTGAGGTGTTTGCTAGGGATTATTTGTTTCCTAAGCGCCAAGGATTATTTGTTTCCTTGGAGTTGAAACGAGTCGAGAATTTCCCACGGAGGCACTGGTTGCTCTGCGAGTCGACGCGGATCGGGAGGCTCTCGTCAAGGAGTGTTTGTATCCGTGAGTTGAGGTGTTGGTTGAAGACACTGGTTTCTTCGGAGTTGGAATGAACCGTCGAGATTTGGCTTCGTCTTCTGGCGGAGCCTGTTGGGAAAGTATGGTTCCCTCTTTGTTTACGCTCTTGGATTGTATACAGAGATCGATGTGATCTTAACTGTAGGGCCAAAGTTTTATCATCATTTTTTTTTGTTTTATTTCCGCGATGCCTATCATTTCAGCTTTTATATCGCGAAGGTCGCGATTGCCCAATCATTTCGGCTATTTTTCGCGGTGCCCAATCATTTCGGCTATTTATTTTATTTTTACTCGCTGCTTTTTATTGCAAGTTGTTCAATCATTTCGGCTATCTTGCATGCATACATTTTTACTTGCTTCTTTTTATTGCAAGTTGCCCTTATCATTTCGGCTATTTCGTATGCATGTGCGGCCTATTGGCTTTTCGCTGTAAACCGATTTCGGCATCAGCACCGCTACAACTGGGATATTACCAGGAGCGAATCATCATCTGCCTCTGTCAATGTCGAACAAAGGTGGCTTAGCGACCAGGGTTAGGGTCCTGTCGACTAAGGCTTTTGACTTCATGAGCCGTAAAGGTCTCACGAAGTTTTTTCTCCCTACAAGTCGTGAGGATCTTGTAGGTTTATTTTCTCCTTAAGAATCGTGAGGATTCCTAAGTGTATGTTCCTCTGTAAGTCGTAAGGATCCTACAGGAGGGTTTTCTCTTTGTAAATCGGGAGGATTTACAAGGGTTGTTCACCATGCGAACATATCCCCATCACGGATGGGACTTGGTTGGGGAAATGTTTTATTCGCGCCCGTGGATTGTATACAAGAGTCAGTATTGAGCTACTTGTAGGGCAATGTCGGAAGTTGTAGGGATTGCTTAAGCACAGGTTTAGGTCTCTGTAACTTAAGACTTTCAAATCCTATGAGCCGTGAGGGTCCCATAAGAGAGTTCTCCTTACGAGTCATGAGGATCTCGCAAGTGTATTTTCTCCTTAGGAATCATGGGAATCCCTAAGTGTGCTGCTCCCTTGTGAGTCGTAAGGATCTCACGCGGGTGGTTTCTCCTTACAAGGTCGAGAGGACCCTGTAAGTGTCCTTTAACGAGGTCGTGCCCTTTCAGGTTTTCACAAACACTCGCCAGTAGTCCTGCTGTTTTTACTCACGGAGCCCTCTCGGGTTTTCATCCGTGCCCATTTTGCTTATGGACATACCGTTTTTTTTTATTCTTTTTATTTATATATATATATATATTTTTTACGAGGCCGCGCCCTTTCGGGTTTTCACGAACACTCGCCGGTAGCCCTGCTGTTTTTACTCACGGAGCCCTTTCGGGTTTTCATCTGTGCCCTTTTTGCTTACGGACAAACCGTTTTTTTTTGTTTTTTTATTTTTATATGTTTTTTTTATCTCGTCAGCCTAAAGATGCTGCGGTAGTAGTTTAAAGACGTTTCGGTCTGCTATTAGTTTAAGGACATTTCGGTCCGTCATTTGCTGATAGAGTTTGAGCTTAGGAAGATAGCGAGCGGACATAGTCGTCGTCGTCTACCATTGACCTAGGCTGTGGCTCATTAAGCATAGTATTTCTTTAGGAAGCGACCGTTTATTGGCCTGAAAGGCCTTTCGCCGTGCATGTCCATGAGTAGGTAGGCCCCACCCTGGTAAACCTTATCTATGTTGTATGGGCCTTCATAGTTTGGCTCGAATTTTCCTCGCTTGGCGCGATTGGGGATCATAGGCCTTTTGACCACTAACACAAGTTTGCCTTGGCGGAATGTCCTTGGCCGGATCAATCTTTCATACGAGCGCGTCATCTTTGCTTTATAAGCTTTCAGATTTTGTTGTGCTATGAGCCGGGTTTCATCAAGGGCGTCAAGATCCTTAAGCCGAAAGTGGGCATTTTCTTCGTCCATTAGCTCGTAGTGGACTGCCACTCGTAGAGAGGGTAACTCTATCTCGAGGGGGAGTACTGCTTCGGTACCGAACACCAACGCGTACGGCATTGTGTTCGTGGCCGTCTTGCATGTAGTTCGATATGCCCAAAGAGCTTCTCGCAGTCTTTCGTGCCAGTCTTTCTTATTTCGGGACATCGTTTTCTTTATGATCTTTGTCAAGGTCTTGTTGAAGGCTTCAGCCAGTCCGTTGGCTTGCGGATTATAAACCGAGGAATATCTCCAGTCTATATTATGCTGTTGCGCAAAGCGACTGATCTTGTGGCTTCTGTAGGCTGGCCCGTTATCGGAGATGATCCGTCGCGGAGTTCCAAACCGATATATGACGTGCGTCTTGAAGAAGTGGAGGATATTTTCCATCTTCACTTCCCTTAACGGTATCGCTTCTGCCTATTTAGAGAAGTAGTCAGTCGTTGCTAGGATGAAACGATGTCCTCCAGACGATGCTGGTTCGATGGGGCCGACTATATCAGTCCCCCACATTTGGAATGGCCAGCTAGCCACCGTTGGATGTAGTGGATTTGGATGCTGGTGGATGAAGTCCCCATGAATTTGGCATGAGTGGCATTGCTTCGCATATTCGAGGCAGTCCTGGATCATCGTGGGCCAGTAGTAGCCCATCCGTTTGATCTTCAACTTCATCTTTGGGCCTGCTTGGTGAGAACCGCAGAGTCCGTCGTGAACTTCCTAGACGACCATTTTCGCTTCGTCAGGTCCTAAGCATCTCAGCCACAGAGAATCAAACGATCTCTTGTATAGGGTATCGTTGACGAAGGCGAAAGATAGAGCTCGCTTCATGAGCTGATGTCTTATGGACGCTTCTTCAGGCATTCGGTGGGATTTGAAGTAGTCTATAAAGACTTCCCTCCAATCCTCAACCTTTTCTCGTTCTTTTACTTGTAAGGTCATCTGCTCGCTCGCTCCCTTTTCTTCGGATGATTCCGGAGATATTTCTGCTGGGGCAAGCACCCGACGGCTTTATACCATGATTCTTACGTCATCGAGGTTCTCGTCAGCCAGTTCTTTAGCAAGTTTGGCCAATGCGTCTGCTTTGCTGTTTTCCACGCTCGGTATGTTTTCCAAAGTGTAGGAAGGAATTTGGGTCAACAGTTGTTGCACCTTTTCGCCGTACTTTACCAACTCCGGCTTGCATGTTTGGTAGTCGCCGTTTACTTGACTAACGACCGGTTGGGAATTTCCATATATGAGGAGATTTTCAATTCCCATGTCAATGGTGATCTCAAGGCCTGCTATCAGAGCTTCATATTCGGCTTCGTTATTTGTCCTCGGCTCTGTTAGGGAGAACGCGTAGCGCATTATCCCTCCTTGTGGAGTTATAAAGATGAGTCCTACCCCCGATTTGATTATAGGGGTATTTTGTTTGCGCTTTTTCATGGAAGATGCTCCGTCGAAATAAAGCTCCCATCGGCTATTATCACCGTCGATCGCATGTTCGTCTGGAAGATCGCAATTCAGAGGAGAATCGACGGGTATCGGATGCTCAGCGAGGAAGTCGGCGATGGCCTGGCCTTTCACTGCCTTGAGAGGTTGATACGTTATCGAGAATTCCATCAAGAGTAGGGCCCATTTAGCGAGTCGTCCCGTCAATATGGCCTTCGACATCAAGTATTTAAGGGGGTCCACCTTTGAAATGAGACGGACTTCATGCGCCAACGCATAGTGTCTAAGCTTTATTATCGCAAAAATCAACGCCAGGCAATGTTTTTCAATGGGAGAGTAGTTGTTTTCTGCCCACAGCAGAACTCGACTTAAGTAGTAGAGTGCTCTTTCTTTCCCTTGATCGTTCTCTTGTGCCCATAATGCGCCTAAGGAACCTTTGAGGGCGGTTGTATAAAGAATGAGGGGTTTTCCCTTGACCGGAGCAGCCAACACCGGCGGGTTCTGCAGGTATTGCTTGATCTCGTCCAGTGCGTCTTGGCATTTGTGATCCCAGACAAATGGGGCTCCCTTCTTCATCAGGTGGCTATAGGGACGACACTTTCCTGAAAGGTTGGCTATAAATCGCCGTATGTATGCGAGCTTCCCTTGGAGAGACCGCAGCTGTTTGAGAGTTCTCGGCGGAGGCATTTCCATGATCGCTTTAATCTTTGACGGATCTATTTCAATACCTCAGTGTCGAACAATGAACCCCAGGAATTTGCCTGAGGAAACTCCAAATGCACACTTGAGCGGGTTCATTTTCAAGTTGTATTGTCGAAGGCGTTGAAATACGGTCTTCAGATGTTCGAGATGTTCCTCATATGATTTGCTTTTAACCACGAGATCGTCGATATAGCATTCGACGATTTCGTGTATAAGGTCATCGAAGATCCTTGTCATGGCCCTTTGATAGGTGGCACCGGCGTTCTTTAAACCGAAGGGCATCACTTTACAACAGAATATACCTAGAGGGGTCCTAAAGGCTGTGTGCTTCTGGTCTTCGGGATGCATCTTTATCTGGTTATACCCCGATGAGCCGTCCATGAAGGATAAAACCTCATGAGTGGATGTATTGTCTATCATCAGTTCGGCGACTGGCACTGGGAAATCATCCTTCGGGAAAGCTTTATTAAGATCCCGGAAGTCTACGCATATACGCACTGTCCCATTTTTCTTCATCACCGGGACGATGTTGGCGATCCATTCAGGGTATTGAACTTCCTGGATGAAGCCAGAGTCGATCAGCTTCTTGACTTCAGCATTGATACCCATTTCAAGCTCGAGCCGCATTCTCCTCGGCGCCTGTTTGACTGGCTTGACGTCCGGGGATATCGCCAATCTGTGTACAGCAATTTCTGGATCTAGTCCCGGCATTTCGGAATAATTCCACGCGAAGCAATCTTTATGCTGTAGAAGCACATCCTTTAACGTAGCCACCCTTTCTTCAGATAGCAGCTCGCTGATGAATGTCGGTCGCGGGTCATTTGTCGTCCCCAACTCAATCTTCTTGAGGTTATCTGCAGTGGTATGGATTCCATCTTCCAGCTCGTTTGGCGCTGGTGGGAATTCTGAGATTATCTCATCGTTGCTGTTTTCGAAGCACCAGGGAAGGTCATCCATGTTCTCGGGCTCTTCTTTTAATATTGTTATCATGTGACAAGTGCGAATTCGCTTCCAATTCCAACGTGGAGTTGGCTCTATCCTCGTGGCTTTGGGTTCGTGCTTCTGTGGCGGCGCTACCCTCCAGTTGTCAGACAGGGCGAACTTGCCGAGCTGGTACTGATCTTCAACCCAATTTTTGAAGGTGAAGCAATCTTCAAGAGGATGCCCTATTACTCGATGGTAAGAGCAATAGTTTGTGTCAGAGACTTCGCCTGCTTGTTCGGGGTGCTTAGACTCCGGCTGTGTAAGCATCTGATGTTTTAGAGCGAGGTCAAGTATCTTCTTCGTCTTGTCCCGAGGAAACGAGTACGCTCGACCCATTTTCTTCATAAGGGATAGATCAATAACGCTCGACTCCCATTTGCGTGGCTTCTTAGCCCTGCTTTGTTGTTGTTGAGCGCCTTTTTGGCCTTTCGACTTATTTCTGCTTTTGCGCCGAGCCTTCTTTATAACAGGTTGATAGGGAGCAGCCTTTTCATCTTTCACGGCCTGTTGGAGAAGGCGTTGCGTTCTGGCTTTCTCGTAGATGACCATTTCGCGGTTATGATCGTCTCGGACTTTTTGACCCGCTTCCCTTATAAGCTTGTCCATTTGTTCTTCGAACGACGGACTGGGCACTTTCGCATCTGGAACTTTCACGGGCTTAGGATTAGCGTCCTTCCATTGAGCATCTGCTTCTTCATCGAAGTCATACATGACGTAACAGCTGTTTAGTAGCTCTCGTTTCTTTGACCGGATGTATCCGAATCCTTTCGTCTCCATTCTCCCGTTAGGCAGTTTGCGTTGAGTCCCGGGAACGTTCCAGACTTTATCATAGAACTTGGCTTTTCGAACGGTCTGCTTGAAGGATATCCCCTGGCGTTTCAGCAGCTTTTTCAAACCTTCCGTATAATATCTGGGGAGACGGATGGGCTGAAGCCTGTCGAGCGTAGAATCCGCACCATGCCAAATTTCTTTTTCTACCTTGGTTTCTTCAGAGCGGTAGAACAAAATTGCTTTCTCGCTTTCTCGCCTGGGAGGGATGTAGAATGTTCGCAACTCTTCTACACCGTAGGTATTAAGTGCATCCAGTTCTTTATGGTGTCCAAGCGGCACCATGGCGACTTGCAAACTTTGCTCTTCATCAGGGAACATCTGTATTGAAGGTCGAGCAGAGAATACAGCATGGATCTCATCTTCTGAGTCGCTACCAAAGATCAACGTAGGGGCGGATGGTCCTGGCTTGTTGTGTTGGGGCGGACCCGAATACACTATCTCCTCTTCCTCCTCGGTATCACTGCCGAAAACAGGTATGGTGGCATTAGCTTTATTCTCCGGCTTGTGACGCTTCTCCGTATCTTCGAAATCAGGTAAGAAGTATTTGGCATCTTCGTATTTGCGGACCTCGTTCACAGAGAATGGGTTTAGTTCTCCCGTCACGGTATACTCAAAACCATCCTTAAAATACTCCATACACTGATGTTGTGTAGAAGGGATGATGTTGTACTCGTGTAACCACGGTCGGCCGAGCAAAGCGTTGTAGCATGTCTTGGCATCTATGACGTGGAACTTAATGTCGGTGACGAGTAGCCCGAAGCGTAGCGTCAGTATCACAGATCCAAGATCTTTGATGATTGGGAGTCGAACCCGGAGATGGTGATCTTGTCCCGAGCAAAGTGCTGGACGCTCATGCAGATTTCTTTTAACACCCGCACGTTGAGGGGATTAACGGAGGATCCATTGTCGATCAGGATTTTGCCTATCTTAATATCGTAGCAGTATCCTGAGACATAGAGGGGGCGATTGTGTTCGCACGTCCCAAGGAGAAGGTCATCGTCGCCGAAAGTGACATCGGCCGTGTGCACTTCCTCCAACCCATCCTTCATCTTTTCCTCGGCCAGGAAGGCTTGGAATTGTTCCGGATCTTGTAGTGCCTTAATCAACGAATCTCTCGCCTATTTTGATAGCAAGAGAGAGTCAAGAATGCTAAGCTGTGAGGGTAGCTTCCTCAGATGCGCTAAGACGTTGTAATCCACCTTATTCTTCTTCGGCGGGTCCTTGGCGTTTAGCTCTTCCACCACTTGGTCATCTAAGACGATATCTTCAGAGGCCTTTTCTTTCCCTTTATCTTTTCTGTTCAAGGATCCGAGGTTCTTTTCAGGCAGCGTCCGATTCCGCAGCCGGATATTTTCGCAGACCTTCAGCTCTTCTTCTTTTCTCGAAGCGGACTCTTTAAAGGGAAGGGCAAGTTCCAGCTCTTCATCAGAATCGCTCCCGAATGTAAGCACTTGTGACCCGCTGGTGTTAACCATGCGACAATCGCCGGTAGTTCTTTCAAGCCCTTCGGTCGTATTTCTTTGCTCCCGACGAGTTTTGCGCTTTTCCCGCTTAAAGCGTTGTCGATGAGCAACGTATCCTTGCCACCATTTATCGAAAGCTTTGCACTCTTGAGTGGGGTGCAAGACCTTCTGATGATATAAGCAATAGGAGGGGTGCATTTCTATTTCACCAGTAATTTTTCCTTCAGAGGATGGTAGCTTCATGCCCATTGATATGGCCTTAGCAAACATTTTCTTTATCTTGAATTGGCTTTTGTCGGTAGCGAAGGTGTTTTGCTCCAGCGGGATCGTCTCAGCTCTTTCATCAAGTCGCTGGCGCTTGGCCCTTTCAAATATAGCCATCTCGCATTCTCGATCAGCTTTACTTTTCAGTCGAGCTTCGTTAAGGAACGCGTCAATCATTTCAACTGATAGCTCCGGAATTTTTGATTCAGTATCAGCCCCCAGCGTTTTAGTGCCAGGAGTCTCCTCATCGTTCGCGATCGCATGGGAGATCATATGACAGCTCGCCACATATTCTTCGGATTCATCCGATGAACTTTCTCCCTCATCTTCTTCTTGAAAGACGTGATTGAGAAACTCTTGGAGCATAATAGGAGTCCGTGCCTTTTGGTTGTATTCATCCAGCGCGTCAATTTGCTTTTGTAAGTCCGTGCACTTGTCGCCAGGCTTCACGGGCTTCTTTGACTTCTTTTTCTTCTTCTTCAAGGATTTTGATGGCTGGTTGCGAGTGCTTGAGCCACCACCATCGATCTTCGGAGTTGGACGTGGCTTCAACATCCCTTCAATGACCTGCGGTTCCAGCGGGTTCTTCCACTTGATCGTTGGACATGTCTGAAGATCGTTTAGCATCCTCTTTGTCTTGGCTGATAATACAACCTCCCAAGGAGCTTCTTCAACGACGGAACATGTTGCCCCCGGCGTATTCGTCCCTTTAGAGGTGTGGGGCTGCGGGGGATTCACCTTCCATTTGTCAGATAACGCGAATTTGCCCTGTCGGTACTGGTTTTCAAGCCAATTTTTGAAAACGTAGCAATCTTCGATCGGATGGCCTAGTACTCGATGATAAGGACAGTAGTTGGGCTCGTTGACGTCACTTGGTTGTAACGGACGTTTTGGATCCGGCAAATTTATGAGTCTGTTGCGCAACGCCAGCTCGAATAACCTCCTCGTTTTATCGCGGGGAAAGGAATAAGGACGTCCCATCCTATCCTCAAGGGGTACGTACGGGCGCATATTATTTTGACGAGCAACTGGCTTCGGGTCGCTCGGTTGTTGTTGAGCATTAGCGACGACGATCGCTTTTCCCTTCCCTTTGTCATTTCGGGAGTCCAGCCTTGGAAGAGGAGGTTTATGGCCCATCTGATCCATCTGTGCTAGTTTGTCGATCAAGGCTTGGAAGGTAGTCGGCTTGAAAAACATCATAAACTGCGAGATGGTTGCTTGTGGATCGAGGGTTCCCACAAACATACCCACTGCGAGAGCTTCTTCAATGCGCTGCTCACACTTTGACCATAAATTCCGCCATCGTATAGCGTACTGAACCCATGTCTCGCCGGGTTTTACCCTGGCGTTAATCAGTGCCGTCATCGGGGTACGCTCACTGGCACTTGCAAAACGCTGAGTAAACAGTAGCTCCATCTCCGCGAAGGTTTTGATAGAGTCGTTCGGGAGTTCAGAGTACCACTCAAACGCCGTATCTGATAAACTTCCAACAAACTGGCACAGTAAAAGCTTGTCATCACCGCCGGTATTGCCGCAGAGTGCCCTGAACTGGGCAACATGCTGATGAGGATTGCCCATCCCTTTGTAGACATGGAACTTGGGAATTGTGTAACCAGGTGGGTACTTGATTTGATCGTACTAACTTGGATATGGCCGCCCCGTTTTTACGACCTGACCGGCCGCTTCGGTCGCATGATGAACCCGTATTTGCTGGGCGATGTATTCATCCAAATCAGCTTTTGAGATGGTATCCTCTTTAGCTGTGGATAGAGCCGGTGGAGGATTCGACGTCTCTCCCCTATCGTCTTCAAGAATGATCGGGGGATCTTCAGCAGGTGGATCTTGTTGAATCATCATACCCACCATATCCTGGAACAGGAGGGCCATTTTCTTTATGTTGGCTGCCTGCTCCGCAGCTTCTTTATCTTTCTTCTCTAGTACGCGCCGAAAGAATTCGGCGTCCATTTCTTGTTCTTGACGCTCGTCCGAGGATGTTTCCGGGGTTTCTTTTGGCCCTGTAAGTGCGGCCATAGCGTTCATCATTTCTTGGAGCTTCTGCTGCTGCTGCTGAGCCTTGGTCACTGACCTCGTGTGCGGTCTATGACCTGTTGATATGCGGCTATCTTCTTTTCCCGATGCCATGTAAACCGTATGAACTGTTATGCCCCCTGACTTGGGGCGTTTAGGTTCACCATTTTTAACTTTTTCCACTGACACGGGAGTTTTCTCTGGTCTCCTTCTTTTGTGGGCCATTGAGGTTGAAGGGACCGTTGAAATAGGCATCCTAGCAGCTGCTGTCCCCTGCTGTTTAATGGGACGGTCTTTGTCTTTTTCTACTTTCGCCTTTTTCTGGCGACGAGAGTGACCTGGGTCAATCACGGAGTCTTGAACCCTCCGCCAAACTTTATAAATTTTTGAAGACAGCCGTTGAGGGGGCTGTTCTTGCTTTGTTTCCGGATCTCTCTCCATAGGTGGAGGGGATCTTTTCAGTGTAGCGGTTGGAGAGTTCTTTCGTACCCTCCTCAGCAGTTCAAAGCTATTCCCAGTCGGGACAGCAGCGTTGACCTCCACCATTGGAGCGGGTGGAGTTAGTCCTGAGGGGGAGTTGCCCCCTGCCCTTCTTACTCGTCGCCAATGGCGACGTCTAGCATGATGAGCCGTTGGGACTGGCTCGGAGATAGAGACGTCTTCTTTTTGCCCCTTGTCCGACTGAGGCGCTGCTGGTGTTAACCTCTTAAAAACTGAGGTTGTTCCTTGTGGGGTAATATCCAATCTGTCAAAGACAGATCTTCGTGTAGGGGCAGGAACATGAATCGTCAGTCTTGAAAAGACTGACTCTTTGACGGGAGAAGCCGCCTTAACGTCTTCCGGAGCAGCGGCCGTTGCCCTCCTTGGGACAGCCATTTTAGAGTTCCTGGGCTTCTTAGCGGGCCCTTCAGAGTTTTGATCCAGCCTCGCAAAGACAGAGGCTGTTGGCTTGGTGGTGGATGACCCGTTGACAGGGGCCGTGGTAGCAGTGAGCCGGTTGAACACCGACTTCTTGTTCACTTCCGGTGCAGGTATCGGCATAGAGAAGCTTGTAGGTGGGACCATGGTCCCGAAAAACAGGCCGGTGGTGGCCTGGGTCACCTGTTCTACCGGCAGAGCGAGGAAAGAGGCCGCTTGGGGCCCATATGCTACACCTCTAGGTGAGGTGGAGCGTCCGTTGCAGTGGCACTTCGCGCAGTTGGTGCAGTTAGAAGCCATTGAATCTTGAGTTCTGCGCCAGACAAAAGACCAAATCTTAGCAACTTGAAATCCGAAGGCAACCATTAACAAACCGCGATTGGTTCGTGAAGACGGCACACGAAGTGTGGAGTGGAAAGAGGAAAAGGTCCCACCGGGCGTGCCATAATCTGTTCCCCTCCGAAAGGCGGCGCACAGGACCGCGATGTCCTGACGCTGAGATTCGGGGCAGATGCTATTTGGTTTTATCCGTCCACCTCTCCGAAGACGCCAAGTTGATTTATGGCACCGTATATCGGAGGTTTAGATGGATGCGGCCGATGTAGCAGACTTCGTCAGATTCCCCCTCGGTTGAGGGGTTGCAGGCACAAGCCCCTGCAGTTAATTACGCTACCGCATCGCGGTAACAACTTTCTCCTTCTCCAGAATTTCACTTCGTGTCGTGTGTGTTTTTTTTGTTTGTGGTTGCCCGTGGATTGTATACGGAGACTGAGTAATGCCGTCGCCCGTAGGACGTGGATTAGTCCAAATCCGTATTTACTTAGATTTGGGTTTGGTGTTTTTAGTTTAAGGATACGTTAGCCGTATTGCGGCTAAGATCAACTTATACGTTCGTTAAGGATACGTTAGTCCTGTTTGAGACTAAGATCAACTTAACGTGGTGCTCCATTTAATATACGGTCGTCAGGACTCGTCACCTCTCTGGCATCGTTGAAGGATTTCAACGATAGGTGTCAGAGGAGTTCGGAGATGTACCCTCGAACCGAAGTTGATTTAGGGTTTTATAGTCCATTTGAATGTTTAAGGATACGTTAGCCGTGTTTGGGGCTAAGATCAACTTAAACGGGACCGTTTAGATTCGGCAAAAGAGCATTTGGAGGCTCTATTGTTCCAGTTTAGGGACGTAGTGGTCCATTTTTCAGTTTAGGGACGTGGTGGTCCGATATTAGTTTAAGGACGTTTCGGTCCATTGCCAGTTTAGGGACGTGGTGGTCTATGTTCCAGTTTAGACACGTGGTGGTCTGTGTTCCAGTTTAGGGACGTGGTGGTCCATCGCCAGTTTAGGGACGTAGTGGTCCATCATTAGTTTAAAGACGTTTCGGTCCATTATTAGTTTAAGGACGTTTCGGTCCAACATTAGTTTAAGGACGTTTCGGTCCATTATTAGTTTAAGGACATTTCGGTCCAACATTAGTTTAAGGACGTTTCGGTCCACGAGTTTAAGGACCCCGCAGTCCATTTGAATGTTTAGTCGTCGGGACCCGTCACCTCTCTGACGTCGTTGAAGGATTACAACGATGGGTGTCAGAGGAGTTCAGAGATGTACCCTCGAACCGGATGTAAATTGATTTAGAAGAGCAGCTGTGCTCGGTCAATTTAGTTTGAGGACTTACGGCCATGATTGGGCTAAGTCCAGTTTCAACATCTTTTGTCTTTGGCCTGTGCTAGGGCTTTGCCCCTTTTTAGTAATGCACTGCATTATTCTTGTTTTGGTTGGGCTCTGCCCTTTTATAAATGATGCAGAGCATCTATTTTGTTTGGGCTCTGCCCTGCATAGCACTTTTTTATTAGGCCTGTTAGGCCTTTTAATTGGGCTATGTCCCTTTTCTTTAATAATGTAGAGCATTAAATACTTTGACAGTGCCCCACGTGGCTTGTCAGGCGCTTTGCGCCAAGTAATGAGCGCAAACTCATATGGTGGTGACACGTGTCA
Source organism: Agapanthus africanus (assembly GCA_030015575.1). Lineage (NCBI taxonomy): Eukaryota > Viridiplantae > Streptophyta > Magnoliopsida > Asparagales > Amaryllidaceae > Agapanthus > Agapanthus africanus. Next base: position 582,982,426 of record JASDDO010000016.1, on the reverse strand, counting down.
CGCTCTGGTGAGCGCAAGCGCAACAGCGCAGTGCGCTGCGTCAGTGCACTGCGCTGTTGCACTGCTGACACGTGGCGCGGCTTGCGCAATAGTGCATTTCTGGCAAGTGCTGGGCACTGTTCTTATTCTTTTGGATCAATTTCAGATAAAATGTGCGAGGCACTGTTATCTTGAGAATCTTTTAGATTCAGAACCAATGGTTCATAAAAAGAAGTGCAAGACACTGTTTTTTATTTGTTTATTTTCCTTTTCCTTAGAGGTCCTTGATCTTGTTCTCAGATCAATGATCTGTTCAGAAGAAATTCTTCTTTTCAAAGGTTTACCTTCTTTTCTTTCTGATTTCTTCTCAAACTTTCTTTTTAGGAGTTCTCTGAATTCTTTCTCTGTTTATCTGTCAATGTTCTCTCTTCTTTTTTTTTAATTTTAGAAAGAAGGATCATTGGTCGTTGGGACCCACCACCTCTCCGACGACACTGAGAGATTACAGTGTCATATATCGAAGGTGTGAAGGGATGTACCCTTTGAACCATGTCTCACTCATTAGGGGGAAGAACAGGCTGGAGCTTAAGCTTCTCGCTGCTGAAAAATGCTTCTTTGCGTTCGCGCACGTGCGTCGCACGTGTTGGGCGCTCATATTTGCATGTAGCGCACATCGATCTTGCGCATATGCGCATTATGGGGGGGAGCAAGCTCCTATGGAGAACGAGTCTTCTTTTAATTGAATATTCTCATGTGGTGTGCACGTGCGTTGCACGTGGTGCGCGCGTGGCGGGCACACGTGCGTTGCACGTGGCGCACATGCGCATTATGAGAAGAAGCAGAGCTTCTATATATGGAGAACAGGCTCCTTTTAATATTATTAAATGTTCTCACGCGCGCACCACGTGCAACGCACGTGGTGCGACATGCTGGTGCTTAAGCTTCTCGCTGCTGAAAAAGGCTTCTTTGCGTTTGCGCACGTGCGTCGCACGTGTTGGGCGCTCATATTTTCACGTAGCGCACATGGATCTTGCGCATATGCGCATTATGGGGGGGAGCAAGCTCCTATGGAGAACGAGTCTCCTTTTAATTGAATATTCTCATGTGATGTGCACGTGCGTTGCACGTGGTGCGCGCGTGGCGGGCACACGTGCGTTGCACGTGGCGCACATGCGCATTATGAGGAGAAGCAGAGCTTCTATATATGGAGAACAGGCTCATTTTAATATTATTAAATGTTCTCATGTGGTGCGCACGTGCGTTGCACGTGGTGCGCGGGTGGCGAGCACACGTGCGTTGCACATGGTGCGCGCGTGGCGAGCACACGTGCGTTGCACGTAGCGCACATGCGCATCATGAGGAGAAGCAGGGCTTCTATATATGGAGAACATGCTCCTTTTAATATTATTAAATGGTCTCATGTGGTGCGCACGTGCGTTGCACGTGGTGCGCGCGTGGCGAGCACACGTGCGTTGCACGTACCGCACATGCGTATTATGAGGAGAAGCAGGGCTTCTATATATGGAGAACAGGCTCCTTTTAATATTATTAAATGTTCTCATGTGGTGCGCACGTGCGTTGCACGTAGTGCCGCATGGCGGGCACACGTGCGTTGCACGTAGCGCACATGGCGCTTGCGCATATGCGCATTATGGAGGAGCATGCTCCTATCTTGGAGAACTAAGCTCCTTTGGAGAATTAAGCTCCTTTGAGTATTGATTCCTTTGAGGATTTAACTCTCCCTTTCTAAGAGGTATCCCCTCTTATTTATATGGGAGTGGTAGAGAAGCCATCTCTCCTTTTCCCGATGTGGGACTAAAAAATGCATTCCCCATGTAGTAGAGCATTACTTTAGATTACATGTGTATAACACATTTGCTCATAACTTTTGATCTCGGATGAATTATGAGGCCCATAATATATCAAATCGAAGGTCTTTTCGAGATGCTTTCAATATCATCAGAATTTAGCAGTTTTTCGTTCCGGTGTTTGTCAAAATACAGTTCGGAAAATACTGGTTCGTATCTTCTTCCTTAGATCAAATGTGCATAGACATTTGCTCATAACTTTTGATCCCGGATGAATTATGAGGCCCATAATATATCAAATCGAAGGTTTTTTCAAGATGCTTTCAATACCATCATAATTTAACAGTTTCTCATTGGGGAGTTTATCAAAATACAGGCCGGAAGATATTGGTTCGCATTTTCTTAAGCATTTCGCTGCCATTTGATACCTTGGACTCTTTTGCGCAGAAATTTTTGGCGGGAACAGCCCCTGGTCGGGTTCGGTTCGCTCTAAAGGACAAACCGTGCAGTTTCGGCCATAGCGGAAAATATCATCTGTACTGGGGCATGGGTCATTGTTTCCCCCAATCAGAGCAAAGGTCTATTTTAAAATTCAAAATTTAAAAGTTGAAGCAACGTTTCAGATTCAGCGCTAGGCACGCTGCGCGCCTAGTGTCAAACACAGATGTGCTAGCGCCAAGTGCACTGCGCCCTAGGCATCACACTCTCAATCAGAGCAAAGCTCTATTTTAAAATTCAAAATTTAAAAGTTGAAGCAACGCTTTAGACTCAGCGCGAGTCGCGCTGCGCGCCACGTGTCAAACACAGATGCACTAGCGCTAGGTGCACTGCGCCCTAGGCAGCGCACCCCCAATCAGAGCAAAGCTCTGTTTTAAAATTCAAAATTTAAAAATTGAAGCAACACTTAAGATCCAGCGCTAGCCGCACTGCGCGCCATGTGTCAAACACAAGTGCGCTAGTGCAGGCTGCGATGTGCTCTGCGCTGCACGCCACGTGTCAAACGTAGGTGCGCTAGCGCTGGAATTAAAAATTCCCCACCGTTAGATCAAGAGATCTAATAATGATAAATTATTAATTAATCAGAATTAAAATTCTGTTATGGAAAGATCTTTCCAATCTTATTAAAAATAAGAAGATTGCCTTCTGTAAAACAGAAGCCCTAGGATCAAAGATCCAACGGTGGGGAAACATCCCCAAATCAATCAGAGAAAGATCTCTTTAACTGATTTAACAAATCAATTTTCCCTATATAAAGGCCACAAGACTTCAAGTCTGAGAGAGAGAAACCCCCCTACAAACTTGGAAAAAACTCAAAGAAAGAAAAGCAAGCTTTTAGCAAAAGAAGATCATTTCTTCAAGGTAAAGAACATGAGCAATGAACACAGAGATGAAATCATCTCATGAAAAGGAGAACTATCTTCTAAAAAAGATCATAGATCTAAAAAATACCAGGGTCTTTTATAAAAAGAGATCAAAAGATCTCATCATAAAAACAAAAGAAGTATTTACTTCATTCACAGGTCATTGATCTACAAAGGCAAAACCCTTTTCAAAAATAAGAACTATTGTTCTTGAATCTTGAGGCAAAGCCTCCTTTAAAAAGAACATAAACTTGTTCTCTGATCATAAATTTGATCAAATGCGCTTTGCGCTACTGGAAAGTGCCTTGCACTCATAAACTGCGCTTCTGCGCTCCTTGGACCGGCGCTCAGCGCCAAAATGTGCCACGTGTCCACTGTTTCCTGATTTAAAATCAGGAAAGTTTACGGAGGAGGCATCACGTGCTAGCACGTGACCAGTAGTCACGTGTTGGCACGTGACAATTAAAAGCAGCGGCAAAGGCAGATTCAGTTCCCTGACTAAATCAAAGAAAAGGCTCCAGAAAGGGTCACGTGCTCACACGTGACCAGGGGTCACGTGTTGGCACGTGACGGTTGAACAGCGGCTAGAAGACAGAGCGCAGAAAGGAGAAGAAAGCTCGTTCCAGGGGGGTCACGTGCCTACACGTGACCAAGGGTCACGTGGCCACACGTGACCGGCTTTCAAAGCCTATCTATTTAACAGAATTAAATTCTGAACAGCATTCAAATCTTTCCAAAGGAGAATTATTATTTGGAACCGATTGGATCAAAGATTTAAAGGTGATTAAATATCACCTATCTATTGAAAAATCTTGAACTTGGAAAGATTTCCCCTTAAAATCTAACCGAAACAACAAAGGAATATCTTTGGATTTAAAATCCAATGGTTAATAAAATTCACCTAATAATCCAAAGGTCCAAATGAATGATGAATGAAAATCAAATCTCTAATGAATACAAATCAAATCCCTCAATGAATGATTCACTAAAAACTAATTGATTCTGCTCCTTCTCCTATAAATAGGAGCCAAGAGATACACAGAGGGAGAGATATACAGAGACATAGAGAGAAAAAGAAATAGAGCCTTGAGACTTTGGAAGAATTTGATCTGCTGCAGAAGAAAACCTTGGGTAAGAAAGGGAAGGCTTTTTAAAAAAAAACAGAGAATTTAATTCTCAAAAGAGTTTAACTCTTATATTAAAAAGAAGAACTTAGTTCTCTCTTTAGTAGAGGATCTGCAAAGTGCACATCTCCCCATGAATTGAGAATTTAATTCTCATTAGGTTGAGATCCTGCCATGCAGATCCAAAGCATAGAAAGGGAATGGAAGTTTGAGAATTTAATTCTCACGGAACTATAGGAATTTAATTCCTTTGAAATAAAATTAGGGTTTAACCCTATGTTATAGGAATTTAATTCCTTCAAAATGAACAGAATCAGTTAAGAACTTAATTCTGTCAAAATAACAGGAATTTAATTCCCTTAAGAAAGAAGAAATTAGGGTTTCACCCTATGACAGAACCTAATTCCTCACATATATGGGAATTCAATTCCTCAGAATATAAATTAAGGGTTTAACTCTATCTAAGAGTAATTCTCTAAAAGAAAGTGGGAATTTAATTTCTCTAAAGTTATTATTAGGGTTGAACCCTATGATAGAATCCAGTTCTTCACATATATGAGGAATTTAATTCCTACAGAAAAGAATTTAGAGTTCAACTCTATCTAAGAATATAATTCTTCAAGAAAATGGGGATTTAATGAAGAATTTAAGTCTTAAACGAAAATGCAAAGGAGCAAGGTCACGTGCTACCACGTGACCCCTGAAAAACTCCGCAGGGGAGGGCGCCCTCACGTGCTACCACGTAACCCCTCTTGCCTTAGTGTTTAACACTAATTTGGAACCTCTGAATCCAGTGTTCAACACTGATTTACCTTAGTGTTCAACACTAATTGAAGAACTTTATTTGCAGTGTTTAACACTGAATTTCTTAGTGTTAACATTAAATCAAACCTCTGTTAACATGGTTTAATATTAATGTTCTTAGTGTTCAATACTAAATTAAAATCTTTATGACCATTGTTTAACACTGATTATCTTAGTGTTTAACACTAATTTGAGATCTCTGTTGCCAGTGTTTAACACTAATTTGAAAGCCCTGTTGCTGGTGTTCAACACCAACTATCTTTTAGTGTTAAACACTAACTTGTCAATCTCATTCCCAGTGTTCAACACTGATTGGTCTTGAGTATTTAACACTAGCTTCAGCCCAATTGGCTAAGTTCTAGAGGCAAAGCCTCTCCTTCAGTGGACCAACAAAAAGTCAATATTCCAAACATGATTGGACTTAGCCCAAGATGGCCATAAGTCCTCAATCCAAACTTAACTGGGCCAATGGGCTCATAACATAATTGATTGGTCTTGGTCCCAAATTGGGCCAAAGACTATTTAATCTACCTTGGTTCAAGGGTACATCTCTTCACTCCTTTGATACTTGGCGTTGTAATTCCTCAACGTCTTCAAAGAGGTGACGGGTCCCGATGACCATACATTGATACGGACTGTGGGGTCCTTAAACCCATGGACTATGACGTCCTTAATCTTGACCGGGATGTCTTAAAACTAACATCGGACTGTGGGGTCCCTAAATCCACGGACTACGACGTCCTTAACCTTGACCGGAATGTCTTAAAACTAACAACGGACTACGACGTCCTTAACCTTGACCGTGATGTCTTAAAACTAACATTGGACTGTGGAGTCCTTAAATCCACGGACTACGACGTCCTTAACCTGGACCGCAATGTCCTTAAACTACCTATGGACCGCAATGTCCTTAAACTACCTATGGACCGCAACGTCACTAAACTAAACAACAGGGCTCCCTTAATTGCTCTATTGTTGGATCTAAACGATCCCGTTTAAGTCGATCTTAGTCTAAAAACTAGGCTAACGTATCCTTAACAAACGTTTAAGTCGATCTTAGTCTCCAATGAGGCTAACGTATCCTTAAACCCAAACCCCCAAACCCAAATCTAAGATAATACGGATTTGGACTAGTCCACGCCCTATGGGCGACGACATAACTCAGTCTTCGTATACAATCCACGGGCAACTAAACACAAAATAAACACACACGACACGAAGTGACCATCTGGAGAAGGAGAAAGTGGTTACCGCAGTGCGGTAGCGTAATTAACTGCAGGGGCTTGCGCCTGCAGGGAAGAGCGTCCCCACAATCAAAAACCCCTCAAGTGAGGGGGAATCTGACGAAGTCTGCTACATCGGACGCATCCGTTTAAACTTTCGATATACGGTGCCATAAATCAACTTGGCATCTTCGGAGAGGTAGACGGATAGCACCAATTAGCATCTACCCCGAATCTCAGGCGAGACGCCATGTCGTCGCCGTCTTTCGGAGGTGAACAGATTCTGGCACGCCCGGTGGGACCTTTTCCTCTTTCCACTCCACACTTTGTGTGTCATGTTTGCAAACCAAACACGGCTCGCTAATGGTTGCCCTTGGGTTTCAAGGTACTAAGATTTGGCGTCTTGCTTATTGCAGAAAGCAAAGGATCAATGGCTTCCACTTGTACGAAATGCTCAAACTGCAACTGCAACCGGCGCTCTGCCTCGCCAGGAGTCATAGCCTACGGACCCCAAGCTGCTTCGCTGTTCACAATGCCTATAGAACTGGTCACTCGAGCCACCACAGGGTTGGTTTTCGGGACCACGCTCCCGCCAACGAGCTTCACCGCTCCTGTGCTGACAACGGAAGCTCCCAAGAAGTCGGTCTTTGATCGGCTTACACCTACCGCGGCCCCTCTCAACGGGTCGCCCAACACCAGCGCCTCGGCCTTCTCCAGATTGGGCCAGAGCTCCTGTGGACCCGCGATAGGGCCTACAATCCTAAAGAAGGCTGCTCCTAAGAAAATAACCAGCCCTGCTCCTGAAGTCGTTAAGGCAGCTTCCCCTGCCAAAAAGTCGGTCTTTACAAGATTGACTGTTCTGGCTCCCGCTACGGTTCCTGTCCCTGCTCAGAAGACTGTTTTCAACCGATTGGATACTGCTACCCAAAGGACATCGGTCTTTAACAGGCTGACGCCAGCAGCGACCCCCCACCTACACAAGGAGCAAGACGAGACTATCGCCCTTACCAAGCCGGTTCCATCAGCACGACGCGCTCGACGTCGTTACTGGCGCCGAGTGAGAAAGGCCGGAGGCAACTCCCCTCCTGGGCTAACTCCTCCAGCCCCGACGACAAAAGTTAATGCTGCTGTTCTAATTAAGAACAGCTTTGAGATGCTGAATAAGGTGCGTAGGAATTCTCCTACCGCGGTGCTAAAAAGGTCTCCCCCTCCGCTGAAAAAGTCTGTAGAAGTAAAGCCAGAACATCCCCAATCTCCTCAACGGTTGGCTTCCCAAATCTATAAAGTCTGGCGGCAGACCCGAGACTCGGTGATCGATCCAAATTTCTCCCGCCAGCACAAGAAGCTGAAAATCCAACAGGAAGTCAGTCACCAGACTAAGCTATGAAAAGCTGTATGGGTGCCCACTTCAACGGCCCCCTCAACTTCCATTGCTCATAAAAAGAAGAGGCCAGAGAAGATCCCCGGGCCTGCAACGAAAGCTAAAAGCGCTGAACCCAGACGCCCTAAGTCTGGGGGCATGATGGTCCATACTGTATACATGGCGTCGGGGAAGGAAGATAGCCGTGTGTCTACAGGGCATAGACCGCTCACACGGTCGGTGACCAAAGCTCAGGAGCAACAGCAGAAGCTCCAAGAAATGATGACCGCGATGGCCGCACTTACTGGGACGAAAGAAAGCCCCGAAGCGTCATCTGATCAACACCAGGAGGAAGAAACTGACACTGAGTTCCTTCGTAGGATATTGGAAAAGAAGGATAAAGAGGCTGTTGAACAAGCAGCCAATATACAACGAATGGCCTTCCTGTTCCAGGACATGGTAGGAATGATGATCCAACAAGATTCTCCTACTGAAGATCCTCCATTCGTTCTTGAAGACGACAGGGAAGAAACGTCAAATCCCCCACCCGCTCTGTCAACAGCCAAGGAGGAGACAATCTCTAAGGCTGACCTAGACGAATACATAGCCCAACAGATACGTGTTCACCAGGCGGCTGAGGCAGCTGGTCAAGTTGTCCAGACAGGAAGACCATATCCAAGCTGGTAGACCAGATCAAATACCCGCCGGGCTACACAATACCAAAATTCCATGTCTATAAGGGGACAGGCAATCCCCATCAGCATGTAGCCCAGTTCAGGGCGCTTTGTGGCAACACTGGCGGCGAAGATAAACTGTTGCTTCGCCAGTTCGTGGGCGGCTTATCAAAAACGGCGTTCGAATGGTATTCAGAACTCCCGAACGATTCCATCAAGACGTTCGCTGAAATGGAATTGCTATTCACTCAACGATTCGCAAGCGCCAGCGAACGCACTCCTATAACAGCATTAATTAATGCCAGGGTGAAACCAGGTGAGACGTGGGTCCAGTATGCTATACGTTGGCGAAACTTGTGGTCGAAATGCGAACAACGCATCGAAGAAGCACCAGCGGTGGGCATGTTCGTGGGAACTCTAGACCTTCACGCAACCATCTCACAGTTCATGATGTTCTTTAAGCCGACCACGTTTCAGGCTTTGATCGACAAGTTGGCCCAGATGGACCAGATGGGTCACAGACCGTCTCCCCCGAAGCCGGAGCCTCGGAGTGACAAGGGTAAAGGGAAGGCAACCTTCGTCGCAAATGCTCAGCAGCAACCCAGTGCCTCAAAGCTGGCGGATCAGTTGGAAGAAAGACGGCGGTATTATAATGAGAAGATGAAGCATCCCTACTCGTTCCCACGGGACAAGACGAAACGGTTATTCGAGCTGGCAATACGCAACAGACTTATAAACTTGCCAAATCCAAGGCGACCGCCACAACCCACTGAGATGAATAACCCCAATTATTGCCCTTACCATCAAACGGTAAGCCATCCGATTGAGGATTGCTTCGTTTTCAAAGGATGGATTAAAGATCAATACCTCCAGGGGAAGTTTGCACTGTCCGAAAAGTGGAAGGTGAACCCTCCACAGCCGCATACTCCTAAGAAAGCAGATACACCGGGGGCAACTGGTTCCTTTATTGAAGAAGCTCCATGGGAGGTCGTGCTATCAACTAAAACCAAAAGAATGCTGAGGGATCTTCATGCGTGCCCAGCGGTCGAATGGAAGAACCCGCTTAAACCTCAAATCATCGAAGGGATGTTAAAGCCGCGCCCAACTACAAAGATTCGTGGTGATGGCCTAAGTACTCATACCCAACCGTCAAAATCTTCGAAGAAAAAGAAGAAGAAATTCAAAAAGCCCGTGAAGCCTGGAGACAAGCGCACGGATTTGCAGAAACAGATTGACGCGCTGGAGGAGTACAATCAAAAGGCGCGAACTCCCGTCACACTGCAAGAGTTCCTCAACCACGTCTTTCAGGAGGAAAATGATGGAGAGAGCTCGTCGGATGAATCCGAGGGATATGTGGCGAGTTGTCATGTGATTTCCCACTCGGAAGATGAGAAAACTCCTGGCACTGAGAAACTGGGGGCACAGCCTGAACCAGAACTTGTATGGCCAACAGATGAAATGATCGACGCCTTTCTAGACGAGATTCGTTTGAAGAGTAAAGCCGATCAGGAGCGTGAGATGGCTGCATCGGAAGGAGCCAAGCGCAGGCGACTAAACGAAAGAGTCGAAGCACTCCCACCAGATCAAAAGATATCCGATGTGAATAAAAACGTGTTCAAGACGAGGAAAAGGTTCGCCAAAGCCATGTCAATGGGGATGAAGCTACCACCTTCGGAAGAGAACGCGTTCGATGGGGTGGAGAGGCACCCTAACTATTGCTCATATCATCGGAAAATTTTACACCCTACGGAGGAGTGCGACAATTTTAGGATATGGTGGCAGGGATATGTTGCTCACCGGCAATATTTTAAGCGCGTGAAACACAGAACTCGTCGGGAGCAGAAAAGTACAACCGACAGGCACAAAAGAACTACCGGCAGCTGTTACATGGTCGACGCCGGAGGGTCACAAGTTCTCACCTTTGGGAGCGACTCTGATGAGGAAATGGCTTTGGGCCCTCTCTTTAAAGAGCCCGTCTTAGGGAAAGAGGAAGAACCGGAGGCCTGCGAGAACATTCAGCTGCGCAATCGCACGCTCCCGGAAAAGAATCTTGGGCCCACAAATAGAAAAGATAAGGGAAAGGAAAAGGTCACTGGGGATATCGCCTTAGATGACCAAGTTATGAAAGAGCTGACTGCCAAGGACCCTCCCAGGAAGGGTAAGGTGGACTACAACATCCTAGCGCACCTAAGGAAGCTACCTTCTCAGCTCAGCATTCTCGATGCCCTCCTATTATCAAAAGAAGCGCGAGATTCATTAATCAAGGCGTTACAAGAACCTGAGCAATTCCAAGCCTTCCTCGCCGCAAAAAGGATGAAGGATGAACTGGAAGAAGTGCACACGGCCGACATCACTTTCGGTGACGAAGACCTTCTCCTCGGGACGTGCGACCACAACCGTCCCCTATACGTCTCCGGATATTGCCACGATATCAAAATAGGCAAAATCCTGGTTGATAATGGATCCTCCGTCAATCTCCTTAATGTGCGGGTGTTGAAGGAAATCTGTATGAGCGTGCAGCATCTCGCTCGTGACAAAATTACCATCTCCGGTTTTGACTCCCAGTCGTCACGGACTCTCGGATCTGTAATACTAACATTACGCTTCGGACTGCTCGTCACGGACATCAAGTTTCACGTCATTGACGCCAAGACCTGCTACAACGCCTTGCTCGGTCGCCCTTGGTTACACGAGTACAACATCATCCCTTCTACACAGCATCAGTGTATGAAGTACTTTAAGGATGGTTTCGAGTACACCGTAACGGGTGAGCTGAACCCATTTTCCGTGAACGAAGTCCGCAAGTACGAAGATGCAAAGTACTTTTTGCCAGACTTCGAGGATACAGAAAAGTGTCGCAAGCCGGAAAACAAAGCCGCCGCCACCATCCCTGTTTTCGGGAGCGATACCGAAGAAGAAAAAGAGATAGTTTACGCTGAGCCGTCTCGACGCAACAACCCGGGACCGTCCGCCCCCATGTTGATCTTCGGAAGTGACTCGGAAAATGAGGTTAATGCCGTGTTCTCCAGTCGGCCGTCAATACAAGCATCCCCTAGCGATAATCAGAGTTTGCAAATCACCATTGTGCCATGGGAACACTACAAGGATCTCGACGCACTTCAAGCTTACAATGTGCAGGACCTACAGACGTTTTATGTCCCTCCCAGGCGAAAGGGTGAAAAGGCGATCTTATTCTACCAATCTATGGAAGCAAGAGTGGAGAAAGAAATCTGGCATGGCGCGGATTCTACACTCGACAGGCTCCAACCCATCCGTTTGCCCAGATATTACACAAATGGACTAAAGAGGCTATTGAAGCGCCAAGGGGTACCCTTAAAACAGACTGTTCGACAAGCTCGATTCTACAACAGGATTTGGGATGTCCCTGGAACTCAGCGCAAATTGCCCAACGGGAGAATGGAAACGCTCGACCTTGAATACATGAGATCCGGTAAACGGGAGCGATTCCACGGTAGCTACGCCGTATATAACTTCGATGAGGAGGAAAACGCCCTGTCCAGCAATGCCGACCCCTCATCAAAACTAGATCCCGCAATCGAAATGCCGAGTCCGTCGTTTGAAGAACGAATGGACAAGCTTATCAGGAAAGCGGGTCAAAAAGCTCGGGAAGACCATAATCGCGAGATGGCCATCTACGAGAAGGCCAGGATGCAACGTCTGTTTCAACAGGCTGCAAAAGATGAAGATGCTCCTCCCCGTCAACCCGCTGTACAAAAGGCCCGACGCAGAGGCAGAAGTAAGTCAAGAAGCGGAAAAAGGAGCCGACAACAACGACGCAGGATTAGAGAGTCATGTGATCGGGCATTGCACGGTCCGGATTTGTCCCTCATAAAGAAGATGAGTCGAGCGTATTCCTTCCCCCGAGACAAGACGAAGAAGTTACTCGAGCTCGCTATAAAACATCAAATGATCGCACTTCCGGAGTCTAAGCACCCTGAGCAAGCTAACAAAGTTTCTCATCCGGGCTATTGCTCTTATCACCGAGCCATAGGACACCCTATCGAAGACTGCTTTACCTTCAAGAACTGGGTCGAAGACCAGTACCAGCAAGGCAGGTTTGCTTTATCCAGCAGCTGGAGGGTAACGCCGCCACAAAAGCACGAACCCAAAGCCACAAGAGCAGAACCAGATCCACATCGGCTTTGGAAGCGAGCTCGTACCTGTCATATGGTAACGATATCGAAAGGATAGCCCGAGAATATAGATGACCTCCCTTGGTGCTTCGAAAACAATGACAATGAAGTAATCTCAGAATTTCCACCGGCTTCGAAAGAACTGGAAGATGGCATACATACTACTGCAGATAACCTCAAGAAGATTGAGTTGGGATCGGCAGACGATCCACGACCGACATTCGTCAGCGAGCTGCTATCTGAAGAAAGGGTGGCTGCGTTAAAGGACGTGCTTCTACAGCATAAAGATTGCTTCGCGTGGAACTATTCCGAGATGCCAGGATTAGATCCAGAGATTGTGCATAAATTAGCACTATCCCCGGATATCAAGCCAGTCAAGCAGGCGCCGAGAAGGATGCGGCTCGAGCTTGAGATGCGCATTAACGCCGAAGTCAAGAAGCTGAACGATTCTGGGTTTATCCAGGAGGTACAGTATCCTGACTGGGTCGCCAACATCGTCCCTGTGATGAAGAAAAATGGGACAGTGCGCATATGTGTGGACTTCCGAGATCTCAATAAAGCCTGCCCGAAGGACGATTTCCCAGTGCCGGTCACCGAACTGATGATAGACAATACGTCCACTCATGAGGTTTTCTCCTTCATGGACGGTTCATCAGGGTACAATCAGATAAAGATGCATCCCGACGACCAGAAGCACACCGCTTTCCGAACTCCTTTGGGTATATTCTGCTACAAAGTTATGCCCTTCGGATTAAAAAATGCCGATGCCACCTATCAGAGGGCCATGACAAAGATCTTTGATGATCTCATACATGAAATCGTCGAGTGCTATATCGACGACCTCGTAGTAAAGAGCATCTCATATGAAGAGCATTTAAAGTATCTGAAGACCGTATTTCAACGCCTTCGGAAATATAATTTGAAGATGAATCCCCTCAAATGCGCGTTCGGAGTCTCCTCGGGTAAATTCCTGGGATTCATCATCCGACACCGAGGTATCGAAATAGATCCATCTAAGATCAAGGCGATCATGGAAATGCCACCGCCAAGGACTCTCAAACAGCTGCGGTCTTTCCAAGGGAAGCTCGCGTACATCCGGCGGTTTATCGCCAACCTGTCAGGCAAGTGCCGTCCTTACAGTCACCTGATGAAGAAGGGAACTCCGTTCGTCTGGGACCAAAAATGCCAGAGCGCGCTAGATGAAATCAAGCAATACCTGCAGAACCCGCTGGTGCTGGCTGCTCCGGTCAAGGGAAAGCCTCTCATTCTTTATACAACCGCCTTAGAAGGTTCTTTAGGCGCATTATGGACGCAAGAAAATGACCAAGGGAAGGAGAGAGCGCTCTACTATTTAAGCCGAGTTCTTCTGGGGGCAGAAAGAAATTACTCCCCTATCGAAAAACATTGCCTGGCGTTAATCTTTGTGATAACAAAACTCCGGCACTATGCATTAGCACATGAAGTCCGTCTTATATCAAAGGTGGACCCCCTAAAATATCTAATGTCAAAGGCCATATTGACAGGGAGACTCGCTAAATGGGCCCTGCTCCTGATGGAGTTTTCATTAACCTATCAGCCTCTTAAGGCAGTGAAAGGTCAAGCCATCGCCGACTTCCTTGCTGAGCATCCAGTACCTGCCGGTTCTCCTCTGAATTGCGATTTGCCAGACGAACATGCGTTTGACGCGATCGACGGTGGTGATACCCGATGGGAGCTTTATTTTGATGGAGCGTCCTCCGTAAAGAAGCGCAAACAAAGTACCCCAATGATCAAATCGGGGGTAGGCCTCATCTTCGTAACTCCACAATGAGGGATAATGCGCTTCGCTTTCTCCTTAACAGAACCAAGGACGAACAATGAAGCCGAATACGAAGCTTTGATAGCAGGCCTCGAGATCGCCATCGACATGGGAATTGAAAACCTCCTCCTATACGGGGATTCTCAACTGGTCGTTAGTCAAGTAAACGACGACTACCAAACGTGCAAACCGGAGTTGGTGAAATATGGTGAAAAGGTACGACAACTGTTGACCCAAATTCCCTCCTATACTCTGGAAAGCATACCACGCGCAGAAAACAGCAAAGCAGACGCGTTGGCCAAGCTCGCTAAAGAACTGGCTGACGAGAACCTTGATGATGTTAAAATTATAGTGCAAAGCCGTCGGGTGCTTGCCCTAGCAGAAATATCTCCGGAATCATCCGAAGAGAAGGAAGTGACTGAGCAAACGACCCTACAAATAAAAGACCGTGAGAAGGCTGAGGACTGGAGGGAGGTCTTCATAGACTACTTTAAGTCCCACCGAATGCCCGAAGAAGCGTCCTCAGGACATCAGCTCATGAAACGAGCTCTGTCTTTCGCCTTCGTCAACAATACTCTGTACAAGAGGTCGTTTGATTCTCCGTGGCTGAGATGTTTAGGACCTGACGAAGCAGAAAGAGTCATTCAGGAAGTTCATGACGGAATCTGTGGTTCTCATCAAGCAGGCCCGAAGATGAAGTTAAAAATTAAACGGATGGGTTACTACTGGCCCACGATGATCCAGGACTGCCTCGAATATGCGAAGCAGTGCCACTCATGCCAAATTCATGGGGATTTCATCCACCAGCATCCAAATCCGCTACATCCAACGGTGGCTAGCTGGCCATTCGAAATGTAGGGAACTGACATAGTCGGCCTCATCGAACCGGCATCGTCTAAGGGACATCGTTTCATCCTGGCGACGACTGATTACTTCTCCAAATGGGCAGAAGCAGTACCGCTTAGGGAAGTGAAGACGGAGAATATCCTCCACTTTTTCAAGACGCACGTCATTTATCGGTTTGGAACTCCGCGGCGGATTATCTCCGATAACGGGCCGGCCTACAGAAGCCATAAGATCAGCCGCTTCGCGCAACAGCATAATATAGACTGGAGATACTCCTCAGTTTATAATCCACGAGCTAACGGTCTAGCTGAGGCCTTCAACAAGACCTTGACAAAGATCATGAAGAAGACGGTGTCCCGAAATAAGAAGGACTGGCACGAGAGACTGCAAGAGGCTCTCTGGGCATATCGGATTACGTTCAAGACGGCCACGAACACGACGCCATATGCATTGGTATTCGGTACGGAAGCAGTACTCCCCCTCGAGATAGAGCTACCTTCTCTACGAGTGACAGTCCACCACGAGTTGACAGACGAAGAAAATGCTCACCTCCGGCTTGAGGAGCTTGACGCCCTCGATGAAACCCGGCTCATAGCGCAACAAAATCTGGAGGCTTACAAAGCGAAAATGACGCGCTCGTATGAAAGATTGACCAGGCCGAGGACATTCCGCCAAGGCGAACTCGTGCTAGTGATCAAAAGGCCTATGATCCCCAATCGCGCCAAGCAGGGAAAATTCGAGCCAAACTATGAAGGCCCGTACATCATAGACAAAGTCTACCAGGATGGGGCCTATCTACTCATGGATATGCACGGTGAGAGGCCTTTCAGGCCAATAAACGGCCGCTTCCTAAAGAAATACTACGCTTAAAGAGTCACAGCCTAGGTCAATGGTAGATGACGACGACTATGCCCACTCGCTATCTTCCTAAGCCCAAGCTCTTTAAGTAGTAGCCGGCCCTCTCCACGCCGGACCGAAACATCCTTAAACTAACGACGGACCGAAACGTCCTTAAACTAACGACGGACTGAAACGTCCTTAAACTAAGAACGGACCGAAACGTCCTTAAAATAATACCGCAGCATCCTTAGGCTGACGAGATAAAAAAAAGAGAGAAAAAATATAATAAATAAAAACGGTATGTCCATCAGTAAAAAGGGCACGGATGAAAACCCGAAAGGGCTCCGTGAGTAAAAACAGCAGGGCTACCGGCGAGTGTTCGTGAAAACCCGAAAGGGCGCGACCTCGTAAAAAAAAGAATAAAATAAAAAGAATAAAAAAAATGGTATGTCCATAAGAAAAATGGGCATGGATGAAAACCCGAAAGGGCTCCGTGAGTAAAAATAGCAGGGCTACCGGCGAGTGTTTGTGAAAACCCGAAAGGGCGCAACCTCGCTAAAGGACACTTGCGGGATCCCCAAGGCCCTGTAAGGAGAAACCACCCGCGTGAGATCCTTACGACTCATAAGGGAGTAACACACTTAGGGGTCCTCACGATTCCTAAGAAGAAAAGACACTTGCGAGATCCTCACGACTCACAAGGAGAACTCTCTTATAGGACCCTCACGGCTCATAAGACTTGAAAGTCTTAAGTTACAGAAACCTGAATCTGTGCTTAAGCAAAATCCCCCATAACCTTCGACAATGCCCTACAAGCGGCTCATACTGACCCTTGTATACAATCCACGGGCGCGAATAAACATTTCCTCAGCAAAGTCCCACCCGTGACTAGGGGTATGTCCCTATGGTGAACAACCCTTATAAGTCCTCTCGACTTATAAGGAGAAAGCCCTCTTGTAGGATCCTTACGACTTACAGAGGAACATACACTATGGGATCCTCTCGACCCATAGGGAGAAAAAACCCTTTATGAGACCCTTACGGTTCATGAAGTCAAAAGCCTTAGTCGACAGGACCCTAACCCTGTTTGCTAAGCCACCCTTGTTCAACATCGACAGAGGCAGATAATGATTCGCTCCTGGCCATATCCCAGTTGTAGCGGTGCTGATGCCAAAATCGGTGTCTAATTTCAGGTTTATGGCGAAAAGCCAGTAGGCCGCACGTGCATACGAAATAGCCGAAATGATGGGGCAGCTTGCAATAAAAAGCAGCAAGTAAAAATGCATGCACGCAAAATAGCCGAAATGATTGGGCAACTCGCAATAAAAGCAGCAGGTAAAAATAAAAAAATAGCCGAAATGATTGGGCACCGCGAAAAATATCCGAAATGATAGGGCAATCGCGACCTTCGCGATATAAAAGCTGAAATGATGGAGCATCACGGAAAAAGAAATGAAATAAAATAAAAAAATTTAATTTATGCCCTACAGGTGATGTTCCATCACACCCTGTATACAATCCAAGGGCGTAAACAAAGAAGTGATCATACTTCCCCCCAGGTTTCATCAAAGAAAGAAGCTAAATCTCGACGGGCCGCAAGCGACCTAGAGATCATCCCAACACTCGTCTCGTAACGACGGACACAACTTCAAACAAAGCGGAGCAGCGGCAACCCCTAGTTCCATGGCTCGGCGATATACATATCACCAACAGTCAAACCTCCATTCCGTGAAATGCGGATACAATCAACAAAATTCCTGGTTACGTGGAACGCGGATAACGTCACTCTTTGACCCCGTGGAAAACAGCCAGAGCGGATCCTGGTCCTCGCAGAGCACGGCAGTGAACCCGTGTGAAGCATCCAGAGCGGAGCCTAGTTCTCGCCGAGCACGGAAGTGAACCCGTGTGAAGCATCTAGTGCAAAATTCCTGGTTACGTGGAACGCAGATAACGTCACTCTTTGACCCCGCGGAAACATTCAGAGCGGATCCTGGTCCTCACAGAGCACGGCAGTGAACCCGTGTGAAGCATCCAGAGCGGAGCCTAGTCCTCGCCGAGCACGGCAGTGAACCCGTGTGAAGAATCTAGTGCAAAATTCCTGGTTACGTGGAACGCGGATAACGACACTCTTTGACCCCGCGGAAAACATCCAGAACGGATCCTGGTCCTCGCAGAGCACGACAGTGAACCCGTGTGAAGCATCCAGAGCGGAGCCTATTCCTCGCCGAGCACGGCAGTGAACCCATGTGAAGCATCTAGTGCAAAATTCCTGGTTACGTGGCACGCGGATAACGCCACTCTTTGACCCCGCGGAAAACATCCAGAGCGGATCCTGGTCCTCGCAGAGCACGGCAGTGAACCCGTGTGAAGCATCCAGAGCGGAGCCTAGTCCTCGCCGAACACGGCAGTGAACCCGTGTGAAGCATCTAGTGCAAAATTCCTGGTTACGTGGAACGCGGATAACGTCACTCTTTGACCCCATGGAAAACGTCCAGAGCAGATCCTGGTCCTCGCAGAGCATGGCAGTGAACCCGTGTGAAGCATCCAAAGCGGAGCCTAGTCCTCGCCGAGCACGGTAGTGAACCCGTGTGAAGCATCTAGTGCAAAATTCCTGGTTACGTGGAACGCGGATAACGTCACTCTTTGACCCCGCGGAAAACATCCAGAGCGGATCCTGGTCCTCGCAGAGCACTGCAGTGAACCCGTGTGAAGCATCCAGAGCGGAGCCTAGTCCTCGCCGAGAACGGCAGTGAACCCGTGTGAAGCATCTAGTGCAAAATTCCTGGTTACGTAGAACGCGGATAACGTCACTCTTTGACCCCGCGGAAAACATCCAGAGCGGATCCTGGTCCTCGCAGAGCACGGCAGTGAACCCGTGTGAAGCATCCAGAGCGGAGCCTAGTCCTCGCCGAACACGGCAGTGAACCCGTGTGAAGCATCTAGTGAAAAATTCCTGGTTACGTGGAACGTGGATAACGCCACTCTTTGACCCCACGGAAAACGCCCAGAGCGAAGCCTTGTCCTCGCCAAGCACGGCAGTGAACCCGTATGAAGCATCCAGAGCAAACACCGGACTGTGAAGTCCTTAAAATCCACGGACTATGACGTCCTTAACCTCGACCGTAATGTCTTAAAACTAACGATCAACCACCCTGATTCTATATTGATTCCACCTTGGTTTAGGGGTACATCTCTTCACTCCTTTGATACCTGGCGTTGTAATTCCTCAACGACTTCAAAGAGGTGACGGGTCCCCGCAACCACACATTGGACTGTGGAGTCCTGAAATCCACGGACTATGACGTCCTTAACCTTGACCGAGATGTCTTAAAACTAACTTCGAACTGTGGAGTCCTTAAATCCATGGACTATGACGTCCTTAACCTTGACCGAGATGTCTTAAAACTAGCTTCGGACTGTGGAGTCGTTAAATCTACGGACTATGATGTCCTTAACCTTGACCGTGATGTCTTAAAACTAATATCGGACTGTGGAGTCCTGAAATCCATGGACTATGACGTCCTTAACCTTGACCGTGATGTCTTAAAACTAACATCGGACTGTGGAGTCCTTAAATCCACGGACTATGATGTCCTTAACCTTGACCGCGACGTCTTTAAACTACGATGCCTTGAGCAACCCCTGACCCCGTGAAACACGGATAAGGGTGACCGCATCCAGCACTTGCAGGTCCTCACGACCTGTAAGGAAGAAAAAACTCTCTTGTGATCCTTACGACTCTCAAGGGAAAACCCGCTTAAGAATCCTCACGATTCTTAAGAAGAACTTACACCTATGGGATCTTCTTGACCCATAGGAAGAAAAACCCTTTATGAGACCCTCGTGGCTCATAAAGTGCAAAAGTCTTAGGGAGCAGATCTTAACCCTGAATCCTAAGCCATCGCTGCCCTGCAAAGAGATCAAGATAAATTGTCCGCAAAACACATTCAATGAAAAGAGACACACCATTGAGAAGAAAATTGTATCTTTTATTCATAAACCAAAATGGATACAAACTACAATCCATGAAAGAACAAAAAGAAAATACTCCCATCCATGGGTATGTACAAAAAAAAAGAAAAAAGATACAAGTCTTTAAGCCGGCGGGCGATGTAGCAATTTTACCAGCTCATCTTCCTGTTGCTGAGTCACGGCTTCATGATTCAAGATCGCCTGAAGATGAGCCTCCGCCTGAGCCTGCTGGGCCTGATACGAAGCAAGTCGAACTTCAAGCTCCTTCTCGGTGGCCTTATGGGCCTCGACCCTTTCACGAGTGAACGTGGCAGCTTTATCGAGAGCCACCACCTCTTTAATGGACTCCTGAAGCACCCGCCAGAGTTCATATGTTTTGTTGGCCTTGGCGGTAAGATTAGCTTGAAGCTCGCTCAGCGCCTTAGAAGCCAGCTCCCTCTCCGAGAATTTACGGCCGAGCCTCTTCTCGCACGACGTCATGTTTGCCGCGCACCGCGCTATTAGCCCCCGCAAGTCCGCCTTTGCAGCCATGGCCTCCGAGGAAAGACGGGAGCATTCAAGTGCGTGCAAGCAAGCCTCCACCTGCCGACAGAACTCTACCCAGACTCACACCACCTCTTCGCTATGGTAGGTGGCAAGAAAAGGAAGAGAACCGTTAGCCTCGGCAGCAAAAGCTTCAGCTGTGGTTGCGCTGCCAGCACGAAGCTCCTCGATCAAAGACGACAGGGAGACAAGGCTTAATTGGGCCAAGCGTTCTGAAGCTCGCAAAGCATAAGGGCCGGGCGGCATGGCGACACGCGATTCCAACGCTATTGGAGCTGGCAAGGCTGTTCAGAATTGAAAAATGTTAGTAAGACTCTTAAGTAAAAGAACAAGTGAGGCTATACCGAAATGTCATTTACCTACGGTCATGCAAGTAGGAGCTGAGGGTTCCCCTGGCCCTTCGAGGACTTCGACCTCATCATCGGCCTCCAAAACTGTAGAGAACATCAATGTCAATACGCAAAATAACAACGATACTATGAGAAGTGATGAACAACACTCATCTTGTCCAGATGAAAGGACGATGCGTTGAGGAGATATCGCCTGCGGAGCGGCCATTTCCAAAAGACGCTGGAAGGATTGCCGAGGAGACAGATCGACAATGGAGGCCGCCAGTCCGCGCAATTCTGAAAAGACAAAAGAGTTCAGGTAACAGAAAGATTACTAGCTCAAAACGTGGAAGGTTACCTTCGACACTCCTCCCATTCTGAGCTGGGGGATAGCAGCTTCAACGGCCTCTGCCGTGACCTCAGGCTCCAACAAAGGGAGGGTAGTTCCGACTATCTCCATCTCAGCCTCTGGGCCGCCTTTGGGTAGAGTCGTTGGGGCGACGACCACCGAGGGAACCTCTCCCAAAGGAGCGAGTACCCTGGAATCAAGAGCCGCCACCGGAGGTTCTATTGCGAGAGGAATGGCATTGTCGGCCCCATCCGCATCGAGGAAGGCTGCATCAGGAATGTCAACGGGCTCTAGCTGCAGCAAGCCAGTGGGGATCTCTCCCATCGCCGAAGACTCTGCACAAGTCGCACAAAAATAAGGATACATATATACAAGCATAAGCAATCTGAAGAACTGCAAAGAAATATAAAAACATACCAATGCACAGGGAAGCCTTCAGTATGGCTTCTTCAAGCTGATGCTCCTTCTCAAGGAGGCATGCTTGCCGGGGTTCGAGGGTAGACTCATGGCCGCCGGTACACAAGGAAAGCGCGTCCGCAGCATCCTCCGAAGCGGCCTGTTTCAGGGCCCTTTCTCCCCATTCCTCCAAAGGGCCAATAAACCGCCGCCGAATCCATGAAGGGTCTTTATAAAAAATTACGGCAGGATAGGGCTTCTTCGGAACCCTGACGTTCTGGGACTCATCTTAGGAACGTCTGATAGCCTCAGCCAATTGTGCGGCCTCCTCGGCAGCCGAGCCCGGGAAAAGAAGACCAGCGTCCGACTCTTGCACGGCCAGCGACTCAACTCCGTTAAAGAATCAAGTAGATTGGTGGCCACCCTCTTCCGCCTCTTAGATCCAGAACCGGCCGCCGAAGACGACCGTTTCTTTCCTCGCGAAGCCTTGGTGCGGCGGCGACCCACGTCGCCTTCAACACCATTGTCCCTATTACCCTCGCTTGGTGCCACAACCGAGGATGACACCGCCATTGTCGATGCCACAGGAGGCAATGCTGCCGCAGGCGGTGGTGCTTCTACTGGGGCCCGTCTACCCCGCGATCGGGTACCTAGAGGCATACCAGCTGTTGGAGTAAGGTCCACCCCTGACTCCCCCGGAATGAGCGCTGTGCCAATCTCCCTCAGAGGGAAGCGGACCGGAACTCGCGGTCGCGATACAGCTCCCATGGCTGGAACCTGAGGAGGGGCATCATGACCAAGAAGCACCCTTCTTTCCACAAGAATAATCGGGTTGACTCGATGGAGATACCAACCCGTGAAAGATCCCATGCACCGGGGCATATGCTCAGCTTCAGGGATCATGAAGTGGGAGCCGGTGTTCAACCTCACAAAATGATGTGCGACATCGCGAACGGCATCAAGTGAAGGGACTGGCGCAACTATGAAAGCCTCAAAGAGAACGCCCTGGTCGTATCCAAGCTGTCGAGCAAAGCGATGCGGATTGTACCGCATGAAAAGAGCCGCGCTGTCCTGGCGGAATACCAAATAGCCTGGTCTAATGGTATACAAGTGCACGGCCTCCCGGGGCCTCAGGGAGGGTACATTGTCTTTTGACTGGTCCCAGAGTTGTTGAACTGGACCTGAAGGAGAAGACAAGACCCGATCATTAAAAACTAACCCACCAGCAGCAGCGTAAGGAGAAATCAGCACCCGAATAGCCCCGAATTGAGTCGGGTCGGCGGCAGAAGCATCCACCAAACGCATAAGTTGTGGGAAGGGGTAGGCGTCGTAAAATGCGGGCCTCTGATGCATAGCGAAAGCCCCCAGCACATGCATTTCGACCCAGGACGTGAAATAATGAAGCGAAAAGTTTACTACATCCACGCCGGGAGTAGAGGTATTAGCTGCGGTGCCCAACCCATGATAAAGGTGCGCCAAAGCCGGGATGCCGATGGCCAACCGTGTCCCCTCAGCGATACAATAAGCCGGGTAGATAACCGAAGCTCTCATAAAGCGACGATGCATGGGGATGACAAACCAACTGAGCCAGACACTAACAAACCCCACGAAGAACGTCTCCTCATCCATGCCGGGAGCAGCAATGGATTCAAAAGACGTCGGCGACATAATAGGGATGTAGTACTGTGGTAGATCCGATTCAGTGGTCGGCAGCTTCTTCGGACCAAACCCAAAAGGGTCTCTAATGTTGGCGAACTTCAGAGCTGTCTTCGACAAGACGTCCTCGCGAAGGAAACAAGCAATGAAGCTCTTGAAAGTAACACCCTGCTCTTCGGATTCGGTGAACAATCGGTCGAAGATACCTAGCGCCTTGATCAAACTGGGACGCTTGTGGCGGACGGCATTCTCAGCAGACAGGCCGTCAACCGGAGCAGGCTCGGGCTCAAAGATGTACTCGTCAGAAGGCAGCAACTCCTCATACAGACTACCCCTGATTGGCAACCCCGAGATGTCATAGAATTCTGCCAGAGAGATCGAGACCTCACGGTCCCCTAAAAGGAAAGTGTTGGTGGGGAGGTTCCACTGGTTCAAGAACGCCTTAACCCACCAGACATGCGGGGATTGGTAGTGAAAGAGCGACACGTATATCGCCTGGTAAAGCCTTACTTTCTGTAGCCGCGCACGATGGGCGGACAGGATGTAACGAGCCCAAAGAAGGTACCCCGTAGGGTGTCGAGGGGTGAACCCTATCTTGTAGATTTGTCCCCATGGTTAGGCCTCACCCTGGAAAATACGCCGCCCTAAGATATCTATAGCCGGGATCGGATGGTTCGGGATACCGGTCGTCGAAGGCTCGAGCCTCCCCGTTGGAGTCCAATTTGGCATCTCCACGGCAAAAGCCGTCCTCGGAGGGTCCATCGGCAAAAACGGGAAAGTAGGCTCTGTTGGTATTGCGCAGAGGAAACTCCGGCGACCCCAAATAATATGACTGTACCAAGTTCCCCATAGAAGCAAGTTGGTACAGTTTGGGTCATGAGCCCGGATCATCGCCATCGCTTCCTCATCGGATGGTGATTGAGAAAAAGCGGCCTCCAAACGAGTAAAGGGAAAACACGGAGCAGAAGCCATCGCACCTGAAATCGAATGAAAGAAGACCGTCAAAAGCAAAGTCAGCAATATATATCCATGCATGAACATGAAGACTAGTTGAAGAAAGCAACAGCAGACTCTTTTTATGGGACCATTAGCTACAAAACACATGGGCCCCACAGAATCAGGATGACGGCTCGTTAATAATGAGACCAAGCAGTTGTAATAAGACAAAGGGGATATCCTCATTAAATAAAAAGTGGATTTCAGGTGGCCCTACACATCCCCTAGAAGACAAATCTACCTTGGATTCTACAACAAATCAAACAGGATCAAGGGAATTAAATTCCCACAGAAGATATCATTGCAAGCTTCTGTTCCATTAATTGCAGAAGGACAACCTCGGGCAAAGAGATCATAAGAAGCCTTCATGTGAAGAAACCGAGTTCTTCATAGGAATTAAATTCCTTATTAAGAAAAGGGAATTAAATTCCCAGAAACTTTTTTTTGGGATGGAATTAAATTTCATGGATTTGAACCGCCATCATCATCTCCCTAAGGATCATCTAAACCCTAAGAGATCTACTGTTGGAGGTTAAATGGTCTCATATTTTGGTTAAAGAACTTGAAGAAAAATGGGTTCTTTGTGAAACCCTTGATATGGATTTAAAATCCAGAGAATTTTATGTATAAAAGTTCTTCGTCTACTCAAGACCATTACCTGAGGAAGAAGGGTCACCTGAACAGAGTTAAACTCTGAAAAGTTCGAAACAGAGAACTAAGCTCTGGAAACGAGAATTAAATTCTCAAGGAAAAAGTTCTCAAAGGAAGAAGATGAGCAAAGTGGAGGCTCTTCTGAAAGGACATGGGTATTTATAGAATGAGATGGAGACGCTTCATCTCCTCAAATCCCTAGAGGAATCCAACGGTCACAAAAGGTGACAGCGTTGCACTCATATGCAGACACGTGAGAACAATGCTGTGGGGGCATTTGTTTCCTGATTTAAAATCAGGAAAGTTTACGGAGGAGGCATCACGTGCTAGCACGTGACCAGCAGTCACGTGTTGGCACGTGACAATTAAAAGCAGCGGCAAAGGCAGATTCAGTTCCCTGACTAAATCAAAGAAAAGGCTCCAGAAAGGGTCACGTGCTCACACGTGACCTGGGGTCACGTGTTGGCATGTGACGGTTGAACAGCGGCTAGAAGACAGAGCGCAGAAAGGAGAAGAAAGCTCGTTCCAGGGGGGTCACATGCCTACACGTGACCAAGGGTCACGTGGCCACACGTGACCGGCTTTCAAAGCCTATCTATTTAACAGAATTAAATTCTGAACAGCATTCAAATCTTTCCAAAGGAGAATTATTATTTGGAACCGATTGGATCAAAGATTTAAAGGTGATTAAATATCACCTATCTATGGAAAAATCTTGAACTTGGAAAGATTTCCCCTTAAAATCTAACCGAAACAATAAAGGAATATCTTTGGATTTAAAATCCAATGGTTAATAAAATTCACCTAAAAATCCAAAGGTCCAAATGAATGATGAATGCAAATCAAATCTCTAATGAATACAAATCAAATCCCTCAATGAATGATTCACTAAAAACTAATTGATTCTGCTCCTTCTCCTATAAATAGGAGCCAAGAGATACACAGAGGGAGAGATATATAGAGACATAGAGAGAAAAAGAAATAAAGCCTTGAGACTTTGGAAGAATTTGATCTGCTGCAGAAGAAAACCTTGGGTAAGAAAGGGAAGGCTTTTTTTAAAAAAAAGAGAATTTAATTCTCAAAAGAGTTTAACTCTTATATTAAAAAGAAGAACTTAGTTCTCTCTTTAGTAGAGGATCTGCAAAGTGCACATCTCCCCATGAATTGAGAATTTAATTCTCATTGGGTTGAGATCCTGCCATGCGGATCCAAAGCATAGAGAGGGAATGGAAGTTTGAGAATTTAATTCTCACAGAACTATAGGAATTTAATTCCTTTGAAATAAAATTAGAGTTTAACCCTATGTTATAGGAATTTAATTCCTTCGAAATGAACAGAACCAGTTAAGAACTTAATTCTGTCAAAATAACAGGAATTTAATTCCCTTAAGAAAGAAGAAATTAGGGTTTCACCCTATGACAGAACCTAATTCCTCACATATATGGGAATTCAATTCCTCAGAATATAAATTAAGGGTTTAACTCTATCTAAAAGTAATTCTCTAAAAGAAAGTGGGAATTTAATTTCTCTAAAGTTATTATTAGGGTTGAACCCTATGATAGAATCCAGTTCTTCACATATATGAGGAATTTAATTCCTACAGAAAAGAATTTAGAGTTCAACTCTATCTAAGAATATAATTCTTCAAGAAAATGGGGATTTAATGAAGAATTTAAGTCTTAAATGAAAATGCAAAGGAGCAGGGTCACGTGCTACCACGTGACCCCTGAAAAACTCCGCAGGGGAGGGCGCCCTCACATGCTACCACGTGACCCCTCTTGCCTTAATGTTTAACACTAATTTGGAACCTCTGAATCCAGTGTTCAACACTGATTTACCTTAGTGTTCAACACTAATTGAAGAACTTTATTTGCAGTGTTTAACACTGAATTTCTTAGTGTTAACATTAAATTAAACCTTTGTTAACAGGGTTTAATATTAATGTTCTTAATGTTAAATACTAAATTAAAATCTTTATGACCAGTGTTTAACACTGATTATCTTAGTGTTTAACACTAATTTGAGATCTCTGTTGTCAGTGTTTAATACTGATTTGTTTTAGCGTTTAACACTAATTTGAAAGCCCTGTTGCTGGTGTTCAACACCAACTATCTTTTAGTGTTAAACACTAACTTGTCAATCTCATTCCCAGTGTTCAACACTGATTGGTCTTGAGTATTTAACACTAGCTTCAGCCCAATTGGCTAAGTTCTAGAGGCAAAGCCTCTCCTTCAGTGGACCAACAAAAAGTCAATATTCCAAACATGATTGGACTTAGCCCAAGATGGCCATAAGTCCTCAATCCAAACTTAACTGGGCCAATGGGCTCATAACATAATTGATTGGTCTTGGTCCCAAATTGGGCCAAAGACTATTTAATCTACCTTGGTTCAAGGGTACATCTCTTCACTCCTTTGATACTTGGCGTTGTAATTCCTCAACGTCTTCAAAGAGGTGACGGGTCCCGATGACCATACATTGATACGGACTGTGGGGTCCTTAAACCCATGGACTATGACGTCCTTAATCTTGACCGGGATGTCTTAAAACTAACATCGGACTGTGGGGTCCCTAAATCCACGGACTACGACGTCCTTAACCTTGACCGGAATGTCTTAAAACTAACAACGGACTACGACGTCCTTAACCTTGACCGTGATGTCTTAAAACTAACATTGGACTGTGGAGTCCTTAAATCCACGGACTAGGACGTCCTTAACCTGGACCGCAATGTCCTTAAACTACCTATGGACCGCAATGTCCTTAAACTACTTATGGACCGCAACGTCACTAAACTAAACAACAGGACTCCCTTAATTGCTCTATTGTTGGATCTAAACGATCCCGTTTAAGTCGATCTTAGTCTAAAAACTAGGCTAACGTATTCTTAACAAACGTTTAAGTCGATCTTAGTCTCCAATGAGGCTAACGTATCCTTAAACCCAAACCCCCAAACCCAAATCTAAGATAATACGGATTTGGACTAGTCCACGCCCTACGAGCAACGACATAACTCAGTCTCCGTATACAATCCACGGGCAACTAAACACAAAATAAACACACACGACACGAAGTGACCATCTGGAGAAGGAGAAAGTGGTTACCGCAGTGCGGTAGCGTAATTAACTGCAGGGGCTTGCGCCTGCAGGGAAGAGCGTCCCCACAATCAAAAACCCCTCAAGCGAGGGGGAATCTGACGAAGTCTGCTACATCGGACGCATCCGTTTAAACCTTCGATATACGGTGCCATAAATCAACTTGGCATCTTCGGAGAGGTAGACGGATAGCACCAATTAGCATCTGCCCCGAATCTCAGGCGAGACGCCATGTCGTCGCCGTCTTTCGGAGGGGAACATCCACCACAGATACAACTTGCGCTTTGCTCTTCTGAAACAGCGCACTGCGCTCATGGGCTAGCGCTCAGCGCCAAGCGCGCCACTTGTCACTCACTGGTGCGCCACTAAACAAGCGCAACGCGCTCATAAATTGAAAGCGCAATGCGCTTATAAACTGGCGCTTAGCGCTAACCGCGACACGTGTTATTTTCGTGTGTGCTACTTGGCATAAGTGCAATGCGTTCTTTAATTGGCGCAAAGTGACTGGTGCGCTACGTGGCGCACTGTCAGAACACACATTGTTCTGATGAATGCTACGCATTCAATACAAGACAAAAAAGTAATGTCAGGATCTAATGCTCAACATTATTAAAGGGGCCAAGCCCAAATAGAGGCTCAACACCCCAGAACAATAAAATGTTAAACATTTTATTGGACTTAGCCCAAGATTGGCCGTAAGTCCTCAACTCATATCAACTGAGCCCATATGCTCATAAACCTTTTAACAGACTTTAGTCCCAAATTGGACTATAGATCTCCTAACCAAAATTTGGTTTAAGGATACATCTCTGAACTCCTCTGATATTTGTCGTTGTAATCCTTCAACGTCTTCAGAGAGGTGACGGGTCCCGACAGCCATACATCCCACAGACTATGATGTCTTTAAACTGGACTGTGGGGTCCTTAAACTCACAGACTATGATGTCTTTAAACTGGACTGTGGGGTCCTTAAACCCATGGACTACGATGTCCTTAACCTCGGACTGTGGGGTCCCTTTAAACCCACGGACTACGATGTCCTTAACCTGGACCGTAATGTCCTTAAACTAATCGACCGCAATGTTCCTAAACTAGACAATATAGTCCAATTGCTCTTTTGTTGGATCTAAACGATCCCGTTAAGTCGATCTTAGTCTAAAATGAGACTAACGTATCCTTGACAAACGTTTAAGTTGATCTTAGTCTCAAATGAGGCTAATGTATCCTTAAACCCAACCCCCAAACCCAAATCTAAGAAGATACGGATTTGGACTAGTCCACGCCCTACGGGCGACAACATAACTTAGTCTCCGTATACAATCCATGGGCAACCACAAACAAAACAAACACACACGGCACGAAGTGACCATCTGGAGAAGGAGAAAGTTGTTACCGCGATGCGGTAGCGTAATTAACTGCAGGGGCTTGCGCCTGCAGGAAAGAGCGTCCCCACAATCAAAAACCCCTCAAACGAGGTGGAATCTGACGAAGTCTGCTACATCGGCCGCATCTGTTTAAACATTCGATACATGGTGCCATAAATCAACTTGGCATCTTCGGAGAGGTGGAAGGATAGCACCAATTAGCATCTTCCCCGAAATTTAGGCAAGACGGACCTACGCGGTCGCGTCTCTGTGTTTTCGGCGGGGAACAGATTCTGGCATGCCTGGTGGGACCTTTTCCTCTTTCCACTCCACACTTCGTGTGTCGTGTTCGCGAACGAATCGCAGTTTGCTATGGTTGCCTGTGGATTCAAGGTACTAAGATTTGGTGTCTTGCTCAATGCAGAAAACAGAAGATCAATGGCTTCAAACTGCACTAACTGCAACTGCAACTCTCGCTCCGTCCCGTCCGGAGGAGTGACTTACGGGCCCCAAGCGGCCTCCATCTTCGCTATGCCTGTGGAACAGGTGACTCAGGCCACCACTGGATTGTTCTTCGGGATCATGATCCCGCCAACGAGCTTCATCGCCTCTGTACCATCGCAAGAAGCTCCCAAGAAGTCGGTCTTTGATCGGCTTGTAACTACTGCGGCCCCTCTCAGCAGGTCGCCTAAGTCCACTACCTCAATTTTTAGCAGATTGGGCCGAAGCTCAGATGAGCCCATGAAGAAGCCCGCGATACCCGAAGCGGCCATCCCGAAGTGGATAGCCATTCCTTCTCCTAAAGTCGTCAAGGCAGCTTCCCCTGCTAAAGGGTCGGTCTTCACAAGATTGTTCGTTTCAGCTCCTACTCCATGCGAAGTCACGAAGGCTGTTTCCCCTGTTCAAAAGTCGGCCTTTGCAAACTGACTACCCCCTCTCAACGGGTGTCAGTCTTCGACAGGCTAGCACCAATAACAGTCTCTCCTCAAAGCAAGGGGCATGAGGAAACTGATCCAAAAGCGGAGGTGATCCCGGCCGCACGACATGCTCGACGTCGCCACTGGCACCGAGTGAGGAAAGCTGGGGGCAATTCCCCTTCTGGACTAACTCCGCCCACTCCAATGGTGGAAGTTGATGCTGCTGTTCCAACTGGGAACAACTTTTAACTACTGAATAAGGTGCGCAGGAACTCTCCTACTGCCATACTGAAAAGATCTCCTCCACCCGTGGAGAATGTTACAGAAACGAAGCCGGAGCGGTCCCCTCAACGGCTGTCCTCCAAAATTTACAAGGTCTGGTGACAGGTTCAAGATTCAGTAATTGATTAAGATTACTCTCGCCGACCCAAAAAGCTCAAGGCTCAGCAAGAAAAGAGCCATCTTGAGGTACCACAGAAAATGTCATCCGTCTGGGTGCCCACTGCAACGTCTCCCTCAACGTCAACCGTCCAAAAAAGAAGGGGGCCAGAGAAAGCCCCTGTGAACGTGGCGAACCGTAAAAGCGCCGAATCCAAACGCCCCAAGTCTGGGGGCATAATGGTGCATACTGTTTATATGGATTCCGGAAAAGAGGAAATCCGTGCTTCGACGGGTCTCCGACCGCTCACCCGATCCGTGACAAAAGCCCAGGAGCAACAATAGAAGCTTCAGGAAGTGCTAACGCAGATGGCCGCACTCACCGAGACAAAAAAAGCCCGGAGGTGTCATCAGAGCAACGTCATGAACAAGAAACAGATGCTGACTTCCTACGCAGAGTCTTCGAAAAGAAGGACAGAGAAGCTGCAGAACAAGCTGCAAACATAAAACGAATGGCGCTTCTCTTCTAAGACATGGTCGGGATGATGTTATAGCCGGATCCTCCAGCTGAAGACCCTCCGATCATTATTGAAGACGACAGAGGGGAGACATCGAACCCTCCTCCGGCTCTTTCAACAGCCAAAGAGGAAACTATTTCCAAGGCCGCTTTGGATGACTATATTGCTCAGCAAATACGAGCTCACCAGGCGAATGAAGCGGCCGGCCAAGTCGTTAAAACTGGGCGACCGTATCCAGGCTGATATGACCAAATAAAGTACCCGCCGGGATACACAATCCCCAAATTCCATGTGTACAAGGGGACAGGCAATCCCCACCAGCATGTCGCCCATTTCAGAGCTTTATGTGGCAACACCGGAGGTGATGATAAATTGCTACTTCGCCAATTCATCGGCAGCTTTTCGGAAACGACATTCGAGTGGTACTCCGAACTTCCCAATGACTCCGTCAAAACTTTTGCGGAGATGGAGCTGTTATTTACGCAAAGATTCGCGAGCACTAGCCGGCATACCCCAATAACCGCACTAATTAACGCCAGGGTAAAGCCGGGCAAGATATGGGTTCAATACGCAATACGGTGACGGAACTTATGGTCGAAGTGCGAACAACGCATCGAAGAGGATCCTGCGGTAGGCATGTTTGTGGGTACTCTCGACCCTCAAGTGACCATCTCCCAATTCATGATGTTCTTCAAGCCGACCACCTTCCAGGCCTTGATTGACAAGATGGCTCAAATGGACCAGATGGGTCATAGACCATCTCCTCCAAAGACGGTCTCTCGAAATGAAAAAGGGAAAGAAAAAGCAACTTTCGTCACCAATACTCAACAACAGCCGAGCAATTTAAAGCCGGTTGTTCGCCAATACAATATGCGTCCACGCCCATCCCTCGAGGAGAGACTAGGACGTCCTTACTCGTTTCCCCAAGATAAAATGAGGAGACTGTTCGAGCTGGCAGTGCGCAACTGGCTCATAAATTTGCCGGACCCAAAACGTCCGTTGCAACCAAACGACGTCAACAATCCTAATTACTGCCCTTACCACCAAGCAGTAAGCCATCCAATCGAAGATTGCTTCGTCTTCAAAGACTGGATTCAAGACCAATACCAACAAGGCAAGTTCGCATTATCCGAAAACTGAAAGGTGAACCCGCCATAACCTCACTCCCCTAAAAAGGTAGACATGCCGGGGCATCGTGCTCATTCATAGAGAAAACTCCTTGGACCGAAAAGTCCGTAAACTAGAAACTCGTCTCAAATATGGCAACGACGGACCGAAACGTCCTTAAACTAACAATGGACCACTATGTCCTAAAACTAGCTGTTGACCGAAACGTCGTTAAACTACTACCAACCCGCGGCATCCCCAGGCTGACGTGGTAAAAAAAACGATATGTCCACAAGCGAAAAGGGCACGGATGAAAACCCGAAAGGGCTCCGTGAGTAAAAACAGCAGGGCTACCGGCGAGTTTTGTGAAAACCCGAAAAGGCGCAATCTCGTTAAAAGACACTTGCAAGGTCCTCTCGACCTTGTGAGGAGAAACCACCTGTGTGAGATCCTTACGACTCACAAGGGAGCAACACACTTAGGGATCCTCGCAATTCCTAAGGAGAAATTACACTTACGAGATCCTCACGACTCGTAAGGAGAACCCTCTTATGAGACCCTCACGGCTCATAAGATTCAAAAGTCTTAAGCTACATGGATTTGAACCTGTTCTTAAGCAGCCACCACAACCTCCAGCACTGCCCTACAAGCGGTTCAATGCTGACCCTTGTATACAATCCACGGACGCGAATAAAAATTTCCCTAACAAAGTCCCATCCGTAACTAGGGATATGTCTACATGGCGAACAACCCTTGTAAGTCCTCTCGACTTATAAGGAGAAAACACTCTTGTAAGATCCTTACGACTTATAAGAGACAATGCACTTAGGAGTCATCACGATTCCTAAGGAGAAAACACACCTACGAGATCCTCACGACTCGCAGGGAGAAATACCTTTATGAGACCCTCACGGCTCATGAAGTCAAAAGCCTTAGTTGACAGGATCCTAACCATGTCTACTAAGCCACCTTTGTTTGACATCGACAGAGGAAAATGATGATTCACTCCTGGAAATATCCCAGTTGTAGCGGTGCTGATGCCGAAATCGGTGTCTAATTCCAAGCTTGCAGCAAAAAGCCAGCGAGCCATAAATGCATACGAAATAGCCGAAATGATGGGGCAACTTGCAACAAAATCAGCAAGTAAAAATGTATGCATACAAAATAGCCGAAATGATTGGGCAACTCGCAATAAAAAGCAGCGAGTAAAAATAAAATAAATAGACGAAATGATTGGACGCCGCGAAAAATAGCCGAAATGATTGGGCAATCGCGACCTTCGCGATATAAAAGCTGAAATGATAGAGCATCGCGGAAAGAAATAAAGAAAAATGAAATTTATGCCCTACAGGTGATATCACATCAATCCCTGTATACAATCCAGGGGCGCAAACAAAGAAGGAATCACACCTTCCCTTTCCAGGCTTCACCAGAAAACGAAGCCAAATCTCGACGGTTCAGGGATAGCCTAGAGGTTATCAACAGCGTTCCTCCCCATTCCATCAGGATTCAAACGCTGTAATCAACCCTGGAGCTACGGCAAAGCCCCTACTCCAAATCTTGATGGTTCCCAGACAAGCTAGAGACCACCTCGGTATTCGTCTCGTTACAGCAGACGCAACGTCAGCAAGGCGGAGTGATGGAAAAATCCCAATTCCACCTCAGCATTCGTTTCATTACATCATACACAATGTCAACAACGGCGTTCCTTCGCAGTCCAGCAGGATGCAGATGCAACGTCAATGAAAGACCTCACGGTCGAAACAACGGAGCCATGGCAAAGTACCTAGTTCCAAGTCTCGGCGGCCATATCTACGGCCTAGAGACCCACAACAGCGTTCCTCCTCATTCCAGCAGAACTCAGATGCAACATCACCAAACGGAGCCACGGCTGAGTCCCTAGTTCCAAATCTCGATGGTTCACAGACAACCTAGAGATCACCTCAGCATTCGTCTCGTTACAGCAGACGCAACATCACCAAACGGAGCCACGGCAAAATCCCTAGTTCCAAGCCTCGATGGTTCACCAACAACCTAGAGACAACCGTGACATTCGTCTCGATACAGCAGACGCAATGCCAGTAAACGAAGCAAAGGCAAAATTCCTAGCTTCAGGGTCTTGAAGGCAATTCATATAAAACCTGAAAGACTATCGGAGATAATCCCACACCAGCGCGGAGTGGTCACCACCTCGACGTTCGTCTCGATACAGCAGACGAGATGTCACTGCAGTGTCCTTCCTCCAGCAGGATTCGGACACGCCAAAACAAATGAAGTGAAGGCCAAATTCCTAGCTTCAGGGTCTTGACGGTAACTCATATAAAACCCGAAAGACCACCAAAGATCATCTCACACAAGCACGGAGTGGTCACCACCTCGACGTTCGTCTCGATACAACAGACGAAATGTCACCACAGCGTTCTTCCTCCAGCAGGATTCAGACGCGACAATCAAACAAACGGAGCCACGGCAAAATCCCTAGTTCCAAACCTCGACGGTTCATCAGCAACCTAAAGACAATCTTGACATTCGTCTCGATACAGCAGACGCAATACTAACAAACGAAGCGAATGCCAAATTCCTAGCTTCAGGGTCTTGACGGTAACTCATATAAAACCTGAAAGACTATCGGAGATCATCCCACACCAGCGTGGAGTGGTTATGACTCATCGGGGCTCTCCAAAATGAGCCTAACCTCAAGTAAAAAGAGGTATGGCAAAATTCCTAACGCTTGCTCTTCCGACGGTCAAACTGCCTAGGAGGATTGCTTGAAGACGTCTTGTCCAGCCCCCGAAGGGATCAGAGACACGACAGTCGCAAGGCCACTCGAACAGCAAGATTGCCTATCGAGGAATACATCAGCCAACACGACGGTACGACGGACAAAACCCTAGTACCACAGACCCTAACGGACCTCTGTCGTAAAGAGCAGAGGTTAACTGTGACGTTAAGATATTCTTGCGAGAACTGCTCGATTCGTCTCGACTCGTGAAGAAATTAGTGTCTTTGCGAGAACTTCTCGATTCGTCTCGACTCGTAGGGAAAAGCCTTAGGCAATGGGGATAAGAACCGGTTTCCTAAGCACTGGGGCCCTGCAAGTCGGTCTACAATGCACTCTTGCATACTATTCACGGGCCGCACTCTCGAAGTCAAATCTCAACAAGGAGGGAAACAACCGCTTACGGGTCCTCTTGACTTGTAGGAGGGAAAATTCTCTTATAAGATCCTTATGACTTATAAGGGAAAACGCACTTAGGAATCCTCACGATTCCTAAGGAGAAAATACACCTACAAAATCCTCACGACTCGTAGGGAGAAAAGTCTTCATGAGACCCTTACGGCTCATGAAGATGAAAAGTCTTAGGTAGCAGATCTGAACCTGCTTCCTAAGCCGTCACTACCTCTCGGAGAGTTCAAGATGAAACATTCTTTATTATCTACAGGCCACACTTGCCAGAATAACATACCAACAACACAGCAAAGAGAAGA
Source organism: Agapanthus africanus (assembly GCA_030015575.1). Classification (NCBI taxonomy): domain Eukaryota; kingdom Viridiplantae; phylum Streptophyta; class Magnoliopsida; order Asparagales; family Amaryllidaceae; genus Agapanthus; species Agapanthus africanus. The sequence continues at coordinate 582,946,695 of JASDDO010000016.1, read as the reverse complement.
AAGCGACAGTGGGAGATAAGAAAAATGTGTCTTTGTTCATGAACTCAATTGAATACAAGATACATCATATAAAAGAATTAAAAAAAATGGATACATGTTATTCAAAAGATTACAAGTGTTTAATTGATGCAAAGGCAGTTACTGAGAAGGAGGCGTTTTCAATAAGTCAGCCAGTTGCTCGCGCACTCCTTTTCAAGGTCAGCCGCCGCAGCCAGCTCCGCTTCAACTCGGGCCCATTGTTGCAGACATGATGAAAGTTTCTCATCAATTTCTTGCTGAACAGCTTCCAGACTCTGCGCAACCTGTTCAGTAAAGTCAAGCTTCTTCCTCAGCACCAGCCCGTCGGAAATACATCGTTGAAGGCTTTCAAAGATGGAGTTCAGCTGTGCAGCATTCACTTCGACCTGGGCACGCAGTTGGACAGACTCAGCGGAAGTCGCCTCACGTTCCTTTCACTTGAGGATCGCCTCTTGTTCAAAATGATGAAGGAACAGGGCACTTTGCTCAACCCACGCAGCCCACTGGGAGTTCCCGGCCAGAATTTTAGGAGCAGGACGCCTAAGCTCAAACTCATGCAGGCGGGCCTCAATCTTCCTGCAATGATTAACCCAAGACTCGACGACGCCTTCATTATGGAAGTTCACAAGAGTCGCCAGCATTGGATTGATCTCGGCAGTGAAATCTGCGGCAGATGTAGGAACCTCCGCGTCAAGCTCCTCGACGTATTCGCTCAGCATACGCAGACTGGTCACAGCACCTTTTGAGGATGGACGTCTGGAAAAGGGCCATGCCGACATCATAATGCAAGACTCGAATGGGGCTGGAGTCGATGTGATTGCTGCAAAATAGATCATAGTCAGATGTCGGCTCAGGAAATAAAGAAAATACACGAAAAATAGAGTCTACTATACCGGCTGCAACAGGGGGCAGAGCTGGGAGTACTGGTGGCGCAACGATAGCCGCTTCCCCGCCTTCGATTTGTAAGGCTGCAAGCAATACAAAGAGGGATTAGCAATAATGTGACTGCCCGTTAAAGAGAGGACGTCGTTTAGAAAAGATACTCACCGACACCACCAAGCGGACTAATCTCTGACAGGAAGGAGAAGTGTGGGTGCAACACCTGGTACAGGTGGTCAAAAGGACTCTTGTAAAGACGCAGTAATGCAATGACAGTACATAAATTATACAGCCTAGAAGTAAGACTCACAAATCCGTACCTTCCAACATTTGAGACGGTGCGAGAGGAGGTAGAGAAGGAGTCACCGTCAAAACGGTAACTGATGGCGTTGCCTCGGGTAGCGCGACCTCAGCTCTCGCCGCACCTGCATTAGAAACAAGATAAATACTGTCAGGAAAGATTGAAAAGGATTGCAAAATAAAGAGAAAAGTAACGACCCAAGATCTACCTGGTGAGTCGCCGTTCAGAACCGCGATGAGGGCGTCACTTGATACAGCGACGGCTTCTCCCTCCTCCATCGAGATGGTCTCACCTCCCGTCGCCTCATCCTTTAACTCTACGAGAGCCGTCGTAACGCTCGCGACGCCAGGAGATGGCAAAGAGCCGCAGGCGGAAAGAGCAATGATCGGGGCGATGCCCGACTCTTGAAAGGGAGCGGCCACCTCGGGCTCAGCAATTGTGGCTATCTCACCCATCGCAACCTCGGGCTCGGCAATGGTGGTCATCTCACCTACTGCCATCTCAGGCTCGGCGATCGTGACTGTCTCACCTGCCGCTACCTCGAGTTCGGCGATCGCAGCCATCTAGCCTACCGCCGCCTCGGGTTCGGCAATCACGGCTACCTCCTCTACCGCTACCCCAGTCTCAGCGGTCGCAGCCACTTCTTCGGTAAGACTCGGCCCTGCAAGATAAGATATATGAGAACTGGTAGTAATAACTTTAACAACGGAACCCCATGTCACATTACCTTGAGTTGATCTTCCGTTTGCTTCCCGAGCCGCATACGCTACCCGTCTATAGGCAATGGACAAGGCAGCTGGGGATTCCTCTGAAAGAGTAGGGGCAGGGGTAGCGGTGCTCGAACCCGCAGCCGCGGTTAAGGCAGCACTACGCTCCCTTGCCGCGCGCATTCGGCGCTTCCTTTCCGCCCGAGCCGTCAAAGCGGACCTTCTAGACGCCTCCATCAACAGGACGTCATCGTCCACACCAAGGGTTACCTCTGGAGCCGTCAGGGCTTCCGTCATCGGTCGTTTTAGTAAGGCCTCTTTCGGCAGTGCCGAAAAGGCCGGGACTCCGGTGGCTGGCCCGGGAAGAATCTCCGCATCAGCTTGCAGGATTGGCATTGTGGTCCCTGTGATAAGATAAAGCGGGGTCAGATCGCCTATAAAAAAACGGGAGCGGAGACACGATAAACCGAAGCATACCGATGCCTAAGGATGCTCGAAGTCCTTCTTCTTCCTCAAAAGTCTTGAGAGAAGCTGCGAGAGCTTCTTCAGTGGAAACGCCTGTTAAAGAAGGAAAAGTGTCAGTCAAAACACGATGATAGAAATATGATGCAATGACGAAAGATACAATTAATGGTTACCTGATCGTGCGAGGATAGCCAGTCCCGCTTCATGGCTTGCCAATTGCTCAGAGGCTGCAATGGCAGCCGCCATATCAGTATCATCCGGCGGCATAAATAAGCCTCCGTTTGTCCCATACTCGCTCAAACCCTCGCCATAAAGAGCGTGGGGCTCCTGGCCAAGTACAATGTCGACTGAAAGGATCGATTTCTTCTTCTTCTTCTGTGAGCGAGCTCCGGTCGCAGCCAGCACCAGCCTGCGCTTGGTGGGCACTTTGGGACGGCGAGTCCCAATGTCTGATCCCACGCCAGATTCGGGAGAAGCTACATTTACCGTCTCCGCGGGAGCACGGGGCACCGATGGTACATCCACCGTCTCCACAGGAGCACGGGGAAACCCGCGCGTAGGGCTTAACACACGTAGAGGCTCAACTGCAGCGACCTCTCTTAACGGAGGGGGGACAGTGGTCCGTCGCTTCAAAGGGACGTTGCGATCGCCGGCAGGGGGCGCACTCTTGCGATCGAGCAGCAGCTGACTCTCTTCCCTGATAACAGCACCCATTGCGTGTTGATACCAGGCCACGTGTACGTTAAGGGCCCTCGGGACACAACTCGGCTCACTGATAAAGAAGTGAGAGCCCGTGTTCAAGCGCATGAAGTGATGCGGCGCACCCCGCATTCCCTCTCTGGTGGCAGCGGGTTCTACCAAGAAAGCCTCCAGCGGGACCCCCTGATTATAACTCAGCTGCTGGGCAAAATGATGGGGGTTGTATCTCATGAATAGCGCCGCATCATTTTTCCTGAATACAAGAAAGCCCGGCCTGATAGAATATAAATGGAGAATCTCCTGGGCTTTCAACACGGAGGCCCCGTCCTTCAAAACGTCGCGCAATGACGGCACCGTCTTGGAAGTTTCCTGGCCGATCGTCAGGACTTTGTCCGTAAAAGACATACCATCTCCAACCGTGCACGGACAAAGGAGCAAGCCCCTAGCTTCCTGCTGTGACGGACTCACGATGGAGGCGTCAACCAGCCGCATAATTCGCGGGAACTTGCATCTCTCGTAAAACGAAGGTCTCTTGTGAAAGCCAAAGACCCCGAGCACGTGCATCTCCATCCACGAAGTGAAGTAATGCATCAGGAAGTTGGCAGGATGCACCCCCAGCTCAGTGGTATCCGCCGCTACGCTAAGACCATGGTATAAATGGGCTAACCCGGCGATCCCGATGGCCACTTGTATTCCGGCAACCATGCAATGCGCGGGGTAGAAGACGGAAGGCCTCATATAACGAGGATGCATAGGGAGCGTGAACCAGCTCAACCATAGCCCAAGAAACCCAAGAAAGAAAGCCTCCTCGTCAATGCCCGGAGCGGCGATGTCTGACAGAGGGATGATCGCGGCATCAGGAAGAAAAAAGCCCTTCTGATCAGTTTCTAGTACCGGCTGACGGTCCAAGCCAAAGCCGAAGGGATCATCGAGCTTAGCAAACTTTTCGCCTCGTCGCAAAAAAATCTCCGGGCGAAGAAAACGAGCAATGAAGTACGCAAAACTGACCCCTCGGCCTCCGGATTCCAGGAAGAGACTCTCGTACATGTTCAGCACCTTTATCAGACTAGGGAACTGGTGCTGAATGGCGTTCTCTTGTGTGAGGCCCATCACCACTGGCTTGGTGGCAAATACGTATTCATCCGGAGGAAGCAGCTCCTCGTAGTGCTCCCCCCTGACCGGTAGACCAGAATCCTCGGCGAATTCTTCCAAAGAAATGGAGACCTCTCTGTCCAGTAGAAGGAAGGTATGAGTAGGGATGTTCCACTGCTCCAAGAATGCCTTAATCCACCATATGGGAGGTGCAGAATACTGGAACAGCGAAGCGTATACCGCAGGGTATAAGCCGAGCTTTAACAGCTGCGATTTCTTCGCCGACAAGATGTACCGGGCCCACTGCAAGTACCCGGCCGGATGACGGGGAGTTGGCCCGATATTGTAGGGCTGTCCCCAAGGGCGCGACTCGCCCTGGCATATGCGCCGCCCCAGGGTGTCCAAAGCCGGCGGCGGCTGCATGGGTACGGCGGCAATCGAAGGTTGAAGAAGACGCTCCGAAGTCCAATTGACAACCTCCACGGCATAGTTCACCGGGGGTGCATCTGCATACGGAATCGCTGAGATAGGCTCCGACGACGTCGCACAAGAGAAGCTTTGATGACCTCTGATAATCTGGTCATACCATCTACCCCACAAGTGAAGATTTTTGTGTTCCGGGTCACGGTCTTTGATGAGCGCGAGAACCTCCCGGTCCACAGGTGCCTCAGGGAATCCTCCCTCTGAACGGACGAATGGAAACGTAGCATCGAAAGGCATGTCGCCTGCAAAAAAAGGGGGACAGAAGTTAACTGTCAGTACTATAATTTAATTTTAAATTTTAACGGTACTTTAAAATTTGTACCACACTGCAATGCAGTGGAAAGGGGACCAAAAGGGGGACCCGCAAAATCTTTATGACAATTCATCAATTAATAATTAATAAAACAGCCCCATCATTGGATGAAACTGTTAATTAATGAGAACATCCTCAAGAAAATTCTCATTGAATGAGATATCTCTCGGGAGAAGGAGAAAATCTCCCTTCGAGAGCAAAGCTCTATGACAAAGTGACACTTGTCAAACTCTGATCATGAAGGAATAAAATTCCTTAAGGAGCCTGGCTCTGCAATGATGATGGAAAACCCATCAGAAAAGAAAATTAAAATCAATTAATTTTTATGAATAAAAAATCCTGAGATCTTCAAGATCCATGAAAAAACTCTTAAGAGTTCTTCATCAAAGATTAAGAAATCTACACATGATTCAAAAGAGCAAGGCTCTGTTTATGGGCTAAGAAACCCCAAAAGATCTCTTTAGATCTATGGGTTCATGAGAGCAAAGCTCTGCTAATGAAACCCTAAATGGGTTTTCTGTAGATCAAAGATCTATAAAGAGCAAGGCTCTGTTAATGGGTAAAACCCTAATTTATTAAAAAAAAAATTTAAAAAAAATTACCTAAGTTTGGAAGGAGTTTTTACTCTTGAGAAGTTCTTAAACAGAAGAGATGTGCTCTGAACAAAAATTCTCAAAGAAGATGATAATCATCTAAGGGACCAAAGGTCCTATTTATAGGCATTGAACCACCTCTTCAACTTCTGAGTTAATACAAGGGCTCAGATGCTGCCACCGCTGCACTCATGTTTGCGCCACGTGAGCGCAACGGTGGGGGGACATTTGTTTCCCCCAATCAGAGCAAAGCTCTGTTTTAAAATTCAAAATTTAAAAGTGGAAGCAACGCTTCAGATTCAACGGTAGGCGCGCTGTGCGTCACGTGTCAAACACAGATGCGCTAGCGCTGGTGCACTGCGTCCTAGGCAGAGCACCTCCAATCAGAGCAAAACTCTGTTTTAAAATTCAAAATTTAAAAGTTGAAGCAACGCTTCAGATTCAGCGCTAGACGCGCTGCGCGCCACATGTCAAAAATAGATGCGCTAGCGCCAGGTGCACTGCGCCCTAGGCAGCGCACTTCCAATCAGAGCAAAGCTCTGTTTTAAAATTCAAAATTTAAAAGTTGAAGCAACGCTTCAGATCCAGCGCTAGGCATGCTGCGCGCCACGTGTCAAACACGGGTGCGCTAATGCAGGCTGCACTGCGCTCTGTGCTGCGCGCCACGTGTCAAACATAGGTGCGCTAGTGCTGGAATTAAAAATTCCCCACCGTTAGATCAAGAGATCTAATAATGATAAATCATTAATTAATCAGAATTAAAATTCTGTTATGGAAAGATCTTCCCAATCTTGTTAAAAACAAGAAGATTGTCTTCTGTAAAACAGAAGCCCTAGGATCAAAGATCCAACGGTAGGGAAACATCCCTAAATCAATCAGAGAAAGATCTCTTTAACTGATTTAACAAATCAATTTGCCCTATATAAAGGCCCCAAGACTTCAAGTCTGAGAGAGAGAAACCCCCTACAAACTTGGAAAAAACTCAAAGAAAGAAAAGCAAGCTTTTAGCAAAAGAAGATCATTTTTTCAAGGTAAAGAACATGAGCAATGAACACAGAGATGAAATCATCTCATGAAAAGGAGAACTATCTTCTAAAAAAGATCAAAGATCTAAAAAAGATGATGGTCTTTTATAAAAAGAGATCAAAAGATTTCATCATAAAAACAAAAGAAGTATTTACTTCATTCACAGATCATTGATCTACAAAGGCAAAACCCTTTTCAAAAATAAGAACTATTGTTCTTGAATCTTGAGACAAAGCCTCCTTTAAAAAGAACATAAACTTGTTCTCTGATCATAAATTTGATCAAATGCGTTTTGCGCTACTGGAAAGTGCTTTGCACTCATGAACTGCACTTCTGCGCTCCTTGGACCGGCTCTCAGCGCCAAAACGTGCCACGTGTCCACCACAGATACAACTTGAGCTTTGCGTTTCTGAAATAGCGCACTGCGCTCATGGGCTGGCGCTCAGCGCCAAGCGCGCCAGGTGTCACTCACTGGTGCGCTCCTAAACTAGTGCAACACGCTCATAAATTGAAAGCGCAATGCGCTTATAAACTGGCGCTCAATGCGCGCTTTAATTGGCGCAAAGCGCCTGGTGCGCCACGTGGCGCACTGTCAGAACACGCATTGTTCTGATGAATGTTACGCATTCAATACAAGACAAAAAAGTAATGTCGGGATCTAATACTCAGCATTATTAAAGGGGCCAAGCCAAATAGAGGCTCAACAGCCTAGAACAATAAAATGTTAAACATTTTATTGGATTTAGTCCAAGATTGGTCGTAAGTCCTCAACTTATATCAACTGAACCCATATTCTCATAAACCTTTTAACAGACTTTAGTCCCAAATTGGACTATAGATCTCCCAGCCAAAATTTGGTTCAAGGTTACATCTCTGAACTCCTCTGATATTTGTCGTTGTAATCCTTCAACGTCTTCAAAGAGATGACGGGTCCCGACAGCCATACATCCTACAGACTATGATGTCTTTAAACTGGACTGTGGGGTCCTTAAACCCACAGACTATGATGTCTTTAAACTGGACTGTGGGGTCCTTAAACCCATGGACTACGATATCCTTAACCTCGGACTGTGGGATCCCTTTAAACCCATGGACTACGCTGGTTGCTCCTCTTATTGGACTCAAACCTGCGGTTACCCTCCCTTTCGTCTCCCCAAAATGTATTATCCTTGACCAACCCAGCCTACCCAGGCCACTTAGTAATTACATTCAATTTTTTTTTTTAATTTGAAGAATCTTACCAGACTTTCCTATAGCTATTATAGCCAGACAGCATGGTTCTGGTTCCAATGGTTCTAGCTTTAAACCAGAACCCATGAATTCATTTTTTTAGGTCCTCTTACTTTTGTGGTTTGGCTAAAATCTGGAGAAGGTGGAGTAAATTACTTATGTCACAATGCTTCCACCAGTATTACTTATTCCATTTTGGCCGCCAAACAACTGGAGAAGGTGGAGTAAATTACTTATGTCACAATGCTTCCACCAGTATTACTTAATCCATTTTGGCCGCCAAACAACATGTGCAACAAAAGGCTGACTTGTGACTTCTTCCGTCATAGAACCAAATTTAAAAACTAGAATAATTACTCGGTTTAAGAAGACTGGTTCAGCCATCAAGTTTAACTATGGCTTAATCTGTTTAAATTTAAGAAAAACTCTTTAATCAATTTACAAATGCTGAAAAGAGTGTGAAAACTTTTCGACTGTTCCAGTCAGATTCGCTTCCACTAATATTGGCATATTGCAGTAAGGAAATCTGTATTTAGACTTTGTGCTGAATGATGAAAGTATTAATCAGTTAGTCTCAATTCCAGATGACTGGGGGGGGGGGGGGGGGGGGGGGGGGGGATATTAAATAAGAGCATAGCTCCTGTTCATTATTAAAGGGGGGAAAGATGAAAATAAGAGCAGCGACAGATGAAGTCTCAATTCCAGTTCATTACCAAGCACTATGTGTAAATCACAAAATGCAGGCATGAGGCATCAAGCGGTTGAAACGAAGGGAGCATAGATCCCGTGGGAAAAACTAGCTATCCAATTTGTTGTCCACTGGTTTGATTAGGTAAGGGTTGATTCAGGAACAAAATAATCAAGCACTTGACGCATTATAAAGTTATAAGTCCCCTTCACTTCCTTAACATATACCAAAAGATAGTTAATCCTAAAGAAGAAAAAATGGGCAAGCTTGCATCATAATAATTATGAAACTAATGTAAATTTCTGTTTTAAATTCATCAGGGTTAAACTCAAGAATTATAATACTTCAATATCTTTCGTCATGCCTTGTCATTTTCCAATCATGCATGCCCTCAAAGGACGAATTCTGCCAATCTCCCTCACAGCAACACAATCAACCAGAATGTAATTTCATGGAAGCAACTTGTTAAGCCATTATTTCTACATTATTCTTCTTATTGATCATTGGAACAACAGAGGAAGGACAAGCCGCCAGATTCTCCCACGTGCGTGGAAGCTAAAGAATATGCAAACAATTTGAAACAAAGGCAATCAAGTATGCAAAGTTTTGTATTGTATTTGAATATCAACAGCAGGGGTAGGAGAGTATATAATCGCCATTTATTGTCCTATTGTCATAAGAGCATCAGCAGCCTAATTAGACTGGAGTTAACTTATCACATCTCACTTCTATTTATTCCATTTTGTTCTCTTATCATCGTTCCACAACATACCACTCGAGCTCCCAACAACTTTTCTAAGTAATCCTCAAAATGTCTAAACTCCCAGATGTTAGGATTTTAGTCTTTACACAAGTGAGAAATAAATACAATACGGAGCGATAAAATTAAATAATTGGCACAACAAATCAAGATACAGAAGATTTTTTCTCGCGGTTCATCCTGGCTATTCTGCGTCGTAGAGGCTCTCTACAATTTTCACTTTATCTCTTTCACGGTTACAAAATTACTCTCAACAAGAAATCTCACGATGTTTCTATAATCTCATGATTACAATATTTTGTGAACGCTCTCTGTGTATAAATCACTCACTAATTTATATCACACCACACTCACTTTGTTTATGTGCGTGTCCGAGAGAAGAAGAGGGAGAAGAATTTAAAGAAGAGAGTAGAAGAAATAAACATCCACGTGAATCATGAATGCAAGTGGGTCTCGTTTACCATTTCTTAAAGATGAAATCAACAGCAGCCTCACGTGCTTTAAATTAGCACAGCATTCAACAGCCACATGCAAAAGCATGCGTATGAACTTTAAAAAGCCTTGTGGTTCTTGGACATTAATTAGTGGTTCTTCCCCAAAATAATTATGTCTCCACATGTAGCCGTCCTCATGGGCAACTACCCATTTGTATGCCTCCACATGTTGTCGTCCTCATGGACGGCTATCCATCACTTTCATAATGAATAATTTTCAGCTGTATCCTTTAGTCTTTTCTTTAGCATAGGCTCCACAATCAGCAATCTCCCACTTGGAGACAATGCTTAAGTTCTTCACCAATTTTTCATCCTTTTATTTTACCGAGTAATTTAGTGGATAAGCATATCACATGCACGAGCCTCTGAGAACCTCACATTGTTCATCTTGAATCAAGGCCGACAAAAGTTGAGCAAAATACAAGTTTTGTCGTATCTACGAGATTAATTAGTGGTTCTTGTTATATCCGCGAGATTTTTGACTCCATCAATCTTTTCCCGTATTAGTTGTTTCTTCTTTAATGATCCCCGCATAAAATGATACTTCTTATTGATATGCTGGGTTCTAGCATGAAACACGGCATTCATGGCCAAATGTATCGCACTTTGACTGTCACTCTAAAGTGTCCCAACTCTTGCTTCTCACAAAATTCTACCGTGAGATCTTGCAACCACAACTTTGCTGGGGTCAAAAATTACACCCCACAGTTTTAGTCAACAGATCAAAATCAAGGCCCGAAAAGTGGGCCCGGATCAAGTGGGCTCATGCCCGAGCTGAGCATATGCATAAAGAGGCTGGCCCCTTATGCCAAAGGATTAATTGTTAAAGCGATAAATAGGTTTAATGTAATTTCTATGAATAAATGTAATAAAAAATGGGCAAAAAACCCAAACTATGTAAAAGCATATGGCTTATGTGCAAAAGAAAAAAATCACATTGCATGAGAAAGACATATGTGCCATTTTGAAAAGCCCAAGGAGGTATTTGTCAAATGTAAAGCATATATAAGGGCATCATGATGAATGATAAAAAAGAAAATTCTTCTCATATCAATCTAGGGTTCTGTGCCTCCTTCTTGTTCAAGGTTTTAAACCTTCTTTATCTTTTGAATTAAATCAAGAGTTTAACTCTTTTTTCCCAAAAATAAATAGCTTTTTATCATAAAACCCTTGAAGGGGAGTTCAAACCTCCCATCAAATTTCTAAAAGGGGAGATTTTAATTCTCACCATCCATTTTTTCAAGATCCAAGAAAAAGAGAGAAAGAGAAGATTCATCTCCAAAAGTTTCATTTTTGGGAGGATCCAAGGCTCAGAAGAGAAGAAAGGGGTCCTCTTTCAATATCTATGTCACGCCCTGCTTCCTAAAAGACGGTAGCAGGTACGTGACGAGGCCCACGACGTATTTATTTCGAGAAGGTCATTTTCCGGAATAAATACGCTAAACGTAATTGAGCAATATAAAATGACGAAAAATTAACATGAGATTTAAACTTCAACAACTTTATTTACATTCAACTTGATACATTTGCAATATATGAGTTCAACTGAAAGAAAATACAAGAAAAGAAATGCCTAAACAGGTGGCATACATAAAATGAAAGAAAATGATAACTAATTTAGGCCTGAGTCGCGATCTGACCGTGCTCCTCCTTTGTGGTGTTCACCTCCTCAGTCTCCACAGTATTTGACAAACATTCCAAGAAACAAAGATGGATGGAATGCCCGTCAGCGAACTTTTGCTCGATAAGTCCCGAAAAAAAAAGGATGAAGTATAAAAGTATAATGACAAAGAAAAATGGTTATCATGAAGTAATGGACTATGAGATATAGTGTTTAAACATGTCATTTAATATAAGCATGGCAATTCTATTTAACATGCAGTTCTATATATCATGGCAAAGTAATATGAGCATGGTATAGTATGGTCGTGTAGCATAGTCACAAATTCATCATTCGGGTATAATTCGGCGAGGTCGAAATTTTGGATTTGGAGAACTATTCGGAAAAATTCGGCAGGTATTCGGAAAAGATTCAGTAAGTGTTCGGGAAATGTTCGGGAAGGATTTCAAGCGAGAAATTAATATATGAGACGCTAGGTTTTGATTTTATGAATTATTTGCTGTTTTTTGAATTATTCGATATTTTTTTCACATAATTCGGGAATAATTCACGAATTATTCGCGAATAATTCACGAATTATTTGGCCCGCCGATTAATTCGGCGATTAAGTCGGCTGATCAAAAATTCGCGAATTATTCACGAATTAAGCGAATAATTCGCGAATTATGTAATTATGCCGTGTAGTGTAGGTATAGTGAACATGAAATGTATATAAATGTCCTAAAAGATCTCTACATGGGTAAACTAATTTAACGTAAGTTCAAGGGTGAATGTAACCAATCTTAAGAGTGTTCTCAAACCCAACATGTTGTAATCCAGAGGTAAGGAACCACGGGCCCGAATCAAGTGTTAGTAACGGGACTTCAACCTAGTGTTGAAGTATTCTAAACTCAACAGGCTATAATCCAGGAGTAAGGAAACACGGGCCCTCATGATAACCTGCTTGTGTTAGAAGATATGGATTCATGATCTATGGGGACTCCTGAGATTTCGTCGGATTCGCACTTGAACTATCCCAACACCCCTTGTATTCTAGGTTATAGTTAAAATTATCAGCTTTGCTCGAATCCATGAATACATCAAGTTGTAAGATTGAGATCATATCAATGTCAAGTATTCGTGTCAAGTGTTTATGTATTCATGTCAAATTGTATTCATGGTTCGAGTCAAGACAGTTTTAATAGCAGCCATTAAGTTCTGGTATTCATGTTAAGTTAATGTCAAGTCATAGTATTCTAATATTCAAGTTTTAGGATATTCAAGTTCAAGTGTTCTGGTTCATGATCAAGAGTTCAAGTTTATGTTCAAGTTTGGATACTGATTGAGTTTGTATTCAAATTAGAGTAAATATCTTATGAAAGAATTTAACTTTTTAATTTCTTAAGTTCAGGAGTAATCGGCAACTGCTGCACATGGACGGCAGGATTTGTGTCTTTTTCCAAGACAATTGTCATTGATAACTCCGTTGAAATTGTCTAACCTGAATAGGCAAGCACTCACTTTCTCCAGCTCCACGGGGCTTAAGAGAAATGATACCGCTTAAATCTATATTAATCTAGAGTCCTTAAATATTGTTTGCATATCTCGAGAGGTTTTATGAAAAATACTTTAATATAGTTTAAAATTAAATCTCGATGGTGATTTATAATATTTAGGGTTTTCATGAACATGTATTTTAATTGTTATGGTATCTTAATGATAAAACCTAGCTTTTAAAAGTTTATGGTATTTTTATGAAAACTACTCCTTTTGGAAACTTGTTGGTATTTTATTAAAATTTTAATCTTTCATTTTAAAATTATATTTTCATAATATATTTTTATTGAAAATACGGATTCATAGTTTTATATAATTTTCCAAAGTTTTGTTTTGTTTAGAAAAGTCGTATTTCTTAAAAACCGTATTTTTATTTCCTTTCGAGACCTAATACTCCGTGAGAAGTTCCGCGTCTCGCTCTACTATTTCAAGAATGTGCGATAATCTGCACCATCCATTAGCGGGTCCCCTAATAAGGGTTGTAGAGGCACAATTGCCAAAAATTTAAAATATCGATTAAAAATAAACCTATTTTGAAAAAAGGTGTGGCATTTTAATGTAAAACTTATTCTTTAAATAAACCCTATGTTTAGAATCTCGTGCTATGAAACCATAGTGTATGTGATGGGTAAGTCATTACCCCATGAGTTTTCTAAACGTATATATGCTAATTATCGAATAAGCGGTACTCTTTATGTTCATGGTATTTTGGCGTTACATGCATTCTAGGGTAGTTTTAACAATGACAAAAAATTCATTTTAAATTCATATGATATGAAGGTGATGCATGACATTTAATGATGGTATGTTGGTAAGTGAAATTCCTTATTAATATTAATATGCAAATATAATGGATAATTCAAAGTTTTACAACAATAAATTTAAAAGTGAAGTTATCCATTAAAAGTCGTATTTTGATGGTGATGTGAAAAGGGCAACAAACGGATGAGTCAAGATGGTTGGGAATTACAAATCTTGGTGTAGGAGAGAAAAGAGGAAGGACGTAGGGATGGGGACTTACAATTGCGCTTTCGTTCTCATACGAATGAGAAGGAAAAGTAGGGGCCTCGGTTTGTAGAACCGAGACCGAAATTACGACTAAGAGGGTATTCTTGATCTACTGATGTTCTCTACGTAAGTTGTGTAGCAGTGGAGGAATCTTGGAAGGATTTTTGAGTGCTTCGAATCTAAGAGTTTTCCTTCACCTTGATCTTAAGAGAGATGAACTTAATTAAGGGTACTTGAGAGTTAGAATTTCTTTGAGGGTATTTAAGAGAAACAATTTCAGTATAATTTTGAGAGAAGAACTTGGGAATAGGCTTGGTATTTATAGAGCAAATTTAGGTGTAGAGGAAATTAAAAAGATAATAAAATGTATTAAAAGTGAGAGTAAAAGGGGTAAATGAAAGGTCTGGGGTTCTCTGGTTAATTATAGGAAAATCATATAGGAAAATCATATAGGAAAATCAAATAGGAAAAAGGAGTAATGAGGAGCTGAATGGATGCACAGGAAAAAAATGGGGGGATTTGGGGCTATTACACCCACCGGTAGCGGTCAAAATGGAAAAACAAGCGGTCCAAAAGTGGGGGTTTGTCTCGGGGTTGGTGCAGTGCATTCATCTGGGTATTTATGTCTCGTTTTTATTGTTTGATTTATTTGCAACTCTTCGTTTTTCCGTGTAATGCACGTGCGACTCTTGGGCTTCCGAAAAATTAAAAAGAAAAATATTAAAAATAATTGTGGGATTCGAACTTGCAGGATATGGGACAGCAATGTAGATGCTTAACCAGTGAGCTATAAGGAGTTTCTTGTATATAAGTTATCAAAAATAACTTATAACTCGAAACCAGGGCATAAATACACTCTTTTATTAACATTGGATTTAATAAAAGTGTATAAGACTTTTATGGTCGTTAGAATCCAAGATCTAGATCTTGAAGTTTCAATAGAGCTTTTTCTTTGGTTTTCTTCTCAAAAATCTTTTGGAAGTTTAACTCCAAACAAAAAAATCTTTTAGGAGTTCAACTCCAAATAAAAAAAATCCTTTTTAGAAGTTTAACTCCAAGTAAAACCCTTCTTTTCCTAAGAATTTAACTCCAAAGTTTCTCGGGAGTTCAACTCCCAGCCCAAGGGCTAAGCCCCCTTCTTCTGTTGGTATCCAGCGGACACGTGGCCCATTGCGTCCAGCGGCCGCGTGCCGCTCAAGTGGCCCGTTGCGCCCAGCGGTCGCGTGCCTGCATAGGGCCGACTGGCGCCCAGACGCCTCGTGTCGTCTCACGTGTCCTTAGGACGCTCACCACCCCTCTTTTTGCCACACGTTCCACACTCAAAACACTTCTTCTGTTAGAATTTTTTTTTACGGGACGCTGCCCCTCATCCTGTAAGAGGGCTGCTAGCTCCCTTGATCCCTAACCCTTTATCCGGGTAGCAAGACCAGGGCATAAATACACTCTTTTATTAACATTGGATTTAATAAAAGTGTATAAGACTTTTATGGTCGTTAGAATCCAAGATCTAGATCTTGAAGTTTCAATAGAGCTTTTTCTTTGGTTTTCTTCTCAAAAATCTTTTGGAAGTTTAACTCCAAACAAAAAAATCTTTTAGGAGTTTAACTCCAAATAAAAAAAATCCTTTTTAGAAGTTTAACTCCAAGTAAAACCGTTCTTTTCCTAAGAATTTAACTCCAAAGTTTCTCGAAAGTTCAACTCCCAGCGCAAGGGCTAAGCCCCCTTCTTCTGTTGGTATCCAGCGGACACGTGGCCCATTGCGTCCAGCGGCCGCGTGCCGCTCACGTGGCCCGTTGCGCCCAGCGGCCGCGTGCCTGCATGGGGCCCACTGGCGTCCAGCCGCCTCGTGTCATCTCACGTGTCCTTAGGACGCTCACCACCCCTCTTTTTCCCACACGTTCCACACTCAAAACACTTCTTCCGTTAGAAATTTTTTTTACGGGACGCTGCCCCTCATCCTGCAAGAGGGCTGCTAGCTCCCTTGACCCCCAACCCTTTATCCGGGTAGCAAGACTCCCGTAAACTCTATGAGGCCCCCGATACGTCCAAATCACCTTCAAAACACAACATGCGCATACTGCACATTGAATTCGCATGATCTATTTAAACTATTAATTGGAGGTTCCCTCGCTCCCAAGAGCAAAAGGGTAATTAACGGCAACTTAGTCCGCGGCTACCGAAGATTCGGATCCTCACAATGATTAAACCCCAGCCTGTCCCGGGTAAGGGGAATCTGTATACGCCTGACAAACGCGCGCGTTCCTATTTCAATAAAGTGACGAAAAACACTCTACAGATGCTAACACGCCAGGTGGGACTTTTCTCTCTTCCCGTCTTTCGGGTCAAGTGTTCATGCGAACTCAATTAATATATGTTGATTGTTTGTACTGAAATCCTGTTCTTTTACGCGGATTAACAACTTTCAACCTCAATTTTAAGTAAAGATGTCTCCAAAGACGATCTCAGCTCTCAACGCAACTTCCATCACCTACCCGATGAAGTTGGACGCCACGGTTCTCCCGGCCAGTCTCGGGCAACAATGGGAGGAACCGCTGCTACCATTTGGCTCCATTCTGTTCGTACAAGCTAATACCATCTTGGCTCCTCAGGCCTCGGTAACAGATAAGCCGGCCTCGAAAGGCAGGAGGCCAAACATGGTGATCTCGAGGGCACCACAGCCTAAGCGCAAGTCGGTGTTCAAACGGCTTTCCTTGGCCCCAGCTGGGGGCAAAGCCGTCAGAGCAAAAGAAGCCGCCAGACGTCACGGCAAGCTCAGACAATACCTTCGACGAATGCGCAAGTGGATGTCTTTTCAAGGCTCTCTATCAGCCGACCCACAGCGGCTTCCCGAAGAGCAGAAGCCCGCCAGGCGCTCAAAGCAGAGAAGCTAAGGCTGAAGCGGCTCAGGTATAGAGCCAACAAAAGGGCACAGGCTCCACCCAAACTGGATTTTATAAAGTTCCAAAAGTCGAGCTGCCCCGTAAAGACGACCATCTCGGCCATAAAGATCCGCTACTCTTTTGAACCTTTGAGGTGGGTCATGATAAATTCTATGATCGCGAAGATCAAGAAGACGGCAATTCGAACTGTGCTACGAAGGGATGTGACCAAGCCCCAACACAAAAAGCATGACACTCTCTCTTCGGGAGTTTATCAAGCACTCTGTGCCATGCGAAAGCAGCGAGGCAAGGCCAGAAAAGAAGTGCCAGGGCTACTCAATAACCCGGTCAGACCAACCGTCTTCAGTCGATTGTCTTTTTCCGAAGTGGAAGGGCCATGACATTGGTCCGTGAAACCAACCGCCGGTAGTAAAAAGATGGCCAAATATGTTATTCACACGGTCTACATGGCGGGTACAGACCCCAGTGACAACCTTCGCAGCAAAAGCAAAGAGGGGGCCACCACATCCCAAGCCTAATCTAGCTTGAATGTGAAGTACAACTCCCAATGCAGGGGTACAACTCACAGTGCAGGCGCTAAGCCCCTTTGTCCTTTTTTTTAGGAGTTTAACTTCAAAAGTCAATTAGAAGTACAACTCCCAGTATAGGGGCTAAGCCCCCCTTTTTCCTACTGGTGCCCAGCGCCCGCGTGCCAAGCACGTGAGGCGCTGGCGCTCATGCGTCCTTTAGACGCTATTTCCTTTTTTTATATATACACTCTACAACCCTGTCCTCGTTAGAAAAAAAATTTCAAACGGGGCGCTACCCCTCTGGGCTCAACAGGGCTGCTAGACCCCAGCCCACTATCCGGGTAGCGGAACCCTCGTAAACTCTGTGAGGCCCCCGATATACCCAAGACCCTTCAAAACACAACACGCGCACACTGCACATTGAGTTCGCATAACCAGTTTGACCCGTCAATCGGAGGTTCCCTCGCTCCAAAGGCGAAGGTAATTAACGGCAGCTTAGTCTACGGCAGCCGGAGATTCGGATCCCCACAATCAATAAACCCCCACCTACCCTAGACAGGGGGAATCTGTAGTACGCCTGATAAGCGACGCGTATTCCCATCTCAATGGGGTGATGAAAAACACCCTACAGTCGCATCTCACGCAACAATAGACAAACATCGCCATTAGTTTTCACCTTCGCAACTCTTTTTCCCACTACTGGGCATTGCGCACCATTACCCACGGTCACATGACCAAAATCATGCTCTCGTACTGAAGGAATTTACATCGTCTAGATGTGCAATAAAAAGAAGCGTCAGAATCCAATCTTCCATTCTCCATAACCAAAAGAGGTCACATACCTCTCTCGGTCCAACACACTAGTGTTGGGGTAAAAATTTACACCCCGGTTGACCAAGTCAAAATCAAAGTCAACCCCAAGCCAGGTGGGCCCAAACCCAGGTCAAGTGGGCCAATGCCCGGAGCTAGCCCGAACATGAAGCGGCCGGCCTCCCCCCATGCCAAAATTTTGTTGTATTTCTTTTATTTTATTTTTTGAATAAATGTAAGAAAAACGGGCATAAAGCCGAATTTTTGTAAACCCCATGGCTTATGTGCAAAAAGAAATGGCACATGAGCCATGGGATGGACAAAATTCCACTTTGTGAAGCCCAAGAGGCTATGTGTAAATAGTATAGCCTATAAAGACAAGGATGATGAAAATGTCCCAACAACTTTTTTTCTCTCTCGAAAAAAAAGACTCCAGATCTAAGATCTTTCTCCTTCCTCAAGGTTCTAAAACCTTCTTCTTTCTTTTGAATTAAATCAAGAGTTTAACTCTCCCTTTCTCAAAAAATAAATAGTTCTTCACTACAAAACCTACGAAGAGCCAAAGATTCCTAGGAGTCTAACTCCTTTCTAGATTTGTGGGAATTTAACTCCAATCAGATCTCGAAAAGGGGGGGCTTTTAAGTCTTACCCCCCTTTTTCTCCAAGATCTTGCCGATCAAGAGGAGGAAGAAAGAGACTCATCCCCAAAATCTAACTTTGGACTGACCCAAGGCTCAAAAGAAGAGCCAAAGATTCCTAGGAGTTTAACTCCTTTCTAGATTTGTGGGAGTTTAACTCCATAAATTAATTTCTTGTTAGGAGTTCAACTCCTAAAATCGCCTTGGGAGTTCAACTCCCCAGCCTAGGGGCTAAGCCTCTTTCCACGGGTGTTTTCCTATGGTCACGTGTGCGCACGTGACCCCGGGGCGCCAAGGCACCCATCGGTCACGTGTGCCCACGTGACCCCGGGGTGCTAGGCGCCCATCGGTCACGTGTGCGCACGTGACCCTGGGGCGTCAAGGCGCCCATCGGTCACGTATACCCATGTGACCCCGGGGCGCCAATGCGCCCATCGGTCACGTGTGCGCACGTGACCCCCGGGGCGCCAAGGCGCCCATCGGTCACGTGTGCCCACGTGATCCCGGGTTTTAAGGCTCCCATGTGCACCCATATGCCACGCGCGCGGCCCTTGAACGCCATTCCCCTTTGTTTTTATTATTATTATTATTTTATTTTATTTTATTTATATATACACACACATACTCCACACTAAATATACCTTCCCCGTTAGAAAAAAATTTCTAACGGGGCGCTGCCCTGCACCCCGCAAGGGGGCAACTAGCCCTCTTGACCCCCAGCCCGCTATCCGGGTAGCGGGACCCCCGTAAAAACTCTGCGAGGCCCCCGATATTCCCAAAACCCCTTATAAAAACAACACTGCACGTTGTGTCAGGCCCCGCTTCCCGGTATACGGCGAAGGGGACACGACGAGGCCCGCTACGTATATACTCAGAAGTACATACGCTAAGCGTATCTAAGCAATATAAAATAAATACACAAGAGACAAGATATAAAAGAACAGCAACTTTTATTTATTAACATTCTTTGTACAATACATGAAAGGAAATACAACTGAAATAAAAAGATGCCTAAACAGTGGCATAACAGGAAATGAAAAGTACAGAAAGAAAAATGTACAATGAAACTACAGTGCAGGGTCTTCAGTAAACTGCTCCAAGTCTTCTAGCGATGGCTCGATCTCAGCCGGGTCCAAACCACCTGACGACATTCAAAGAAGAAAGAAATAGAATGTCGTCAGCGAACAGGTCGCTCGGAAAGTCCCAAAGATAAAGGAGAAATAGATAGAGAGTAAGAGAGAGAGAGAGAGTAGCTTTTACAGTTATATTATATTGTTGTAATATTGTATTAACGCTGTTGTTTGTAGCTTGGTACAGAAGGATGCCAGTGTATACGAGAGGAGTCTCACTTGCCCCGGAGACTAAGGTATCAGGAACTCAAGGAACCGTTTATGCCACGGTAAAACAGCAATTGGATTCATGTTAGGTGTCTTAAATCTGACCACCTCGTGCCACCTTTAACACCTTCCGTACCAATCTACCCCTTAAACCCCGCGATATCTTGTTTGTATTGTTATCTTGTAAACTGTATTGGTTGTATGATTGATTGACTGACTGACCGAAACCATGATATCAGGAAACGGTTATAACCGTAGAGTCATGTAAATGGAATACTGGGAATCATGTAAAAGGGATATATCCATGGTTCGGTTCAGCCAAATTGTATAAATTGATAATTGTATTCATGGACTCATGTGTTCATTTTGAATTGGAATCTTGTAGATTATAAGTTGACTTGAATCATATTCAAGTCAGATTAATCAGACTCAAACCCGAGTCAGACAATCAGAATTGTGAATCGAGATCTTATAATTGTTAGGGTCCTTAGGGTAATTTATAAAACTTGAGGGGGTTTTATGTAAAAATACTTTTATATACTTTTCAAAATACACCTCAAGTATTTATTGTTTCTCTTTAGAATTGTGGATTTTATGTTGTGACATTTCTAATGAAAATATCCTAGTTTTATAAATAAGGGTATTTATCTGTAATATTGATTATTTGAAGTTCATGGTATTTTAGTGTAAACTTTATTCTTGTGATTTTTAGAAAAATGTGGAAAATTTATATTATAACAAAATAGATATTTAAATGATAAATATACATATGTTTATACAAAAATAATTTTAACAAATATTTTATATTCCAAAAATCTCATTTTCTTAATATGTCGTATTTTAAACCTTTCGAGACCGAATGCTCCTTGCGGAGGTCTGAATCTCGCACTACTAGCCCGAGAGTGCGCGATAAACCGCACGATCCCGAACGGGTTCCCCAAAGATGGGTTGTAGCGGCGCTTTGCAAAGATTGTAAAACACTAATCTTTTAGAAAACGGTTTTATAAAGTAAAAGGTATTTATTTGAAAAGTGTAATTTTCCGTATTTTAGATTCTATGGTTTCCTGAGCCAACTATCCTATTTCTAAATGGTCTAAACGACAAGTCGTTAGAAACCTCAAATCGTCTCTTCACCGCCAATTGCGGCCAGGTAAGTGCCAGGTAAGTGAGAGGCTCTCCACTACAAGTAGTGGCCCTAATTAAGTAACCACTTGCCTTAGACACACTTGCCTAGACACCACAAAGTCAGTTTAGATAAACGATCGATATTCACAACTTATCGTATTTTCCTAGTAAGAAATATTTACTTAAAAGTGTAACAAATCTAAAATCTTTAAGAATGGTTTTATGAAGATTAAGGTATTTTAATGAAAATTTCGTTTTATCGTATTCTAAGTTTTGATGATATCAT
This sequence comes from Agapanthus africanus, assembly GCA_030015575.1. NCBI lineage: Eukaryota > Viridiplantae > Streptophyta > Magnoliopsida > Asparagales > Amaryllidaceae > Agapanthus > Agapanthus africanus. The sequence continues at coordinate 582,925,177 of JASDDO010000016.1, read as the reverse complement.
TTTAGGGTTGTATTTTCGTGTGTGTGGAGGTAGGTCATTACCTCGTGCTCTATTTTAAATATATATTAAGCTTAAGGGGTTAAATGTGAAATTGAAACTTCATGGTATTAAAGTGAAAAATACGGTAAATTGAAAAGGTTATCATTTCATGTGTGAAAACTTATTCAAATTGATTTTTACAAGTTTAATAATCATGATAAAGATGTTTATACATGATTGAATTGATTAGAAGAAGAAAAATAAACATTATGGTATTAAAGTGAAAAAGAATACGATATTGCAAAAGCTATCATTTCATGTAAGAAACTTTGTCCAAATTAATTGTTATGTGATTAATAGTCATCATGATTAAGTTTAAGTATTATGGAATGGGTGACAAGTGAGATTTTATAAAAAACGAATCGGAAATCGGTTTGTTCCGATTTCCGTCGGGTTTTGTAATTTCGTATTTTTGAGAAGTAGAAAGAAGAGAAGAATGGGACTTACGGGTTTCGATCTATACTAAAGAGTATAGAGGAACTAGGTGAGTGGCCGAGGTGTTGTTTCGTCGCCGGTTGTTTCCAAAAAACGTCGCCGGAATTCCGTCAGCGCTTCGCCGTGAACTCGGTTTCAAAGCACACCTTTCTTGTGAAAATTTCAATAGAGTAAACCTAGTGTTTTGGGATGAGAGGGTAGGGGGTAGGGGTCTATTTATAGGGTAGGCTAGGGTAGGGCAGGTGAAAGGTATATTTTTTTTTAAATGTAAAAATTAAAGAAAAATCATTAAAATTTGTATTAAATAGGATGTAATAAACATTGGGGAACCGATCCATTAAAATGGAGTATACATGGGGTTATAGAAGACGAAAAGGCGCAACTTTCATCTAGACGACTCGGCCGTCCGGCCGAGTCCGGCCGGCGGCGCCGGCCCGAGTCGGGGTGCCGTCGGGCGTGGGTTCGCCTGATGTAGGCTCTGGTATACTCACTTTTTAGGGTTCAGTTCATCTTTTGGGAGTTATGGCATGTGGACTGTTGGGCTTCCAAGAATTTTAAAAGAAAAATAATCTAAAAAATAATATGGGGCATGGGATTCGAACTCTGGTGGCTTGGTTCAGCAGTGCAAGGTTTTACCAATGAGCTACAAGCTCCTTCTTGTAATTATGGTGTTATTTAATTACTTAAAATGATAGCAGCAAGAGTAAATACTCCAAGTATACATTAAATTTAAAGTAATTTCCTGTACACTAAAAATGGAGTTATTACATTCTTGTAGCTTGTAATTAAAAACAAAATAATTACCTATATCTTGTGCTCAGGCTAAAATACCCCTTTATGGATTTTTGAAAAAAAAATATTTGAAAAATTTTGTATAGAAATTTTAGGGTTGTTACACGTTGAGTTCGCACGACCAGTTTAACCCATTAATCGGAGGTTCCCTTGCTCCAAAGGCGAGGGATAATTAACGGCAGCTTAATCCGCGGCTGCCGGAGATTCGGATTCCCACAATCAATAAACCCCAGCCTACCCTAGGCAGGGGGAATCTGTAATACGCCCGACAAGCGCGCGCATATTCCCATCTCAATGGGGTGATAAAAAAAACACCCTACAGATTCTGGCACGCCCGGTGGGACCAATCTCTCCTCCCATATCTCGGGTCAAGTGTTCATGCGAACTCACTTAACATGCATGTCTATATTTGTACTAAAATAATGCTCTTTCATGCAGGCTTTCAAGCAATCAAGTTTCAACGAAAATGTCTCCCAAGAGGAATTCAGCTTCCAACGCGACCCCGATTCCGTACGTGGTCAAGATCAACGCTCGTGTGGTTCTCCCCACAAGCCTCAGTCGACAGTGGGAGGAACTGCCCCGCCAGTTCGGTTCCGTCGTCATCTACCCTGCCGGAAGCGCTCATCTGGCACAAATCCCGACAAAGCAGGCGGCCAAGCCGGTCTCAAGGGGCAAGAGGCCGAAAGTCGTGTTCACCAAGGCACCACAACCGAAACTTAAGGCGGTGTCTGAACGACTCTCTGGTGCTCCAGCTGGGGGCAAGACTTCCGGTACAAAGAGCGACATCAAATGCTGCGGACGCGCTCAGGCGATGACTCCAGCAAATGCACAATCGAGCATATCTCTAAAATCCTCCATCATCCGATCTACGGCGTCTTCCTGAAGAGCCAAAGTCTGCCAAGTGGTTAAAGCAGAAAAGTTAAGGCAGAAGCGGCTCAGGTATCGAGCCAACAAGAGGGCCATGACTCCGGCCAAGTGGAATCTTGTGAGGTTCCAAGAGCAGAGTTGCCCCGCGACGACGGATGAGTCGGCCGTAAGATCAGCAATTCTTTCGAACCTCTGAAGCGGGTTCAGAAAAATTCCATGACCGCCAGAATCAAGAAGACAACGGTCCGAACAATGCTACAAAGAGACTTGTCCTGGCCCCAACAGAAAAGGTATGACACAGTCTTTTCAAGAGTCTATCAGGCGCTCTGTGCCGCGCGAAAGCAGTGGGGCGAATCCAGAAAAGAAGCGCCACCACCATTCAAGAATCGGGTCAGGCCAGCCTCCTTCAATCGACTGCCCGCTACCGAAACAGGGGAGTTAAGACAGCGATCTGTGAAATCAGCCGCCGATAATAAAAAGACGGCTGGATATATTATCCATACGGTCTATATGGCGGGCGGGCGCCCCAGTGACAACCTTCGCAGCAAAAGCAAGGATGGGGCCACCGCATCTCAAGCCCAATCTGGCTTGAATGTGGTTGCCACTTCCCAAGAACAGCCGCCTCCGCTGGATGAAGAAAACACTCTCGATGACGATGAAAGGCAGAAAGACCCCTCGGTCCATGCAGAGTCAAGCTCGGACAGCGAGGAAGAGCCGACTTTCCGCCCCAGGACCGCGGAGCAAGAGCTGCTTCAAGAGCTTCGAAAACAGCTCAGGAGCAAAGATAAGGAGATGGCCAAGCTTTACTCGAAAATTGATGACCTAACGAACGTTGTGATGCAGCTTACGACTCAAATTGCTCGAGCGCCCCCCAATCAAGCACAAGTCGCTACTCATCAGCCGGATGATGACAATCCGAAGCAGCCAATGCCTGTTCCTTTGGGTCCAAGACTGGTCGAGCCGCACGAAAGCAGGCCACATTCAGCTTCTGGGGACGCCTTGGCCCCAGATAGCACTATCCCGCTAACACAAGATCGGATAATGGATTAGGTCACCAGCAAAGTTAAAACATTGGTGGCCGAAGCTGAAGCTCAGAAAGAAATTGGCAGTAGTGGGCGGCCATATCCCGCACAGTACGATCTGATCGAGTTCCCGAGCGGCTACGTCATTCCTAAATTCGGAAGATTTGACGGGACAGGAAACGCAAATTACCACGTCGCCCACTTTAAAGCATCGTGCGGAAATACAAGGGGCAATGATGCACTCCTTCTTCGTCAGTTCGTCAACAGCCTGACTGGTGTCGCTTTCGACTGGTACGCGAGTATACCAGACGGGTCTGTCATTACCTTTGCCCAAATGGAGTCTCTGTTTCGGCAAAAGTTCATGAGTGTCAGTGATAAATCTCCATTGCTGACCTTGTGAGGACCAAGCCGGGGAAGAATGAGAGCAACACCGACTTTATCGCCCGATGGAGTAATCTCACAGTCAAGTGCGAACCGCCGTTGGAGCAGGACCAGTCCGTCAGCCTTCTCATTGGGAAGCTCAGCAATTGGATGGTCCCGTTCTTATGTACACAGGCCTCAAGACGTTTCAAGAGCTAACCAAGAAAGTACAAATGCTAGAACGCTCGAAGCAAGAGTCTACCCCGGACTCTTAGAGAGACAAGACTTGGAAAAGCAAGCGGGACGACAACCGTAGAAGCGGGAGTTCCAGCAATACCAATGTCTTCAATGCGTCCGACAATGAAGAAAAGCGAAGGGCGGGCGAATCTAAAACCAACCGGTCTCGAAAGCCAGTGCTAGTGTCATGCCCCGCTTCCCAAAATACGGAATACGAGGGGTTGACAAGGCCAGTCATGCTCCTACGGTCGAGGAAATATCCTTCCGTAGTCACACTTCGGCTTCTAGCTTTACGTGGTAATCAGTAATCAATGCACAGGTAATGAGAAATGTAGTAACTAAATCAAAACAAGTACAAAGGAACTAACCAGAAGGAGATCAAGAGGGTATAACCCTGAGTAGCTGATCGAGATGTCCGCGATATCCTCGAGGTACGTCGGGTCCTGGTCCAGGCAAGATCAACTTCTCACTCTGAGCATGCATACTCAGGTCGTCAGAGTGACACGATAGCAAAATATATATATAGATGCAAGTGGTAACTCGAGCAGTGATAATAGATATATAACAGTAAATCAAGACAGTAAAGATGTGAACATGGAGTAACCAATGCGGTGTCTAATAGAGCAGGTGAACAGTAAAGCAGTAAAATAGTATGTCAGGTGTGTCAATACAGTAAGTAATGCATGTCAATGTCACTATCCCTATCGGTCTCTAAGTCTCACTGTACAGGTCACTAAGCCTATCGTCAGTCCAAGTGTGAGAGTCAACCACTCGTGAGTGTCCTCCACCCAAGGGTAGGACCCAAGGGCAAGGGACCACGGGCCCAAAATATAACTCACGGTAATAATCATGTAATATCCCTGTAAATCTCCATATATCTCCATATATATATACCGGCATGGGACTCCCGAGATTCTGTTGAACTCACACTCAAACTACCCCACACCCCATGGTCTACATCAAACGCCAACCATAACCTCAAATACCGGTCGGTCCATGACAAGTCTGCGCGAGAACTGGAGACAGGATCTCCATCAAGCACGTCCCGACTGATACCCAAGATAAATGGGCAGTGTCTGGTGCCTTACCTATGACACCCATACAAGTGCTTCCATAAGTGTCCCATACCACTTATAGTCACACTTATACGCGCCCCACAGACGTCGACAATGCAAAACATCAATAGGGTTCACTGATTGTGTACAAGTACGTGTCACTATCACTTATCCAATCATGCTCAACCACTAACGTACTTGCCACAATCACCACTAATACCTAACACTGGGTAATGCACATGATCACTAAGTTACCAATGCAATGACATATATATATGATGTGATGAGAAAACAGTATGTAAGACATGATTAAGATGTCATATGTCGATATCCTACCACTTGCATAATTTATCATAAATCATACATGCCAAATTTAGCGAAATAATGAACAGGGGATAAGTAGTATGTTTGATTATCTATCCATAAAATTTTGTTTCACATCAATCGGGTCTCAGGATCACTAGATATGGCCATTTCATTTTAAGCGTTCACTGCTGGAAATCCGGTTTCAGAATCGGAAGTCCGTTTCGTAATGCATTTTAATCCCAGTTGGGATCAGAATTTAGCGATGCTATAGTTGAATGAAATATAGGGTTTTAAATAGGGCTTTCAACGCAACAGACGTATTCTCAATCGTATCTGTACGTCAAAAGTTATACACTGTTCAACACTAGTATGTCAATTCTGTTTCTGTTTGGGACTGCTATACATCCTGATCTTTTAAATTGCATTTTAAATAACAAACGATGATATAACGGGGTGAAATCACTTGAGTTATTTAGTTAACAGATTCATCTTCAATAAGGTGTAGGGTTCCGCAACATACGAGTTCAGGAAACAAAGTAGTAAACATTACGGGACAGCATATGTAATTAAGTTTCGTCAAATTAAATGAAGTTTTTCATTCAGATCTTGCATCGAACACTTATGTTATATAAGGTTTTCATGAATCGCAAACAGGGAATTAGTGCGGTTTGATTCATAACGGGAATAATATAGCATGTAGCAAGTAGGGTACTTGCCTGGAGACGCTTTGGCGTTGCACGGCAGCGGCAACGGTACGAACGCGCGACGAACGACGCGGCTAGGGTTCGCGGTCTCGGCTCGAGCTTGGGCTCTTGGACTCGATGTCTCGGTGGGTGCGACGGACGTGCGCTGGTGTTGCGACGGTTACAACCTTGCTGATGATGACGGACGTAGAGACTGAAGCCACGGCTTTTTCGGCGACGATGACGGCTGGAATAGCGGCGATCGACGATAGGGGCAAGTGCTCGATGAAATGGCTAAATCTGGGTTTGAGGCTTGGGCTAGCCTCGAGGCTCGGTCTCGGCTGGAGGTGGTGGCGACGGGCACTGTAGCTCTAGCAGGGAGAAGGGGTGAAGAGGAGGGGAGAGAGATTTAGAGAAACAGAGAGATTTAAAGAGAGTGAGAGAGACAGAGAGAGAGAGATGTAGAGAGAGAGAGAGATGTAGAGAGACTGAGAGAGAGAGGGATGTAGAGAGAGAGAGAGAGAGAGAGATTCAGAGCACCGACAAGGTGATTCAGGTCAGTGGGGCTCGCCGGCGTCGAGTGCAAGGGGGGAGTTCGGTGGTGATGAGATGGGTGCAGGGGAGCCTGGTGAGGGAAAGCTGGTGGTGTTTTCTTCTGAGGAAGGGGAGGAGCGAGCACGAGAGTGAGAGCGAGAGGGGAGTGAGGGGAATGAGGAAGATCGTCGCCGTCCTCGGTGAGCGGGGTTATGGGAGGAAGAAGGAGAGAGGAGAGAGTATGGCGCTGGAAAAATTTGCAGGGGAAAAAGTGCTCGCCCTTGTATGGAGGCGAGAGTGGCGAGGTCGTGGGTACGCAGTCGAGACGTCGGCGTCGTGGGGTCGAGCGCGGAGACATGGGCGCGAAACGACGCGGGTGCAACGGGAAAAGAAGCGGGAAAGTTTTTTAGGAGGAGGAAGAGAGGGGAGGAGCGAACGAAGGCGAGGAGAGGGTTTGAGGAGTGCGCGCGAACGTGGTCGTGGGTTCGAGGGGTGTTCGCGACGTAGGCGGCGACGTGGGGGGGCGACGCAGGGGATGCGCACTGAAAAACGAGCGGGAAGGAAATCTTTACGTGGGGAAGAAAGGATTAACGGGTCGGGTGAGGTAAGGGAACGGGCCGGGCCAGAGAAAAAGTTTAGTTTTTATTTAAAGGGAAAATGGGCTGGGTTGGCTAATTGATTTGTGTAAATTAATGAGTGCTGGGCTTAGGGGTTGCTGGGCTTGGGGAAAGAACGGCTGGGCTCAAAAATGAAAATGAAAGGGGGTAATAAAAGAGAAAGGGAATGAGGGTTTGGGTTAGGGATTGGTTAGGGAAAAATAAAAGGTAAGAGATTAGATTAGGATTAGGGTTTTTAAACTAACTAAAATAATTTTAAATATAAACAAACAAACTTGTAAGCAACAATTTATATAAGTACGGATATTGGCGTATATAAAGGAATCGGGTATTACATCATACCACCCTTACAAAAATTTCGACCTCGAAATTTAAAATAAACGATAAGCTACAAAATAATAAGCGAAAGGCTACCACATCGAACACTAATACATAGTGATTTTCCTAAAACAGATGGATAAATTTTTTTTGAAGGTCTATATATGTAAGAATCACAACTAAAAAGGGTAGGTCTAAATAAGTGCAAGGCGGACTCAATCATAAGAGCAAACTACATGTATAAGAGAATAAAAATAGCAATAACAAACAATAATATTCGAGGCGTGCTCGATAAAATCGAAACCCAAAATATATGTATACATATGCATATCGAACCAGCGCAGCTAAGATAATAGCATCAGAAATAACCATCTATAATAGCAACCTATAAGTATAATACCCGAGAAAACTAAAGTAACAATATTAAAATGGTGAAGGATTAGTCGATAGGTTAAAACACCCTAGTTTAATGTATCGATCAAAAGAAAAATGAATTTTAAAGTAACTTAGAAAATCCACATGGTGAAAATAAGAAACATAGCATAAAATAATGTGCAATATATGGTTGCGCTATCGAAAATAATGGGGAGATAGGTAGTAAGGTACTTGAAATGCATAAAATGTAAATAGTTAATAACACGCACTTTTCGATAAACACAAGATAATGAAAACTAGGTTTTCGAATAACGATGTCCCTAAATATAGTTAGGGTAATAGGAAATAGCACAAAATGCGTAGGGGCTAGCTAGGGTATGGATTACAATGGAGTATGGCTTACTCAAAAGGTCGGAGTGTGGCGCTTTAGACTGAAGGTCGAAGAGATTGGGATCGGGTCAGCACAGGGAGTAAGGGTGAGCATCAAAGAACCACAGGAGGGGAAAGGATGTATGGGAAGTAAAACGATTGATACATCATGTGAATCAAAAATCCGAAGGGTTAGCTAGCTCGGAAATTTCACTATCAATTTCTCCTCTAGAAGGATCTCAAACAAGGCACGTACGAAGGATGAAGGGTGGCCTATTCAAAAGATCGGGGTGCGGTACTTTTTAATCTAAGCGAGGGTCAAAACAGCACGAGGTGTAGGGGTGGACAGTCAGGGATCTCAGGAGGAAATAAATGTATAGGGGAAAACAGTCAAGCATCATATGAACCAAAAATTTAAAAGATTAGCGAACTCAGAAATTTATTTCATTTTAGAAAAGTCCGAACAAGGTACACACGAACGATAAAGAGTGGCCCTAAGCTATACATGGGTTTATTTGGTCAGAGGAGACGAAGCTAAATCACGTCAGTCGCGGTTGTGAAAGTTCAACAGGTTGCGGTAGGCTCGTGCGCTCGGATAGGGGCGTCCATTCCCATATCGCCTCGCAGGGATCGGTCCTTCTGCCGCTGGGTCTTGTTCTTCTGGTCCTTCTGTCTCGACTGGAGCTTCTTCATCGAGGTCTGCTTCCACGTGATTCTCTTCTTCTGGATTCTACCCAAGGTTTTCCCCTTCTGGATTTTCTTCTATCGGGTCCTCCTCGGAATCTTCCTCTAATGGGTCTTCTCCAAGGTCTTCCTCTTCGTCGTCCGAGTCGCTGATCAAGTTAACTTTTGGGGCTGCGAATCCCTCACCCTCGAAATCGCTGTTTTCGAAAACAACCTGTGGGTCGTTGATCTCGTCATCAGATCTTACCAGCATGCAGCCCAAGGAAACACACGGTCGTATGTTCTCATCTCGAGGCGTCGCTGATCCAGGGTGGGCCATGGCTAGAAAGAAAAGGTTGTGATTAGACAGTAGAACACATCAAGAAAAATCAGGGATACGGAGTACAAGAAAAGTATGTGGCAGGTAAGGACTGAAAAATTAAAATTTAAAAATGCTGATGCAATGAATAGTATAAATAAAGCGAGAAGCAAGAGAACGATACATACATCACAACTCAAAGTTCCATTGCATTCAACTAAAAGTTTGACGGATACAAGATTTCAAATGAAAAGACATATTTACAAAAGGGTGACAACATTCTTATTGAAAGCAGAAAACGTGATAATTCTTCTTTGATTTCTGGACTGCTGCAATCTCGTCACGCGAGTTGAATCCTGCGCTGGGTCCGTACTATTCCTCGAAGCTCGAACTACGAAATAACCATCACTTAGTGGAAGTGGAGAGTGCGGACGAACTGCCTCCTTGTAGCTCCTTCCTTTCAGAGCAACTATTGATAAAGTGTTCGCTGGATCCGCAAATCAGGCATTTCCCTTTAGCGCGGCGACACTCCCTCTGAAGGTGTCCTGGTTTCTTGCAGTACCCACAACGTTGGGTCTTCTGCTGCTTCTGTCGTGGGGAAACAAGTGGGCGCTTCATCTTTACCTCTTTTCCTCGTCTAACAGGGATCCCTTTACGATTGGAGACTTCTGCTGGTGCCTGAGCCATCTGCCTTCTTAGTCCTTCGGCTAACAGGTCGTTTGTTCGCTCCTAGGCTTCCTTCAGACTTTGCAGTGCATTCAGAATCTCCACGGTCTGATTCTGGTGAGTGGAGATAGCGGAAGAGTCATTGGAAGACATGATCCTGAAATAACAACTTTAGGACGGCATAAGATACAGGGGAAAAATCAGAACAAAATATAAAATTGACAATGAAACAGGAATATCGGGTGAGATGAAACTCATTCAAACGGAAGAAAAATGTAGAACTCCAAGTTACCCAATAGAGTACAGTATTGTAGCTATGCTGCAGTTCATAATTACAACCACGTAACTCTACTAAGTCACCCAAAAGTCTAACGGATGGAGTCAAAATATGGTATGACGAATAATAATGATTCAAGTCAAAGATTCATAATCTGGACCGAAAGAGTGACTTAAATTGTCAAGCCCTACCCGGAAACTGCAAACCCAATCATATCAAAACCTGGCTCTGATACCAACAAAACCATGTCACGCCCCGCTTCCCAAAATACGGAATACGAGGGGTTGACAAGGCCAGCCATGCTCCTACGGTCGAGGAAATATCCTTCCGTAGTCACACTTCGGCTTTTAGCTTTAAGTGGTGATCAGTAATCAATGCACAGGTAATGAGAAATGTAGTAACTAAATCAAAACAAGTACAAAGGAACTAACCAGAAGGAGATCAAGAGGGTATAACCCTGAGTAGCTGATCGAGATGTCCGCGATATCCTCGAGGTACGTCGGGTCCTGGTCCAGACAAGATCAACTTCTCACTCTGAGCATGCATACTCAGGTCGTCAGAGCGACACGATAGCAAAATATATATATAGATGCAAGTGGTAACTCGAGCAGTGATAATAGATATATAACAGTAAATCAAGACAGTAAAGATGTGAACATGGAGTAACCAATGCGGTGTCTAATAGAGCAGGTGAACAGTAAAGCAGTAAAATAGTATGTCAGGTGTGTCAATACAGTAAGTAATGCATGTCAATGTCACTATCCCTATCGGTCTCTAAGTCTCACTGTACAGGTCACTAAGCCTATCGTCAGTCCAAGTGTGAGAGTCAACCACTCGTGAGTATCCTCCACCTAAGGGTAGGACCCAAGGGCAAGGGACTACGGGCCCAAAATATAACTCACGGTAATAATCATGTAATATCCCTGTAAATCTCCATATATCTCCATATATATATGCCGGCATGGGACTCCCGAGATTCTGTTGAACTCACACTCAAACTACCCCACATCCCGTGGTCTACATCAAACGCCAACCATAACCTCAAATACCGGTCGGTCCATGACAAGTCTGCGCGAGAACTGGAGACAGGATCTTCATCAAGCACGTCCCGACTGATACCCAAGATAAATGGGCAGTGTCTGGTGCCTTACCTGTGACACCCATACAAGTGCTTCCATAAGTGTCTCATACCACTTATAGTCACACTTATACGCGCCCCACAGACGTCGACAATTCAAAACATCAATAGAGTTCACTGATTGTGTACAAGTACGTGTCACTATCACTTATCCAATCATGCTCAACCACTAACGTACTTGCCACAATCACCACTAATACCTAACATTGGGTAATGCACATGATCACTAGGTTACCAATGCAATGACATATATATATATATATATATATATATGATGTGATGAGAAAACAGTATGTAAGACATGATTAAGATGTCATATGTCGATATCCTACCACTTGCATAATTTATCATAAGTCATACATGCCAAATTTAGCAAAACAATGAACAGGAGATAAGTAGTATGTTTGATTATCTATCCAGCAAATTTGGTTTCACATCAATCGGGTCTCAGGATCACTAGATATGGCCATTTCATTTTAAGCGTTCACTGCTGGAAATCCGGTTTCAGAATCGGAAGTCCGTTTCGTAACACATTTTAATCTCGGTTGGGATCAGAATTTAGCGACGCTATAGTTGAATGAAATCTAGGGTTTTCAATAGGGTTTTCAACTCAATAGACGGATTCTCAATCGCGTCTGTACGTCAAAAGTTATACACTGTTCAACACTAGTAAGTCAATTCTGTTTCTGTTTGGGACTGCTATACGTCCTGATCTTTTAAATTGCATTTTAAATAACAAACGACGATATAACGGGGTGAAATCACTTGAGTTATTTAGTTAACAGATTCATCTTCAATAAGGTGTAGGGTTCCGCAATATATGAGTTCAGGAAACAAAGTAGTAAACATTACGGGACAGAAAACAATAATCAGAGTTGCTCTGGACTGCATTCCACAACCGCTCTCCGAGCCAATATCGTCATAATTTTAGTACAGAAACCATTAAAAACTTGCATAGGGTTACAGGTCGTCGAGTCTTCTTCGATTTAAATCCTTGAACGCCTCATTTCAATATGTACATAATTTATTGTGATTTTAACAATTTTCAGGTGCGAGAAATTCCCAGTTTTTATGGGTGTAGTTGGGGGTGTTCGTTTAAACCAATAACAATCATATTTTCCAGTGAAATTTCTACACAAGGTTCATTATCACATGGGCCAGCATATGTAATTAAGTTCCGTCAAATTAAATGAAGGTTTTCATTCAGATCTTGCATCGAACACTTATGTTATATAAGGTTTTCATGAATCGCAAACAGGAAATTAGTGCGGTTTGATTCATAATGGGAATAATATAGCATGTAGCAAGTAGGGTACTTGCCTGGAGACTCTTTGGCGATGCATGGAAGCGGCAACGGTACGAACGCGCGATGAACGGCGCGGCTAGGGTTCGCGGTCTCGGCTCGAGCTTGGGCTCTTGGACTCGATGTCTCGGTAGGTGCGACGGACGTGTGCTGGCGTTGCGACGGTTACAACCTTGCTGATGATGACGGACGCAGAGACTGAAGCCACGAATTTTTCGGCGACGATAACGGATGGAATAACGGCGATCGACGATAGGGGCAAGTGCTCGATGAAATGGCTAAAGCTGGGTTTGAGGCTTGGGCTAGCCTCGAGGCTTGGTCTCGGCTGGAGGTGGTGGCGACGGGCACTGTAGCTCCAGCAGGGAGGAGGGGTGAAGAGGAGGGGAGAGAGATTTAGAGAGAGTGAGAGAGGTAGAGAGAGACAGAGAGAGATGTAGAGAGACTGAGAGAGAGATTGAGAGAGAGAGAGAGGGATGTAGAGAGAGAGATTGAGAGAGAGAGAGAGAGGGATGTAGAGAGAGAGATTCAGAGCGCCGACGAGGTGGTTCAGATCAGTGGGGCTCGCCGGCGTCGAGTGCAAGGGGGGAGTTCGGTGGTGGTGAGATGGGTGCAGGGGAGCCTGGTGAGGGAAAGCTGGTGGTGTTTTCTTCTGAGGAAGGGGAGGAGCGAGCACGAGAGTGAGAGCGAGAGGGGAGTGAGGGGAACGAGGAAGATCGTCGCCGTCGTCGGTGAGCGGGGTTATAGGAGGAAGAAGGAGAGAGGAGGGATTATGGCGCTGGAAAAATTTGCAGGGGAAAAAGTGCTCGCCCTTGTATGGAGACGAGAGTGGCGAGGTCGTGGGTACGCAGTCGAGACGTCGGCGTCGTAGGGTCAAGCGCGGAGACGTGGGCGCGAAGCAACACGGGTGCAACGGGAAAAGAAATGGGAAAGTTTTTTAGGAGGAGGAAGAGAGGGGAGGAGCGAACGAAGGCGAGGAGAGGTGTTTCCCCCAATCAGAGCAAAGCTCTGTTTGAATTTCAAAAATTCAAAATTTGAAGCAACGCTTCGAATTTCTTGCGCTGCGCGCAACGCGCCACGTATCAAAAGCTGATACGTCAGCGCAGCGCCCAAGGCAGCGCACCCAATCAGAGCAAGGCTTTATTTAAAACAAAATTAAAGGAAGCAACGTTTCAGTTGCGCAAGCGCTGCGCTGCGCGACACGTGTCAGCGCAGTTGCGCAAGCGCTGCGCTGCGCGACACGTGTCAGCGCAAACGCAGGTGCGCTGCGCGACACGTGTCAGCGCAGATGCGCAAGCTGCGCTGAGCTGTGCTGCGCGACACGTGTCAGCGCAGTTGCGCTGCGCTCTGCGCTGCTTGACACGTATCACGCGCTGGGGCGTTTGCGCCAAACAGAATTAAATTCTAGTAAAATCCTTATGTTCTTGTTAAAATAAGAAGATTGTCTTCTGTAAAACAGAAGCCCTTGGATCAAAGATCCAACGGTGGGGAAAATTCCCCAAATCACTCAGAGAAAGATCTCTTTAACAAACTTAACAAATCTATGGGCACTATATAAAGACCCCTAGACCCCAACTCAAAGATCATCAACACATCAACATTGTGAGAGATTAAGAACCTCAAAACAGAGAGAACTCTGAAGAAAGTTCAAGAAAAAGGTAAAACCTTCATAAAATAAAAGAATTTCTCCTAATAGATCATTGATCTAAGAACAAGATCAATTATCTTCAAATAATAATAGTGCCTTGCACTTTTTATGAACCACCGGTTCTCTGAAAGCAAGAAAAAACAAGAAAAACTTGTTTTCTCTGATCTAAATTGGATCAAGAAATTAAACAGTGCTCTGCACTTGTAAAATTTGCACTATTGCGCTCTTGGGTTGGCGCAAGCCACCAGAGAGCGCCACGTGTCAGCACCTGAATCACTTGCGCTATGCGCTTTTAAGATAGAGCCTTGCTCTCTAAAATTGGCGCAACTCACCAGAGCACGCTGATTGATTTGAAAGAGTGTGTTTGTAGTTTAACCGCAATCAGAACGGTGTCGCGTGTAGCTAGACCGAGATAAATACGGGTCGTCCTCAGGAAAACGTTGAACCTTTTATTCTTACTTTAGATGTGTTGAAAGAGAGAGGAGGGATAAAGAATTTTGAAGAATGGTTTCTAGATCTACGTTAAGCAAGAATGCAAAAATATAGATCTAGATTATTTTAGGGATATAGTTAATATAATAAGGGAGGTTGTAGGGTTCGTTAGGATTTAGTAGTTATGGATGATTAATTAAAAGTTACCCTTTTTATCCTTTAATAGATTTAAAACTAGAACGACGGTGATGCGTGTAGATTAGGGTTTCTGGAGGGAAAAGGAATCTCACTCTTAACCCTTATCTCGACACGGAACTCCGTTCATATCTAGCCTTTACCAAAACAATCATTAATCTAATCTCTAATCGCGATCGGAACTAACAAAGAATTTTTAGCGCGCCCGATTAGGATGTAAATGATTCTTTTGATAAAGTTCATAAACTTTATAGGACTTAAAAAGGGTTTAGGGATGTTCATCGTCCATTAGCCTACCCTAATCCTACGAACCCTAACAAGCGGAGAATTACTCGCGCATGTTGGGAAAAGAAGATGAAAAGACAAAGAGGGAAAACATAATGTAAAATGCAAAAGAACTAAATAAAACAACTACCTTTATTAATCAACTTGAACAATCTACACTTTATTCCTTAGAAAATGATTACAAAAACTTGGTTTGCTTCTCGAACTCTTCCGAGGGAGGTAGATGAACAGTTGATGATCAGCCTGGATGCGTGAGCCGTCTTGGACTTCGTGATCTTTTCGGCTTGATGATTTTTCCAAGAGGCTCTCGGTCCTTATTTATAATCACAGAGCCAGAACCCTAGTTTCCTAATATGAAAACTAGTTGTTAGCATCCACCACAATCTCATATCTCAACTCTTCAAATCCGCGGCGGAACCGCGGCCATTGGATAGGCTTGGCCGCGGATCCGCCCCCTTTTGGTGAGATCATGGCCTCTAATTTTTGTGGCTTCATATCCGTAACACTTGGTAATCTTTTGAGTATCTAGACTTTGAAAATCTTTTCTACATTTCTACCAGAATTAGTTTCTTGAATATCTTTAGTAGATTTGATTTGCCAACTTTGATTTCCTTGATTTCAGCCCTGAAAATTCTACACAATAACTCAACAAACAATATTAGTAGAGTTTGTTTTATTGAGATATTAACTTAACCATTAAGAATTGGTCAAAGGTATTAATAAGGTAAGCATATTTAAATTGGCCAAATGTTACATGAATATTATATGCTTACTTTTTCCTACAAAATGTTATTTATAATATATAAACACATAAAAATAGTATTTTTACAGATAAACCCTCATATGTATCATATATTATAATAAACACCTTTTATTATATAATAATAGTAGGAAAAATGTCATATTAAATGTACAGTTTTATCAACTGAACAAATACCCCCAAACTTATCTTTGATCGTCCCGAGCAAACTAGTTTATTCAAGAGAAGGAGAAAAAGAAAGGAGAAAGCTAAGCACACTTTCGTAGGCAACACGATTGCACTGAGCACGTGCAACAAGCCGTTAAACCTCTAGGTGTCCCTAGTAGGAGGAGTGTTGTCTCCTGAGGGTTTTCAACGGATTACACCCACAAAATCCAATAACAAAAGAGAGATGGTGAAATTTACATATAAAGATAAGAACCATAAAAGAAAGACTTTGAAAATAAGAGTTTCCAACTATACTAGCTTTTCAGTTGTCATGAGCCCTATCTTAATAGTCATGAAAAAATGTTAGAAATCATATCATCTCTCAATAAAACATCGTCTTTATTCTTCATTCCTACCTTTCATCCAAACATCGATCATATACCCCTACGTGTGTGAAATGGACATCCCTACACTCGGAGAATTCAATTCAAGCTATCATACTCTTATCCATCTACCTCAGTACTTTTTAACTTGATGAATATTTAGATTTGCTCACACATTTTCATGCGACCGTTAATACTTCTTGAGGTACTAACCGACTGATTACTTATGTGCTTGCTGATTAGGTGATAGTATTTTTCTCGTCTTGCACCACCTAAGGCTTAGCAGTGACTCCCAGACCAGTTGGTCTAAGGCACTAGGTGATGAAGCACCCTCGCTATATTTTTTTATTGCTGCCTTGGCGATAACAAAACCAGTGTTCATTTTTTTCTTCACCATTTTATATTTTATTCATTCATTTTTTTTTTCATTTCCTTCATACTTTGCCTTTTAGACAAGAGCATTTCAAGGTATCCTCTACTATCCCGAGTTTCAAGACGTGTGTAAGTGCATATAGTAGGGTATCAACATTCAAATGTTTGGCTTCCAGAATAGAAACTATTTTTCAGACTTATTTTTATCCTCAGATTAGTGACTTCCTTCATCTTACTAACCCTTGGGACAACGGCTCATAATTACTTATTACAAGTTCGTTTAAGAAAACTTCTAATTTTCTTGGTTTTCTTAAACTATTCCTATCTTTTGGATGTAATTTTTCACTTTTTATTCTTTTAAGGAAAAAAAAATTTGTGCTTATATATAGTATAATGCAAAGTATGTGTAAATAAGCACAAACCTCCCCCAAACCTGTTTACAGCAGTGTCCTCACTGATGTCATCCGTTAAGCTCAAAAACCTATAGACTTGGGAGGAAATTATTAATGGGGGCAATAATATATGCAAGTGAAATCCTCCCCCAAACTTATTTTTTTGGCTCACAATTTTGTAAAAATCATTTTCTTTCAAGAGCCAAAATATACCCCCCCAAACTTGAATTAAACAATGTTAATCTTTTAAAATCACACGAGGGGGGTAAGGTTATTGGTCAATGCCAAGCTTTGCAAAGACCGAAGGTCAACACCAACCATTCAAAAATTTTATCGATGAAGTACCAAGGTTGGTGGAAGAACATGTCACCTTTCGACGTGAAGAAGTGGGGAGGTGATAAGAGGTGTAATGGAAAAGGATTGCGTCTCAATTTGGAGAGACGACACAGTGATAGTAATGATGGATTACTCGCATTATCATGATTGTCCAAAAGAAGGGGTGGAGGTCCAATTTCTTCATCTTGGAGTTGATTCATCTCAACACCCATGTCTTGTAAAAATGCGAGTTCATCAGCGAAAATTTTCTCAAAGCTTTCATCGATACCCCGAAAAATAATGTCATCAGAAAAAATGGGGTGATAGTCAGACTCTATAAAAAGTTCCTTATCAGCGTTAGATGTTGACCCGGACAACTCGGTGGAAGAGTCCGTGTCAATGAACAACATATGAAAAGAGTCAGAATTATGAGGTTGATCATATTCGCTGCTGTCAACATCCATTAATTCGACAGAACACACATGAGCATAGGGTTCGGAGGGTTCACTTCCCAACTTGTAAATGTTAAGCTCAATTGACTTCTTTCCAAAGGATAGGGTCATAGAGCCGTTTCTACAATTGATTATTGCGTTGGAAGTGGCCAAAAAGGGTCGACCGAGTATCACCGGGATTTGATTGCGTGGGTTTGCCACAGGTTGTGTATCAATAACGATAAAGTCCACAGGAAATATGAATTCTCCGACTTTAATTAACACATCATCTAGCTCACCCCTAAGTTGGTTGATAGATCGATCGGCCATCTGAAGAGTGCAATGCTCAGGTTTTAACTCTCCGATCCCTAATTGCTCATAAACAGAATACGGAAGTAAGTTAACACTAGCACCTAAATCGAGTAGAGCACGATTGATATTTTTACCCCCAATAGAAATTGAAATTGTAGGACTTCCGGGATCCTTTCGTTTCTTGGGTAGTTGTTGTGTAAAAGCTGTGCTCACATTACTCGCAAGGAAAACTTTTTTAGGTACTTGAACTTTTCTCTTCCTAGTGCACAAGTCCTTTAGGATTTTCGCATATGACGGAACTTGTTGAATAGCATCTAGGAGAGGAATGTTTATATTAACTTGCTTAAAAATTTCCATAATCTTCTCCATTTGTGGACTTGGTCTGTTGCCCCTTAACCTGTTTGGATAAGGTGCTTGATCAATAAGTTTTGGGTCCAACGTTTGTGGAGAAGACTGTGGGAACGGATTCGATCCCAAAATTGGAGTGGGAATCGACTTAGATAAATTCGGCGAAATGTTCGAGCCTTGGGGAAAACGGAGAATAGGCTCGGGTGAAGGTGGGAGATTAGACGAATTAGGGGAAGAAGAAGAAGCTGGGGTATCATTGGTGTCACTATCATCGCATTGCTCATCCACTCGGTTATTCAGCACTTTTCCCGATCTCAACGTGGTAACAGCACTCGCATTATAACTTTGTGAGTGGCCAGGATTAGGTATGGGTTGAGATGGAAGTTTCCCTTTCTCTCTCGCACTCATTGCGGCGTTTAACTGTGCGATTTGGTTTTCTATTGATTTAATACTCTCACCATGGGAGGCAGAGTTTTTCGTTATGGTATCAATAGAAGACTTCATCTCAGCCGACAATTGCATGGATTGTTTCATGAACATATCCAAAGTTTGTGCAAGTGAGTTGTCAGTACCGGCCACTTGTGGTGTAGAATTGTTGGCCGGATTTTGGAAATTCTGTGACTGAAAGGGGGGCTGATTCTGTGGTTGTGGTTGCTGTGGAGGAGGTCTTTGATAATTGCTTTGTTGGTTTTGATTCCAAGCAAAGTTAGGATGATTCCTCCATCCTTGATTGTACGTAGAAGAATAAGGGTCGTTTCTAGGTCGCTGCTGAAAAGCAGCATTAGTTTGCTCGTGACCTTGAAATGGTGCATTCATAGGACATTCTTCCGTTAAGTGTGAAGGATCCGAACAGCAACCACAGACGGTCTTAGGAAGCGTGACCTGATTTAGGGAGAATGATGAGAATCTGTTCTCAATAGCGTCGAGTTTCTTCTGTATTGCTGCCATTTCGGCTTTTACTGCGATAGAAACATCGAGCCGGTGAACACCTCCCCTAGATGAAGGTGGTCTTACACTTTCCTACTGCAAAGTGTGTTCAGCTAGGTCTTCCAGATACTTCCAAGCTTCGCCGTCATCTTTAGACATGAAATTGCATTGACACATTGTTTCAAGCATCTGCTTTGTCGCTGGATTAATGCCTTCATATATAATCCGACATAAATCCCATCTATTGATTCCATGATGAGGACATTGGACAAGCAGATCCTTGAAACGTTCAAAGCACTTCCAAAATGGTTCATTGGGAAGCTGGGTGAACTGGTTGATCTCGCTTCTAACATGGGCAGTCTTATGGTTTGGGTAAAACTTCTTAAGAAATGCTATTACTAATTCATCCCAATTAGTGATAGAGTGTGCGGCAGTATTGTAAAGCCATTTTTCTGCCAAGTCGCACAGTGTGAATGGGAGAAGAAGTAAGCGCATAGATCTAAAGTCAATTATGAAGTACCCATCATTGCGCATACGTTTTCGAATTTGGTGATGAAAACGTACGCGTTTTCCGACTCAAGCCCGTGAAATTTGGGCAGCAGATTGATGTAGTGGGGTTTAATTTCGAAATTATCCCCGTTTGGTGGTGGAAGAGATAAACAAGTGGGAAGAGGACCACGGATAGGATAGCAACTCTCTTGGAGAGAGATGCGCGGTGGATTCTGTGCACCTACGGGCGGTGGCAGCGTGGTGTTATAATCTGATGGAGTGTCGTCCATCTCGGTCGTGGTGTGTGGTGGAGGAAAAGAAGATGAAGAAGTACCGACTTCGGCGTCGATAGCAGGAACGCGGACAAGACGGGCACTAGGATCCCGTGTCCAGCCAAGCATGCACTAAGCGGGTTTAGTGCAAGTGGCAGCGTGTGTGTGATTTAAAATTGGCTTGTTTTGAAAAAAGTGGGACTCAAGACAAATCACTCTAAAATGCACAAGCAACCTTAGAACTAAGGTCACCTAGGTCCAGTCTCTAGACCGCTCCTAGACTTCCAAAGGACAAGCAGTAGGATCAATCCTCTACCGCCTCTTTACTACTCTTGTAGCCAGGTAAGTGCCAGGTGAGTGGGAGTCTCCCCACTACGAAAGTAGTGGTCCTAATTAAGTAACCACTCGCCTTGGACACGCTTGCCTAGGCACTACAAAAGTAATGCGGATAAGCGATAGATTACCCACGACCTTCCTTTGTTCTTAATGAACGTGACAGTCCTTAGAGTCTGGTCTAGATATTTTTTAAATTATTGTAGGGTTGATGCAGATGCTCGGTTTGTGATTTGTGGGGCTTAGGAAGGGTAATGAAATCCCCACCTAATCTGGATTTGGTCTTTGCCCCTTAAAGTCAGTATTAAAATATGCAAAACAAAACCAATCACAAAACTTTGAAAAAAGATTTTTGAGCGGCGATATTTTGCAAAGAATCCTGCAGAAAATAGATTTTATTGGATTTTAGAGGAGAGAGAAAGAGTTAAGAAAGATACCAGAGAAGTGTGAAACCCTAGATCTCCTGTTTCCTCAAGTCCGTGACTCCAGATTCCCTCGCAAAATTCACATACAAATCGTTAAATATGCAATTTGCAGTTTTGTTTTAATAATGATATGAATCGTCTAAGAATTCAACACAAATAGTAAGAATAAAAAATTACGCATGTATCCCCGGCAACGGCGCCATTTGATTGATTCGAAAGAGTGTGTTTGTAGTTTAACCGCAATCAGAACGGTGTCGCGTGTAGCTAGACCGAGATGGGTACGGGTCGTCCTCAGGAAAACGTTGAACCTTTTATTCTTACATTAGATGTGTTGAAAGAGAGAGGAGGGATAAAAAATTTTGAAGAATGGTTTCTAGATCTACGTTAAGCAAAAATGCAAAAATATAGATCTAGATTATTTTAGGGATGTAGTTAATATAATAAGGGAGCTTGTAGGGTTCGTTAGGATTTAGTAGTTATGGATGATTAATTAAAAGTTACACTTTTTATCCTTTAATAGATTTAAAACTAGAACGACGGTGATGCGTGTAGATTAGGGTTTCTGGAGGGAAAAGGAATCCCACTCTTAACCCTTATCTCGACACGGAACTCCGTTCATATCTAGCCTTTACCAAAACAATCATTAATCTAATCTCTAATCGCAGTCGGAACTAATAAAGAATTGTTAGCGCGCCCGATTAGGATGTTAATGATTCTTTTGATAAAGTTCATAAACTTTATAGGACTTAAAAAGGGTTTAGAGATGTTCATCATCCATTAGCCTACCCTAATCCTACGAACCCTAACAAGCGGAGAATTACTCGCGCATGTTGGGAAAAGAAGATGAAAAGACAAAGAGGGAAAACATAATGTAAAATGCTAAAGAATTAAATAAAACAACTACCTTTATTAATCAACTTGAACAATCTACACTTTATTCCTTAGAAAATGATTACAAAAACTTGGTTTGCTTCTCGAACTCTTCCGAGGGAGGTAGATGAACAGTTGATGATCAGCCTGGATGCGTGAGCCGTCTTGGACTTCATGATCTCTTCGGCTTGATGATTTTCCAAGAGGCTCTCGGTCCTTATTTATAATCACAGAGCCAGAACCCTAGTTTCCTAATATGGAAACTAGTTGTTAGGATCCACCACAATCTCATATCTCAACTCTTCAAATCCGCGCGGAACCGCGGCCATTGGATAGGTTTGGCCGCGGATCCGCCCCCTTTTGGTGAGATCATGGCCTCTAATTTTTGTAGCTTCATATCCGTAACACTTGGTAATCTTTTGAGTATCTAGACTTTGAAAATCTTTTCTACATTTCTACCAGAATTAGTTTCTTGAATATCTTTGGTAGATTTGATTTGCCAACTTTGATTTCCTTGATTTCAGCCCTGAAAATTCTACACAATAACTCAACAAACAATATTAGTAGAGTTTGTTTTATTGAGATATTAACTTAACCATTAAGAATTGGTCAAAGGTATTAATAAGGTAAGCATATTTAAATGGGCCAAATGTTACATGGATATTATATGCTTACTTTTTCCTACAAAATGTTATTTATAATATATAAACACATGAAAATAGTATTTTTACAGATAAACCCTCATATGTATCATATATTATAATAAACACCTTTTATTATATAATAATAGTAGGAAAAATGTCATATTAAATGTACAGTTTTATCAACTGAACACACGCCACGTGTCAGCAGCGCAAGCGCAGCGCATCGCGCTTGCGTGCCGCGTGTCATCATCACAAGCGCTTGCGCTCAGTGATTGGCGCAAAGCGCCTGACAAATGCAAAGCATTGTTTACTAAAGGGCCAGGCCCAAATCAAAAAGGCCTAGTAGGCCAAAATAAATTGCAATGCAATAAAAGGGAAGAGCCCAAATAAAATTGATGCTCTGCATCATTTATAAAAGGGCAGAGCCCAAACAAAATAAAATGCAGAGCCCAGACAAAATTGATGTTCTGCCTCATTTATAAATGGGCAGAGCCCGAACAAAATAAAAAATGCTATGCATTATTTTCAAAAAAGGGGCAGAGCCCAAATAAAGGTCCAACAGAGATCAAGATTAGTGCTATGCATTATTAAACATGGGCAAAGCCCTAACACAGGTCTAATAGGCCAAAAATAAGAAATAACATTGAATATTCTCAACTGGACTTAGCCCAATCATGGCCGTAAGTCCTCAAACTAAATTGACTGAGCAAGACTGCTCTCCTAAATCAATTTACATCCGGTTCGAGGGTACATCTCCGAACTCCTCTGACCCCTATCGTTGTAATCCTCCAACGACGTCAGAGAGGTGACGGGTCCCGACAACCACATATCAACACGGATTGTGGGGTCCTTAAACCCGCGGACTTATGCGTCCTTAAACTAAAACACGGACTGTGGGGTCCTTAAACCCACGGACTTAAGCGTCCTTAAACTACCAATGGACCGAAACGTCCTTAAACCACCTATGGACCACTATGTCCCTAAACTGGAACAATAGAGCCCCCAAATGCTCTTTTATCGGATCCAAATGATCCCGTTAAGTTGATCTTAGTCTCAAATCAGACTAACTTATCCTTAACAAACGTTTAAGTTGATCTTAGCCTAAATATGGCTAACGTATCCTTAAACTAAAACACCAAACCCAAATCTAAGTAAATACGGATTTGGACTAATCTACGTCCTATGGGCGACGGCATCACTTAGTCTCCGTATACAATCCACCGGCATCCACAAACAAAACAAACACACACGACATGAAGTGAAATTCTGGAGAAGGAGAAAGTGGCTACCGCGATGCGGTAGCGTAATTAACTGCAGGGGCTTGCGCCTGCAGGGAAGAGCGTCCCCACAATCAAAAACTCATCAAACGAGGGGGAATCTGACGAAGTATGCTACATCGGCCACATCCGTCTAAACCTCCGATACACGGTGCCATAAATCAACTTGGCATCTTCGGAGAGGTGGACAGATAAAACCAAATAGCATCTGCCCCGAATCTCAGGCAAGACGTCCTCTCACGTCGTCGCCGCCTTTCGGAGGGGAACAGATTCTGGCACGCCCGGTGGGACCTTTTCCTCTTTCCACTCCACACTTCGTGTGTCGTCTTCGCGAACGAATCGCGGTTTTGTTAATGGTTGCCTTTGGATTTCAAGTTACTAAGATTTGGTCTTTTGCCTGGCACAGAAATCAAGCATCAATGGCCTCAAATTGCTCGAACTGCTCGAAGTGCCAATGCAACCGACGCTCCGCCTCACCTGCAGGCGTAGCATATGGGCCTCAAGCGGCCTCCATCCTTACTATGCCTGTGGAGAAAGTGACTCAAGCCACCACCGGCCTGTTCTTCGGGACCATGATCCCGCCAGCAAGCTTCACCTTCCCTGTGCCCGCACCGGAAGCTTCAAGAAAGTCGGTCTTCGATCAACTTGCTACTCCCACGGCCCCTCTCAACGGGTCGTCCAATTCTTCAGTCTTCACCAGGCTGAGCTCGAGCACCAAAGGGCCTATTAAGAAGCCCATAACACCTGAGGCGGTCATCCCAAAGAAGACGGCTGCTCCCGAAGTCGCCAAGGCGGCTTCTTCTGTCCAAGAGTCAGTCTTTGCAAGGCTGACTATTCCCACTCCCGCTCAGAAATCTGCTTTTGACCGCTTGGACACAACTCCTCAACGGACGTCAGTCTTCAACAGGCTGACACCGGCAACAGTCCCTCGCCTGAATAGGGGGCAAGAAGAAGCTGTCTTTGAACCAATACCGACAACTCGTCGCGCCCGACGACGCCACTGGCGCCGGATAAGGAAGACCGGGGGCAACTCCCCCTCTGGGATAACTCCACCAGCTCCAACGGTGGAAGTTAATGATGCTGTTCCAACTGGGAACAGCTTTGAGCTGCTGAACAGGGTACGCAGAAACTCGCCAACTGCGGTGCTCAAAAGATCTCCTCCACCGGTAGAGACCGCCGTGGAAGCAGAAAAGTCAGAGCAGTCTCCTCAATCGCTGTCCTCCAGGATCTACAAGACATGGCGACGAGTCCGAGAATCTGAGATTGATCCTAATTTCTCTCGCCAACATAATAAGTCGAAAGGTCGACAGGAAGAAAATCCCCCTGTCAAGCAACGAAAGGCAACGACCACTTGGGTGCCCAAAGCAACGGCCCCCTCAACTTCAACGGCCCATAAGAGAAGAAGGCCGGAGAAAGTCCTCACACGGACGGCGAATATCAAAGGTGGTGAACCCAAACGCCCTAAGTCCGGGGGCATCGTAGTTCATACCGTCTACATGGCGTCCGGCAAAGAGGACAGCCGCATATCCACAGGTCATAGACCGCTTACGCGATCGGTGACCAAAGCGCAGGAGCAGCAGAAGCTCCAAGAGATGATGAACGCGATGGCCGCACTTACTGGGCCAAAAGAAAACCCTGAAACGTCCTCGGATGAACGCCAGGAGCAAGAAACTGACGCCGAATTCCTTCGTCGGATATTGGAGAAGAAGGATAAAGAGGCTGCTAAACAAGCAGCCAACATAAAGCGTATGGGCCTCCTGTTCCAAGACATGGTGGGGATGATGATCCAATAAGATCCTCCGGCCGAAGATCCCCCGATCGTCCTTGAAGACGATAGGGGAGAAACGTCGAATCCTCCGCCAGCTCTGTCAACAGCCAAGGAGGAGACAATCTCCAAAGCTGACTTGGACGAGTACATAGCCCAACAAATACGGGTTCATCATGCGACTGAAGCAGCCGGTCAGGTCGTAAAAACAGGACGACCATATCCGAGTTAGTACGATCAAATCAAGTATCCGCCGGGCTATACCATACCCAAATTCCATGTCTACAAGGGGACAGGCAATCCCCACTAGCATGTTGCCCAGTTCAGGGCACTCTGCGGCAACACCGGCGGTGATGACAAACTGTTGCTTCGCCAGTTCGTTGGAAGCTTATCAGATACAGCGTTCGAGTGGTACTCTGAGCTCCCGAACGACTCTATCAAGACCTTCGTGGAGATGGAGCTGTTGTTTACCCAGCGTTTTGCAAGCGCCAGTGAACGCACCTCGATGACG
This sequence comes from Agapanthus africanus, assembly GCA_030015575.1. NCBI lineage: Eukaryota > Viridiplantae > Streptophyta > Magnoliopsida > Asparagales > Amaryllidaceae > Agapanthus > Agapanthus africanus. Next base: position 582,899,272 of record JASDDO010000016.1, on the reverse strand, counting down.
GCACTGATTAATGCCAGGGTAAAGCCAGGCGAGACATGGGTTCAATATGCTATACGGTGGCGGAACTTATGGTCAAAGTGCGAGCAACGCATTGAAGAAGCTCCTACAGTGGGTATGTTTGTGGCAACCCTTGATTCGCAAGCAACCATCTCGCAATTTATAATGTTCTTCAAGCCGACTACCTTCCAGGCCTTGATTGACAAGCTAGCGCAAATGGATCAGATGGGCCATAGACCCCCTCTTCCAAAGCCGGACTCCCGAAATGAAAAGAGGAAGGGAAAAGCGATCGTTGTCGCTAATGCTCAACAACAGCCGAGTAACTCGAAGCCGGTTGTTCGTCAAAATAATATGCGTCCTCAAGTACCCCTTGAGGAGAGACTAGGACATCCTTACTCGTTTCCCCGAGATAAAACGAGAAGATTATTCGAGCTGGCATTGCGCAACCGACTCATAAATCTGCCAGAGCCAAAACGTCCGTCGCAACCAAATGATGTCAATGAGCCCAACTACTGTCCCTATCACCGAGTACTGGGTCATCCGATCGAAGATTGCTATGTCTTCAAGAATTGGCTTGAAAACCAGTACCAACAGGGCAAGTTCGCGTTATCCGACAGATGGAAGGTGAATCCGCCGCAACCTCACGCCTCTAAAAGGATGAATATGCTGGGGGCAACGTGCTCTCTCGTCGAAGAAGCCCCATGGGAGGCTGTGCTGTCAGCCAAGACAAAGAGGATGCTGAACGATCTTCAAGCATGCCCAGCGATCAAGTGGAAGAACCCGTTGGAACCGCAGGTCATTAAGGGGATGTTGAAGTCGCGTCCTACTCCGAAGGCCGATGGTGGTGGCCCAAGCACTCACAACCAGCCGTCAAAATCTTCGAAGAAGAAGAAGAAGAAATCCAAGAAGCCTGTGAAGCCTGGCGACAAGCACACAGACTTGCAAAAACAAATTGACGCACTGGAGGAATACAACCAGAAAGCACGGACTCCCATTACACTCCAAGAGTTTCTCAACCACGTCTTTCAAGAGGAAGATGAGGGAGAAAGTTCGTCGGATGAGTCTGAGGAATATGTGGCGAGCTGCCATATGATCTCCCATTCGTTGACGGACGGTGAGGAGACCCCTTGCACTGAAAAGCTGGGGACAGATCCTGAACCAAAAATTTTGGGGCCATCAAATGAAGTAATTGACGCATTCCTCAACGAAGCTCTATTGAAAAGTAAAGCTGATCGGGAATGCGAGACGACTATATTTGAAAGGGCCAAGCGCCAGCGACTTGATGAAAGAGCTGAGACACTTCCGCTGGAGCAAAATACATCCTCTGCGGGTAAAAGCAAATTCAAGACGAGGAAAAGGTTTGCTAAGGCCATATCAATAGGCATGAAGCTACCTTCCTCTGAAAGAAGCATTACTGGTGAAGCGGAAATGCACCCCTCCTACTGCTTGTATCATCAGAAGATTTCGCACCCTACTGAAGAGTGCAAAGCTTTCGATAGATGGTGGCAAGGATATGTTGCTCATCGACAACATTTTAGGCGGGAGAAGCGCAAAACTCGTCGGGGGCGGAAAAATACGACCGAAGGGCTTAACAGAACTACCGGCGATTGTCGCATGGTTAACGCCGGGGGATCACAAGTGCTTACATTCGGGAGCGATTCCGACGAGGAGCTGGCTCTTAGCCCTCACTTTAAAGAGTCCACTTCGGGAAAAGAAGAGGAGCAGAAGGTCTGTGAAAATATCCGGCTGCGTAATCGCACGCTTCCCGAAAAGAATCTTGGACCCTCAAATAAAAAGGATAAAGGGAAAGAGAAGGTCCTTGAAGAGATCGCCCTGGACGACCAAGTTGTGGAGGAGCTAAGTGCCAAGGACCCGCCGAAGAGAAATAAGGTGGATTACAACGTCTTAGCGCATCTGAGGAAACTACCCTCGCAGCTCAGCATTCTTGACGCCCTTTTGCTATCAAAAGAGGCGAGAGATTCGTTAATCAAAGAACTACAGGAGCCGAAACAATTCCAAGCTTTCCTGGCTGAAGAAAAGATGAAGGATGAATTGGAGGAAGTGCACACGGCCGATATCACTTTTGGTGATGAAGACCTTCTCCTTGGGACGTGCGAACATAATCGCCCCTCTATGTCTCAGGATACTTCCATGATATAAAGATAGGCAAAATCCTGATCGACAATGGATCCTCCGTTAATCTCCTCAACGTGCGGGTGTTAAAAGAAATCTGCATGAGCGTCCAGCACCTTGCTCGGGACAAGATCACCATCTCCGGGTTCGACTCCCAATCATCAAGAACTCTTGGGTCTGTGATACTGACGCTACGCTTCGGGCTACTCGTCACGGACATTAAGTTCCACGTCATAGACGCCAAGACGTGCTACAATGCTCTGCTCAGCTGACCATGGTTACACGAGTACAACATCATCCCTTCTACACAACATCAGTGTATGAAGTATTTTAAGGATGGTCTCGAGTATACCGTGACGGGAGAACTGAACCCGTTCTCTGTGAACGAAGTCCGCAAATATGAAGATGCCAAATACTTCTTACCGGATTTCGAAGACACGGAAAGGTGTCATAAACCGGAGAACAAAGCTAATGCTACCATCCCTGTCTTCGGCAGTGATACCGAGGAGGAAGAGGAGATGATTTATTCGGGTCCACCCCAACACAACAAGCCAGGACCATCCGCTCCTACGTTGATCTTTGGTAGCGACTCGGAAGATGAGGTCCATGCTGTATTCTCTGCTCGACCTTCAATACAAGCGTCTGCTGACGAAGAGCAAAGTCTGCAAGTCGCCATGGTGCCGCTTAAACACCATAAAGAATTGGATGCACTTGATATCTACAGTGTAGAGAAGCTGCGGACGTTCTATATCCCTCCCAGGCGAGAAGGTGAAAAGACAATTCTATTCTATCGCTCTGGGGAAACCAAAGTGGAGAAAGAAATCTGGCACGGCGCGGATCCTACGCTTGATAGGTTTCAACCCATCCGTCTTCCCAGATATTATATGGAAGGCTTGAAAAGGCTGTTGAAGCGCCAGGGGATATCCTTCAAACAGACCGCTCGGAAAGCCAAATTCTATGACAGGGTCTGGAACGTTCCCGGGACTCAGCACAAGTTACCTAATGGGAGAATGGAAACAATCGGGCTTGGATACATTCAGTCCAAGAAACGAGAGCTACTCCACGGTTGCTACGCCGTGCATAACTTCGATGAAGAAGCGGATGCTCAATGGGAAGATGCTAATCCTGAACCAGTAAAAGTTCCAGATGCAAAAGTGCCCAGTCCGTCGTTCGAAGAGCAAATGGACAAGCTTATAAGGGAAGCTGGTCAAAAAGTCCGAGACGGCCATAACCGTGAAATGGCCATCTACGAGAAAGCCAAAACGCAACGCCTCCTCCAACAGGCTGTAAAAGATGAAGATGCCGCTCCTTGTCAACCTGTTATAAAGAATGCTCGACGCAGAGGCAGAAACAAGTCGAAAGGCGAAAAAGGCGCTCAACAGCAACAAAGCCGGACTAAGAAGTCACGCAAACGAGAATCGAGCGGTTCCGATCTATCCCTCATGAGGAAAATGGGTCGAGCGTACTCTTTTCCTCGAAACAAGACGAAGAAAATACTCGACCTCGCTCTAAAACATCAGATGCTTACGCTGCCGGAGTCCAAACACCCCAAACAAGCAAGCGAAGTCTCTCATCCGGACTATTGCCCTTATCACCGAGTGATAGGGCACCCTCTCGAAGACTGCTTCACCTTCAAGAATTGGGTCAAAGATCAGTATCAGCTTGGCAAGTTCGCTCTGTCTGACAACTAGAGGGTAGCGCCGCCACAGAAGCACGAACCTAAGGCCACGAAAGAAGAACCAGTTTCATATTGGGATTGGAAGCGAATTCGTACTTGTCACATGATAACAATATCAAAAGAAAAGCCCGAGAATATGGATGACCTTCCTTGGTGCTTCGAAAACAGCAACGATGAGGTGATCTCAGAATTTCCACCAGCGCCAAAAGAGCTGGAAGATAGAATACATACCATTGCGGATAACCTCAAGAAAATTGAGTTGGGGACGACGAATGACCCGCGACCGACATTCGTCAGCGAGCTGCTATCCGAAGAAAGGGTGACTTCATTAAAAGACCTGCTTATACAGCATAGAGATTGCTTCGCGTGGAACTATTCCGAAATGCCGGGACTGGATCCAGAAATTGCTGTGCATAAATTAGCGATATCCCCGGACGTCAAGCCGGTCAAACAAGCGCCAAGAAGAATGCGGCTCGAGCTTGAGATGAGTATCAACGCCGAGGTCAAGAAGCTGATCGACTCTGGCTTCATCCAGGAGGTCCAGTATCCCAAGTGGATCGCCAACATCGTCCCGGTGATGAAGAAAAATGGGACAGTGCGCATATGCGTAGACTTCCGGGATCTCAATAAAGCCTGCCCGGAGGATGATTTCCCAGTGCCAGTTACCGAACTGATGATAGACAATACGTCCACTCATGAGGTTTTCTCCTTCATGGACGGCTCATCAGGGTATAATCAGATAAAGGTGCATCCCGAAGACCAGAAGCACACCGCCTTCAGGACTCCTTTGGGTATATTCTGCTACAAAGTGATGCCCTTCGGTCTAAAGAACGCCGGTGCCACCTATCAAAGGGCCATGACGAAGATCTTCGATGACCTTATACATGAAATCGTCGAATGCTATATCGACGACCTTGTCGTGAAAAGCAAATCGTACGAGGAACATCTCGAGCATCTGAAGACCGTATTTCAACGCCTTCGGCAATACAACTTGAAGATGAACCCTCTCAAGTGTGCATTCGGAGTTTCCTCGGGCAAATTCCTGGGATTCATCGTCCGACACCGAGGTATTGAGATTGATCCGTCAAAGATCAAGGCGATCATGGAAATGCCTCCGCCAAGGACTCTCAAACAGCTGCGGCCTCTCCAAGGGAAGCTCACGTATATACGGCGATTTATAGCCAACCTTTCAGGCAAGTGCCGTCCTTACAGCCACCTGATGAAGAAGGGAACCCTGTTCGTCTGGGACCAAAAATGCCAAAGCGCGCTATACGAGATCAAGCAATATCTGCAGAACCCGCCAGTGTTGGCTGCTCCGGTCAAGGGAAAGCCCATCATTCTTTATACAACCACCCTTGAAGGTTCCTTAGGCGCATTATGGGCGCAAGAGAACGACCAAGGGAAAGAAAGAGCACTCTACTACTTAAGTCGAGTTCTACTGGGGGCAGAAAGCAATTACTCCCCCATTGAAAAACACTGCCTGGCATTGATCTTTGCGATAACAAAGCTCAGACACTATGCGTTGGCGCATGAGGTCCGTCTCATTTCGAAGGTGGACCCTCTTAAATATTTAATGCCAAAGGCCATATTGACAGGGCGACTCGCTAAATGGACCCTGCTCTTGATGGAGTTCTCGATAACGTATCAACCTCTCAAGGCAATGAAAGGCCAGGCCATCACCGACTTCCTCGCTGAGCATCCGATACCCGCCGATTCTCCTCTGAATTGCGAGCTGCCAGACGAACATGCGTTTGATGCGATCGACGGTGGTGATACCCGATGGGAGCTTTATTTCGATGGAGCATCTTCCGTGAAGAAGCGCAAACAAAGTACCCCTATAATCAAATCGGGGGTAGGACTCATCTTTGTAACTCCACAAGGAGGGATAATGCGCTTTGCTTTCTCCCTAACAGAGCCGAGGACAAACAATGAAGCTGAATACGAAACTTTGATCGCGGGCCTCGAGATCGCCATCGACATGGGAATTGAAAACCTCCTCATATACGGAGATTCCCAACTGGTCGTTAGTCAAGTAAACGGCGACTACCAAACGTGCAAACCAGAATTGGTGAAGTACGGCGAAAAGGTGCAAAAACTGTTGACCCAAATCCCTTCCTATACTTTGGAAAACATACCGTGCACGGAAAACAGCAAAGTGGACGCGTTGGCCAAGCTCGCTAAAGAACTGGCTGACGAGAATCTCGATGACGTCAGAATCGTGGTACAAAGCCGTTGGGTGCTTGCCCCAGCAGAAATATCTCCGGAATCACCCGAAGAAAAGGGAGCGACTGAGCAGACGACCCTGCAAATAAAAGACCGGGAAAAGGCCGAGGATTGGAGGGGAGTCTTTATAGACTACTTCAAATACCGTCGAACGCCCGAAGATGCGTCCTCAAGACATCAGCTTATGAAACGAGCTCTGTCTTTCGCCTTCGTCAATGATACTCTGTACAAGAGGTCGTTCGATTCTTTGTGGTTGAGATGTCTGGGACCTGACGAAGCGAAAAGAGTCATTCAAGAAGTTCATGACGGAATCTGCGGTTCTCACCAAGCAGGCCCAAAGATGAAGTTGAAGATCAAACGGATGGACTACTACTGGCCCACGATGATTCAAGACTGCCTTGAGTATGCGAAGCAGTGCCACTCATGTCAAATTCATGGGGATTTCATCCACCAGCATCCAAATCCACTCCATCCAACAGTAGCTAGCTGGCCATTCGAAATGTGGGGAACTGACATAGTCGGCCCCATCGAACCAGCATCGTCCAGGGGACATCGTTTCATCCTGGCAACGACTGACTACTTCTCCAAGTGGGCAGAAGCAGTACCGTTAAGAGAAGTGAAGACGGAGAATATCCTCCATTTCTTCAAGACACACGTCATATATCGGTTTGGAACTCCGCGACGGATCATCTCCGATAACGGGCCAGCTTACAGAAGCCACAAGATTAGTCGCTTCGCGCAACAATACAATATAGACTGGAGATATTCCTCGGTTTATAATCCGCGAGCTAACGGTCTAGCTGAGGCCTTCAACAAGACCTTGACAAAGATCATGAAGAAGACGGTGTCCCGAAATAAGAAGGACTGGCATGAGAGACTGCAAGAAGCTCTCTGGGCATATCGAACTACATTCAAGACAGCCACGAACACAACGCCATATGCGTTGGTATTCGGTACAGAAGCAATACTCCCCCTCGAGATAGAGTTACCCTCTCTACGAGTGGCAGTACACTACGAGCTGACGGATGAAGAAAATACTCACCTTCGGCTTGAAGAGCCTGATGCCCTTGATGAAACCCGGCTCATAGCGCAACAAAATCTGGAGGCCTATAAAGCAAAGATGACGCGGTCATATGAAAGATTGACCCGGCCAAGGACATTCCGCCAAGGCGAACTCGTGCTAGTGGTCAAAAGGCCTATGATCCCCAATCGCACTAAGCGGGGAAAATTCGAGTCAAACTATGAAGGCACGTACATCATAGACAAGGTCTACCAGGGTGGAGCTTATCTACTCATAGATATGCACGGTGAAAGGCCTTACAGGCCAATAAATGGTCGATTCCTAAAGAAATACTACGCTTAGCAAGTTACTGCCTAGGTCAATGATAGATGACGACGACTATGTCCGCTCGCTATCTTCCTGAGCTTAAACTTTATAAGCAGTAGCCAGCCTTCTCCTGGACGGACCGAAACGTCCTTAAACTAATGGCGGACCGAAACGTCCTTAAACTAACGACAGACCGAAACGTCTTTAAACTACTACCGCAGCATCCTCAGGCTGACGAGATGAATAAAAAAAAGTATATATAAAAAATATATAAAATAATAATAATAAATGGTATGTCCATAAGCAAAATGGGCACGGATGAAAACCCGAAAGGGCTCCGTGAGTAAAAACAGCAAGGCTACCGGCGGGTGTTCGTGAAAACCCGAAAGGGCGCGACCTCGTAAAAAAAAGAGAGAATAAAAAGAATAAAAAAACGGTATGTCCATAAGCAAAATGGGCACGGATGAAAACCCGAAAGGGCTCCGTGAGTAAAAACAGCAGGACTACCTGCGAGTGTTTGTGAAAACCTGAAAGGGCGCAACCTCGTTAAAGGACACTTACAGGGTCCTCTCGACCTTGTAAGGAGAAACCACCCGCGTGAGATCCTTACGACTCATAAAGGACAACACACTTGGGGATCCCCACGATTCCTAAGAAGAAAATACACTTGCGAGATCCTCACGACTCGTAAGGAGAACTCTCTTATGGGACCCTCACGGCTCATAAGATTTGAAAGTCTTAAGTTACAGAGACCTAAACCTGTGCTTAAGCAACTCCCACAACCTTCGATATTGCCCTACAAGTGGTTCAATTCTGATCCTTGTATACAATCCACGGGCGCGAATAAACATTTCCCTAACCAAGTTTCATCCATGATTGGGGATATGTGCGCATGATGAACAACCCTTGTAGGTCCTCTCGATTTACAAGGAGAAAACCCTCATGTAGGATCCTTACGACTTACAGAGGAACATACATTTAGGAATCCTCACGATTCTTAAGGAGAAAATACACCTACAAGATCCTCACGACTTATAGGGAGAAATACCTTTGTGAGAACCTTATGGCTCATGAAGTTAAAAGCCTTAGTCGACAGGACCCTAACCCTGTTCGCTAAGCCACCTTTGTTCGACATCAACAGAGGCAAATGATGATTCGCTTCTGGAAATATCCCAGTTGTAGCGGTGCTGATACCGAAACCGGTGTCTAATTTCAGGTTTACGGTGAAAAGCCGGTAGGCCGCACATGCATACGAAATAGCCGAAATGATGGGGCAACTTGCAATAAAAGCAGCAAGTAGAAACGTATGCATACGAAATAGCCGAAATGATTGGGCAACTCGCAATAAAAAGCAGCGGGTAAAAATAAAATAAATAGCCGAAATGATTGGGCACCGCGAAAAATAGCTGAAATGATTGGGCAATCGCGACTTCCGCGATGTAAAAAGCTGAAATGATAGAGCATCGCAGAAAGAAATAAAAAAATGAAAGAATGAAACTTTTGCCCTGCAGGTAAATCCATAGTGACCCCTGTATTCAATCCATGGGCATAAACAAAAAAAAAAGGAAAGGGGACTACATTTCCCCACCAGGCTGCGTCAAAGGGAAGTCAGATCTCGACGACCACATCTACAGCCTGAAGACCAACAGCGACGTTCCTCCTCATTCCAGCAGGATACGGACGTGACATCACCAATCGGAGCCACGACAAAGTCCCCGATTCCAAGACTCTACGGTTCACAGACAACCTAGAGTCAGCAAATGACCTCCGTCGCGGAAACAAGTCAGTCAATGACCGCCATTGCGGAAACAAGTCAGCCAATGACCTCCGTCTCGGAAATAAGTCAGCCAATGATCTCCGTCTCGGAAACAAGTCAGCCAATGACCTCCGTCTCGGAAACAAGTCAGCAAATGACCTCCGTCGCGGAAACAAGTCAGTCAATGACCACCGTCTCGGAAACAAGTCAGCAAATGACCTCCGTTGCGGAAACAAGTCAGCCAATGACCTCCGTCTCGGAAACAAGTCAACCAATGACCTCCGTCTCGGAAACAAGTCAGCCAATGACCTCCGTTGCGGAAACAAGTCAGCCAATGACCTCCATCTCGGAAACAAGTCAACCAACGACCTCCGTCTCGGAAACAAGTCAGCCAAGGACCTCCGTCTCAGAAATAAGTCGGCCAAGGACCTCCGTCTTGGAAATAAGTCAGCCAACAACCTCCGTCTCGAAAATAAGTCAGCCAATGACCTCCGTCGCGGAAACAAATCAGCCAATGACCTCCTCGTCGGAACAACGCTCCGACCCGGAAACAAGTCAGCCAACGACCTCCCCGTCGGAACAATACTTCGACTCGGAAACAAGTCAACTCACCAACCACTTACAAGTCCTCTCGACTTGTAAGGGAGAAAATTCTCTTATAAGATCCTTACAACTTATAAGAGAAAACACACTTAGGAATCCTCACGATTCCTAAGGAGAAAATCCACCTACGAGATCCTCTCGATCCGTGGGGAGAAAAGTCTCTATAAGACCCTCACGGCTCATAGAATTGAAAAGTCTTAGGCAGCAGATCTGAACCTGCGGCCTAAGCCATCGCTATCTCTTAGAGAAATCTAGATGCTTACTCTATTATCTGTCAATTGTGTTTATCAAGACAGCATGCTGATAATAAGAGAAGGGAGAAAGTAAAGAAATAGTACAAGACATTGCAAAGAAAAATGTGTATCTTTATTTATTAATTTAATCAAGTACAAGGTGAAGCGTACAAAAGAATAAAGAATGGATACATCTTATTCGAAAAAGAATTTTTTTTTACAAGTACATGGATACAAGGGGAACTACTGGGAAGGAAGCGTCTTGCATAGCTCTAGCAATTGTTCGCGCACCTCCTTCCACGCTTTCTCCTGATCGGCCACCACCGCCAGTTCTGCCTCCACTTGAGCCCGCTGCTGCAAGAAAGATGCAAGCTGCTCCCCAACGGCCTGATGAGCAGCTTCACGGCCTGGGGTGTCACACTCGGCGACATCAAGCTTTCGCTTCAAGTTTAGCCCATGAGAGATACGTTCCAGGAGGCCCTCAAAGATAGCCTTCACTTGGGCAGCATTCGCCTCAAACTCAGCACGCAGACGAGCCGTCTCGCTCGAGGTCTCTCGGTATTCCCTCAGCCTTAAAGCCGCTTCTTATTCCAACTGGTGGACGTAAGAAGCGCTTTGCTCAATCCACGCTGCTCTTTGAGTGCTCATGGCCAGAACCTCAGGGGCAGGACGCATCGACTCCAGCTGATGCAGGCGAGCCTCGATCTCCCTGCAGTGATTAACCCAAGACGCAACGATGCCCTCGTCATGGAAATTTACGAGTATCACCGGCATCGGGTTAACCGCCGTAGAGAAATCTGCAACAGACATAGGAGTCTCGATGTCGAGTTTCTCGATGTAGTCACTCAACATACGTAGACTGTTCGCGGCGCCTTTCGAGGACGGACGTCTCAGGAAGGGGCCTGCCGGCATTGTGATGCGAGGCTCGAAGGGCACCGAGATCAGAACGACAGCTGAAAAAACAAGATGCGATTAGATGACACTTTAAGAAAGACAAAAAAAAGGGGTCATCAATGCAATAGTTTGCTAAACCAGCTGCAGCAGGTGGCAAGGCCGGAAAGGCCGGTGGCGCAGCCGATCGTTCATCCCTTCCTTCGATCTGTAGCACTGTAACCAGGACGAGAAGAAGTTAGAAATAATTCCATCACTAAAAAAGAAGGATATCAGTCAGAAACTATACTCACCAGCGCCACCAGAAGGAGAAGCGGGTTCAGATAGGAAGGAGAAGTGTGGGAGCAACACCTAATAAAGATGGTCAAAAAGTAATCCTGAAAAGACACAACAGCACGAATTCAGTACATAAACTATACGTCTGAAAGATAAGACTAATAAGTTGCGAACCCATACCTTCCAACATCTTCGATGGTACGAGAGAGGGCTGAGAGGTGACCACCGCCAAGGCAGTAGTTGACGGCGATCCCTCGAGCAATGGAGCATCGGCACTGCCTGCACCTGCGTTAAAAAAACAAGGGTAAACCTGTCAGGAAAGATTGCAAGATAAAAAAGGAGACGGTAATCCGAAATTTACCTGATGACCCTCCAGCCGAGACGGAGGCGTCTCCCTCCTCCAGCGACATAAGTCCACCACCCGTGGCCTCATCCCCAGACTCCACGGGGGCCGTCGTCGTGCTCGCGAGGCCAGGAGACAACAGAGGGCCATAGGCGGGGAGAGCAATGATTGGAGCATTGCCAGACTCTTGAGAAGGAGCGGTCGGCTCGTCCTCAGGAATCATGTCCACCTCACCCGCTACTCCCTCGGGCTCAGCAGTCACGGCTGTCTCGTCCGCCGTCGCCACGGGGTCATCGGTCTCAGGCACTCCGTCCGCTGCTAGCTCGGGCTCGGCATCGGCTACCTGCTCAGGCATAGTGGACGTGACCATTTCGTCAGCCACTAGCTCGGACCCGGCAATCCCGGTTGTGTCGTCCGCCATCGGCTCGGGCTCGACCAACGCCTCTTCCTCTGGCCCCTCAGGTTCGACAGTCTCCACCACCCCCTCGGTTGGACTTGGCCCTACAGGACAGAATATATAAGAACCGACAGCTTTATAGTTCTTACAACAAAATTCTGAAAGAAATATTACCTGAGGTGGACTTATCGGTAGCCTCCCTATTGGCGCGTACCGCCTGTCTGTGAGCTGTAGACAATGCGACCGAGAGCTCTTCTGAGGGAGTATCAGCACTAGGGACGGTGCTTGGGCCTGCTCCAATAGCCAAAGTGGCCCTACGTGCCTTCGCTTCACGCCTCAACCGCTTCCTCTCCTCTCGGGCTGTCGCGATGGACCTCTTCGACGCTTCCTTCATCAAGGTGTCGTCGTCCTCGTTTAGAGATGCCTCCAGAGCCTTCAAGGCACCTCTCTTCGGCTCTTCAAGACGGGTCTCTCGCGGTAGCCCCGAGGAGGCAGAAACATCGGCGGCTGGCCCGGGAAGAGTCTCCGCGTCACCTGGCGGAATCGGCATTGTGGTTCCTGCGATAAAAAAGGAGGAGATTAGATCGACCATAACACAAGGAAAATGAAGACTTGATGAATCGAAATTTACCAAGGCCGAAGGACGCTCTAAGGCGTTCCTCCTCTTGGAAAGTCTTGAGGGAAGCAGCAATGGCTTCTTCAGTGGTGATGCCTGTTTGAAGAAAAGAGGGGGAAAACGTTAGTCAAGGGAAATAATAAAGATATGATACAATAAAAAATGCGACTAGTGATTACCTGATTGCGCAAGCTTAGCTAGCCACGCGTCGCGCCTCGCCAACCGCTCTGAAGCTACGATGGCGGCCTCCAAGTCCGTGTCATCCGGCGGCATGACTAAGCCCCTGTTGGTCCCGTACTCACTCAAGCCCTCACCATAGGGAGCGTGGGGTTCCTGACCGAACACAACGTCAGCTGCGAAGAGCGACTTCTTTTTCTTCTTCTGCCCACCAGCCCTAGGTGCACCCGGGATCGACTTGCGCTTTGCAGGCACTTTGGGGCGGCGGGTCCCGATGTCCGCACCCACACTAGACTCCGGCGAGGCTACAACCACTGTCTCCACTGGAGCACAGGGCGCTGGTGGTGCATCCGCAACATCGGGAAGCGGCAATCCGCGTGGAGGACTCTGCGCACGCGATGGTCCGGCTCTAGCATCTTTTAGAGGGGGAACTACCGGGGTCCTTGGCACTAAAGGAGCGTTGCGGTCGCTACCTGGAGGCACGCCCTTACGGTCGACCAGCAATCTCTTTTCTTCTTTTATGACAGCTCCCGTCGAATGACTGTACCATTCTATATATACCTTGAAGAGTCATGGGGCGCAAGCTGGCTCACTGATAAAAAAGTGGGAACCCGTATTCAGACGCATGAAGTGATGCAGCGCGCTCTCCATCCCTTCTTCAGTAGCAGCAAGTTCCGATAAGAAAGCCTCCAATGGTACCCCTTGATTGTAGCTCAGTTGTTGGGCGAAACGATGCGGATTGTATCTCATGAAAATCGCCGCACCGTTCTGCCTGAACACCAGGAAGCCCGGTCTGATAGAATATAGATGGAAGGTCTCCCGGGCCGTCAAAACTGAGGTCACATCTTTGAAAGTGTCTTGCAATGGTCGCACCGCAGTGGTAGATGCCTTTCCAATAGTCAGCACCTTGTCGATGAAAGACACTCCGTCTCCAACGGTGTGGGGGCGAAGGAGTAAACCCCTGGCATTCCGTGGCGATGGAGTCACGATTGAGGCGCCAATCAGCTGTATGATGCGAGGGAAGCTGCACCTGTCATAGAACGAGGGCCTTTTATGCATGCCGAAAACGCCCGATGTGTGTAGCTCGAGCCACGATACGAAGTAGTGCATCGGGAAGATCATGTGCAGTACCCCAGGCTCATTAGCATCCGCCGCTTGACTGAGGCCGTGATACAAGTGTGCCAAGCCGGCGATCCCAACGGCCACTTTTACCCCGATGGTCATCCGGTGAGCTGGGTAAAAGACAGAGGGCCGCATATGGCAAGAATGCATCGGGAGCGTAAACCAACTCAGCCATAGCCCAAGAAATCCTAAGAAGAAGGCCTCCTCGTCCATCCCGGGGGCTGCAACTTCCGCAAAAGACATAGTCGGGGAGTTAGGAAGGAAAAAACCCTTTTGGTCTATTTCCTTCGCCGGCAGGTTATCCAAACCTAGACCGAAAGGGTCATCAAGTTTGGCAAACTTGGCAGCTTCTGCCGAGAGGACGTTTGGGTGAAGGAACCGAGCGATGAAATCCTCGAAACTAACTCCGCGACTCCCACGTTCGATGAAAAGGGCCTCATAGATGTTCAACACTTTGATCAAACTTGGGAATTGGTGTTGAACAGTATTCTCCGGAGTGAGGCCCCTTACTGCCGGCTTAGCACCGAAGACATACTCGTCTGTAGGAAGCAACTCCTCATAGTGCTCCCCTATAACCGGTAATCCGGAGACCTCTGTGAATTCCTCCAAAGAAATCGACACTTCCCGGTCCATTGCAAGGAAAGTGTGAGTAGGAATGTTCCACTGCTCCAAAAAGGCCTTGAACCACCAGGTGGGAAGCGTGGGATATTGGAAGAGGGAGACGTAAACCGCAGTGTACAACCCTAGCTTTATCAACTGCGACTTCTTCGCCGATAGAATATAGCGAGCCCATGGCAGATAGCCGATCGGGTGGCGGGGGATCAGACCTATGTTATATGATTGCCCCCAAGGTCGCGCCTCGCCTTGACAGATACGACGTCCCAGAATATCCAAAACCATAGGACGCTAAACCGGAATTGCATCTATGGCGGGATGAAGAAAGCCCTTCGAAGTCCAATCAACCATCTCCACGGCATACTGCACCAGGGGTGGGCTAGCATAATGGATCACTGTAATAGGCTCTGACGGTACTGCGCACGTAAAGCTCCGTCGACCCATGATGATTTGGTCGTACCACGACCCCCAAAGGTGAAGACTCTTATATTCCGGGTCGTGGTCCCTGATCATAGCTAGGACTTTGCGGTCCACAGGCGCTTCGGGAAATCCTTCCTCCGAACGAGCAAACGGGAATGAGGTATCGAAAGACATGTTCACTGCAAGGGGACAAAATTGGCCGTTAGTGTTGCAATTCCAACGCTTGGCGTTTAAAAAAAAATTAAATTAAAAGTTAATTTTAAATTAAAAGTTAATTAAAATTAAATTAAAATTAATTACGCCACACTGCAGTGCAGTGGGTAGGAGACCAAAGGGGGACCCACAAAATCTGGATGACAATGCATCAATTAATAAGACAACCCCATCATTGGATGAGATTGTCAGTTAATCCCCAAGAGAATATTCTCATTAATAATAAAAAAATCCCTAAAGACAAGGAGAAAATCTCCTCTTTCAGAGGAAAGCTCTGTCACAGAGTGACACTTGTCAAACTCTGGTCTCAGGGGAATAAGATTCCTTAAAAGAGCCTAGCTCTGTGATAATGATGAGAAAATCTATTAAAAAATAAGTTTTCTTTAAACTCCTAAAAAATTAAAAATTTTAAAGACTCTTAGGAGTTCTTCACTTTTAGATCAAAAAGATCTACTTTTTGGTCCATGAGCAAAGCTCTGCTCATGGGTTAAAACCCATGAACAAGATCTCTGTAGATCTATGGATTCTTGAGAGCAAAGCTCTGTTGGTGAAACCCCGAAGGGGTTTTCTTTAGATCGGAAGATCTATGAGAGCAAAGCTCTGTTGATTAAGATTAATTAAAATTAATTTAATCTAAGATTAATTTTACCTAAAGTTTTTCTAACTTTGGAAATGAGAGCAAAACTCTGGAGTTCTTGAAACAAGAGCAAGGCTCTGAAGTTCTTAAGCAAGAGTAAAGCTCTGAAAATCAAAATCTTGGAAAATAGTAAAGATTTTCTAAGGGCCAGGGGTCCTATATATAGTCGCTTGCGCCCCTTCAGCTCCTGAGTTGATCCAACGGCCAGGATCTTACCACCGCTGCACTCACGTGCGCGCCACGTGAGCGCAACAGTGGGGGGGCATTTGTTTCCCCCAATCAGAACAAAGCTCTGTTTGAATTTCAAAAATTCAAAATTCGAAGCAACGCTTCGAATTCCTTGCGCTGCGCGCAACACGCCACGTGTCAAAAGCTGATACGTCAGCGCAGCGCCCAAGGCAGCGCGTCCAATCAGAGCAAGGCTCTATTTAAAACAAAATTAAATGAAGCAACGCTTTAGTTGCGCAAGCGCTGCGCTGCGCGACACGTGTCAGCGCAGTTGCGCAAGCGCTGCGCTGCGCGACACGTGTCAGCGCAAACGCAGGTGCGCTGCGCCGTGCGCTGCGCGACACGTGTCAGCGCAGATGCGCGACACGTGTCAGCGCAGATGCGCTGCACTGTGCGCTGCGCGACACGTGTCAGCGCAGTTGCGCTGCGCTCTGCGCTGCTTGACACGTGTCACGCGCTGGGGCGTTTGCGCCAAACAGAATTAAATTCTAGTAAGATCTTTCTGTTCTTGTTAAAACAAGAAGATTGTCTTCTGTAAAACAGAAGCCCTAGGATCAAAGATCCAACGGTGGGGAAAATTCCCCAAATCACTCAGAGAAGGATCTCTTTAACAAACTTAACAAATCTATGGGCACTATATAAAGACCCCTAGACCCCAACTCAAAGATCATCAACACATCAACATTGTGAGAGATTAAGAACCTCAAAACAGAGAGAACTCTGAAGAAATTTCAAGAAAAAGGTAAAAACCTTCATAAAATAAAAGAATTTCTTCTAATAGATCATTGATCTAAGAACAAGATCAATGATCTTCAAATAATAATAGTGCCTTGGACTTTTTATGAACCACTGGTTCTCTGAAAGCAAGAAAAAACAAGAAAAACTTGTTTTCTCTGATCTAAATTTGATCAAGAAATTAAACAGTGCCCTGCACTTGTAAAATTTGCACTGTTGCGCTCTTGGGTTGGCGCAAGCCACCAGAGAGCGCCACGTGTCAGCACCTGAACCACTTGCGCTATGCGCTTTTAAGATAGAGCCTTGCTCTCTAAAATTGGCGCAATTCACCAGAGCACGCCACATGTCAGCAGCGCAAGCGCAGTGCATCGCGCTTGCGTGCCACGTGTCATCATCACAAGCGCTTGCGCTTAGTGATTGGCGCAAAGCGCCTGACAAATGCAAAGCATTGTTTACTAAAGGGCCAGGCCCAAATCAAAAAGGCCTAGTAGGCCAAAATAAATTGCAATGCAATAAAAGGGCAGAGCCCAAATAAAATTGATGCTCTGCATCATTTATAAAAGGGCAGAGCCCAAACAAAATAAAATGCAGAGCCCAGACAAAATTGATGTTCTGCCTCATTTATAAATGGACAGAGCCCGAACAAAATAAAAAATGCTATGCATTATTTTCAAAAAAGGGGCAGAGCCCAAATAAAGGTCCAACAGAGACCAAGATTAATGTTATGCATTATTAAACATAGGCAAAGCCCTAGCATAGGTCTAATAGGCAGAAAATAAGAAATAACATTGAATATTCTCAACTGGACTTAGCCCAATCATGGCCGTAAGTCCTCAAACTAAATTGACTGAGCAAGACTGCTCTCCTAAATCAATTTACATCCGGTTCGAAGGTACATCTCCGAACTCCTCTGACCCCTATCATTGTTATCCTCCAACGACGTCAGAGAGGTGACGGGTCCCGACAACCACATATCAACACGGACTGTGGGGTCCTTAAACCCGCGGACTTATGCGTCCTTAAACTAAAACACGGACTGTGGGGTCCTTAAACCCACGGACTTAAGCGTCCTTAAACTACCAATGGACCGAAACGTCCTTAAACCACCTATGGACCACTATGTCCCTAAACTGGAACAATAGAGCCCCCAAATGCTCTTTTGTCGGATCCAAATGATCCCGTTAAGTTGATCTTAGTCTCAAATCAGACTAACGTATTCTTAAAGAACATTTAAGTTGATCTTAGCCTAAATATGGATAATGTATCCTTAAACTAAAACACCAAACCCAAATCTAAGTAAATACGGATTTGGACTAATCCACGTCCTACTGGCGACGGCATCACTTAGTCTCCGTATACAATCCACGGGCATCCACAAACAAAACAAACACACACGACACGAAGTGAAATTCTGGAGAAGGAAAAAGTGGCTACTGTGATGCGGTAGCGTAATTAACTGCAGGGGTTTGCGCCTGTAGGGAAGGGCGTCCCCACAATCAAAAACCCCTCAAACGAGGGGGAATCTGACGAAGTCTGCTACATCGGCCGCATCCGTCTAAACCTCCGATACATGGTGCCATAAATCAACTTGGCATCTTCGGAGAGGTGGACAGATAAAACCAAATAGCATCTGCCCCGAATCTCAGGCAAGACGTCCTCTCACGTCGTCGCCGCCTTTCGGAGGGGAACAAGAGGGTTTGAGGAGCGCGCGCGAACGTGGTCATGGGTTCGAGGGGTGTTCGCGACGTAGGCGGCGACATGGGGGGCGACGCGGGGGATGCGCACTGAAAAACGAGCGGGAAGGAAATCTTTACGTGGGGAAGAAGGGATTAACGAGTCGGGTGAGGTAAGGGAACGGGCCGGGCCAGAGAAAAAGTTTAGTTTTTATTTAAAGGGAAAATGGGCTGGGTTGGTTAATTGATTTGTGTAAATTAATGAGTGCTGGGCTTAGGGGTTGCTGGGCTTGGGGAAAGAACGGCTGGGCTCGAAAATGAAAAGGAAAGAGGGTAATAAAAGAGAAAGGGAATGAGGGTTTGGGTTAGGGATTGGTTAGGGAAAAATAAAAGGTAAGAGATTAGATTAGGATTAGGGTTTTTAAACTAACTAAAATAATTTTAAATATAAACAAACAAACTTGTAAGCAACAATTTATATAAATACGGATATTGGTGTATATAAAGGAACCGAGTATTACAGTTAGGAGGAGAAGGGCCTTCCCTAGAGGAAAAAAAGAACAAGGTTTACTCTTTCAGGAGGGACAAGGTCCGCAAGATATTTAAAGATGCCTTGAACAACGGTCTACAATTGCCGGAGTCGAAAAGACCTCAAGAAGCAAAAATGACCGACAATCTCCTGTATTGCCCGTACCACCGAGTAGTGAGCCATGCGATTGAGGATTGCTATATCTTCAAAGACTGGGTTGAGAAGCAGTATAAGGCTGGAGAGATCGAGCTATCCAAAAGTGTGTTGGTAAACAACCAAGTTGCAACCACCAACTTTATACAGAAAGAAGCTGAAGCTTCTGGGAGCAGAAAACTGAACCCGCTGCCCTGAGAAATGAGACTGACTCACCGCAGCCTCCTTGGAGTAAGCACATATCTAATAAGACGAAGAAGATGCTAAAACTGCCTCAGAAAGAGCCCAGGACGGAATGGGAAGGACAGAAGAAGCCTACCATTCCAGCTGCCAATTCGGCCCAATCAGGCTCAAAATCCAAAAAGCTTAAGAAGAACAAAAGTGCAGCTCGTCGCAAAAAGGAGTCTGCAGGGAGATCGGTCATTCAAAAATATATTGATTCCCTCGAAGACTATGAACAGAAGGAAAGAACTCTAATTCAATTGAAAGAGTTCTTCCTTGTAGGAGCAGCTGGGATTTTGGAGGAGCTAGAAGAAGGCTCCGATGAAGAGGTCTCTATAGTGACCTGCTACGCCATCCATCTTGGTAGTGACTCCGAGGAGGAGCTCGGTTTTCCCGAAAAGGACGAGGAGCTCACCACAAAGGCCAACCAAATCCAGCTTAGAAGAGGCAGGGCTCTACCGCCAAATCAGGGCAACGCCCCAAAAGGGAAGGAAAAACAAGTCGCTAATGAAGAAGATGGCAGAGAACTTGCTCATGAAGATTCGAGTCATTCCCCAGTAGACTATAATGTTTTAGCTCACCTCCGAAAGCTTTTGTCTCTCATTAGCATCTACGATGCCTTGGTTCTATCTCAAGAGCTCAGAGATGTTCTCATTCATGCTCTACAAAACCCTGAGTGGTATCAGGCTCGCTTTGCGGAAATTAATATGAAAGAAGCTCAGTACACTTTGCAAGCCGCCGCAGTCACGTTTAAGGATGAAGACTTGCTACTGGGAACGGCTGAGCATAACGGCCGCTTTACGTGACCGGGTACAGCGACGGAGATCGGAGTAATCGCATATTGATTGATCCGGGGTCCTCAGTGAACATCATGAACTTGCGGACACTGAAGAGTTTTTCAATGGACGTCGTCAAGGGAAAGGATTGTCATTCAAGGCTTCAATCAAAACTGCCAGCAAGTTCTGGGGTCCATAGCTTTGCCAATCAAATTCGGGAATCTACAAACTGAAGCTAAGATATACGTGATCGACACCGACACGTCATATAAGATTCTCTTAGGACGGCCGTGGCTCCATGATTACGGCATCGTTTCGTCAACTCTCCATCAATGCAAGAAGTATACTAAAAATGGCGAAGAAAGACGCATTGACGGAGACATCTAGCCGTTCGGTGTGCATGAAGTCCGATATAAAGATTCTCGGTACTTTATGAACCACCAAAATGCTAAGCCACAACTGACCGAGGATAGAGCGGCCCTAAGAATCAAAAGAAAATCTGAGCCGGCTGTCACTTTCAAAAGTAAAAATGCCCAAGTGCGCCCTCGTTTCGGTAGCGACACCGATGAGTCCGACGCTGGAAGTCCGTCCTTCCGTAAAACTCGCCCTCGTTTCGGTAGCCATACGGATGAATCTGTCACTGAGGCCCCATCTAGCAGCAAAGTCCGCCCTCATCTTGGCAGCAACACTGAAGAGTCGGAGGAAGAGGACCTGCCGTGCAACAGCTGTGCGGATTGGGCCCCTATGCAACAAACAAAACTACGAGAGACCTTCGAAATTGCAGAAGGGCCCCTAGCTGTCATAAGGGTGCCGGAGCAGATGTGCAAAGAGCTCGCTGCATTATCATTCTCCACCGTGGACCAGCTGAAAACTTTCTATGTGCCCGGAAGGAAAAGTGGACAGAAGGGCATCCTGTTTTATGGGTCAAATCCTGTTGTGCACCCGGACGATTTGTCTGTCGCGTGCCTTCCCTATGAGAGAGGCATAAGAGTCGTCCTCAATCCCAGATACTATGCACCCGAGATGCAGGAATATTTCAAAATGTGCGGATGCCGGTTATATCAAACGGAGTCTGAAGCAAAGTTTTATGAAGGGCTATGGCATCCGCCCCAGGTCCGAGCACTCATCGATGGACGAATTCCAGATAGACGGGGCATAGGCTTCATTCAACCTGATTCCAAAGCGTGCTACATGATCCATGTTAGTGAAGCCAGCGAAAGATCAAATGATGATGACGAGATAGCCGAGCCAGAAGAAGCTCCTCAGGAGCTCGAAGATGGCGGACAAGCAACTTTCGACGAACTAGATGAGATTGACTTAGGAACGCCCGATGATCCAAGGCCGACCTACATCAGCTCACTCTTATTAGAGGAAATGAAAGCGCAGATAATCGCCCTGCTGCATGAGTTCGTCGATTGCTTCGCGTGGACGTATAAAGAAATGCCTGGACTTTCCCCTGAAGTGGCCATGCATAAACTGGCCATATCTCCTGATGCTAAGCCAGTCAAACAAGCTCCTCGAAGAATGAGGAGGGAACTAGAAGAAAAGGTCATTGAGGAAACCAAGAAGCTCATCGATGCCGGCTTCATCAGGGAGGAGAAATATGTGGATTGGATCGCATGCATAGTCCCAGTGAAGAAGAAAAATGGGTAGATCCTAGTTTGTGTCAATTTCAGGGACCTCAACAAGGCTTGTCCTAAAGACGACTTTCCGCTACCGGTCATGGAAATGATGGTCGATGACACCTCAAATTATGAACTTTTCACCTTTATGGATGGCTCGTCTGGATATAATCAGATCAAGATGTCGCCTGAGGATGAGAAACACACAGCATTTCGAACCCCGATCGGAATATATTGTTAAAAGGTGATGCCGTTCGGACTGAAGAACGCAGGTGCTACATACCAAAGGGCGATGACCAATATCTTTGATAACCTAATTCATAAAGTCGTCAAATTTTATGTTGATGATCTAGTCATCAAGACTAAAGCCAAGGCCGATCACATCCAAGATCTTAAGACCGTTCTCACCAGACTGAGGGAATATGATCTGAAGATGAATCCTTTAAAGTGCGCTTTTGGCGTGTCATCGGAAAAATTCCTGGGCTTCATAGTCCGACATCGAGGGATTGAAGTTGACCCGTCCAAGATAAAGGCCATCATGGAGATGCCCCCTCCGAAGAGTCTGACGCAGCTAAGATCTTTTCAAGGCAATCTTGCTTATATACGGAGGTTTATCTCAAATTTATCGGGGAGATGTAGGCCCTTCTCAAAGCTCATGAAGAAAGGAGCTCCTTTTGTCTGGGATGCTGAATGTCAAGAAGCGTTCAAAAGCATCAAACAGTACTTGTTGCACCCTCCAGTGCTGGCCGCTCCCATTCCAAATAAACCGCTGATTCTCTACACTGCCGCACTGGATGAGTCACTCGGTGCGCTCCTTGCTCAAAACAACAAGGAAGGAAAAGAGAATGCCCTCTACTACCTCAATCGAACTTTAGTCGGGGCGGAACACAACTATTCCCCGATCGAAAGGCAATGCCTAGCTCTGATATTTGTTGTGAAGAAGCTGAGGCACTATCTGCTCGCTCATCGGGTTATGCTGATCTCCAGGGTCGACCCGCTCAAACACTTGATGACCAAAGCAAGCCTAGCCGGCAGAATGGCAAGATAGGCTTTCATGCTACTTGAGTTTGACACAGTTTATACTCCTCAGAAAGAAGTAAAAGGGCAAGCTCTTACAGACTTTCTCGCTGCTCATCTCATACCAGAAGGGTCACCACTCAATTGCGAGTTACCCGACGAACAAGTGCTGCACCTTGAGAATGACGATCCATGTTGGGAGCTCTACTTCGATGGGGCCTCATCGATAAGGACCTCCAGTAAATCAAGCGTCCCGGAGATAAAAGCAGGGATAGGATTGGTGTTCATCACGCCATCAATGGGAACCCTACGGCGTTCTTTTGCTCTCACCGAGCCTCGCACAAACAATGAGGCCGAGTATGAAGCTCTGATAGCTGGTTTGGAGCTCGCCATAGAAATGGAAATCCTTCGGCTACGGGTTTACGGTGACTCCCGGCTTGTCGTCAACCAAATAAGCGGCGACTATAAGATATACAAACCTGAGTTAGCTCGATATAGAAGCTGAGTGGTGGAACTCATGAAACGGTTCACTCACATTGAACTAATGAGAGTCCCTAGAGCGTTGAATGGAAAGGCTGACATACTCGCTCGCTTAGCCAAGGAGCTGGCTGATCCTAACATGGACGAAATTCTGATCACAGTCAGAAGCCGGCAAATTCTACCCCCAGTCTCTCTACGAGAAGAGGAAAGCGCAGATCAGAAGAGCAGTCCTACCGAAGAAGCTTCGAACATCCAAGACGAGCCCGATTGGAGAGAACCCTTCATAGAGTACCTTCGATACGACAAGCTGCCCGAAGGAAAATCTGTAAGGATTCAGCTGAAGAAGAGAGCTCTCCGATACGTGTTTGTGAATGACACGCTAAACTGCAGGTCATATGACCAAATCTGGCTTAGGTGCCTGTCATCAGCCGAAGCCCAAAAAGTTATGAAAGAAGTTCACTCAGGCGTCTGTGGGGCTCACCAGTCCGGCCCCAAAATGCGGCTTCAGATCAAACGGCTTGGGTATTACTGGCCCACCATGATATGGGATTGCGGAGAGTATGCAAAGAAATGTTATATCTGCCAAATTCACTGTGATTTCATTCACAGGCACCCCAATCCGTTGCATCCTACGGTGGCGTCGTGGCCCTTCGAAGTCTGGGGAACCGACATAGTTGGTCCAATTGATCCCCCGTCATCCAAAGGCCACCGGTTCATACTGGCTGCAAGAGACTACTTCTCCAGATGGGCTGAAGCTGTCCCGCTAAAAGAAGTCAAGACAGAAGATATTCTGACATTCTTCCAGCATAATATTCTATACCGCTTCGGTACACCAAGAAGAATCATTTCTGACAATGGGCCTTCTTTCAAGAGCTTCAAAGTCTCAAGGTTCTCTACTCAGCAAAAGATAGACTGGAGATATTCCTCTATCTATAATCCAAGAGCCAATGGACTAGCCGAAACCTTCAATAAGACTCTATGCAAGCTCCTGAGGAAAAATGCTTCAGCCAACAAGAGAGACTGGAATCTCAAACTTCATGAGGCGTTGTGGGCATATCGTACCACGCACCGTACTCCAACTCAGTCCACTCCATACTCATTGCTCTTCGGAGTGGAGGCGGTCCTCCCCCTCGAAGTCGAAGTTCCAAGCTTAAGAATGGTCATTCAGCACGAGTTGACGGAGGAGGAAAACGTCCTCCTTCGGCTAGAAGAGCTCGACGCCCTTAAAGAAAAGAGGCTCGCTGTGCAGCAAAATCTGGAGCTATACCGATCCCAAATGTCACGGGCCTATGACAAGATAACTCGTCTCCGCGCTTTCAAGAAAGGTGAATTGGTTTTGGTCCTCAAAAAACCGATCATCCCCAATCGACATGCCAAGGGAAAATTCGAGCCAAACAGGGAAGGATCATATGTCATCGAGAAAGTGTTCGACGGAGGATCCTACCAACTAATAAGTGCCGAGGGAGAAAGGCTCATGCCACCCATCAATGGCCGATATCTCAAGAAGTACTACGCGTGAATGCTCCAAGTCACAGGAGAATTGAGCACACCAGCCCTACGGTCTGGATCATACATCCTGCAAAACCGTATACAATCCACGGGCGTAAACAACCCATATCTCTCCCAAGTCCCGCCGGTGAGACAACTTTTAAAGTCCCACCAGCGACCACAAAAAAAATATATAAAAAAAATAAAATAAAATAAAAATAAATAAATAATAATAATAATAAATACGGTATGTCCACAAGCAAAACGGGCACGGATGAAAACCCGAAAGGGCTCCGTGAGTAAAAACAGCAGGACTGCCGGCGAGTTTGTGAAAACCCGAAAGGGCGCAAACTCGTGAAAAAGAAAGGATAAAACACACCCGCAAAGTTCTCTCGACCTTGTGAGGAGAAAATACCTGCGTGAGATCCTTACGACTCACAAAGGAGCAACACACTTAGAAATCCTCACGATTCCTAAGGAGAACATACACCTGCGAGATCCTCTCGACTCGTAGGGAGAAAATGCTTTTATGAGACCCTTACGGCTCATAAAATTGAAAATTCTTAGGTGACAGGGACCTAAACCTGTCTCCTAAGCCATCGCTTCCCAACGGGAAATGGTAAATGATAAGTCGCTCCTGGCGTTATGCTTCAGTGTTTGCAGTGCTGATGCCGACCCAACAACCAAATCCCAAGTCCTCCCAGGGCAAATGATGAGTTGCTTCTGGCATTATTCCAGTGCAGCAATACTGAACAAGATCCAAATTCCAAGTCCCCAAATGGCGAATGATGAGTCGCTCCTGGTATCATATGCCAGTGCAGTGATGCAGACACCAACCAAAACCCAATTTCTCAAAATTTTCCCGGCCCTACGGTTAGTCCCCAGATTGGCTACCGTATACAATCCACGGGCTCAAATAATTCTCATCATATCCATACCCCACCGCAATCACTAGTCCAGCAGCCGGTCTTCGCCCTTGGACTTATGCTCCATTTTGGAAGACCCACTCATGTGTCCTCACGATACATGAGGAGAACAAATCTTTGTGGGATCCTTACGACTCACAAAGGAAAAACACACTTGGGGGTCCTCACAACTCCTAAGGAGAAAATGCACCTACGGGATCCTTACGACTCGTAGGGAGAAAATGCTTTTATGGGACCCTTACGACCCATAAAATTGAAAAGCCTTAGGTGATAGGGATCTAAACCTATCTCCTAAGCCATCACTCCCCAATCCCCAAGTGGCGAATGATGAGTCGTTCCTGGTACCATATTCCAGTGCAGCGATGCAGACGCCAACCAAATTCCAAACTCAAATCCCAAACGGTGAATGATGAGTCGCTCCTGGTACTATATTCCAGTGTAGCGATGCTGATGCCAAACCAAAACCAA
This sequence comes from Agapanthus africanus, assembly GCA_030015575.1. Classification (NCBI taxonomy): domain Eukaryota; kingdom Viridiplantae; phylum Streptophyta; class Magnoliopsida; order Asparagales; family Amaryllidaceae; genus Agapanthus; species Agapanthus africanus. Next base: position 582,873,298 of record JASDDO010000016.1, on the reverse strand, counting down.
AATCCCCAAATCCTATCATGACAGATGATGATTCGCTCCTGGTACCATATTCCGGTGTAGCGATGCTGATGTCAACCCGATTCACATCAAATCAGCAAGACAAGCATCGACCGTCCAAGTCGCAAAAAGGGCAGCACCGACCGTCCAAGTCGCTAAAAGGGCAGCATCGACCGTCCAAGTCGCAAAAAGGGCAGCACCGACCGTCCAAGTCGCTAAAAGGACAGTATCAACCGTCCAAGTCGCAAAAAGGGCAGAACCGACCGTCCAAGTCGCTAAAAGGGCAGTATCGACCGTCCAAGTCGCTAAAAGGGCAGTATCGACCGTCCACGTCGCAAAAAGGGCAGAACCGACCGTCCAAGTCGCAAAAATGGCAAAACCGACCGTCCAAGTCAAAAAAACGGCAGCATCGACCTCCCAAGTCGCAAAAAGGGCAGAACCGACCGTCCAAGTCGCTAAAAGGGCAGTATCGACCGTCCAAGTCGCTAAAAGGGCAGCATCGACCGTCCAAGTCGCTAAAAGGGCAGCATCGACCGTCCAAGTCGCAAAAAGGGCAGAACCGACCGTCCAAATCACTAAAAGGGCAGCACCGACCGTCCAAGTCGCAAAAAGGGCAGAACCGACCGTCCAAATCGCTAAAAGGGCAGCACCGACCGTCCAAGTCGCAAAAATGGCAGAACCGACCGTCCAAGTCGCAAAAAGGACAGAACCGACCGTCCACGTCGCTAAAAGGGCAGCAACGACCTCCTCGTCGGAATTATGCTCTGGCTCGGAATCAAGTCAACTAGACACTCCATCTCGGAGACACGTCAAGCATCGACCTTCCATATCGTAAAAAGGGCAGTGCCAGCTTCCCAAAAGGTGGGAGCCAAATCAAATCACCTCCACGTGGAAGAAGATCCATCAATTTCATGCACACGACCCACATATGCTGTGTGCATTTATTGATGGGGGGCAATTTGTTGGGGTAAAAATTTACACCCCGGTTGACCAAGTCAAAATCAAAGTCAACCCCAAGACAGGTGGGCCCAAGCACAGGTCAAGTGGGCCAATGCCCGGAGCTAGCCCGAACATGAAGCGGTCGGCCTCCCCCCATGCCAAAATTTTGTTGTATTTCTTTTATTTTATTTTTTGAATAAATGTAAGAAAAACGGGCATAAAGCCGAATTTTTGTAAAGCCCATAGCTTATGTGCAAAAAGAAATGGCACATGAGCCATGGGATAGGCAAAACTCCACTTTGTGAAGCCCAAGGGGCTATGTGTAAAGTGTATAGCCCATAAAGACAAGGATAATGAAAATATCCCAACAACTTTTTTCTCTCTCCAAAAAAGACTCCAGATCTGAGATCTTTCTCCTTCCTCAAGGTTCTAAAACCTTCTTCTTTCTTTTGAATTAAATAAAGAGTTTAACTCTCCCTTTCTCAAAAAATAAATAGTTCTTCACCACAAAACCTACGAAAAGGAGCTCGGATCTCCAATCAGATCTCGAAAAGGGGGGAATTTTAAGTCTTACCCCTATTTTTCTCCAAGATCCTGCCGATCAAGAGGAGGAAGAAAGAGACTCATCCCCAAAATGTAACTTTGGACTGACCCAAGGCTCCAAAGAAGGGCCAAAGATTCCTAGGAGTTTAACTCCTTTCTAGATTTGTGGGAGTTTAACTCCATAAATTAATTTCTTGTTAGGAGTTCAACTCCTAAAATCGCCTTGGGAGTTCAACTCCCCAGCCTAGGGGCTAAGCCCCTTTCCGCGGGTGTTTTCCCATGGTCACGTGTGCGCACGTGACCCCGAGGCGCCAAGGCACCCATCGGTCACGTGCGCGCACGTGACCCCGGGGCGCCAAGACGCCCATCGGTCACGTGCGCCCACGTGACCCCGGGGGCGCCAAGGCGCCCATCGGTCACGTGTGCGCACGTGACCCCGGGGGAGCCAAGGCGCCCATCGGTCACGTGTGCCCACGTGATCCCGGGTTTTAAGGCGCCCATGTGCGCCCACATGCCGCGCGCGCAGCCCTTGAACGCCATTTCCCTATTTATTATTATTATTATTATTATTTTATTTTATTTTATTTATATACACACACATATTCCACACTAAATATACCTTCCCCGTTAGAAAAAAATTCTAACGGGGCGCTGCCCCGCACCCCGCAAGGGGGCTGCTAGCCCCCTTGACCCTCCACCCCGCTATCCGGGTAGCGGGACCCCCGTAAAAACTCTGCGGGGCCCCCGATATTCCCAAAACCCCTTATAAACACAACACTGCACGTTGAGTTCGCACGACCAGTTTAACCCGTTAATCGGAGCTTCCCTCGCTCCAAAGGCGAGGGATAATTAACGGCAGCTTAGTCCGCGGCTGCTGGAGATTAGGATTCCCACAATCAATAAACCCCAGCCTACCCTAGGCAGGGAGAATCTGAAATGCGCCCGACAAGCGCGCGCATATTCCCATCTCAATGGGGTGACAAAAAAAACATCCTACAACTAGCTGAGATAAGATTTTTCTTCAACTTTGGAATATATCGTGTCTCGCGCAACACTAAACAAGCATCGCCATTAGTTTTCACCTTCACAACTCATTTTCCTACTACTGGACATTGCTCACCATTACCCACGGTCACATGACCAAAATCACCTCGTACTCAAGGAATTTACATCGTCTAGATGTGCAATGAAAAGAAGCGCCAAAATCCAAGAACCGGTTCATAGTTTCCATGGCCTCGCAAGCAGACAAGCACAAATTGTTGAACTGCTCGTTGCTTACAACATATGCATCATCATAATTGTCACCTTGTTTCTTCTTCTCATTCTTGTATTGTTCACAATCCGCTCTTCTATGACCCGGTTTATGACAGTACCAACATTCATTGTTTCTGTCATCCCTATTCTTATCCCTTGATTTTGATCTCCCGTGCCATCTCCCTCTACTTTTACTCCTACCTTTGCCCTCCACGGCTAGAGCAGTAGTGAATGAAGAACTTGAAGAGTTTTCTCCTGAAACCTTCTTCCTCATCTCCTCATCCATGATGCAACTCACAACATTATCCAAAGTGTGATTCTTTCATGGTATCCGAGATAGTTTGTACAACGGTATTATAAGAATCTGATAATGAACATAGGAATAAAAGAGCTTGTAATTTTACTTCCAATTTCATCCCCGCGCTTTCCAATTGATTTACAACTTGTGTGAAATTATTCATGTGATCAACAACGGTACCCTTACCAGATAACTTCATGTTCACCAACTTCCGCAACAAGAAGATTTGAATGGACGTCGACGGCTTCTCATATATATTTGAAAGTAACTCCATGGCTTCTTTTGCAGTTGTAACTTTTGCAATGTGGAATCCGGTCGTCTTCGCCAATCCGAGACGAATAGCACCAAGGGCCTTTCTATCCAAAAGATCGTACTTGGTATTTACGGCCGCATCAACCTCTTTACCTTTTTCGGCAACTGGCATCAAACCCAACATTGGTTCGTGAAGATCTTTTTGATATAGATAATCTTCCATTTGAAGTTTCCGCCATGCAAAATCATGACTAACAAATTTCTCAATTTTAATTTTATCCTCCGACATTCTCGCCTGCCGCCGCAGCAAATTTAACCTTCTCTCTTAGATCTTTGAAGCAATACCTTCGAAATTACAATCCAAGAAAATGGGGAGCGGAAACAAGCGTCGTCACCCACCGTAAACTTAGACCGTAGAATCGAAAACTTTTCGGTTCCTAACGCTCAGATACCACTTGTTAGGATTTTAGTCCTTACACAGGTGAGAAATAAATGCAATACAGGGCGATAAAATTAAATAACCGGTACAACAAATCAAAACACGGAAAATTTGTTCTTGCAGTTCACCCAACACTGGCTACTCTGTGTCATAAAGGCTCTCTACGATATCCACTTATCTCTTGCACGATTACAAAATTACTCTCAACAAGAAATCTTACGATCTCACTATAATCTCACGATTATAATATTTTGCAAATACTCTCTGTATATAAATCACTCACTGATTTAAATCACACCACTCTCTTTGTTTGTGTGTGTATTATTGCATGTCCGAGACAAGAAGAGGGAGAAGAATTTATAGGAGAGAGAGGAGAAGAAATAATCATCCAGCTGAATCATAAATGCAAGTGGACCTTCCTTACCATTTCTCAAAGAAGAAATCAACAGCAGCTCCATGTGTCTTAAATTAGCATAGCATTCAACAACCACATGCAAAAGCATACGTGTGGACTTTAAGAAGTCTTATGGTCCTTAGACAATAATTAGTGATATTTCCCTAAAATAATTGTCTCCACATGTAACCGTCCTCATGAGCAGCTACCCATATGTATTCCTCCACGTGCTAACGTCCTCATGGACGGCTATCCATCACTTTCATAATGAATAATTTTCAGCTGTCTCCTTTAGACTTTTCTTTAGCATAGACTCCACAATCAACAATCTCCCACTTAAAGACAATGCTCAAGTTCTTCACCAATTTTTCATCTTTTCATTTTACCGAGTAACTTAGTGGATAGGCATTATCACATGCACGAGCCTCTACGAACCTCGCATTGTTCATCTTGAACCAAGGCCGACAAAACTTGAACAAAATACAAGTTTTGACGTATCTACCACCTTCGTCAACATATCCGTGGGGGTTTTGGCTCCATCAATTTTTTTCAGTTTTAGTTGTTTCTTCTCCAATAATCCCCGCACAAAGTGATACTTCTTGTTGATATGCCGAGTGAAATGCGGTATTCTTGGCCAACTGTATCGCACTCTGACTGTCGCTCTGAAGTGTCCCTAACTCTTACTTCTCATAAAATTCTACCATGAGATCTTGCAACCACAACACCTTTTTGGACGCTTCCGTTATTGCTACATACTCTAATTATGTAGTAGATAATGCAACAATTGATTGAAGTTTTGATAACCAACTTACGGTTGTTCCTCCAACAGTGAATACATATCCGGTTGTACTTCTGCATGTGTCTCAATCTCCCGCTAATCAGCATCCATATAACCATTCATCTCAAGTGAATCTCTTCCATAACATAAGAAATAATTAGAAGTACCAACTAAATATCGAAAGATCCATTTTAGTGCTTACCAGCTACCTTGCCTCAGTCATGATATCTAAACAAAATTAGCAAAAGGAAGCAGCAAACAAAGAGTGGTGATTCTAAACCTGGCAGCAGCCGCATACTCATTATTGAATTTAATGTGCAAGGAAGGTCAGGGCCTATCAGATTGCCAGTGAACAAGGAGAAACCAGTTGATGCTGTTATTCGCAGCGTGCTTAAAGTCTAAGCTCTAGAGCACCGATCCCCCGACCTTGGTCAAGAATCTGGTGAATTCTATCTTCATCCTGCTAAGATTGGTGGAGTTCTGCAATCTTCAGAAGCCATAGGATCTATTGGTAGTAGACACTTTTTGATGCCCCAGAAACAACCTGGGGATGGCTTGGCAGATGGCACAATACAAAGGAAAAGGAGTAGGAGATTATGAATTAACAAGTCTCAAAGCTTCGCCGTCTTTCTCATTGATTTACCAAAAAGGGTTATAGAATCAAAAACTCCTAGAGATGTTCTGGCTTTCCATGTCATAAACATTGCTTTAATTTCATTTATACCTTTCTTTTAGTGCTGTATTCCGAAACTTTTGCTAATTGACTATTTAAATGATTATAAGTATCATGTACTTCCAGTCTTCCACTTTTGCAGACAATGGATTACAATGCATAAAGGCATCTTGGATGTCAGAAAAGAGATGGAAGATTTAATTATGTTTTCTAACGTTTTTACATTCTGTAAAAGTCCAAGAAAAATACTGGAATAGCACAAGGCATGAACTAGAATTATACCATACAAAAAAGAGAAACCCAAAGAAGAATCTTAGACCACCATATGCCAAACTATAGAGCAAGGATATTTCGATGGAGATGTATCCTGATTCAACATGTATTGAGTACTCAAATACTGATTCATAGAGGATACCTATTGGGTAGTACCTTTTGACGTATCATAAAATTTATGGCACAGCATTCAATTTGTCTACACGACCTCATATTATTCTGCGGATAATTAATGCAGACAACACTGAGAAGTTGATGCATTGCAACTCCCTTTCACTTATTTCCTTTCTCCAAATATACAAAAAAGTTACTAATAATTTCCTAAAAGATTAACGAAACAGGCAAGCTCACATCACCATAGTCAGAAAACTAGGTTAACTTTATGTTCTATATGTGCAGCGCCCTTAAAGGATGAAATCAGCCACAGAATTTCTTGCATCTCTTCCATCTTGCCAAGAGCAACAAGCAACGAAACAAATTAAGAACCACTAAAATCAACCAGGATGGCGGAAGCAAGGTTCCAAGGAAACAGCTTTTTTTTAAGAAAAATATATAGGGTCAAAAAGCACAAGCCATAGAAACATTTCATTAAAATTATGAAACGATTCAAATTACAAGACAAAATTAAAAAAGCTATAGCATATGAATCTTATAATAACTTACCTTTCAAGAAAGGGAAATAGCATTAGACTACTTAGGAAACACCTTTTTAAGCCATCATGTTCTACATAATTCTTAAACAGAACAAAAGAGCCGCAAAACCTGACTTATGTGCAGACAATTTAGACAGCATATGCCTAAACAAATAAAGAACAGTAGGATTAGGATTAAGCAAATAAAGGCCAGCAAGCATGTGATGCATTGAATTTGGATAGCAGCAGCAGGAATAGGATATCATATATAGCCGCCATTTTATTGTCCTGTAGTAATAAGAGCAGCAGCAGCCAGACCAGACTGGACTTATCTTATCAAAGCTCATCACCTCTATTTATATCCTCTTGTTCTCTTATCATCTATTTATAACTGATCACCTAAGCTCCCAGCAGCTTCACTCGGAAGTTCCTCAAAATGTCTCTAGTCCCAGCCCCCTTGCCCAAGTCGCAATATCTGAACAAGATTAGCAAGAAGCAACAGCAGAAGATAAAGAGTGGCAGCAGCCTCATACTCATTGTTGTTAATATTGAAGGAAGTTCCGGGCCTATTAGATTGCTTGTGAACAAGGAGGAATCAGTTAAAGCTGTTATCCGCAGTGTTCTCAGAGTCTATGCTCGAGAAAACCGACGCCCTGTTCTTGGTCATGAATCTGATGAATTCTGTCTTCATCATGCTAGTTTTGGTGGAGCTCTCGGTTCTTCAGAAGCAATTGGGTCTAGTGGTAGTAGGAACTTTTTGATGTGCAAGAAACGCCCTGTGGATGATTTGGTAGATGGTAATATAGGCAGGAAAGGGAGTTGGAAAACTTGGCTTAACAAGTCTCTAACCTTCACCGTCTCCTCTCATTGATTTGCGGAGCATAGCTATAGAGTCAATACTGTTTGCTTTCTGTGTCATAAAGAATCTTAAATTTCATTTTGTTCATCTTTTTTTAAAATTTTGTAGCGGGATGGTTTTGGTTATTGAGAATTTTCGGATGCACGTATCTATGTATGTTAATATTATATGCTTCGATTTTGCAAGCAGGGGATGAGAAGGTATAATGGTATCACCAAACAATCGAAAAGAAGAAATAAACTATGGTACACTATTCACTCTTAGCCAATCATATACTTTTAATGTATAGACACACCTTTTAATGTATTGCATAATGCATTCACATGCGAGACCAAAAAACCTAAACTGGCACTTGATTGATGGTGTCAACAATTTAATATGTCAATGTTTTTTCTGTTATCTGACTCAGCTACAAAACACCATAAATGGCTTAGAACTTTTTAATTTAGCTCTGATTTATATGTAAGATGAAATGTGAGCTACCTAGTTAATTTGTGATATTGATGTTATTTTGTAAAATATGAGATTGTTTTGTACCAATGAATCTCTTATTACTTGCTCTTACAATTTATTTGCAGTACGTGCATTTTAGCATTTTAATTCACCATTCATATTTTAAATAATACTGAGTAAGAACGAGAAAAATCTACAACTTTAATCAACTGTCTTCTTGAAGCCAAGTCAAAATACAATGTCTTGTAGCTGCCCTTCCAACTTGAATAGCTAAATCAAAAGGCAACTATGACTATGATACAAACCCTAAAAACGAATGAGAACACCCCCTTCAAATGAGAATATTATGGGCTTCATATGGTCAAAAAGAGTGTGAAAATTGAAGCCAAGCCATTAAATTATTCATGCAGCACATGATTCCTATCATAAAATAAACACACGCCAGTAGAGATTAGATTAATTTCTCTATTCAACATCAATCGCTTTCTTTGCTGATAAAAAAAACCCTAAAGAACGATAAATTGGGGGGAAATCTCACATCACCATAGCTAACAAACTTCTAAATTATACAACAAAACATTCTATAAAATTTCAAAATCCAAATAAAAATTACCTTATGGAATTTGTCCTTAAACGCAGAAATTTGACAAAGAATTTCTCCCGAATATTCCATCGGATCAAGAACTCCAAGACGAATTCAACAAAGCAGCTGTTAAGAAACATAAGTATCAGAGGATGGGCTGAAAACAACGGCGGGACTGTACTGTACTGTGAAAAATATTAGAGAAACAATGCCTTACTGATAAAAGAGAAAATTACAAAAATATTATTACGAGAGGAAGACAATTTATAATAATTAAATACTTGATCACCAAGTAATGTAACTTGACTTTTAAGTAAATCATAATCTAACAAAATTTAATTAAATCTAAATATTACCAATCTCTCAAACATATCAAATTACATCTCTCGTAAATATATATCTTTATTTTTAGCACTCCCCCTCAAGCTGAAATCCACATATGATATGCTCTCAGTTTATTACAAATCTAATTTCTCACTCTAAAAATAAAACTTGCAATTTCAGCGAATTATCTTGGTGTTGTCTTGAAATTTGACTTTCATGTTGTCTTGAAATCTTTCTTCAGCGATTCATTTTTGGAAATTTGCAATTTAATTTGAGCTGAGATAATCTTCTATGAAAAGTTTTGAATGAAAACTTGTAGTTTATGTGAACTGTCGTTAATAACTTCTTCAAACACTTTCATAAGTATGTCATATCGCATAGTAGTTTAATAACTTCTTCAAACACTTTCATAAGTATGTCATATCGCATAGTTTAACTACTTAGAGGTCAACGGCCAGTTTAACGACTTTGAGATCAATCAACAAATTTAACAGCATTGAGATTAATACCGTAAGTTTAACGCCTTTCAGGTCAATACCGCAGGTTTAACGACTTTGAGATCAATATAACAAAAGGCTTCAACTAACAAGTTTTTTAAACAACTTCAACATCTTGAAACAAATATCTTCAATCTCAATTTCTAACAAATTCTGCTAACCAACAAACTTCATCAACTTCTTCTTCAACTTCAACATCTTCAATCTCTACTTCATCTTTAATGGGTACTTTACTCATGTACCCAATATACCATATATCTCTCCCGCACGTGGATCTTTGAAAGAAGATCCATGTGGAATAAAAAAATTATTATCTGTAACACCCTAGAATCTTGATACAGTATAATTAATTATATTGGTTTAAATTTTTGCCCTACTAAAACTATTTTTGGGAGTCTTATATTTTTATATATGATTTGGTAAATATAAGGTATTTCCATGATAGATTATAATTATGACTTTCTTAGTTTATTAAATAAACATGAAAATTAGTTTAACATTTGTATGCTAATCTTAAATATAATATCTTGTTTAATAATTCATATAATATATATATATATATATATATATATATATATATATATATATATATAATCAAACTTATTTAACTAATTACTAATTATAAATTTTACTAGTATTTATATTATCAGTTAATCCATGATATCTTATTTATATGCATATTGTCTAATATCATTTTTATAACCATATTCATATCTTAGTATATATTTTAACAAAGAGAATAATGGAGAAAAGATGCCATAGGAGGGAATTCCCTCCTATGGCGTCGAAAAAATACCCCCTCCACCAATTTTTCCGACGATCGGCCCCCATCATCTTCATCGTCATCATTTAAGATGTGGGTACACCAAATTTCATGTGATTCTACAACTTTTTCACCGTTGATTTAGCAATGTAAAAAGTTCTATTGTCGGTAAACCGTTAATTTTGAACCCACTAAATCAACGGTGAAAAAGTTGTAGAATCACATGAAATTTGGAGTACCCACATCTTAAATGATGACGATGAAGATGATGGGGGCCGATCGTCGGAAAAATTGATGGAGGGGGTATTTTTTCGACGCCATAGGAGGGAATTCCCTCCTATGGCCTCTTTCCTCTATTAATCTCTTTAACAAAAGATATTTGTATGTTGATAGTTTTTAAAGGGTATGTATAATTATGAGATTCCAAAATCCCATGTCTCTCTCTCTCTATATATATATTAACAATCCCCCAACTATTCTCCCAGAATCTTTTCCCTCTCTTTCTCTTCCTTTCTCTTCAATGGTTCGAATCTTTTCTCTCTCTTTCTCTTCCTTTCTCTTCAACGGTTTCCTTTTCTTCATTATTCATATTCTCATTAACACAAATTAAATTCTTGTTCAATTCTCATAATTTCCAAATTAATTCTCTTTAATCACCATAACTCCCATTAACTCAATTAAATCTCTCATTCATTTCCCTTGATCTGTATCTTTCCAACTTATCTCTCTCCCCTCTAACCAAATATATCCCCGTACATATAATCATATTTCTAATAATCAACTCTCTCTCTCTTCCCAGATTATTTCTCTCCCTCCGCACGTTAAACTAACCAATATATATAAATAATTCTATATATTTCCCTCACCATGTATATCTCTCTCACCCCAATCATGTTTTCTCTCCCATCATCAGAATCTTTTTCGCTTCCCCCCTAACTAACATTACACCTATATTAACACTATATAGAGAGAGATTAATGGAGGAAAGAGGCCATAGGAGGGGATGGAAAAAATACAATCTCCGCCATTTTTTCCGACGATCGGCACCCATCATCATCATCGTTATCATCTAAGATGTGCGTACACCAAATTTCATTTGATTCCACAACTTTTTCACCGTTGATTTAGTGGGTTAAAAATTAACGGTTTACCGATAATAGAACTTTTTATATTGCTAAATCAACGGTGAAAAAGTTGTGGAATCACATGAAATTCGGTGTACGCACATCTTAGATGATAACGATGAAGATGATGGGGGCCGATCGTCGGAAAAAATGGCGGAGGTTGTATTTTTTCCACACCATAGGAGGAAAATCCCTTCTATGGCCTCTTTTCTCCATTATTCTCATATATATATATATATATATATATATATATATATATATATATATAAACCCATCTCTCTCAGTCTCTCTCTCTATGTCATCTCCTTCCTCCAAAAATTTCGGCCGAGTACTGACTTTCTTCTTCTCTCTCCTCTGCCCATCCAGAACCCCCAAGCTTTGCCACCTCATTTCAACTGCAAGAGCCACCATCACCCCGACTCAACCACAGCCTCCTCTTCATTGCCGGTCACCTCCATCAACTTCGATCGAGCACCCATCATCATTGCCTCCATCTCCTTACACCAAGAACCCATCTCACCATGCCTCCTCCAAGTCATCGCTAACGATTCCCCCTCCTCCATCGAAGCCAAGCATCCTAGCCTTCACCCGAGAATACCCCGCAGCCATCTCCCTCTACTCGAGATCCCCTCACCTCAACTCGACTCGAGAACCCATCTCCTGCAACCGCCGTCTCCGCCTCCTCACAACCAGCGCCTCCTCCTCCTTCTTCTTCCCATCGACCACCAACTCTTCAAACCGAGAACACCCAATCACCGAGCAGCCCTCATCTTGCAGAATCACCTTCATCTTCTTCCTCCAAACCATCGACATTCCCTCATCTCGAAACCCATCATAGCAACCATCTTCAACCTGAGACTCCTCACCCTCGCTGACCTCGTCTTCGTCTCAGCGAACCCAGATCGTCGAAGCCGAGCAAGTCCATCGAGATCTTTAGCCGTGTTTCCTAGCATCAAGCTTAGAGTTTGCTTCGCATCGTCGTGTTTTTCCCGTCTCCGAGGCAAGTACTCTTACTCTTTATTTTAGTCGATGCAATATCGGCAAATCATTCGATACACACACACACACACTTTAATTATATTTGATTAGATCAAATCGGAATATTGTGAAATCTTGATTAAATGAAACCTTATGTTTATCGTGCATGAAATGAAAACCCTAGGATTCCTAGAGCACTCATTAATTATATTAACCCTTTAAAACCATATTTTAGTTATTATTCTTTCCAATAATAAATTCGGATATTAAATGGAGATACTTGCAAATTCATGTATATTCTTGTTTACATTATTAATACTATCATATTATATCGACCGTACCTGATATGCTACTTGAGACTCTTATCATCAATTTGCTTGACATGACATGCATGTTCACGATTACTGTTTCCTTACATTTAAACGATATCTCTAATTGGAATACTGAATTTCATGTCATGACACAATCTATACTATTTACAAGTTTCACTTCCGTACAATTAATATGATATTACAAGTTCCAATCTAGTCAGCATTCTTGATTAGTGATTCGGTTTATTACCATGTTAGTTATAGATACGAGGGGTGTTGGAATAGTTTGAGTGTGCGTTCGTTCAACAGGATCTCAGGAGTCCCATTACCGGCAGATCGTACCGGGCTATATCGGTCACTTGTTTATACAGCTCATAATGTAATCCGGTATACGCATCAAAATGCATATACGTGTATTCGTACAAAAATACGAATAGGCAAGAGAGAGAAAATGAATAGTGAACAATAATACGAGAATATACATATTAAAAATATATATATTATTAAATCTAAACCTGATTTAATAATCCAGGTTAATCCTAAACCGCTGGTATTATTAACCGTACGATTAAAATCCGTGTAGCCTGTACACGTATTTAATCGGACACCCTGTATGTATAACGACTCTGTTTTTAATGTGCAGAAATTTATTTAAAGTTAAAGTACTAAATGGAGTATTTGCAAACCTGAGTATGCTATACGTATTTAATTTGTATAAGAACAACAAGAAAGCACTTGTAGCTCATTGATAAAGCCTTGCACTTCTGTGACATAGCCCATGTTGTTGGGGTCAAAAATTACACCCCGGATGACCAAGTCAAAGTCAAAGTCAACCCCAAATAAGCGGGCCCAAGCCCAGATCAAGTGGGCCCATGCTCAAGTCGAGCCCCGCGGCCGGCCTCCCCCATGCCAAAATGAAATCATGTAATAAATAATTTTGATGTAAATTTTTATGCATGAATGTAAGAAAAATTGGCATAAAGCCAATTTTTTGTAAAACCCATGGCTTATGTGCAAAAGAAATGAGCGCATGACGTATGGGATGGGCAAAATGCCATTTTGTAAACCCAAGGGGCTATGTGTAAATGTGTAAGCCTACAAAAGGCAACATGATAATGAAATAAAAAATAACTTTTTATTCCCCTCAAAATCTAAGGTTTTTGTGCCTCCTTCTCTTTCCTCAAGTTCTAAACCTTCTTCCCATTTTCAATTAAATCAAGAGTTTTACTCTTCTTTTTTCAAAATTAAATAGTTTTTTACCACAAAACCCACAAAGGGGAGTTCAGATCTTTCATCAGATCTCAAAAGAGGGAGATTTTTAAATCTCACCCCCTTTCTCCAAGATCCGGCCAACCGAGAGGAAGAAGAAGGAGACCCATCTCCAAAAATCACATCTTGGGAAGATCCAGGGCCAAAGGGGAGAGAAATAAAGGGCCCCCTTTGATCATTTCTAAAGATTTCTAGGAGTTTAACTCCATTCAGGATCTGTTGGAGTTCAACTCCATAAATTAATCTCTTTTTAGGAGTTTAACTCCAGAAGTCAAATCGGGAGCACAGCTCCCAGTGCAGGGACAAAGTCCCTTTTCCTGCTGACGCACAGCACCCGGCTATTTTTCTCTCTTTTTTATATATACACACACTCCACAACATTGTCCCCGTTAGAAAAAAATTCTAAGGGGGCGCTGCCCCGCACCCCGTAAGAGGGTTGCTAGTCCTCTTGACCCCCAGCCCGCTATCCGGGTAGAGAGACCCCCGTAAAACTCTGCGGGGACCCCGATATATCCAAAACCCCTCAAGACACACATACGCACACTGCACATTGAGTTCGCATGACCTGTTTGACCCGTCAATCAGAGGTTCCCTCTCTCCAAAGGCGAGGGATAATTAACGGCAACTTAGTCCGCGGCTGCCGGAGATTCGGATCCCCACAATCAATAAACCCCAGCCTAACCTAGGTAGGGGGAATCTATAGTACGCCTGATAAGCGCGTGCGTATTCCCATCTCAATGGGTAACAAAAAACACCCTACAGATTCTGGCACGCCCGGTGGCACTTGTCTTTCCTCCCATATTTCAGGTTAAACATTCATGCGAACTCAATCCATATACATATCGATTGCATGTACTGAAATCATGCTTCTATTTGCAGGTTAACGACTTCCAATTGCAATCTTCGGACGCAGCAAAAATGTCTCTAACGATCAACTTAGCTCTCGACACAGTTCCCATCTCCTACACGATGAAAATGGACGCCAGGACGGTCCTCCCGGCCAGTCTCGGACGACAATGGGAGGAGCCGCCGCTACCATTTGGCTCTATTCTGTTCGTGTCAGCTAACACCATCCCAGCTTCTCAAATTCCGGTAACAGACAAACCGGCCTCCGAAGGCAAGAGGCCAAATGTGGTGATCTCGAGGGCACCACTACCCAAACGCAAGTCGGTGTTTGAACGAATTTCCTTAGCCTCAGCTGGGGGCAAGGCCATCAACACCAATAGAGAAACAAGGCGTCTCGTCCAAGCTCCAGCGGTGCCCCTGACAACTGCTCAATCGGGTATCTTCTCTAAGCTCCCCGTCAATCGACTCACGATGGCTTCCTGAATGACGGATATCCGTTAAGCCCTCAAACCTGAGAAGCTAAGACAGAAGAGGCTCAGATATAGAGCCAACAAGAGGGCTAGGGCTCATGCTAGGCTGAACTTCATGGGGTTCCAAGAACAGGGTTACCCCGCCAAAGATAAAGAGATGGCTGGATATGTGGTCCACACTGTCTACATGGTGGGCACGCGCAGCAAGAGCAAGGACGGGGCCACCACATCTCAGATCCAATCTGGTATGAATGTGGCTGCCACTTCCCAAGACCATCATCCTCTAGGAGGTAATGAAAACCCTTCCAGTGAGGCCGATAAGCAGAGAGATCCCTCGGTTCATGAGGAGTCGAGCTCGGAAAGCGAAGATGAGCCAATCTTCCGTCGCAAGAACGCAGAGCAGCAACTTCTCCAAGAGCTCCGAAAACAACTCAAAAGTAAAGACAAGAAGATGACCAAACTTTACTCCAAAATTGATGACTTTGACAAATGTCGTGATGCAACTCACGGCCCAAATTGCCTCTCAACCGTCCAATTAAGCGCAGGGTTCTGCTCATGAACTGGGAAATGGTGTCCCGAGACAGCCGCCGCCTATTCCCTCAAATCCAAAGGTAGACGGACCGCATGAAAGTCAGTCGCATCCTATCTCGGGAAATATCTTGTCTTCCGATGACAGTAGCCTGCTAACTCAAGATCAAATTATGGATTTGGTTGCCAACAAAGTCAAAACATTGGTAGCCGAAGCCAGAGAGCAAAAAGATGTCAGTAGCAGCGCGAGACCATACCCTGCTCGGTACGATCTTATGGAGTTTCCTACTGGCTATGTCGTCCCAAAATTTGAAAGGTTCGATGGGACGGGAAATGTGAACCGGCACATTGCCCAATTTAAAGCATCATGTGCGAACACTGGAGGCAATGATGTGCTCCTTCTCCGCTAGTTTGTCAATAGTTTGCTCGATGTTATTTTCGATTGGTATGCAAGCATACCGGATGACTCAATCATGACGTTCGCTCAAATAGAATCCATGTTCAAGCAAAGGTTCATGAGTGTCAGCGATAAAATCACCATTGCTGACCTCGTAAAGACCGAGCCAAAGAACAACGAAAGCAACATGGATTTTATAGTCCGATGGCGCAATCTCTCTATCAAATGTGAACCGCCGTTGGAGCAAGACCAATCCGTCAGTCTTCTTATAGAAAATCTGAACGACTGGATGAAACCTTTCCTGTGCACCGCAGGCCTCAAAACATTCCAAGAGCTGACTAAGAAAGTTCAAATGTTGGAACGCTTCAAGCCCGAGTCCACTCAGAATCTCCAATTCACAAACAGACCGAGATATCGGGGATGACAACCGGAAAAGCGAAAGTTCCAAAGGCACCGATTCTCTAAATAAGCAGAGAGCGAGCGGAGCAAAGACTAACAAATCTCGGGATCCAACTTTAAAGGAAAGAAGAAATAAGGTCTACTCTTTCAGAAGGGACAAGGTCCACAAAATTTTCAAAGATGCTCTGAAGAATGGACTGCAGCTACCAGAACTAAAAAGGCTAAGTAAAGCGAGCAGGACTGATCATCCCAATTTTTGCCCATACCACCGAGTCCTAGGGCACACTATTGAAGACTGCCGCATCTTCAAAGATTGGGTCGAAAAGCAATACAAGGCAGGAGAGATAGAACTGTCTAAAGGCGTGTTAACAAACAGTCAAGCCGTGATCACCAATTTCATACAAACGAAGACCGAAGTCCTTCGGGAACCTGATTCTCTCAGACATCCGTCTTTCTCTAAAAAGAGCGGGCCAAGGCAACAAGCTAAGAGCCAAACGAGCAACATTGCCGATGAAGAAGCAATAGACGGGTACACAACCCATACGGTCTACATGATGGAGCTCAGAGGAACAAGTCCTCCTACGCCTTATAGCCATGACAATGACGCGATTGTTTCCATCCAACACCGGCTCGATCCAAATCATGAAGAGCTCGCTCAGGCCATTAAGCCAAAGGAACCCGTGGTTCATGCTGAATCAAGCTCAGGTGATAAGGATGACCCTATTGACATACCCGGAACCATAGAACAAGCATTATTCCAATGTCTTCAAAGGCAACATCAGGACAGGGATGAGAAGATGGCCAAGGTCCATTCCAAAGTCAACGAGCTGGCAAATGCCGTGGCAGATCTCACGACCCAAGTCGCTCGATTGCAATTACAGCAAAATCAAATTTTGGTTCATGGGCCAGGAATTGATATCCGAAAACAACCAACTGATACCCCCTCCAGCCAAAAAGCGGAACACCTTTGCGAAAAACGGCCGCGATCAGCTTCCAGTCCCTCTGATACGTACACTGAACGTAGTAAGCGGACAGTAGGCGAACCAAAGAATGATCGTCCTCAGGGTCCAGCATCAGTAAGGGCACCTACTCTAATGGAGAGAAAGAAGAAATTATACTCCTTCAGGAGGGATGAAGTCCGCAAAATATTCGAGGACGCCTTGAACAACGGTCTGCAACTGCCTATTCCAAAGAGGACCGGCAATCCCATATACTGCCCATATCATAGAATGGTGAGTCATACCATTGAAGACTGCTATGTTTTTAAATATTGGATAGAGAACTAATACAAACTTGGGAAAGCCTCACAGTCGTCAGATATACCGACAAGCCACAGAGCTACGGTCATCAACACAGCTCCACCAAGATCAAAGTTCGAGAAGCTGGGATAAGCAAACAAATGACCACCACGTCGTTAAACTGGAAATAGCCGACCACCACGTCGTTAAACTGGGAACAGTCGACCTCTAAGTCGTTAAACTGGGGATGTAAAAATGTGTAAATAAAAAAATGAAAATAAATAAAAGCCGAAATGATAAGGCAATTCGCAATAAAGATCAGCGAGTAAAATAAAAATGAAAATAAAGTCGAAATGATGGGGCAACCGTGAATAAAAATCCAAAATGATGGGGCAATTGCGACCTTCGCGATAAGAAAATCTGAAATGATAGAGCAATCACGGTAAAAAAAAACCAATGGTGAATGATGAGTCGCTCCTGGTACCATATTCCAGTGCAGCGATGCAGAAGCCAACCAAAATCCAAATTCCCAAATGGCGAATGATGAGTCGCTCGTGGTACCATATTCCAATGCAGCTATGCAAACGCCAACCAAAATCCAAATTCCTAAATGACGAATGATGAGTCGCTCCTGGTACCATATTCCAGTGCAGCGATGCAGACGCCGACCAAAATTTCAAATCTTTGAATGTCCCAACGACGAATGATGAGTCACTCCTGGTACCATATTCCAGTGCAGCGAAACGAGCCGATCTCTTGGCGACGGTAGAGGTGGCAAAAGGAGCTGGGGGCGGCGGTAGAGGCGGCGAAACGAGCCGATCTCTTGGCGGCGAAAGCAGTGGAGAACTTCCAGAAATCGGAAGAATTTTACACCGTCCTAGTCTCGGCCACTACCGCCATCTGGCATGAGGCCCTCAACGCCGTTCAAGGCTTGGATACCGGAGTTCGCCGACTAGGATCTCCGAGCCGAATATCCTCACGGGGACGAGGAGCGGGGGGAGGACCTTGGGGATGAGGCTGAGGTGGAGATACTCGGCGAGGGCAACGCCGAGGCCCCTGCGGCGGTCGCTGAGCTTCCCGGGGATGCGCCCGGCCCTGAGGCCTGAGACCCGTCGTCTTTTTGCTTTTCTTCTTTTTTTTTATTTGTTTCCTCGGGAGTTTGGTAGGCCTCTAGGCACTTTGTCAGGCTGGGGAGCCCACAATACCTTGTAAAAACTTTAACTTTTGTGAATAAAGTTATTTTTCTTGCAGTTCTGTTTGCACGCGTATTTTTCTTCTTTGTTGTTTAAACACTTGTATCCTTCATGGGACCGCCTTTCTGTTGTGTCGTCTTTTTGTCTGGCGATTACGCGTCGACTTGAGTCTGCTCTTTTGCCAAGTGTTCCAGGGAAGGCGGTAAGAAGGTATCTCCATGGCCCCGAAGTCGAAGTGTAGATCGCTAAGACGTTGATAGACTGTATGCCTCTTGTCGAGTTTATGATCCTTAGATGTCGGAGTGGCCGTAATTGGCCAACTGAGGATGACCGAGCAGGGTAGCTGCTCGGCGCCTCTTGGCGAGGGCTTTGATCCTCAGCACGAGAGGGGCCGTGAGAGGCCTACTGAGGATAGCCGAGCAGGGTAGCTGCTCGGCGCCTCTTGGCGAAGGCTTTGATCCTCAGCCGTTGGAGGGGCCATAATAGGCCGGCTAAGGATGGCCGTGCAGGGTAGTTGCTCGGTGCCTCTTGGCGATGGCTTTGATCCTTAACCGTTGGAGGGGCCGTAAGAGGCCGGCTAAGGATGGCCGAGCAGGGTAGCTGCTCGGTGCCTCTTGGAGAGGGCTTTGATCCTTAACTGTTGGAGGGGCCGTAAGAGGCCGGCTAAGGATGGCCGAGCAGGTTAGCTGCTCGGTGCCTCTTGGCGAGGGCTTTGATCCTTAACCGTTGGAGGGGCCGTAAGAGGCCGGCTAAGGATGGCCGAGCAGGGTAGCTGCTCGATACCTCTTGGCGAGGGCTTTGATCCTTAACCGTTGGAGGGGCCGTAAGAGGCCGGCTAAGGATGGCCGAGCAGGGTAGCTGCTCGGTGCCTCTTGGCGAGGGCTTTGATCCTTAAGGATGCCCGAGCGGGGTTGCTGCCCGGTGCCTCTTGGCGAGGGCTTTGATTCTTGGTGGTGTGCCAGGGACAACCGAGCACAGTTGGTGCTAAGTGGTTGCCTCTTTCGAGGGCTTTTCATCCTTAGCGCGGGAGGGACGTAGGAGGCCTACTAAGGATGTCCGGGAGGGGTTGCCTCCCGGTGCCTCTTAGCGAGGGCTTTGATCCCTGGTGGGATGCCAGGGATAACCGAGCACGGTTGGTGCTAAGAGGTTGCCTCTTTCAAGGGATTTTGGGTCCTTAAGGATGGCCGAGCAGAGTTGCTGCCCGGTGCCTCTTGGCGACGGCTTTGATCCCTGGCGTTGTGGGGTAGGGAAGCTACCAGCCAGGGATAATCGAGCAGGGTAGCTGCAGGGCTGCCTCTTATTGAGGACTTAGATTCCTGGCGTCGTGGGGTAGGGAAGCTACCAGCCAGGGATAGCCGAGTAGGGTAGCTGCAGGGCTGCCTCTTGTTGAGGGCTTAGATCCCTGGCGTTATGGGGGTAGGGAAGCTACCGGCCAGGGATAGCCGAGCAGGGTAGCTGCAGGGCTGCCTCTTGTTGAGGGCTTAGATCCCTGGCGTCGCGGGGTAGGGAAGCTACTGGCCAGGGATAGCCGAGCAGGGTAGCTGCAGGGCTGCCTCTTGTTGAGGGCTTAGATCCCTGGCGTCGTGGGGTAGGAAAGCTACCCGTCAGGGATAGCCGAGCAGGAGCTGCAGGGCTGCCTCTTGTTGAGGGCTTAGATCCCTAGCGTCGTGGGGTAGGGAAGCTACCGGCCAGGGATAGCCGAGCAGGGTAGCTGCAGGGCTGCCTCTTGTTGAGGGCTTATATCCCTGGCGTCGTGGGGGTAGGGAAGCTACCGGTCAGGGATAGCCGAGCAGGGTAGCTGCATGGCTGCCTCTTGTTGAGGGTTTAGATCCCTGGTGTCGTAGGGTAGGGAAGCTACCGGTCAGGGATAGCCGAGCAGGGTAGCTGCAGGGCTTCCTCTTGTTGAGGGCTTAGCTTCATGAGAAAGGACCGAGCAGTGAAGCTGCTCGATTGTCTCTTTGCGAGGCCCTGTCCGACCTTCCCACGTGAACAACGAGGAGTGGGACGGTATCGAAGACACATGTCGTGAGGGCGTTGTTGAAGGCGAAGTGCCGGAGTCCCGTCATTTCGGTTTCGCATGGGGAGGCGCGACGCTTGCCGCATGGCGCCTACGTTGCAGGTGAAATGGGCGACTGTTGGATTCCCACGCATTGTTGTTTATAAAACGGAGGGAGTAACTGTTTGCTTCCTCCCCACCCCGAAACGAAAGAATGCAAGACTTCCCCTTCACCATCGAAGACATCGTAAGCTTCGAGGATGTCTACCTCTATGACCCCTACTGCACTGAGGACACGGTACAGTTGGTGATAGGCAGGATTGAGGACCACTTTGGCTGATTGCTTCCCCGGCGGTCCTTCCTCCTTCAGCTGCTGATGTACTCCATCTGGAAGGCGTCGCCGGGGCTTTACAACCCCTTATCCGAAATGCTGTTCGACGAGGTCATAGGCAAGCTAAGGTCTCTGAGGCGCTTCGGCCTGATCTCCGCGGGCTGGCTAAACCGCTCGGAAGCGCTCGTACGTGAGTGCTACCAGTTGAGGCTCGACGCCGAAGCTCCCTGGGGGATCGGAGGCAGAGGTTTGACGCTGCGAGGGCTCGGCTGGGGGAGATATGCTCGGAGTACCACGAGCAGTGCTCTCTGCACCTCATTCCCCGCTGTTGTAATAATAATTTTTCTTTCTTGTGTACGGCTGAGGAGGCCATAGTACCTTTTGAATGAATAAGATTCTTTTTCTTTTCTGCAATGCTCTATTGATCCTTTTATTGTATAAACAAAAGATCTTAGAAAGATGGTACATTGCTTTGGAAAGAAAATACATGCTAGTAGATACTTTTATTCGTGCAGCTTGAGCCCCCCATACGTCTGTTGTTATCTGTGCTCGGCATGGGGTACCGAGCTTCGGGGGTACCGGACGTATGCCCCGCTGGCACTACATTATCTGGCCGATGGTCTGCTCGGCTGGAGGGGGACGCTGTTCCTTCTCGCAGTCAGCTTGTTGCTTGTCCCTCGGGTATGCTGCGAGGTGCCCCGAACGAATGAGCTCTTCAATATAATCTCGGAGTTGTTTGCAGCTCTCCGTTGAGTGGCCCAGCGACTTATGAAAGCCACAGTAGGGGCCCCGGGTTCGCTTCGAAGCCGATCGTGGGATCGGGGGGAATTTGAAGAACCCTTCGCCTTTGGCCTCCTCAAGTAGCACTGCCTGGGAGAATTAAGCGGCGTGTACTCCTGGAACTTTGGGGGATTGGGCCTTTGCCGTTCCGGTCCTCTTCTCTCATCCCTTGCCCTCTTTTTCTGGTCTGCTTGATCTGCTCGGGGGAGGCTTGCGTTTACATCGGACTCGAGCTGGACCTCACGCTCGGTCCAGGCCTTTACTTCGGCCATGGTTTTAGGTTGCGCAAGTGCAAAAGAGCGTAACCACTCCTTGTGCCTAAGACCAGACCTTAGAGCCGTGATGACCGTTTCGTCCCGGTGCTCTGGGACCTCGAGAAGGGCGTTGTAGAAACGGGTGACGTAGGCCTTGAACGCCTCCCTATCCCCGCTCTTGATCGTGAAGAGGTGGTCGACTGTGCGTTTCTGCCGCCTGTTCCCGATGAAGTGGCCGAGGAATTGTGTGGCCCGCCCGTCAAAGCTTGAGATCGAGCGTGGGTTGAGTCCGCGGAACCATTCCCGCCCGGCACGGATGATAGTGGCCGGGAAAGCTCGACACTGGGCGGCATCGGAGTGGTCTTGGAAGCTCATTCCCGCAGTGAACGCGTCCAAGTGGTCCTTCGGGTCAGATTTGCCGTCGAAGAGGGAGACCTTTGGGGGCTTGTTGCGGGAGGAGTTGCGGACGGCGAGCAGCTCCTCGGTGAATTGTTTTGTGAGCGAGCCGACGGCATACTTAGCCCTGTCGCTCGAACGGTGACCTTCCCGATGCAGACTCTCGATCTTCTTCTCGAGGGCGTCGAGTCGGCCATGGTACCCCGACGACTCGGCGCATTCTGATCCCAGGCCCTTGCTGTTGGCGGCCTGTGTCTGGCCTCGGCCGCAGTTTCTCTCAATGAGATTCCTCAAATCTCCTGGTGAGGTGGCCCTTGAGTTGCCTTGACGAGCCCCGTCTGCGCGGCCCTGTCGGGGGAGGGTGTGTCGTTCATGCCTGGTGACAGGCGAGCTGACCGACATTTCCTCAGGAGGGACAGGCACGCGAAAGACCTCGAGATGGGGCGCTCTAGCGACTGACCTCGGTGTCGAGCTGTTGGGCGCCCAGCGGGTAGTAGAACGTACTGGCCCGGGGGATCCGCGGCCGTGGGATGCAGCGAGGCGGCGGTCGGCCGTGCCGACGCGGACTGAGTCTTCTCTCCCCCTGTAGGGGTCCTGGTCCCGAGGCGGGGGAGCGGTGACCTGGGGATTTTGCCCCGCTGTTTGGACGTGGACGAGCGCCTCCACGAAGGATGCGGGTCAGTCTATCCGGCCGGCGAGGGCGTTGATGGCATTCGGCGGTGGAGGCTCGTCTGTGCCTCCGTTGAGAGGGAGGTGGCGATTGGCACTTGGATCGTCTTGATGATCGCTCTCCATTGGAGTGAGATCGGGAGGCGAACTTTTGTTTTTGTGGAATCAAAGATTTCCCACAGACGGCGCCAGCTGATGGAGGGTAGAACCTCCTTCAGATGTTGCTTCCCGTTGATCTGCTGATGGCGGCGATGAGTGGCTGAGATTTAATCTGGAGACAGACTCCTGAAGCGTGTGGATCTCAATGGGTTTGGAATCGTTGAGCCGAGCTACCTGTGTAACACCCGAGTTCATTTATACCAATTTCAGTTTCCGTATTTACTTATCCATGGTCTATTCTTGATTTATCGTGTTTGGGTCGAATGGTAGTTACTTGGTACATTGCATTCGACCCGACCCGATTGCTTGAACCTGTCTGACTCTTATTTATAAATTATCTTGACTGGTTGCATGAACTAGTACACCTCATGATTTATTTTACACTGATATTTTTATTTAGTATCGCATCTTTTGCATATAATAATTTAAATCCCGTAAAATAAATTAAAATACTTATCATGGCCTGCTTGATACCCCTAACCCTGTGGTAGCGTCCTTGCATCGTGTTCTTGTCCCGTTCAGTGAAACGGACGTGTTTGGATGGCTACGCGCACGTGCGTGCGTCCATTCTTGGGGGTATGCTTTTTGATTAAAGAATCCTTCATTTCAAATTTTGGAACTTGCTAATATTTTTTGTCACGCCCCGCTTCCCAGTGTACGACGAAGGAGACGCGACGAGGTCCGCTACGTATATACTCAGAAGTACATACGCTAAGCGTATCTAAGCAATATAAAATAATACACAAGAGGTAAGTATATAAAGAACAGCAACTTTTATTTATTAACATTCTTTGTACAATGCATGAAAGGAAATACAACTGGAATAAAAGATACCTAAACAGTGGCATAACAGGAAATGAAAAGTACTGAAAAGAAAAGTGTACAATGAAACTACTGTGCAGGGTCTTCAGTAAACTGCTCCAAGTCGTCTTGCGATGGCTCAACTTCTGTCGGGTCCAAACCACCTGACGACATTCAAAAAAGAGAGAAACAGAATGTCGTCAGCGAACAAATCGCTCGGTAAGTCCCAAAGGTAAGAGGAGAATGGATAGAAAGTAAGAGAGAGAGGGGGAGAGTGGCTGTTACAGTTGTATTACATTGTTATATTATTGTAGTATTGTGTTAACGCTGTTGTTGTAGCTTGGTACAGAAGGATACCAGTGTATACGAGAGGGGTCTCAGTATGCCAGAGACCATGGCAAATGGAAGTACAAGGCTCCATTATACAAGCCGGAACAACGGCAATTGGATTCATGTTAGGTGTCTTAATCTTACCGTCTTGTGCCACCTTTAACACATTCCGTACCAATCTACCCCTTAAACCCCGCGATGTCTTGTTTGTATTGTTATCTTGTAAATTGTGTTGGTTGTATGATTGATTGACCGACCGACCGAAACCATGATATCAGGAAACAGTTATAACCGTAGAGTCATGTAAATGGAATACTGTGAATCATGTAAAAGGAATATATATCCATGGTTCGGTTCGGTCAAGTTGTATAAACTGATAATTGTATTCATAGATTCATGTGTTCATATTGAATTGGAAACTTGTAGATTATAGATTGACTTGAATCATATTCAAGTCAGATTAATCAGACTCAAACCCGAGTCAGACAATCAGAAATGTGAATCGAAGTCTTATAATTGCTAGGGTCCTTAGGGTAATTTATAAACTTGAGGGGTTTTATGAAAAATACTTTTATATACTTTCCAAAATACGCCTCAAGTATTTATTATTCGTCTTTAGAGTTGTAATGAGGGTGGATTTTATGTTGTGACATTTCTAGTGAAAATATCCTAGTTTTATAAATAAGGGTATTTATCTGTAATATTGATTTATTTGAAGTTCATGGTATTTTAGTGTAATCTTTATTCTTTGTGATTTTTAGAAAAAGGTGGAAAATTTATATTATAATAAAATAGGTATTTAAAAGATAGATATACATATGTTTATAAAATAATTTTTAATAAATATTTTATATTTCAAAACTCTCATTTTCTTAAGATGTCGTATTTTTAACCTTTCGAGACCGAATGCTCCTTGCGGAGGTCTGAATCTCGCACTACTAGCCCGAGGGTGCGCGATAAACCGCACGATCCCGAACGGGTTCCCCAAAGATGGGTTGTAGCGGCGCTTTGCAAAGATTGTAAAACACTAATCTTTTAGAAAACGGTTTTATAAAGTAAAAGGTATTTATTTGAAAAGTGTAATTTTCCGTATTTTAGATTCTAGGGTTTCCTAAGCCAACTAGCCTATTTCTAAATGGTTTAAACGACAAGTCGTTAGAAACCTCGAATCGCCTCTTCACCGCCAATTGCGACCAGGTAAGTGCCAGGTAAGTGGGAGGCTCTCCACTACAAGTAGTGACCCTAATTAAGTAACCACTTGCCTTAGACACACTTGTCTAGACACCACAAAGTCAATTTAGATAAACGATCGATATCCATAACTTATCGTATTTTCCTAGTAAGAAATATTTACTTAAAAGTGTAACAAATCTAAAACCTTTAAGAATGGTTTTATGAAGATTATGGTATTTTAATGTAAATTTCGTTTTATCGTATTCTAAGTTTTGATGATATCATTTTAGGGTTGTATTTGCGTGTGTGTGGAGGTAGGTCATTACCTCGTACTCTATTTTAAATGTATATTAAGGTTAAGGGGTTAAATATGAAATTGAAACTTCATGGTATTAAAGTGAAAAATACGGTAAATTGAAAAGGTTATCATTTCATGTGTGAAAACTTATTCAAATTGATTCTTACAAGTTTAATGGTCAATATGAAGATGTTTAGGAATGATTGAATTGATTAGAAGAAGAAAAATAAACATTATGGTATTAATGTGAAAAAGAATACGATATTGCAAAAGCTATCATTTCATGTGAGAAACTTTGTCCAAATTAATTGTTATGTGATTAATAGTCATCATGAATAAGTTTAGGTATTATAGAATTGGTGACAAGTGAGATTTTATAGAAAAACCGAATCGGAAATCGGTTTGTTCCGATTTCCGTCGGGTTTCGTAAGTTCGTATTTTTGAGAAGTAGAAAGAATGGAAGAATGGGACTTACGGGTTTCGATCTATACTAAAGAGTATAGAGGAACTAGGTGAGCGGCCGAGATGTTGCTTCATCGCCGGTTGTTTCTAAAAAACGTCGCCGGAATTCCGTCAGAATCTCGTCGGAGCTTCGCCGCGAACTTGTTTTCAAAGCACACACTTCTTGGAAAACTTTTGAGAGAGTGGCTCAAGATTTTGGGGGTGAGAGGGTAGTGTGTAGGGTTGGTATTTATAGGGTTAGGCTAGAGTTAGGGTAGATGAAAAGTTAAAAATAAAAATGTGATAAAATGTAATAAAAAATGTATTAAAAGTGGAGTAATTGGGGTTTTTAAAAAGCTCTGAAAGTGGTCTGAAGCTGAAACTTTGCAGGTGCATAGGGAATATGAAAATACACAACTTTCATGTTGTGACCATCGCCGGAATCTGCCGAATCGGGGTTGACTCGGCTGTGACTCTGTAGGAGCACTGAGTCGGCCGAGTCAAGGCCGAGTTGGCCGATTCCCGGCCGAGTCCGGTGGCCTGGATCCCCCCCGACGGTTCATCTAACTCTTGCAAGTGTTACATGTTTGGGTGTAGTGGGGTTTTTGTGAGATATGCGCGTGTAAACTCTTGGTATTCTAAAGGTTTTAAAAAAATCAATATTAAAAATAATGTGGGGTATGGGATTTGAACTCTGGTGGCTTGGTTCAGCAGTGCAAGGTATTACCAATGAGCTACAAACTCCTTCTTGTAATTATGGAGTTATTTAATTACTTAAAATGATAGCAGAAAGAGTAAATACTCCAAGTATACATTAAATTTAAAGTAATTTCTTGTACACTAAAAATGGAATTATTACATTCTTACAGCTTGTAATTAAAAACAAAATAATTACCTATATCTTGTGCTCAGGCTAAAATACTACTTTGTGGATTTTAAAAAAAATATTTGAAAAAATTTGTATAGGAAAAAGTGTATAAGAAAATTAGGGTTGTTATATTTTTCATATTTCAAATTCAAATTTTGGACCCGACCCGGACGCATTTCAGAATTATTTGTATTCCGCCTAAATTTTTAATTATTTTAATATTCTAAACTATACCTAACATATTTTATCAGCTTGAGAATATATATTGTTAGCCTGGAAATATTTTAGTTCAGCCAGGGAAATCTTCTTCTAAAACTATATCTCTTTTCACATTTATTTTACCTAAACAAATCTTTCCTGGCCAATCCCCTCTCTCCCTCAGTTGATACCGGCCCCACCAATTTCTCCTCTCTCTTCAATCAAGAATCTACGCTAATCGACAATCGTAAAAAGGTCATTTTTTCCCCTTTCTCTTTGATTCGATCATCGTCGGAATCGTTGACGAATGGCGGCGGCGATGTAGCAGCCACAAGATGAAGGGCTTCGCGAGATCTGTGGGTTCTTGGAGCAGCAAATCTCCCCCAACACCGATCAACATCGGATTTGGCAGCAGCTCCAGCAATACAGTCAATTCCCTGACTTCAACAACTATCTCGCCTTCATCCTCGCTCGCGCTGAGGGTAAATCAGTGGAAATTCGACAGGCTACTGGGTTGCTTTTGAAGAACAACTTGAGGATGGCTTTCAAGTCCTTGTCTTAAGTCAGAGCTGTTCTCATGTTTAGGGGCAATGGATAGGACAATTAGATCTACAGTTGGAACCGTTATCAGAGTTGTAATTCAGCAGGGGAGAGTTTTTTTTAGTTGGTCAGAACTGTTGCAAGCTTTGGTTCATTGCTTGGACAGTAATGATTTGGTACATATGGAAGGTACTATGGAAGCTCTATACAAGATTTGTGATGATGCCCCAAAAGAACTTGATGTGGATGTTCCTGGATTAGCTGAACGTCCGATCAACATTTTCATGCCTAGATTATTGCAGCTTTTCCAAACTCCTCATGCTGTACTGAGGAAGCTTTCCTTGGGTTCTGTTAATCAATTCAATGTGATGATGCCTACAGCTTTGCTTGTTTCCATGAATCAATACCTTCAGGGTCTGTTCCATTTTGCTCATGACCCGGCTGCTGATGTGCGGAAACTGGTTTGTGAAGCATTTGTTCAGCTAATTGAAGTACGGCTAGACATCTTAGAGCCTCATTTGAGAAATGTAATCGAATATATCTTGCAAGCTAATGATGACACTGATGAGGAAGTTGCCCTCGAGGCTTGCGAGTTTGGTCAGCATATTGAGATGCTAACTTGCCTCCTGACGGCTTACGAGATTTCTTACCACGATTGGTTCCTGTTTTGCTGTCAAATATGGTTTATGCAGATGACGATCCCCGACGACCCAGCAGGGACCCCTGATCCGTGTGACTCCACTATTCATCGTTTGGATCCGTTCCATGTACCGTGCGTGCATCGCGAGGTTTTTCCGCCGACATGAGACGTTCCGTATTCCTGTTTTGATCCGTCCAGGCAAGTTAATCTTGCTACATGCTACTTTAAACTACTACTTATGCTATTTAAAGTTCTATATATCCCTTGATTGCACGTTACCCCTGCAGCTTACATTTAATGCTATAATTTTCCTTGTAACAGTTTGACGTTTCGTTATATCATTTTGTTTCATCGTATGAAACATGCCTTGCTGCATTTAGTTCTACTATACATAGTACCCACAATCATAATTAAATCACATAACAATTATTGTCTAGTCCACAGTACCCTTTTATGTTTTATACCCTGTTGGACACCCGTGGGTTTCTTTAACCGGTTTTAGTTTTAATTGCATCTTTTGAACCTATTATACAGGTTAGTGCATCTCTAAATTACGTAGTGCATGTTAACATGATTCTAACATCCATATTTGTATACTTTAGATAAGTAATGATGACCGTGCATCGATATAATGTAATATATACCTATTTGCTTACCTTATTACCTGATCTAGTTATTGTTCTAATAGTATTCATGCTGGTTCATTTATAATCTTGATTATGTTAGTCGATTATGAGCATCCACATATTATCTTGTACACCCTGACATGACTTGCTACACATGTTACTTGACCCGACATGGTACCGTACACTACTTGACTTGACCTGTTGTACCATGGATTGACCCATTACCTGATCTTGTGTCTAATGCCAACAAACCTGACATGTAGTCCTCACGGACCATTCCTGTTGTCTATCCAGACAAATCTGCTCTTACTTGATTCTGTGTTGGCATTAGTTCTTGATTACGGAATACCTGACTTGACACATATAACTTGGGGGCATGGGGAAATCAATGATGAAATCCTGACTTGTAACTCGACAGTTGCTCGCTTATACTGATCAGTTTTAGAGGTTAGGCCCGCCTCGTGACGATGCTGCTGACATCGTTGGTCTGTACCCTTTTCCTGTTAGTGCCTAGAGGCACGTCTCGGTTTCAGCCCGAGAGTCTGTAGACCGTGGTCCCGGGCATGCACGGGATACTATTGAGTTACATCGATGATTCATCAAATTGATTTCAAAGACTTGAGAGTAGATAACCCAATAGAACAGTTTAGTTTACTCACTGCACACTACCCTTCACTGCCCTGATTTACATTACTGTTACACCTGCTTTTCATTCATGATTATATTTGCATTGCCTGTTACCCTGTATATTTTATTACTTGATGACATGACGTGCTGACGTCTGGATTTTGCATGGCCCAGATCCTTCTACCTTGGTTGCAAACTGTTCAGGAGTATTGCCGTTGTTAGACTGAGTGGTGAAGTTCCTGTCGGTATGTAGTCTTACTTTCCAGGTTTCATTATTGTATCTTTTGCTTCCGCATATGATTACTTCTTGACTCTTTCATTCTGGCTCATGGACATGTACTAGATAGTTTAGTTTACTTTCCTGTTCTTGATATCTCTACAGCCGTAATGTGACCGTGGAGGGATTTTCCCTATCCACAGGTAGCATGGTTGGCTATGTCATGTGTCCAGCTTAGCGTACTCTGGGAAGCGGGGCGTGGCATGGTTCTTTTGGTATCAGAGCCATAGGATGTAGGTTAATCGGGTTAATTCTTTTGTAGTTGGGTATTGGACCCAATACATGAATCAGAATACTCGTGATTAGGAACATGTCCTGCCACCTTGATTATCGTGATTGTTGAATCATATCCTTCTCTTGATCCTTTGTTTGGGAGATATGCAAACCACTTTGCATTTCGACCTGAAATCTTTTTGGTTCTCTATTGTTTCTCCCTGTTTCTTGATTCTGATACTAGGATTTGGGCGACTTGGGTGGAGTTATGTAATTGTACCCATAAACTGCAGCATGGTTACAATGTGGTACTCTATTTAAGTAACTTGGAGTTCTGGTCTTGATTCACTTCCTTATTCCATGATCATTATATTACCTTGCTTCTCTCGGTTTCATTACTTACCAATTCTTGTTTCATCGCCAGCTTGAATCAAGTTACCGTGCTTAATCCTCTTCAGTATCTTGACTTCGGATGAAGTCATCTCGGTATCTTACTTGTTCTTGTTTTTCCCCGCATTAGGATTATTCAATCCTAGTGCATCCCTTGGTTGTTATCGTTTTAGGAATGGATTTTCGCGGCACTTTCCAC
Organism: Agapanthus africanus; assembly: GCA_030015575.1. Lineage (NCBI taxonomy): Eukaryota > Viridiplantae > Streptophyta > Magnoliopsida > Asparagales > Amaryllidaceae > Agapanthus > Agapanthus africanus. Next base: position 582,842,388 of record JASDDO010000016.1, on the reverse strand, counting down.
GCTTATATTGATGGTAAGGAAAGGAAAGTGAATCTCCAGATTCCCGGACATCCGGAAGTTGTTTTGCTGGAGGAAGCAGTTCTGTCGGGCCAGTCGAGTTAGGGCTAGGCCGACAAACAAGGTTCTTTCGTCAATGGCAGTGGATAAGGAAGAAGCGCCAGCTATATTTGAGAATTTCATGGATGTGTTTGAAGACATATCAGGTTTACCGCCGAGGCGAGACGTGGAGTTCGCAATTGATCTTGTTCCTGGTGCAGCGCCAGTTTCTAAAGCGTATTATCCAATGACACCAGTGGAGTTGGAAGAAGTCAAGAAGCAGATTGCTGAATTGTTTGAGAAGGATTGGATTCGCGGTAGTAACTCGCCTTGGGGAGCTCTAGTTCTTCTAGTTAAGAAGAAGGATGTCGCCAGGAGGATGTGCAACGATTGTCGAGAATTAAACCGGGTGACTATTAAGAACAAGCATCCGATCCCTCGCATTGTCGAATTATTTGAGCAACTTGGTGGCGCGAGGGAATTCTCGAAGCTGGATTTACGGTTCAGACATCATCAGGTTCGAGCTAAGTCAGAAGATATTTGCAAGACCGCGTTCCGAACTCAGTATGGACATTACAAGTATTAGTGATGCCCGTCAGAGTAACGAATACACCGGCAATATTTGTGAACTTGATGAACCGAATTTTTTCACCATTCTTGGACCAGTTTATAATGATATTCATTGAAGATATTCTGATCTACTCAAGGAGAATTGAAGAGCAAGCAGAACACTTGAAGATCGCACTGCAGATATTGAGCCAAGAAAGATTGTATGCAAGGATGAGCAAGTGCAAGTTTTGGCTTGAAGAAGTAAAGTTTTAGGACATATCGTAGCTGGAGATGGAATCGCCGTTTACCCATGGAAGATTGCAGCAGTTCAAGACTGGCCGATTCCGAAGAACGTTGTAAAGATCAGAAGTTTCTTGGACTTGCAGGATACTATAGAAGGTTCGTGAAGAATTTTGCTAGTTTTGCTGAGCCTCTGATCAAGCTTACGCACAAGAAAGTACCATTTGTGTGGACAAATAAGTGTGCGTCATCTTTTGAGGCGTTGGAGCAAAGTTTGATAACCGCTTTTGTTGTAACCGTGCCAGACAGTTCCGGAGGATTGGTGTTTCGCAGCAACGCATCCGGGAAAGGATTGGGATGTGTATTGATACAGCATGAGAAGGTTGTAGCTTACGCGTTGAGACAGTTGAAGACCCATGAGAAGGATTACTCGACCCATGACTTGGAGCTTGCGGCTGGGATTTTCGTTTGAAGTTTTGGAGACACTACTTATTGGGCGAAAGGGGTCGAAATATTCACAGATCACATAAGCCTAAAGTACGTGTTCGCTCAGAAGGAGCTAATTGTGAGACAGCGAAGATGGTTGAAGCTGACGGCTGACTACGATCTCGATCTTAAGTACCATCCGGGAAAGGTTAACGTTGTACCGGATGCGCTTAGTCGGTTGCCAGCATTTCAGATGTTGACTGCACGGAAGGAACTTATCAGAGACTTTCGAAGATTCGATCTGGAGGTTGTGCTACCGCATTCTTCGGGACAGTTGATGCAGCTGCAAGTACAGTCATCGTTGATCGAGGATATTGAAGCAGTGCAATTGCAGGACCCAAGATTTCGGAAGTTTCGGGAACAGGTTGAATCTGAACTTCGAACGGACTACTGCTTCATGAAGATGGTTTGTTGCGGTATGGTAGCCATTTGTATGTTCCAAAAGGAGATATTTACGAGGGTGTTATGAAGGAGGCACACAATTCCTCATATTCTGTACATCCAGGCATGAAGATGTACCGAGATCTACGACAGCAATTCTGGTGAAAAGGCATGAAACGGGAGATTGCTCGCTTTGTGGCAAAGTTCTTGGTGTGTCAGCAAGTTAAGGCTGAACAGCAAAGGGTTGCTGGTTTATTGCAACCACTTCCGATTCCTCAGTGGAAGTGGGAACATATAACCATGGATTTCGGGACGGCTTTATCGCGGAGTCCAAAGGGTAACAATGCAGTTGGGTGATTGATGAACGTTGGGCCAAGGCAGCTCATTTCATTCCTTTTCGGGTTGGTCAATCAGCAGAAACTTTGGTAGAACGGTACATTCAGGAGATTGTATGATTGCATAGTGTACCGGTGAGCACCGTGTCCGATCAGGACACTCGGTTCTTATCACGCTTTTGGAGGAACTTACAGGAAGGCTTGGGAACTAGCTCGAAGTTTGTACAGCTTATCATACTCAGACGGATGGCCGGTCGGAGAATGATCCAAACTCTTGAAGACGTGTTGAAAGCTTACATGTTGGACTTCAAGGGCTCATGGAGGGATCATCTACTTTTGGTGGAGTTTTCTCACAGCAACCGTTCCAGGTGACTTTTCAGATGGCTCCATTTGAAGCTCTATATTATATGGTCGCAAGTGTCGGTCACCTATTTGCTGTGACGATGTCGGTGAACGAAGATTGTTGGGACCAGCTTTGGTTGTACAGACAGTCGAGAAGGTTAGCACTATCTGGGGTCATATGGAGGCAGCACAAGACCGACAAAAGAGTTGGGCAGATACATCGAGAAGACCTCTAGAGTTCGCCGTTGGTGATTTGGTATTCTTGAAGATATCACCGACTAGAGGGGTGATTCGTTTCGGAAGTCGAGGAAAGCTTAATCCTCGATTCGTGGGACCTTTTGAGATTTTTGTGTGCGTTGGAGAAGTGGCTTATCGTTTAGTGTTATTATAATCTTTGGTGAATGTTCGTGACGTATGTTACGTACCTCAACTCCGTAGGTATGTTCGAGATGGAACACATGTGTTGGATCATTCGGAGCAGACTGTACGAGAAGATTTAACCTTTGAGGAACGACCGATGTTGACTGTGGATCGAAGAAAAAAAAGGGTTCTTATGAACAAAGTTATCTCTCTTGTGCTTGTTTCTTGGAGTAATCGCTTGCATGGAGAACCAAATTGGGAACGAGAAGATGAAATCCGGTAGAACTTTCCACATCTATTCTTGAAATCTCTTGTTTGTTTATCCTATCTTGTTCTTGGAATTTCGAGGACAAAATTCTTTTGTAGTTGGGTATAATGTAACACCCGAGTTCATTTATACCAATTTCAGTTTCCGTATTTACTTATCCATGGTCTATTTTTGATTTATCGTGTTTGGGTCGAATGGTAGTTACTTGGTACATTGCATTCGACCCGACCCGATTGTTTGAACCTGTCTGACTTTTATTTATAAATTATCTTGACTGGTTGCATGAACTAGTACACCTCATGGTTTAGTTTACACTGATATTTTTATTTAGTATCGCATCTTTTGCATATAACAATTTAAATCCCGTAAAATAAATTAAAATACTTGTCATGGCCTGCTTGATACCCCTAATACTGTGGTAGCGTCCTTGCATCGTGTTCTTGTCCCGTTCAGTGAAACGGACGTGTTTGGATGGCTACGCGCACGTGCGTGCGTCCGTTCTTGGGGGTATGCTTTTTCATTACATAATCCTTCATTTCAAATTTTGGAACTTGCTAATATTTTTCATATTTCAAATTCAAATTTTGGACCCGACCTGGGCGTATTTCTGAATTATTTGTATTCCGCCTAAATTTTTAATTATTTTAATATTCTAAACTATACCTAACATATTTTATCAGCTTGGGAATATATATTGTTAGCCTGGAAATATTTTAGTTCAGCCAGGGAAATCTTCTTCTAAAACTATATCTCTTTTCACATTTATTTTACCTAAACAAATCTTTCCTGGCCAATCCCCTCTCTCCCTCAGTTGATACCGGCCCCACCAATTTCTCCTCTCTCTTCAATCGAAATCTACGCTAATCAGCAATCGTAAAAAGGTCATTTTTTCCGTTTCTCTTTGATTCGATCATCGTCGGAATCGTTGACGAATGGCGGCAGCGATGTGGCAGCCACAAGAGGAAGGGCTTCGCGAGATCTGTGGGCTCTTGGAGCAGCAAATCTCCCCCAACACCGATCAGCATCGGATTTGGCAGCAGCTCCAGCAATACAGTCAATTCCCTGACTTCAACAACTATCTCGCCTTCATCCTCGCTCGTGCTGAGGGTAAATCAGTGGAAATTCGACAGGCTGCTGGGTTGCTTTTGAAGAACAACTTGAGGATGGCTTTCAAGTCCTTGTCTCCTGCTAATCAGCAGTATATTAAGTCAGAGTTGCTCTCATGTTTAGGGGCAATGGATAGGACAATTAGATCTACAGTTGGAACCGTTATCAGCGTTGTAATTCAGCAGGGGAGAGTTTTTTTTAGTTGGCCAGAACTGTTGCAAGCTTTGGTTCATTGCTTGGACAGTAATGATTTGGTACATATGGAAGGTACTATGCATGCTCTATACAAGATTTGTGATGATGCCCCAGAAGAACTTGATGTGGATGTTCCTGGATTAGCTGAACGTCCGATCAACATTTTCATGCCTAGATTATTGCAGCTTTTCCAAACTCCTCATGCTGTACTGAGGAAGCTTTCCTTGGGTTCTGTTAATCAATTCAATGTGATGATGCCTACAGCCTTGCTTGTTTCCATGAATCAATACTTGCAGGGTCTGTTCTATTTTGCTCATGACCCGGCTGCTGATGTGCGGAAACTGGTTTGTGAAGCATTTGTTCAGCTAATTGAAGTACGGCCAGACATCTTAGAGCCTCATTTGAGAAATGTAATCGAATATATCTTGCAAGCTAATGATGACACAGATGAGGAAGTTGCCCTCGAGGCTTGCGAGTTTGGTCAGCATATTGCGATGCTAACTTGCCTCCTGACGGCTTACGAGATTTCTTGCCACGATTGGTTCCTGTTTTGCTGTCAAATATGGTTTATGCAGATGACGATCCCCGACGACCTAGCAGGGACCCCTGACCCGTGTGACTCCACTATTCGTCGTTTGGATCCGTTCCGTGTACCGTGCGCGCATCGCGACGTTTTTCCGCCGACGTGAGACGTTCCGTATTCCCGTTTTGATCCGTCCAGGCAAGTTAATCTTGCTACATGCTACTTTAAACTACTACTTATGCTATTTAAAGTTCTATATATCCCTTGATTGCACGTTACCCCTGCAGCTTACATTTAATGCTATAATTTTCCTTATAACAGTTTGACGTTTCGTTATATCATTTTGTTTCATTGTATGAAACATGCCTTGCTGCATTTAGTTCTACTATACATAGTACCCACAATCATAATTAAATCACATAACAATTATTGTCTAGTCCACAGTACCCTTTTATGTTTTATACCCTGTTGGACACCCGTGGGTTTCTTTAACCGGTTTTTGTTTTAATTACATCTTTTGAACCTATTATACAGGTTAGTGCATCTCTAAATTACGTAGTGCATGTTAACATGATTCTAACATCAATATTTATATACTGTAGATAAGTAATGATGACCGTGCATCGATATAATGTAATATGTACCTATTTGCTTACCTTATTACCTGATCTAGTTATTGTTCTGATAGTATTCATGCTGGTTCATTTATAATCTTGATTATGTTAGTCGATTATGAGCATCCACATGTTATCTAGTACATCCTGACATGACTTGCTACACATGTTACTTGACCCGACATGGTACCGTACACTACTTGACCTGACCTGTTGTACCATGGATTGACCCGTTACCTGATCTTGTGTCTAATGCCAACAAACCTGACATGTAGTCCTCACGGACCGTTCCTATTGTCTATCCATACAAACCTGCTCTTACCTGATCCTGTGTTGGCATTAGTTCTTGATTACGGAATACCTGACTTGACACATATAACTTGGGGGCATGGGGAAATCAATGATGAAATCCTGACTTGTAACTCGACAGTTGCTCTCTTATACTGATCAGTTTTAGAGGCTAGGCCCGCCTCGTGACGATGTTGCTGACATCGTTGGTCTGTACCCTTTTCCTGTTAATGCCTAGCGGCACGTCTCGGTTTCAGCCCGAGAGTCTGTAGACCGTAGTCCCGGGCATGCACGGGATACTATTGAGTTACATCGATGATTCATCAAATTGATTTCAAAGACTTGAGAGTAGATAACCCAATAGAACAATTTAGTTTACTCACTGCACACTACCCTTCACTGCCCTGATTTACATTACTGTTACACCTGCTTTTCATTCATGATTATATTTGCATTGCCTGTTACCCTGTTTATATTTTATTACTTGATGACATGACGCGCTGACGTCTGGGTTTTGCATGGCCCAGATCCTTCTACCTTGGTTGCAGACTGTTCAAGAGTATTGCTGCTGTTAGACTGAGCTATGAAGTTCCCGTCGGTATGTAGTCTTACTTTCCAGGTTTCATTATTGTGTCTTTTGCTTCCGCATATGATTACTTTTTGACTCTTTCATTCTGGCTCATGGACATGTACTAGATAGTTTGGTTTACTTTCCTGTTCTTGATATCTCTACAGCCGTAATGTGACTGTGGAGGGATTTTCCCTATCCACAGGTAGTATGGTTGGCTATGTCACGTGCCCAGCTTAACGTACTCTGGGAAGCGGGGCATGATAACCTATAAGGAAGTCCCGGGGTGGTTGGACCACCGAGGACCCTCCGACGATCAAGTTAGTGGGGTAATCCGAGCAGAGTAACGGCTTAGTGGATTAGAATTGACTTACCTTGACCGTCTGAAAGGAGGGTTAAGTAGCGGTGGTAGCAGGTGCAGTAGGTGCGAGAATCACGCCGGCCGTTTCACTCCTGACGTCACACCCACGTGATGAGCGGGACCTCCCATTAATGGCGAGACAGGCTCGTTAATGGGGGATCGTGGTGGCGTGGAACGTGGGATGTGGCCGGTAGAGATCTCGCGCATGGCGAGATTCACGGGATGGCGGTTACGCCTGCAAGCGGTGCTATTGGTCGGTCAATGGACCGGGGAAGATAACCTCGGCGGGAGAGCTCGCGGATGAGCTGGAGAGTCGAGATATCTTGTTTCTGCGGTAGCTTGGGAACGAGCTGTGAGGCCGAGGAGGCCAAATGTGCTAGTGCTCCGAGGCGAGCCAGCCTCGTCGGTAGGACGGGCATAGGAGCAGTCTGGTCGGCCCCTGTAGGTTCTTTCTTGCATGCTCTGGGACACGCCATCTGCCACATGTCATGATCTGGGAGATCACTGATATCGAGCCCCATCAATACTATATAAATCCGAGCCTCTATTTTATGGTGCTCACAGTTGCCAAGGGATTATTCTTTTCTGCTAAAAACTTTTTTTTGCCAATGCACAGTTCCTTCTTTCTTTGCCAATGCATATGTATAAGATTCCAAGTCGTTTCTCTTTCTACTTGCTACCTGCACTTTTCTCTTACACTCTTCTCATTGCTCAAATCTTCAAAAGATACATCATTTGTTTTGTCTTGGGGTAGTTTCAAGGGAAACGCATTGTGATGATGCTCACAAGTGGGAATTCCCCAGATTATGACACGCAGCGGATGGCGTGTCCCGAAGGCTACGGAGCTGAAATAAGCCTGATGCATTGGAGATGTTCTTTGGTACCTCGCCTTCGAGATTGCAACCGGCCTTTCGAAGACCTTCCTGGAATACCCTCCATATTCGCCTAGCAATGAGTCATCAGCTCACCTTCGAGCAATCTTACAACCGAGCTTCCATGGCCTCCCTGCTCGTCTCCGAGTTGTTGTAAGATCTGAGATTCCTCGGCCTCTTGACTTGTCTCCGAGCCATCTGACAGGCCGGCCTCCTCGGCCGCACGGCTCGTCTCCGAGCCATCTGACAGTCTGAGCTTCCTCGGCTTCCTCGATCAACCGAGAGTGCGGAGCCCAAGCGCCCCCGCAACGGCTCCACGTATCTCGCCAAGGCGGGATATTCGCATCCCCACGCTCCGCGTCCCACGCAGGCTCGTTCCCCCATTAATGAGCGGATCCCGCCATCAACGCAGGTGTAACGAGGGGCCGAACTGACAGCAAGGATCTCGCGCCGGCTCGCTCCACGCGACCACTATATAAACCCCTCTTTCAGACGACTCAGATAACTCGAACTCATTCCAATAGGCCGCTACGTTGCCCTAATTTCCCGGTACTAACTTGATCGTCGGAGGGTCCTACGGTGGCTTCCCACCCGGAGCTTCCCTTGCAGGTAGCACGGCCTCAACAACATCCAACAATCCATTGAGATCCACACGCTCAACAACTCTCATACTCAATCTCAACCGTTTAAAACTGCTCGCTACCAGATCGACGGAGGACAACATCTGAGGAAGATCACGACCTCCATCATATTGTCAACGGACATTTTCCTTGGACTGAAAACGCTATTGACGATAGCGTTTTCATTTGGCATGATTTTCCCAAACTCCCAAATTGCCCAAATGAAAACGCTATTGTCACTGGCGTTTTCATTTGGAGGAAAATACTATTGACGATAGCGTTTTAATCAAAAGGAAAACGCTAAATAGCGTTTTCCTTTGTCAAATAACTGCCGTGCCAAGCTTATTCCTACGTGACTGTATGGGGGTCTATTCCTGGAATTAGTTTGGGACGAGTATTATTTTGGGAATTATTTATTTATATAGAGTTAATTAAGGAAAAAATTCGATCTATAAAGCCTGGTTTTAACTCAATTTGATACCAGGCCTAATAACCATTCGTTCGGCCCAGAAATTATATAGTCCAGTTCCAATAAAATTCAGACCGTGATAAATTTTACTAAATCTAAGTCCGTTCAGAATTGTAAACACATCTCAATCTTTGCCTTTTTTATCTCCACCCCTGAAATCTTTCATATTTATATAAGCCCATCTTATAATCTTTGTATTTCTTTATACCCTCAAACCTTACCCCTTGTTGCGGAAAAATCCTTTTGTCATCTAGATGTATCTTCATCTATCTTATATATATAATTTAACACTCAAATATTAATATGTTATTATAAAATATGTCTTATATTATGCCTTAGAACGATAAAATTAATATAAAGGGAAGACAATTTTATTTTAAGTTTGACAGTATATATTATTATATTGGATTACTAAAAATCGATAAACAAACTGAAATGATATTCATCTTACTTTTCCGTACCGAATAAAACTCTAAATGGCAGGTTTGAAACAAATATTGCAGGGGGGCCATGTACAAAAAGGCCTTACCAAATTGATCAATCCCTTTTCTGGTATAAATTCGTAACACGCAACAATTCACACCTCATTAAAAATAAAATAAAAAATAGCCCCTTTCTCATCTCCGTCCCCAAATCGAGAAATAACCTAGGGTTAGGGTTAGGGTCGCCGCTGTCGCCGCTGTCGCCGCCATGCCGAAGAACAAAGGAAAGGGAGGCAAGAACCGCAAGCGAGGGAAGAACGAGGCCGACGACGAGAAGCGGGAGCTCGTATTCAAGGAGGACGGCCAGGAGTATGCGCAGGTGCTCCGCATGCTCGGCAACGGGCGGTGCGAGGCGATGTGCATCGATGGCACGAAGCGGCTCTGCCACATCCGAGGCAAGATGCACAAGAAGGTCTGGATCGCCGCCGGCGACATCGTCCTCGTCGGCCTCCGCGACTACCAGGACGACAAGGCCGACGTCATCCTCAAGTACATGCCCGACGAGGCCAGGCTCCTCAAGGCCTACGGCGAGCTGCCCGAGAACACCAGGCTCAACGAGGGGATCGCCGGCGGGATCGACGAGGAGGATGATGGCGCTGGAGACGACTACATCGAGTTCGAGGACGAGGATATCGATAAGATCTGAGAGCGGAAAATCTTTGGTTTGGTTCTGCTTTTCCTTTTGCTTGAATTCTATTTTTAATATTATATAATCTAGGGTTTGCTTTTATGTATCATGGATCTTTATGCTATTATGAATTGCGATGGAATAATAGACGTTTGATACTAGATCACCCCTTTCTCGTTTAGAAATTTAGAATCTTGCGGTTGTTTTAAGTAATTTCGCTATTAAATTTGCTTCTTTTACATTGCTTTTGATTCGATGAAGGTGAGTATTTTATTCTCTGATGTTAAGATCTGATTAACTCTCTTCCTTTTGGTGTTGCATGGTTGAGTTATTATCATAATTGTTTTTGAAGGGGTTGCTTTCTTTTGGATTGCAACTGTAATGAAATAATAACTAGTTGATACCTGTTCTTCCCTTTCTTTTTGTATTGTCAAGTACTTAAAGGTTTGTCTTTAGGTTAAATTCGTTTAGAGCTTCAGGGTATGTGTGAAGTAAATTGGTTGTCAAGTTTGCTTCTCTTGTGTTGATTGGATTAAATTGGGAGTTATTTCCGATGTTAGTTTTAAGTATTTGAAAGTACCAGGAGAGAGAGCATACCATGTTGCTTATTGTGAGTTAGGCTGCTTTATAGGAAAACCCTCTTGTTGTTGGCTGAAGAGACAACTCTGAGTTAAAAAAACTTTTATTTAACTTGATCTGGCAGTTTTTCATTAGTATTGTTATGGCTGTTATTATTCTCTGATGTTATGTCTGGGCTTTGATTTGAGCCATATATGTGATAACTGATAGAAATGATTTAAGGAAGTTTATATGCCACATGCTTTTGTGTTTTTGTGTGTAGTAGTAGCAATTTGTTAATTGATCATCCCTCTTGCAGATTCGCTTGAAAATTTAGGTTCATGTGATTTTTCAGTGGGGTATCAATTTGATTCTTTTTTCAATGGAAGGTATCAATTTGATTCTTTTTGCATAGGTTTTGATAGCTTCCTCCTGAGTGTGCTATCTTAACTCTCTCAGCCATGGTGCCTAATAATCAATAGAATAGTGAAAGGAATAGGGAAATAAGGAATCAGGGGAATTTGAGGAGAATAAAGTCAAAAACTTAGAGAATTAGATCATATTCACTAGAAGAGGAGGAAGAAGAAGATGATGCGGAGAGGGTCCCAAACCCTTACAAGAAAATTAATTCCATTTATTAGACTAAAAAGTTTAGCTATCGCTCTCTCATTTTATACATTTTTTTACTAATTAAACGAAAATATTAGCTGTGCGAGGAACCGTTCTTTATGGTGGGCCCTCTTCATCATCCAATCGATTGATGACACGTTGCCATCTTTAGGTCCCCCATGTGAGCTAGGAATCTTTGGCGCATTTGCTCGATTGTGAGGTTGTTAAAATTCCTGCTAGCATCAGCTCATAAACCCCCCTCCATTTCCTTAGCAATTGAAATTGCAAGTGTAACAACTCGACCCTCCCTCAAATTTGACCTCAGCTCGAGGTCAAAGTAAGGATAACGCTTGACAAGGTCCTAGCATGGCTCCCATGATGCTGCATCCGCATCCTGATCCTTCCATTTAATTAGAACCTCGGAAATTAAACGATTATTCCTTTTTATAGTTCTGTAAGAATTGTTTCAGGTTCTAATATGATTTCAGTCGAAAATGAAGGCGGAGTGGATTGAACAGAAATGTGTGATCCCAAGTGTTTCTTGAGCCGAGACACATGGAATGCAGGGTGAATTTTTTATCCTGTAGGGAGCTTCAGCTTATAGGCAACAGTTCCTATCTTTTGCAAAACTTCATAGGGCCCATAAAACAAAGGTGAAAGCTTCTTGATCTTCCCGGCAGCAACGGAAATTTGCCGATACGGCTGCAGCGGAAGGTAAACCCAATCGCCGACATTGTAATGTTTTTCCCATTGATGCAAATCAGCTTGTTTTTTCATTCTATCCTGGGCTTTATGAAGATTATCCTCAAGTAATTGTAGAGTGATGTCTGTGGCCATCAAGTTCTCCTCTATAGTCATAGCTTTAGCAGTGTTTGGGACATAGATTGAAAACTAGGAGCAGGTCTGCCAAACAAGATTTGATAGGGAGTGAACTTAGTAGATGAATGTCATGATGTATTATACCAAAATTGTGCCCATGAAAGCCATTTGGACCAACCTTTAGGTTTATGAGAGCAAAAGCACCTCAAATATGTTTCTAAACACCGATTTAAAACCTCGGTTTGCCCATCGGATTGAGCATGATACGCCGTACTGAATTTCAGTTTTGTACCCTGCAATGACAAGTATTCCTGCATAATCCCACTAGTGAAAGTTGGATCCCGGTCACATATAATGGCTCGAGGCATACCATAAAGCTTAAAGACTTCATCAAACAAAAACCTCACCACCGTAGAAGAGCTATAAGGATGAGATAAAGCGAGGAAATGACCAAATTTCGATAATCTGTCAACTATAACCAACACAACAGATTTCCCATAGCTTGGAGGAAGCCCTTCAATAAAATCCATGCTTGCCTCTCTTCCCATACATGAATAGGAACAGAGAGAGGCTGCAGTAACCCAGCTGGAGATAATGTCTCATATTTGTTAGCTTGACAAATTGGGCACTCTTTGATGTATGTAGCAACGGTTCTTCTCATGCCCTCCCACCAAAAGTCTTTTTTAAGCCTATGTAGAGTTTTATCATATCCAGAATGGCCAGCAGATGGTGAGTCATGATAGGCATGTAAAATTGATTGTAAAAATGGACTTAGCAGGATTAAGTATAATGTTCCCTTTATAATAGTGAATGCCTCAAACCTTAATTACTTTGCTAGCAGTAGATAGATAGTTTGACAAAAAGTCTTGGAAGAGAGCTTGATAATAAGGATCTTGGGAATGCATGAGCTCCAAATCTTTCCACCAATCAGCCTGCACGAATGTGGGTTGTTTGTAAAGAATAATCGGTTCTCTCCTTGAAAGGAGATCAGCGACAATATTTTCTTTTCCTTTTTTATACTCCACTTTGAAATTAAATCCATGAAGCTTTGCAATCCAATCGACTTGAGCATCTGTAGATATTCTTTGATCCAGCATATACTTAAGGGGCTTATGATTGGTGCGCATAATAAATCCATGAACCATTGCTTGGTCGCAAGATACCCTGTCGTAGCATTTCAGTTACTAACTCCTCTTCAATGTTCTTTTGTTGAAAAGAGCTCCTGTAAGGTTGTATGCAAACAGGTTTTGCACCCTCCACAAGTGGTACTTGGTGATCACAAGATCGAGCAGGTGGTAAGCCTTTAGGAGAAGCAAAGACATCTGCTTACGTATCTAACAAAGCAGATAAATCAGAAGGCAAAGCCACGCTAGAATTGTCAGAGATACAACTTTGCACCAAGTGTAGAACATAGCCTTGTTGAATTGTAGCTAATTGTTTTGTTGCATTGGCAGAATCAACAGTTAAAAAAAAGAACCTCGCAGCACTCCTTTGAGCACCCATGGTTTCGCTTGATCCGAGAAGGAAAGCAACTTATTATTCATATACATCAATAGTGATGGATTGCATTTGTCTTGTCCATTTAACACCTAACACTACATCATAACCCCCAATAGGAAAGACCCTACATAAGCCTTATTCTTAAGGAAAAAATAAACATGTATGAACTTTTTCATCCCCAGCAATGTCATAAACATCAAAATAGTGCTCGATTTGGAAGAGCGAATTCAGAATATCACCATCACCATCAAAATGACGGACATAAATTTTTTTTGGGGTTTTGGAAATTGATGTTTATAATCAGGAGCATGAGACCTATAGGAAGTAAATTTAGTGGAAGGAAAATATACCTCATCATCATCAACCTCATAGCCTTTAGACTTTGTATTAGAATCACCTGCAGTAGCAAACTTGCTTGATGGATTTGATCTAGGACTTTTGGATCCAGAATTTGCGACTTGAATGGAGATGTCTTTGAGTTGATGCATGATGTTAGGCATTTGATTCATCATCGGATCTTTGAGCTGATATTCAAATCCCTCCATCTTGGTTTCCATACTTTGAATCTTCTTCACACAAAACTTGCGAGGCCCTGGACCCAAAATTCCATCATCAACTTCGATTGACATCTGATACCACTTGATAGCTTCCTCCTGAGGGTGCTATAGAAAACATCAATATAGATGGCAATGAATTTCAATCAATCAATTTAATTAAAGATTATGAAGAAGAAAATCAAGCATGTGCTAATCTTATGTTAAAATATATCAAAATCAGTCAAAGACCATGAAGAGGAAAGTCATGGATGTGATGAAGATACAAATCATGAGACTTATGGCAATGAATTCAAAGATTGTGGAGAAAGAAATATTCCATATGACAAAGATGTTTAGCTAAAGATATTGGAACCAAGTTAGCAATTTCAAATTCAAATTATGTACATAATAGCTCCTTGATTCTCTCCAATTGTAATCTTTTATTATCTTTCTTTAATTTTGGTTTTCATCACCATATTTGTAATAATTACATTGTAATCTTTTTCTATATAATGAGAACATCCCACACAAACAAAAGGTGTGCCTTCATATAAAATTTCTTTATGGTATCAGAGAGAGATCTCTGATAATCAAGGTAATTAATCCCTCATTCAAATTATGTAAAATTTCCCAACTCGTCACCTTGAATGTGGCAAATTTCCTGTCATTAAAACTAGACGACGATAACTATTTGCTTTGGTAAACACAAGTGGTATCATTGATAGAGAGTCATGATCTACTTGGTTTCCTCACTAGTGAAACCAAAGCTCCTCAATTTCACACCGGCACAAGTGGAGAAACTCCAAATCCGGATTACTCTACGTGGGTCCGCACATATCGTTTGGTGAAATCTTAGATTGTTGGAACTCTTTCCAAATAAATTCTTGGAATCGCGGTTGGCCTTAAAACAGCCATAAGAGGTATGGATTGCACTTGTCCGAAACTTCTCTCAATGCTCGAGAGTTTGAATTAATGCCGAAATTGCAAAATATTAAAAAGGGAATACCTCTGTTTTTGAATATTTAAGAAAATTTAAGAGTATTTGTGATCAACTAAATGCAATTGGAAAACCTGTTTCCGATCAAAACAAAGTTTTTTGGATGTTGCAAGGACTCGGACCAGATTATGAGATGTTTCGTACGACCATGCTATGACCTCCAGTGGATCCATATGCTCAAATCGTACCTTAACTTCATGCCTACGATATTTGGAGTGGTTGTAACAATAAACAATCTGAAGATAATATAGCCTTTGTCGTTCAACGAGGTCGTGGTTTTCAAGGACGAAGAGGAAGATGCGGCTTCTTGTTTTCATTGAGAGGTTGTGGTTTTCCACAGTCAAACCAAGGTCACCGCAATCTCAATGTCACAACATCAGCTCAATCTAATCGCTCAGAATCCTCTAACAAGGCTAACAAGGCTACTTACCCACTTGTTTGTCAAACCCGTAAGAAATCTAACCATGATGCTCTTGGGTGTTGGCATCGCTTTGATAATAGTTTCCAAGCAGAACAAATTTCTCAGGCATTAGCTGCAATGCAACTTTCCGACTCTCGAGATGTTGATTGGTTCCTTGATACAGGGGCTACAACACATGTTACTCCCGATCCTGGCAAGCTTTCAAATGTTATATCGTATAATGGCAATGATTGTGTTATGGTAGGAAATGGAAATCGGCTTCCCATTTCCTATATTGGTAATTGTAAAATACAAAATGGTTCTTCATCTATTCCATTAAAGAATGTGCTTGTAGTTCCCTCGATCAAAAAAGAATTTGTTAACTGTTTCACAACTTACTAATAATTATCCTTCTTTTGAATTTCATGCAAATAGATTTAACATAAAGGATTTGCAGACGGGCAAAATCCTAATGTCGGGAACTAGGTGCGAAAGACTTTACACACTTGGGAATGGCGGTATGTAAATATGTTTTTCTAAGCGATGCCAAATTGCGGATGAAGATACATGACATAGGAGGCTAGGGCATCTAAACCCAAAAGTGTTATCGTATTTGAGTAATAATAATTTTATCTCTGTTGATAGAACTCCTCATGGATTATGTGAAAGTTGTCAACTTGGCAAAAGCTCTAAACTTGCATTTTCATATTCTGAGAATATATGAATTTTTCCTTCAAATGAAGTTCACCGTGATTTGTGGTGATTCGCACCTATTTTATCTACTCAAGGTTTTTGATACTATGTTATATTAATGGATAATTTCTCAATATATCGTTGGTTCTATCCACTTGAACATAAATCGGATTTTTTCAAAACATTTTTTGCATTTCAGAAAATGGCGGAAAATCAATTAAATGCAAAAATAATGATTTTTCATTCAGATAATGGCGGAGAATTCATGAAAAAGAAGTTTATAAACCATCTTACTTTGTGTGATATATTACATCAATTATCTTGTTCAGGAACTCCCGAACAAAATAGATACGCTGAAAGAAAATATAGATATCTTGTTGAGTTGGGCCTTGCTATGATATATCAAGCATCCGTTCCTTTTCGGTTGGGTTGAGTCATTCTACACTGTAATTTTTTTGATAAATCGTCTACCATCAGCAGCTCGACAAATGAAGTGTCCATTTGCTACTCTTTTTCATAAGGAACTATCATATACAATGCTTCGAGTTTTTTGTCCATGTTATCCCTATTTGCGAAATTACACTTCTAATAAATTTGAATGCAGGTCGCTTGTGTTTTTCTTGGCTATAGTGAAAAACACAAAGGGTATCGATGTCTTCATCGTTCCACAAGTCAGGTATACATATCAAGACATGTTTTTGATGAAATAAAGTTTCCATTTGCGCCTTCATCAGCTGTTGCTAATCCTACCCAATCTCAATTGGAAATCTCTTACTATGATGAATGGCTTGATCCAACAGATGCTTCGGCCTATCCACTTCTGAAGATGAATTCTCCTGTGATCAAGATCTTGCTCCGTTATTTGATGGTATCGAAGCAACTCAGAATGAGCAACTGCAAGTACCCACTCTCGCTCTTGATGAAGTTCAACCAGAACCAGTAGAACCGGCTTTTCTCTTTCCAGCCAATTCAACTTATGACATTAGACCTGACCTTTCTATGCAGACACAGTCTCATTCTGGGATCTTCAAACCTAATTCAAAATATGCCCTTCTCATTGATCTTCCTCCTAAAGAACCTTGAACCGTCACCAGTGCTCTTAAAAATCCGGCGTGGAAAACCGCAATGGATGATGCAATGGATGAAGAAATGACTGCTCTTATCCAAAATCAGACGTGGACTCTTATTCCTCGTCAGCAGATATTGAATGTCATTGGTTGCAAATGAGTCTTCAAAACCAAACTAAAGGCTGATGGGAGCCTTGATCGCTTAAAGGCTCGGTTGGTGGCAAAAGGATATAGCCAAGAAGATGGTCCATTCGTCAATCGGACGTTAAAAATGCATTTCTTCATGGCAAGCTCAGTATTCCTATCCATATGAAGCAACCACAAGGTTTTATCGATAAGACTCAGCCAACTCATGTTTGTCTTCAACGAGCATTATATGGGCTCAAACAAACGTCTCGAGCATAGTTTGATCGGTTTAGTGAGTTTTTACTATGCTTTGGTTTCTTTAGCAGTATAAGCGATCCATCTCTTGTTATTTAGCATCATGATGGCATAAAAATTCTTTTGTTATATGTGGACGATACTATTCTTACGGGAAATGCAATTTCTTATATTGAGAATCTACTTCAGCTTCGCAAGGTTTTTTCCATGAAGGACTTAGGTCCTCTCTATTATTTTTTGGGCATTCAAGTTTATTGTACCGCCGAAGAGATCCAACGGTTAAATATGCATTAGATCTTCTAGATCGTGCTATGATGAGAGCTTGCAAGTCTAACGCAACTCCTATGGCAATGAATCTCACTCCAAAAGCTTCAGATCTTATTCCATATCCCAATCCATCACACTGCAGAAGTATTGTAGATGTACTCCAGTATTTGACTATCACTCGACCAGATATCTCCTATGCTGTTAAACATTGTAAGCCAACATATGCAACAACCTACGGTGTTCCATTTGAACTTGTCAAACAAATTCTTCGCTACATTCATGGTACTGTTAATTATGGTATCCGTATACTTGCAAAAAGCAGTCTGCATCTTTTTGCTTTTTATGATGCTGGTTGGACAGGTTGTAAAGATACAAGAAGATACACAACAGGGTTTTGTACATTTCTCGGCTCTAACTACATTTCATGGAGTGCCAAGAAACAAAATACCGGTGCACGATCCAGTACTGAAGCACAATACCGTGCTTTGGCTTCTATAGCCGCAGAATTCACATGGCTCTCATTCTTACTACGTGATGTGGGAATTTCTCAAACCATGCCCTTCAATTCTCTTGCGCGCTGCACTTTACATGACAATAAATCCCGGCTTCCATGCACGCACAACATTTAGAGATTGACTATCATTTTTTGAGGGAGAAGGTTGCCAATGGTTCTATCATTACTCAATTTGTTTCATCAACAAATCAAGTGGCCGATATTTTTATATAACCGCTGCCACGAAATATGTTCCATGTTTTATGCAACAAGCTTGGGCTTTGGCTCTATCCAATGCCCGGTTTGAGGGGGAATATGGAAAGCACCAATATAGATGGCAATGAATTTCCATCAATTAATTCAATTAAAGATTACGGAGAAGAAAATCAAGCATGTGCTAATCTTAAGATGTGTGAACATATCAAAATCAGTCAGAGACCCTGAAGAGGAAAGTCATGGATGTGATGAAGGTTCAAATCATGAGACTTGTGGCAATGAATTCAAAGATTGTGGAGAAAGAAATTTTCCATATGGCAAAGATGTTAAGCCGAAGATATTGGAGCCAAGTTAGCAATTTCAAATTCAAATTATGTACATAATATCGCCTTGAGTCTCTCCAATTGTAATCTTTTATAATCTTTCTTTAATTTGGTTTTCACCACCATATTTGTAATAATTACATTATAATCTTTTTCTATATAACGAGAACAACCCACACAAACAAAGGCAAGGAAAATCTGAGTAAGTCTACTTGAGGCTGATAAGAGGATCACCCTGAGAAGGACGAGCATGATAACTGGGTTTGTAGATGGTCATATATAGGTCTAAGATGAG
Source organism: Agapanthus africanus (assembly GCA_030015575.1). Taxonomy (NCBI): domain Eukaryota; kingdom Viridiplantae; phylum Streptophyta; class Magnoliopsida; order Asparagales; family Amaryllidaceae; genus Agapanthus; species Agapanthus africanus. Next base: position 582,823,510 of record JASDDO010000016.1, on the reverse strand, counting down.
GATATAAATTCATATGGTATCTAAAAGACTAAAACTTTAATTGATTTGATTCAGTTGCTTTGCTTTAGTTGAGTTATTCATATTATTATTGCTGCTACTATAAGTGATAGATTGTTGAAGGTTTGGTTTTTGATGAGATCCTTGATGATGACGGTTACCTCTAGGGGACATGCGACCAGTGTACTACTTACTGAGTATTTTTCCGTTTGCTTTGATTTGATTAAGAATTTTTTGTTGCGATGAGAGGTATAGCTGGACCGACTGATCAGCTGACTCATTTCGGCGAGATATCGTGTTGCTAGTCTGTGACTCTGTATAGGAGTAATGGATATGTCTGACCGGAGTCTTGGATTGTTAGTTTTAGGTTATTTTGCTCGGTCGGTGAGTATAGTATCAGGTTTTATTCTCTTGTTGTGTTTGTGTTTTTGTCAATTAAATCACACATATCCAGGTTTATTTATTTATTGATTGGGATAATTGCGTAAAACACGCCCTCTGTTAATCGAATATAACTCTTAAAACAACCAATTCTAATCAAAACAACTCAAATGGCCGTCAAATTTCACTATAGGATTTGGGTGGTTTGAGGGTTTGGGGTTCACGCCAATAAATCGATTGGGTGCTATGCCTGGTAAACTTTAGGGTATGTGTGCACGATTAACCCTTTATTTTCTCTCCTTAATTGGTATTTCGAAATAATTTGCATGGTTCTGTAAATCAAATTTCCAGAAGGTTTCCTTATAAGCCTTAATTTGTGAGTTGAACCAGGTTTGTGTTTTTACTTTGTGATGCCTGGCATGCATGCAGTAATATAGTGAAAATGTTATCCTTTCTCCTCTGCTACAAGCAAATTTTCTTTTCAATGCTGACAAGGAGTTTGAGGAAAATAGAATTATTTCATTGGCAAATTAATTGAGGAGTACATATATATTTATACTAGAGTTTACAGATACGGGTTTAATCTAATATCAAAAGCCCAACTACTTTATCACGCATTATCTCTAACACTCCTTTTAAGCTGGTGCATACATATCATGTAGACCCAGCTTGTTACATAGACATTCAATTCTTGCTTTCACAATACTTTTGTGAAACTATCTGCTGGTTGATCCTTTCTTGCAATGTATTGAGGGTTAAGAAATTCATTCTCCTTTTCCCGAACAAAATAGCTATCAACTTCAATGTGTTTGGTTCTTTCATGAAAAATAGGATTAGATGAAATATGGATTGCTGCTTGGTTGTCACGGAAGAAATGAATAGGCCGATGAATTTGAAATCCAAGCTCAATTAATAAGTTAGTTATCCAAATCAACTCGCATGTAGTATGAGCCATAGCACGGTATTCAGCCTCCACACTTGATCTAGCCACAACTAATTGTTTCTTGTTTCTCCACGATATAAGATTACCATCGAGGAAGGTACAATAGCCAATAGTAAATCTCCTATCAGTAGAGGATCCTGCCCAATCAGCATAACAAAATCCCATGAACTGTTGAACATCTCCATAATTGCGGTAAATTAACCCTTGACGATGTGAATTCTTCAAATAGCATACACCACGAATAACTGCCCTCCAATGAGGCTCCTTTGGAAAATCCATAATTGGCTCACTATGCTGATGACAAAAGGGATGTCTGTTCTTGTTATCGTAAGATAATTGAGTTTCCCAACCAATCGACGGTACCTTTCTGGATCTTCTAATAATTCTTCTCGATCATCATAAAGTTTCATATTAGAATCCATCGGTGTATTTATGGGCTTGGTACTCAAAAGTCCAGTCTCTTTTAGAATATCTAGGACATACTTCCTCTGAGACAAGCAAATACCTTCTAGGAAGCGTGCAACCTAAATCCCCAAGAAATATCACAATAACCCCAAGTCTTTTTTATGGAAGTGATGTTGGAGAAACTTCTTAAGAACAACATCATCTCCACTGATAACAATATTAATTATCAAATTTCAGACAAATTATAAGTTATTGTTGGTAGAGAAGCTACGAATAACTCGTTCCTGTTTCGAAGAAATATGTTTAGGCATCACAGATATTCGGATATTCGGTTCTAGTCAATTAATTGAATCTATATAATGCAAATAACATAGGATGTTCCTCTCAACTTGGTTGAATTCAATGAAAAAAGATAAAATAAGAAATCTTATTGTTATCACCAAAATCATCAAGAGATTTAATAGAATCTTTAGTGGAGCATTTCAAACCTGATTTCTGCTTAGAATCGTTGAACGAAGAACTAGTAGCTTGTGACGGGGAAGATATTTATTAAAAGCAGTGGTAATCACTTTTCATTTAGCGGTCATTTTCTTGGCACGAGAAGGTTTGATCGAGATCACCTTCCAAATCTAACCCAGCCGATATTGTAGGTTTATTTTGTATAATTTAATTATCTGAATTAGCAGGTTCAGACACCGAATTTACATAATTTTGCATGTTTTGAGATAATGATCCTTGACGTAAAACTTATCATCGAAATCATTAGTGCTAATATGTGAAGAAACGGAAGGTGGCAAATCAACACATATATTCGTGCAATTGGACTCTGCGATTGACAAATTTATTGGAATTTGAAAATCAAATTCTGGATCTACAAATTTACCATTTTTCTCTTTAGATAAAGAAGACTTGATCTGAGGATTAACAGTGTTGAGATTTTGATTGTTAATAGTAACGTCACTAACATTACAAACTTGATTGTTGAAATCAGATATATAAACATTAGACACTTGATTGTTGGGTAGTAAAGTAGAGGCTTCCAAAAATGGACTAACGAGAATAGAAGAGAGTTGTTGAATAACCTCATTAGTGTTTTTATTTTCATAATAATCGGCATCTTATAATACTGGAGAATCTTTAACTTGATTAATAGTATTAGTAGATGCATTAACTTCAGTACATACAAGCACCAAAACAAATGGTATTGCCTGTAGGTCTCCACTTTCTCATTCTTCTATTATTCGGCATTGCTCGATTTGAGATGACATCAAAAAATTTCTTTCCTTTATCAGATTCTTTAGCATTAGAAGATAAATTCTTCTCCGGGTTTTGTTCATTTTTCTTGCAAGTATTCCACGTGTGTCCATGTTTAGCACAAAAATTGCAATATTTAAATTCTTTTTGAAATATAAACTTTTGTGAAAACTTGATGGAACGAGAAATACTAATCCACAATTTTGGAGGAATAGGTTTTTGCAAATCCAACTCAACACAAACCCTAGTTTTATCTGTTCTTGTGCAGTGAATTGTATGAAAATCCACTTTAAAAAGACTTCCAATAGGTTTAACAATAGAGTACAACATATCTACATGAAAAAAATTTGGAGGCAAATCTGGAAGATTTAACCATACGAGAACGATGGTAGGCTCTTGATATGGAGAGAAAAAATGCGTACGCTTGAAAAATCTAAAGAGAATACCTTTAACATGAAGGAATTCCTTCAGCCAGATATTATTTAAATCTTTTTACTCATGGAATCGTGATAGAAGATGTCTGCGATCTAAAATACTGATAACAAAGTCTTCAATGATGAAAAAATGCTACTTCAAAATTTCTTTCGTCTTGAGAATTGATGGTCTTCCATAAGAGCATTTAGCCACAAAGAAAGGTATAGCGATCTTTCATTTAAAACATTTGGAAATTTTTTCTCTATAAGGACTAATAGAGAAATTTCACCACAAGACCCTTGTAAGCCTTTATATGGGATTTAAGATTTGTGCAAATCTTTTTTGCTCACTGGCACACTCTTTCTCTCTTCTCTTGCACGAATCTCAAAGCCCATTCAAACGCTTGTAAGGAGCTTGTAGATTGTGGAGGGCTCAGGTCCCACCAAAGTTCCGATGAACCTGTACGATAGCTACTTTTTTTTATTTAAATGCCATTTAAGATATTATAGAAATAAAGTGCTATTATAATTTAATTAAAGTGAAGTTATGATCCATTGGTAGATATTGTATTGTGGATGTAAAAATGCAGTTCAAGCTTAGATGGTTGTATTTTAAATATCTTTTTTTAAGGCCATATGTTAGGGTAAATTTACAAGACTTTGTAATCTTTGAAACTTTTGAAGTTTTAATTTTCAATTTGCATGATGTGTATATTTAATATGATATATTTGATTTTGATAAATATTTATTTATTTCAACTTAAATATTATATTATATAAACAACAACAATAAAGAAAATAATGACTAATAACTATATACTACGAATAATATATAAATTCGAATACGTTTATAATTCAAATACGATTAAATCACTTACTTTTTAAAGTATTATTTTACTTTAAAAAAATGCAGATAGAAAATATGCATCTTGTTTGTAGTTGAAGCTTTACAATTGAATAAACTTTGTAAAAATAGAAAAAGAAAAGACACCAATCTAAAATAGTTTTAGAAAACATATGATAATATTTTTCACTATATGAGCATGTTTTTTGTTAGAAAATATATTTTATCCGACCCTTCAGAGGAAAATTTCCGGCTTCGCCCTGTGTAGAAGTAATATGAGGTTCTTGAGTCGCAAGCTACCCGTTTGATATACATCTTGGACTTGGTGGAAATGGTTTATAAGCCAACTCTAGAAATCCATAATATATTGATGGAAGAGCAGGACCCAAAACGACAAGAAATTAAATTACAGTACAACTGCTGTATGTGATTGCATCACATTCGTGCCATATGCACCTACAATCATAACAGAAGCAAAAAAGCAAAATGATACGAAGATCACTTGTACATTTTAACCTGAGGACATATCTAAATATCTAGTACATAAACTTCCACATACTAATTAAATCACCATAGACTTAGACCTTCAAATTTGTCCCCTCCTCTCTTTTTTCACATATGATTATTTATGGGGACTTTCAAGTCTCCTTGCATACATATTTATGTTTCAAGCCATGATAACAGTAATAGATTAAAAAATTATAAACATCACTATACAAAGGTGGTTCACTATAATTACTGCAAAGATTATTCCAAAAATATAAACATCACTATACAAAGGTGGTTCACTTAATATTATTCTTATGTATGTACCTAACAGTGAAGAAAACTGCATGTTATTGCAAGTCAACATGTGCTACATAAGATTCAAAGGGCATGACACCAAATTCTTCCAAAATAATTAATGAAACCTACAAAAAATTATAAGATATGTAATTTGATTACGAAAGATAAAGAGTCAGCAATGTAATCAAAATGCTTCCAGTGAGTTTTCTCGCCTATTGCAGTTTCATTCTATTGTTAAAGCTATGTCCATGATAAACAAGTAGGAAAAGGTAACTTTCGAATTTCTGAAGTCGAAGGTCATACCGATGGTCTGCATACTATGAATTAATACCCAAGTCATCAGCTCGCCTCATTGCTGAAAAAACAATCAGGTCCAAAGCTTCTCAATAGGAAGCCTAAAGGAAGTGGAACATACAACAACAACAACTGAGCCTTTCATCCTAAGCATATGGGATAGGCTACATGAACCAACATGAGAACCACGCCGGGTCGAGCATATGAATCCTCCGCCTCCACTAACTCCTATCGAACAATATACTTTCATTAAGGCCTTTGGCATCCATATCTTTTTGTATCCCTTCCATCCACATTTTTTTCGGTCCCCATTTCGCTCTTTTGATTTGGCCTAATTAAATCGAGAATATATCCATTCGTCGAACCGATACTTCCGTAGGTCCGCGTCGCACATGACCAATCCATCTTAGATGGTTTTCCCGCATCTTTTCCTCCACATGTGCTACACCAAACTTTGCACGAATATCCTCATTTCGCAACTTATCTTTTCTAATGTTACCACACATCGAACGAAGTATGCGCATTTCCGCTACATGCATCTTCTGTGCATGATAAGAAAGGATGAGGGTTATGGTAGGCTTGTTACAAGCCAACATAATACTGTCACATTCTATAACATGAACCACTATAAGGAAGTGTGATGATGCTCAAGATTGGTGATCTTCATTATCAGGACACGTGGCAGATGACATATCCCAAGACCCAGAAGAAAGGGCCCACAGAGGCCGACCATACCACCCTTGTACCCGACCTGCAAGTATAAGCTGGCCCTCCTCGGGGCCTCCTGCAAATTGACCTCCTCGGCCCCTCAGCTCGCCCCAAGCTGCGACAAGACCAAGACTCCTCGGCCCTCTTGCTCGTCTCCGAGCTCCCCAGCCGAGGCCGTCTTCCTCGGTCCCTCCGACCAACCAACTCCACCACTCACAGGCGTAACCGCCGCTCCGCAAATCTCGCCACGCGCAGATTCTCCGCCAGCAACGTCCCACGTTCCATGCCATCACGATCCCCATTAATGGGCGATCCACTCTTTACGTGGGCGTGACGTCGGGAGCGTAACTGCCAGCGAGATTCTCGCGCCTGCTGCTGCGTGCTGCCACCGCTATATAAACCCCCATCACAGAGGGGTCAAGAAGCCATTTTTATTCTACTTAGCCGTTATTCTACTCGGATCTCGTACTAACTTGATCGTCGGAGGGTCCTCGGTGGTACCAAACCACCCCGGGACTTCTTTGCAGGTACTCGGCGCTAAATTCCTCAAATCACTAATCTCCTCAAAATCCATTGAGACCCACACGCAACAGGAGATCACCTCCAAAATCCACCGGGAGATCGACGAAAGACAACATCTGAAGGAGACCAGAAAAGGAGCGCCATTAGTTGGCGCCGTCTGTAGGAAAACAAAACTCCACAAAAACAAAAGTTGGCCTTCCGATCTCCGTCCACATGGCGTGCGATCATCCTGAAGATCAAGGTACCAGCCGCCACCTCCCTCTCATCGGAGGCGCGGATGAACCTCCTCTGGCGACCGTCATCGACGCCCTCGCTGACCGATAGACCGACTAAAGTCCAAACGGCCATGCCAGGGCCCCAGATCGCCGCTCCCCCACCTCCAGAAGACTCTGCCCTCGTCAGCACGGCTGACCACCGGCAAGCTACGTCCCATGGCTACAGATCTCACGGGCCGATACTCGTCCGCTGGGCGATCATTGAGCCTCCTCTGGTGGAATCGAAACGATGTGACCCTGGCGCTTCGCCTCCCCGCACAATCGATGCGCGTGCTGCGCGCACGTTCACCGCGACCGTTCCTGTTCCCCATGCCTACAAATGGATGGTCGGGCGAAACCTCATGAAGAATCAGCATAGCAGCTACCCTGTTCGGTTATCCCTGGCTGGTAGCTTCCCTACTCACAACGCCAGGGATCAAAGTCCTCCGTAGAGGCAGCCGAGCAGCTTCTCTGCTCGGCTATCCCTGTCCGGTAGCTTCCCTACTCGCAACGCCAGGGATGAAAGCCCTTGCCAAGAGGCAACCCAGCAGCTACCCTGCTCGGTTATCCCTGGTAGGTAGCTTCCCTACCGCAACGCCACGGATCAGAAAGTCCTCCCAGAGGCAGTCGAGCCCGACCCTCGCTCGGCTATCCCTGGCGGGTAGCTTCCCTACCGCAACGCCAGGGATCAGACAGTCCTCCCAGAGGCAGTCGAGCCCGACCTTCGCTCGGCTATCCCTGACGGGTAGATTCCCTACCGCAACGCCAGGGATCAGAAAGCCCTCCCAGAGGCAGTCGAGCCCGAGGATCCATCGCTCGGCTATCCTTCAGGACAAAATCCCTCGCCAAGAGGCACCAGGCAGTAACCCTGCCCGGCCAAGGGTCCTTGGTAGGCTTCTTACAGTCTCTCCCGCGCCAAGGACCAAAATCCTCCCAGAGGCGGTCGAGTCCTTGCTCGGCTATCCCCGGCTGGTAGCTTCCTACCACAACCGACAAAGATCAAAGTCCTCGCCAAGAGTCACTGAGCAGTAACCCTGCTCGGTCCCCGTCCTGAAGGATCAAAGCCCTCGCAAGAGGAAACCGAGCAGCTATACTACTCGGTCATCTCCGGCTGGTAGCTCCCTACCCATGACGCCAGGGATCGAAGCCCTCGCAAGAGGCATCCGGGCGGCTACCCCGCTCGGTCATCCCAGGCTGGTAGTTGCCTACCCACAACGCCAAAGATCAAAGCCCTCGCCAAGAGGCAACCACGCGGTTTCATTGCCTGGTCATCCTTAGTGGGCTTCTTACAGCCCCTCCAACGCTAAGGACTAAAGCCCTCGCCAAAAGGTACCGAGCAGCTACCCTGCTCGGTCATCCCCGGCTGGTAGGTTCCTACCCACGACGCCAGGGATCCAAGCCCTTGCCAAGAAGCACCGAGCAGCTACCCTGTTCGGCCATCCTCAGCAGGCCTCTCATGGCCCCTCTCACGCTGAGGATCGAAGCCCTCACCTGAGGCCGCCGAGATCCTTCTCGCTCGGCGCATCCCCAGCGGGTATCCTCCTGCCCATCAGACGCTGAGGATCTCAAGCCCTCACCGCGAGGCTGCCGAGTTCCTTCCTGCTCGACGCATCCTCAGAGGGCATCCTCCTGCCCATCAGACGCTGAGGGTCTGAAGCCCTCATCGCGAGGCCGCCGAGATCCTTCTTGCTCGGCGCATCTCCAGCGGGCATCCTCCTGCCCATCAAACGCTGGGAATCTCAAGCCCTCACCGCGAGGCCGCCGAGTTCCTTCTGTTCGGCGCATCCCCGGCGGGCGTCCTCCTGCCCATTAGACGCTGAGGATCTCAAGCCCTCACCACAAGGCCGCCGAGATCCTTCCTACTCGGCGCATCCCCAGTGGGCATCCTCCTGCCTATCAGACGCTGAGGGTCTGAAGCCCTCACCGCGAGGCCGCTGAGTTCCTTCTGCTCGGCGCATCCCCGGCGGGCGTCCTCCTGCCCATCAGACGCTGAGGATCTCAAGCCCTCACCACGAGGCCGCTGAGATCCTTCCTGCTCGGCGCATCCCCAACAGACATCCTCCTGCCCATCAGACGCTGAGGGTCTGAAGCCCTCGTCGCGAGGCCGTCGAGATCCTTCTTGCTCGGCGCATCCCAGCGGGCATCCTCCTGCCCATCAGACGCTGAAGATCTCAAGCCTTCACCGCGAGGCCGCCGAGTTCCTTTTGCTCGGCGCATCCCCGGCGGGCGTCCTCCTGCCCATCAGACGCTGAGGATCTGAAGCCCTCTTCGTGAGGCCGCCGAGCCCCTTTCTGCTCGGCGCATCCCAGTGGGCAGCTTCCTACCCAACAAAGACAAGGATCAAAGTTCTCCTTAGAGGCAGCCGAGCGGCTTCCCTGCTCGGCTATCCCTGGTCGGTAGCTTCCCTACTCGCAACGCCAGAGATCAAAGCCCTCGCCAAGAGCCAAACGCACAGCTTCACTGCCCGGTTATCCTTAGAAGGTCTCCTACGACCCCTCCAACGCTAAGGATCGAAGCCCTCCTTAGAGGCAGCCGAGCGGCTTCCCTGCTCGGCTATCCCTGGCTGGTAGCTTCCCTACCCGCAACGCCAGGGATCAAAGCTCTCGCAAGAGGCATCTGAGCGGCTACCCCGCTCGGTCATCCCAGGCTGGTGGTTGCCTACCCACGACGCCAGAGATCAAAGCCCTCGCCAAGAGGCAACCGCGCAGCTACACTGCCCGGTTATCCTTGGCAAGCTTCTTACAACCCCTCCAACGCTAAGAATCAAAGTCCTCCCAGAGGCAGCCGAGCGGCATCCCTGCTCGGCTATCCCTGGCCGGTAGCTTCCCTACTCGCAACACCATGGATCAAGGCCCTAGCCAAGATCAACCGAGCAGCTTCCCTGCCCGGTCATCCCCAGCAGGCATCCTCCTGCCTAACAGACGCTGCAGATTTATAGCCTTCATAACGAGGCCACTGAGCCCATCACATGCAGCGGACCCGAAGCCCCAACAAAAGACATCAGGTGATCGAAGTCAACTCGACGACCGATTGCTCCACTTGTCGTTCCCGCACTGGACCGCGCCCCATCAGACGCCACAGGTCTGCACACGTCGCGTTGGCCAACCGACGCTTAACACGTGGACCGTCGCTTCAGTGGCAGGATGCACGAACCTGTGCACCTTCCTTAAATGCAGAGATCTCGCACTAATTCGCTAGCAAAAAAGACAGCTGACAGCCCGGGGACGCGTCCCGACGAAACCTTAGGAGGGAGCTTACCCCGGACGGCCCGGCAGTCCACTCCTGACCCGACCCGCTAGCTGGTCGGGACAAGAGTGGGGGGCTAATGATGATGCTCAAGATTGGCGATCTTCATTATCAGGACATGTGGCAGATGACATGTCCCAAGACCCAGAAGAAATGACCCACAGAGGCCGACCAGGCCACCCTTGTACCCGATCTGCAAGCACAAGCTGGCCCTCCTCGGGGCCCCCTGCAAATTGACCTCCTCGGCCCCTCAGCTCGCCCCAAGCTGCCACAGGACTAAGACTCCTCGGCCCTCTTGCTCGTCTCCGAGCTCCCCAGCCGAGGCCGTCTTCCTCGGTTCCTCCGACCGACCAACTCCACCACTCACAGGCGTAACCGCCGCTCCGCAAATCTCGCCACGCGCAGATTCTCCGCCAACAACGTCCCACGTTCCACGCCATCATGATCCCCATTAATGGGAGATCCGCTCTTTACGTGGGCGTGACGTCGGGAGCGTAACTGTCGGCGAGATTCTCGCGCCTGCTCCTGCGTGCTGCCACCGCTATATAAACCCCCATCACAGAGGGGTCAAGAAGCCATTTTTATTCCACTTAGTCGTTACTCTGCTCGGATCTCGTACTAACTTGATCGTCGGAAGGTCCTAGGTGGTACCAAACTACTCCGGGACTTCTTTGCAGGTACTCGACGCTAAATTCCTCAAATCACTAATCTCCTCAAAACCCATTGAGACCCACACGCAACAGGAGATCACCTTCAAAATCCACCGGGAGATCGACGGAAGACAACATCTGAAGGAGACCAGAAAAGGAGCTCCATCAAAGTGGAACACATGACATCTAAATATCCGTGGATTTTAGGAAGCCAGACGTGTGCAGCTTTTAACACACATCGTTTTAATCTGCAACTATTGTTGATAATACACAACTATGACAGAAGGTAAATAATAGACCGAATGGTATATGCATGCAATAAAACCCAGATCATTAATGAGCTAAAGGACGGTACAAGTAGTATATTTGCAAGAATACTAAGGAACAAAAGAATGAGTATTAAATTTTAATACAGCTAGCAGTTGGCACCCAGCACTTAAACTCTAACAGTTGAACAATTTTATGCAGATGGTGGAAGAAGTGTGGCGTGAAGATGCAGTGAAAAGCATGATCTATGAAGCTTGCGTGAGAATAAGAAACCCTGTATATGGGTGAACCATCGCCATTTCCTACCTACAAAAGTGTGCAGAGGAACTAGAAGAGCAGCCCAAAGCAACAAAAAAGCAAATATTCCAGACACAGGAGCAAATGGGTCAGTTGTCGCTGGTTCTACATTCAATCTCCGTTTTCCGATCAGCAACATGCTGGTTGACAAAAGCTACTCTGGTAGCATGATGATCCATGACACACCTTTAACAGTCCCGATGGATTACTATGAGATGATCGGAGAACTAAGGGTCTCATTGTCCTACTCGATGATGTAACAAGTAAAAGTAGATAGGAAGTGAGGTCTGAAGATATCTACAGATGACGTAAAGTTAGTTTTCGAAATAGCATAGAAAACAAACCCATGCAATGAGTTTTAATGTAGAATCATTGAAAAGACGCTTTTCTTTCACTCCACCCTTTTCCGGAGTATATTTGCATAAGTTCCATATAGCCCATAGGAGTCGGAAATTCCTTGAGAAGGCATCTCCACACTAGTTATCTCCCATAACATGATCATCCTGACAATTCAATACATAAATCTCCTGGCATGATTTCGTCACTGAATCTCCTTTGGAAAAAATATTTCCAGACCAAAATATAAAGAAAAACCTTAATCCTCAATCTTTTAATTAGATCTTTCCCAGGAGTTTAACAACTTGCATGTGGACTGCATGACTAATGTGTGTAAATTGAAGTCAGACATCATTCGTTGCTCAGCACACCTTTTAAACTGAAGTCAGACATCAGTTGATCATGTGTTGTTTGTCTGTATCAATACTGTATAGTATGTTAAGGAAGAAGCAGGATATCATCATAATAAAGAAACAAAATTAATGATTCACAAGAACATACATCTAGTTGCCAACAAATAAGTGGCATTAGTAAGACTGTTATACAACATATAGCAAGATCATATAACAAAAACCTGAAAGGCTAAAACCGACCTGCAACTGAAGAATCTAACAATAATATCGTGCTAGTTCATCAATCTGAACTCCCACAAGAACTTCCTAGGAACGAAACAACATCATGTGCCGTTAATCTAATGCATGATATGAATACCCGACAAACTTGCCCTCTTTCTGTTGAAAATTGATGCAAATTAAAGTCTAGGGTTATGTGCCATCTTTTGACATGCATGACATTGTTAGGTGGTGATAATGTTAGGTGATGACTTTGTTAGGTGCTACTTTGACATGTATGATATTGTTAGGTGGTGACAATGATAGGTGGTGACTTTGTTAGGTGCTACTTTTGATATGCATGATATTGTTAGGTGATGACAATATTAGGTGTTGACTTTGTTAGGTGTCACTTTTGACATGCATGACATTATTAGGTGGTGACAATGATAGGTGGTGACTTTATTAGATGGTGATATTGTCCTAGCACTACTACAATATGGGGTTGTCCCTACGGACTCAGAAATCCGTAGGGGCAAATATTTCTTGTCCCTACGGATAAATCCGTAGGGATAACTCGTTATCCCTACGGTGCCCTACGTTCTAATTTTTTCTTTGGCCCTACGGAGCCGCAAGCCAGGGACCTACGGTTATGTCCGTAGGGGCATCAACATAGGTTATTAATATAAAAAAAAAGCACAGAAAAATTATATTCATCGTTCCCAAATTTCTCTCTCTCACTCCCGTGCCTCTCGTCGTCCGTTCCCGAGCTTCGTCGCCACCACGCTCGCGAGCCTGCGTCAGCTTCGTCGGTCTTCCCCACACCTTCGTCGACTTCCCGCGCCTCGTCGCCACCTTCGCCGATCGTCGACGGCCACCAATTTCTAACGTCTCCTCCACCGCGCGTACGGTTGTAAGTAAATTTGAAATAATTTTTAATTTTGACGTTGTACTCTAGGGTTCAGGCCAGGTTCGGGTAGAGTTGAAGGCATCGGCGTCGGCATCGATCGGGTTCGGTTAGGGTTAGGGTTAGGTTGTGGGGTTCGGTTGGGGGTGGGGTTGGGGCTGGGGCTGGGGCGGGGGCTGGGGCGGGGCTGTGGCTAGGGCTGGGCTGGGGCTGGGGCTGGGGCTGGGGCTAGGGCTCGGTTGGGCTGGGGCTGGGGGTAGGGTTCGGTTAGGGTTAGGGATATTGGCCAAAAACTCTCTTCAAGAGATTAACCCGTATTAATATTGGAGTAGTGGGCTTTAACAATGGTGAACTGAGTCCGCCAATGGAGAGCGGCCGTTTTGCAGCGGGAGGCTTAGCATATATAAGCAATATACGATTTACAAACAATAGCGGTAATCTATATAAACAACGAGATAATGATTTTCAAATTGGCCAAGTTAGACCCGACTGTTACTCCGTTGACAATAGCCATCCTATAGATACCGTATATTTTGGTGGCCCTGGAGGGAGTAAAACATAATGTAAATGATGCACTCTTGCAAATGTGTTATCTTATTGAATAAAAAAGTTGCAATTGGGATGCTATTATTAGTACATGAGAATAATTTTTGTTGGATTCTATCATTACACATGCATCACGAGCTCTCGACAAATTTATTTACTCCGCCTCATAGAAGTACAAGTCTTATACCAGTAAAGAACCATGAAAATTTACGATTGGTTATGATAAGTTGTGGAACCTCACAGTGCCATAACTTTCTTGAAGGATCTCAAAAGTTTTATCATAAACCATTTTAATGCAAAAGCTAAATTTGATTGCTTTATCACAAGCTCTCTTCATCCTTGATAATTGATTCTTTTGAAGTATCATAACTATGTTTTGCGTTAATGTATTTGCAATGTTGTAAATATGTGATTAGCTTTATGGCTTGACTTTAATAGATCTATATTCCTCAGTTTTTCCCTTGCTTTAGAGTTGAATATGATCTTTTAATAGCAAATATACTGCCATTTAGAATTCAGATATGGACTGATAAGAAGAGATGATTGTTATCATATTAACGACTACGGATAAAATTTCTCAAATCTTGATCTCAATGGTTTAAAATCATGTTACACATACAACACGAATGCACAACAAACGCATAATTAGAGAGCGATTCGAGATGTTCAGGTTAAAACCAATATATGATACTCGATGATAATATGAAACCTTCGTATTCCCATCGATACTCATATATGAACTAAAAGCGCCACTTAGCCCCCGTCTATCGGTTAACATACGTGCGATGGTCGTCGTGACATAGAACTATACGAAGGTTGTTAAATATCGGACGGTATAGCTCGATACTAACAACCGTCATATAGTCTACGCGACGAGAAAATTCAATCGTATGGTAACCCATAGATTTGTCCCGTGTGGACAAGTTAAGAATGTATAAAGCTAATGCCTTTATTCACTTGTGTTTTCATCCGTTTCAAGATATTTCGTCGGTACCTTTCCGCTGGTTCTCCATGTACAAAGATAGATTAGATGTTCATTTCAACGTTGTTTCACAGCTTTGAAATGATTATCTATTCTATTACAGTGTACTCGGAGAACAGCGGGGAGGTGCTGCCGAAATTTACTCGAAACGGTTGAAAGCACAAGTGATGGGTGTTCGCTCTATATATTCTTAATGGGATAGAAACCTACCCCCGACAGCCGGAACATACACATACAACAAGAATACACAACAAACGCATAATTAGAGAGTGATTCGAGATGTTCAGGTTAAAACCAATATATGATACTCGATGATAATATGAAACCTTCGTATTCCCATCGATACTCATATATGAAACTAAAAGCGCCACTTAGTCCCCGTCTATCGGTTAACATATGTGCGATACTCGTCATGACATAGAACTATATGAAGGTTGTTAAATATCGGACGGTATAGCTCGATATTAACAACCGTCGTATAGTCTACGCGACGAGAAAATTCAATCGTATGGTAACCCATAGATTTGTCCCGTGTGGACAAGTTAAGAATGTATAAAGCAAACGCCTTCATTCACTTGTGTTTTCATCCGTTTCGAGATATTTCGTCGGTACCTTTTCGCTGGTTCTCCGTGTACAAAGATAGATTAGATGTTCATTTCAACGTTGTTTCACAGCTTTGAAATGATTATCTATTCTATTACAGTGTACTCGGAGAACAGCGGGGAGGTGCTGCCGAAATTTACTCAAAACAGTTGAAAGCACAAGTGATGGGTGTTCGCTCTATACATTCTTAATGGGATAGAAGCCTACCCCCGACAGCCGGAACACACACATACAACAAGAATACACAACAAACACATAATTAGAGAGTAATTTGAGATGTTCAAGTTAAAACCAATATATGATAATATGAAACCTTCATATTCTCATCGATACTCATATATGAAACTAAAAACGTCACTTAGTCCCCGTCTATCGGTTATCATACGTGTGATAATTTATTCTTTTCAACGACAAACGCACACACAAAGCATATACACGGATTTTCTCCTTTGTCAGTAACTATCCCGTTCTTATATTTCTCAATATAGTCAGCATAACCTACAATTTATATGTTATACAGTCTAACATGGCCCATGAGTACGTCAAAGTTAAGGACTGGATGTATGTGGATTGGAAACAACGTATGCAATCTAAGTTTGTCGCAGGAGTTGCTGCTTTCCTTGAATTTGCAGGCGCACATAATAAGATCATAATAGAGAAGATTCTCTGTCCGTACGATAGATGTGGCAATAAGTACTGGCAGAAGGTAGAATTGGTAGAGCTTCATATTGTAAAACATGGATTTACTAGACTTTATACAACTTGGAAATATCACGGGGAAGGAGAAGAATGCAGTACTGTGGCAGAAGAAGTAGAACACGATAATGCGGCAGGAGAAGAAGAAGAATTCAGTAATGCGGCAGGAGACGGTAATTTATTTCCATCAGAAGAAATGGAGGATATGGTAGAGGCTGCCCTACGTGAATCTATTCGTACCGAAGATGACATTCCTTCCGGTCAAGGACCGCGTGCGGATAAATATGAAAATTTCATGAATGATGCTAGGAAACCAATTTATAAGAATGCGAAGTATTCCACCCTCTCATGCTTCGTCCAACTTTTCTAGATTAAGTGCCTAAATGGATGGAGCAACAAGTCATTCACAATACTTCTTTCGTTCTTGAAAGATTCTATGCCTCCGGGAAATAATGTGCCCGACAGCTGGTATGAAGCCCAGAAGATAATGTCTGATTTGGGTCTAAAGTGCGAGAAGATTCAAGCATGTCCTAAAAATTGCGTGTTGTACCGGAAAGAGAATTCAGATTTGAAAGAGTGTCCAACATGCGGAGAGGCCAGGTATAAGCCGAAAGATTCTGATAAGAAGGCTGATATACCTGTGAAGATAGCACGATACTTTCCCATAACACAGAGGCTACAGAGGCTATTCAGATGCAAGAAAACAGCCGAGGCAATGATTTGGCATCACCGTGCTCTTCCAAGCGAAAATGGAAAAATGAGCCATCCAAGAGATTCACCGGCATGGAAGGATTTCGATAGGAGGCACGCAATATTCAGTAGCGATCCTCGCAATGTCCGACTCGGACTGGCTACTGATGGCTTCTGCCCATTCAACTATATGGCTGGAAGTCACAGCACATGGCCCGTTGTAATGATAATTTATAATCTGTCGCCTTGGTTGGCTATGGACCAATCATACTTTATGATGCCTCTTCTTATCGACGGACCAAACTCACCGGGAAACAATATCGACGTCTATCTCCGATCTCTGATCGAGGAGTTGAAATCTTTGTTCATTGATGGTGTAGAGACATATGATGCAAACACAAATACAACCTTCATATTGCGTGCGGCTTTAATGTGGACAATTAATGACTTTCCTGCGTATGGAATGCTATCAGGTTGGTCCGTACATGGTCACAAAGCATGTCCTCATTGCCATGAACACACAACATCGAAATTCTTGAATTTTAGCAGGAAGGTTTGTTATTTCGGCCATCGACGTTTCCTGCCTCCAGACCACCCCTATAGGTTAGACACGGTTCACTTTGATGGTCATCAGGAGCTTCTTGGACCTCCATCCCCATTGTCCGGAGAGGACGTGACTGCTAAATGGGATGGTTACAATAACGTGACCTTCGGGATGGATCCGACGAAACAGGTCAAACCACCATATTGGAACAAGTTAAGCATTTTCTTCGAGCTTCCGTTCTGGTCTACAAATTCAGTGCGTCATTATCTGGACGTCATGCATATAGAGAAAGGAGTATCAGAGCACATACTTAACTTGCTTCTTTGTAAAGACGGGAAATCGAAAGACAACATGAATGCTCGGATGGATCTACAAGAGTGGGGAATAAGAAGTGAATTGCACCCTAAACCGGTAGCGGGTAAACCGGGAAAGTTTGTACTTCCCAATGCCGCTTATCATATGTCACAACCGGAGAAGAAAAGATTCCTGCAGGTGTTGCATGATTTGAAAGTCCCCACAGGTTTCTCAGGATCATTCAGCAAGAAAATAAAAATTGTGAAGGGCAAGATTGATGGGCTGAAAAGTCATGATCACCATATTATCGTGGAGCACCTTCTTCTATTAACCCTCAGGACTTCTCTTCCCGACTCGGTTGGTCTAGTAATCAACGACCTATGTTGTTTTTTCAAGGAGTTGTGTGCTAAAACACTGGAGGTTGCGACGCTGGATAAACTAGAAAATTCTATTGCGTTGATACTTTGCAAGTTTGAGCGTATTTTTCCACCGTCATTCTTCAATATCATAATACACTTGACGGTTCATTTTGCAACTGAGGCGAAGTTAGCCGGACCGGTACAATATCGATGGATGTATCCCGTCGAGAGGTACGTGTAATTTTTCGTTTCGCGCAATTTATAAATTTATTGTTGTCCTGTATGCCCGTATTTATTTATTCAACATATTTTCATTAGGTACCTCTACACTCTTAAGAAGTATATACGCAATAAAAATCGACCAGAGGGTTCTATCATGCAAGGTTATCTTCTTGATGAAGCAACCACATTTTGTTCCCGCTATCTGGACGAGAACATTGAGACAAGGCTTAACCGACCACGAAGAATTCAAGACGGGCCATACGGTGTGATTTACTATGGGTACTTAAATTGTATACTCGGCATCCACTATCCCGGACGATCAGAACCCTTTTATATATTCTAGTGTACTTGGTACGATACGCGAACCGATACGGACAGGTGGAAAAGCAATCTTAGGATTTGGAAAGATGAATATGGATTGACCAGTGTGAACACACTTCGATTTTACGGTCAGGAAGATCCGTTTATCTTTCCGAACCAAGCGTTCCAAGTATACTACTCACAGTGTTTGAAGCATCCGGGATGGAGTGTTGTATGCCGATGGAAACCGAGAGATGTCTACGATGTCCCCGAATTCGAGGACAGCGATGAGGACGAAGAAGAGAGAAGGGTTAAAGTGCTCCGACCGTCTGTTTCGAAGGACGGGTTGTCTTCGACCGATCATGAAGTTACGTGGGTTAGAAATGACATCGACGATGAAATCCAAGTAGATATGTATAATGCACCCACGAAACGAAAAAGGTTATCAGTAATGTTATATTATTACTTCACATTTTACGCTCTATACATATATAGTCAATACTTTTAATGATTGTCTAATGCGTCCACGAACCGTTTATCTAGATTTGATGACGATGTCGGGAGCAGCGAGGGGCGGCAGGAGCTCCAGCCGCGGCAGAGGCAGAGGCAGAGGCAGAGCGGTTCTGCCGCCCGGAGAGCTCCGTAGGGAGCTTCAGAGGGCCGGCCTTGCACCCAGATCAGAGACCCCTTCGGATGCCTCCTTCCGTGTGGATTTTGCCACACCTCCAGGTATACTGCACGCATATCCATTTTTAATGTAATATTACAGATATTCATGCCTGTTTATGTCAAAATTACTTATATTGTCAATGTTTGATTGTCTAGTTGTTGGTGATGCGTCCACATCTGGGACAGAGACCACTCCCGCTCCTCCAGGTATGTTTATATATCATATAGTGCATGTATATTGATTTAGAATTCTATATCATAAATACACACATTTCTTTTGCTCTTACTTAGCAATTTTTATTATTGTCTAGCTGTAGGTGGTGACACCACCGCACCTGCGGGTATGTTTATATATCCTATAGTGCATGCATATTGATTTAGAACGTTATATTATTGATCTACACATTCCTTTTGCAATTACTTATATAATCTATTTTTAATTGTCTAATTATAGGTGGTGCATCTACATCTTCCGCAGGGGCCACTCCTGCCGCTTCCATACCCTCCGCATCGTCTGCAGGTTAGTATGAATAAATTTAAAATATTTATTCATTTTACATATGCTCTATAGAATAAATATGAACTTCATGGAAATTTAGCGTCAATGTTTATTTTCTAGTTGGAGGGGATGCGTCCGCATCCGGGACCCCGGTTGTTCCTCACCGGAGGAACTATCGTCCCGCTCGTGCTGCTGCCCGGGCCCAGGCTCGTGCGATAGTCACCGGAGGTATATATCACACTTGAATTTTCGTTTAACCTTGATTTCTTAATACAACTTTGTCTTAATATTGATTGTCTTGATATTTCGTGCAGACGCAGGGCCTCCCCATCCCCAGAGGGGGACTCGAGGCCCGAATCAGTCCTATAGGCTGAGGCCTGACAGAGCTAGGGGGAGGCAACATTCTCCCTTTTTTTACCCTTGACTATCGCTATACCGGTCCTCATGCCGAGAGGTTCGGCCGGTATATGGGGGACGAGAGCCGGCTCGTGAAGAACTATCCACTTCATGTTGAGTGGGGCGAGCCGCACCAGCGCTCATTCGCCCTCTTCTTTGATCAGGCTCGGGTACATATTAATATATATTTTCATTTGATCTATCCGTTTATCATATTTATTATTAACACTTGCAATCTAATAACAATGTTTTTTTTTGTATTTTCAGTTGGATTACGATTTTCAGCCTGTAGCCGATCCTGATCATCCGGGGAGGGTGCTCGACCTTCATGCTCTGTACAATGGCCTGATGAAGAACATGCAGGCCAAGGTCCGATACAACAGGAATGAGATGAAGGCTGACTGCTACTCCCTGTGGATGGCGACCCCCGAGGCAGAGAGAGCGGCCCTCCTATCTACTCCGGCATTTGCGAGAGTCGACGTAGAGACATGGCCTCTATTGTGCGAATATTTCGACTCCCAGCGCAAACATGTACATATTTTAAATGTAATTCATTGTTTAGGATATAATTTATTTTTTGTGTTCCTTAATTAGAAAACTAAATGTTAATGCGTTGTGCAGAAACATGCCGCTCAGAATACAGAGAATAGGACGTCGGCGAAGAGGGGTCGCCCTACTTACACAGGTGGCTCGAGGAATATTACTCGAGCCATGGAGCTATCGGTAAATTACAATAGACCGACCTTTGTGATATTCTGCAATATTAAGAGTTATTTTCTAATATTTCTAATATTAAGAGTTATTTTCTAATATTGCAGACAGCTCGGACCGTGGCGTCAGGTGGTACACCGAGCGTGCTGTCCGCATATCTTGCCGTCCACGGCACCTCGACAGATCCCGCCACGGGCGAGCTTCGATATCCCGACGTCGCTACCCAGGAGTATTGCGTAAGTGTTAATATTTATTCTACCCATATTTGAAATTTTAGTTTTGGAAGGTTCAAGTTTAAATTTTATACTTATACTTTACTGCTTAATGTGGGTGTAGGAGCGGGTGGTTGAGCAGGCCGAGGCCTCGGGGATTGATTTTACCGGACAGAGCGATCCGAGGCTGCTGACCCCAGTTCTGGACACCGCATACGGAGGGCACCACGGAGGTTGGGAGAGAGGCCGGGGACTGGGCCCTAGCAGGGCCCATATGAGGTTGGACTCCACCCCGGCGGTTACTTCCTCCGTCTCTAGTGAGCGACGTGTCCATCAGGAACTGGAGAGCTTGAGGGCCACCGTTCAGGAGTTGAAGGAGATGCTGGTATGTATACTACTTTATAGTAAAATATTATGTCATATTATAGATATCAACATATCCATAATTAGTACGTAGCTTGAGCTTATTTGGTTTTAGACTTAAGTTTGATTAATCATACATACATATGTAATTAAAATAAACAACGGTTTTCCAAACTAGATATCCAAATGGGGTTTCGAAATAACTTAATAATGATACGAATTCGAATAATACACAGTTCTTACACGCTTCTTACACACGTTAGGTCCAGACGCGACAGGGTACATCGGCCGAGCCTCCACATGCATCTCCTTCGGCTGCGGCTCCGCAAGCCACTACATCGGCTGCGGTTCCGCAGACAGCTCCTATAGCTCCACCGCCCGCTCAGACTCCTGCAGCCGCGGCTCCACAAGCGACTACCTCGACGGCGGCTGCGCAGACCACATCGCCAGCTCCACAGGCCGCTCAGACTCCCGCACGCGCCGAATTGCAGGGTTTATTGACCGAGAAGCAGGCGCGATTGATTCTATCGTTTATCAGGGGTGGAGCTGGACCGAGCTAGGGTAGCTTTTTGATTCATATTTTTTGAAACATGTATTTATTTATATCATACATATTGTACTACATTTTGAAATGATATTGATATTGATATTGGTTTATATTTATATCATATTCAGTTTTTGGGTTTTTTTTGTATATTATATGCGTAAGATGTGATTATGAATACTGCGATATATGTTGTGTGATGATTAATTTTATATTTTATTGATATATATATTATTGTGCACATGGCGGGAAAATATCAGGCAGCCCTTTTTTTTAAAAAAAATACAGATAATGTGTACCTACGGATTAATCCGTAGGTACATATGTTGCCCCTACGGCTTAAACCGTAGGGGCACAATATCAGCAGTAACTGATATTTCCCCCTGATCTCAGTACCAGAGGGGTTGGGAGTGCCCCTACGGACATATCCGTAGGGGCAAACAATGACCCCTACGGCGTTATCCGTAGGGGCAAAATATCAGGATTTCTGATATTTTGCCCCTACGGATAAGTACCTACGTAGATATCCGTAGGGGATAGTACATGGCCCTACAGCTATCTCTGTAGGTACAGTTAATATATTTAAAAAACCGTAAATAATATAACTTTTTTTGCCCTACGGCTTACTCCGTAGGTGAAACTAGCCCTACACATAACTCCGTAGGGGCAAGAGTTTGCCCGTAGGGGCAAGTTCAGGGCTTCAACTTGCACTTGCAGCCTTTGCACCTACGGGGTCTTTTTTCGCCCTTACGGTCATCTCCGTAGGGGCAGTGGTTTGCCCCTACCGATAAATCCGTAGGGGCAACCCTTATTTGTAGTAGTGTAGGTGTTATAAAAGCATATCTTATGAGTGAGGCATTTTGTATCCATTACAAGCATCAATCACAAGAGGCAAATGCCAAGAGAGATTTAGCAAGAGAGAGAGATTTGTATAGAAAGATTTGAAAGAAATCTCCTAGAGTTTCTCTTGTTTGCAAACTTGATTCAAGTATAGTAGACGTTTGCAGATTCCGCTCTGCCGGGGACTAGCCATACGGTAGGTGAACCTCGTTAACAAATCTATCTTATTTGTGATTGATTACTTTCTTATTCTTGCACTTTAATTTATATTGTCTTTCGTCGTTTAATTACGTGATTGTATTTTTGCGTGATTTGGGTTTTGTCGCGAGCACTGTTCCGTGGATCGACTCTCCCTCCCAACAACTGGTATCAGAGCAAGGTTAAGAGAATTTAGGGTTCTTAATCTAGGTAACGGTGGGTAACGACGCTTGTGTCCTCTTTCCCACTTTCTTAGATTGTAGTTTTGAAGGCGTTGGTTCAGATCCAGGAGGAAGTCAGGTTTGCTGCGATACAGACGAAAGCTGGCAGAGGATAAAATAAGAATCGAGAAATTCAATGGTCATAATTTTGGTTGGTGGCGCATGCAGTTAGAAGACTATCTATACTAAAAGGATCTATATCTTTCGTTTCTAGGAGAAAAGCCCAAGAAGATGACCGATGAGGAGTGGAACCTTTTGAATAGGAAAGCCTTGGCGACGATCAAATTGTCGTTGACTCCGCAGGTGGCCTTTAATATCTCAAAGAAGAAAACAACTAAGGCGCTAATGACGACGTTAACGAAATTGTATGAGAAGCCATCAACATCAAATAAAATATTTTTGATGAAGAAGCTTTTCAATATGAAGATGGTAGAGAATGGTTCGGTGATAGAGCACATGAACGAGTTCAACAGCGTGACAAGCCAACTTGAATCCGTTTCAATCATCTTTGAAGACAAGATTCAAGCCCTACTGTTCCTATGTTCGTTGCCAGAGAGTTGGGAGAACCTAATGATGGCGGTTAGCAACTCTATCTCGGGGATTCTCACGTTTAATGATGCGGTAAGCTGCATATTAAACGATGAGATGCGGAGAAAGTCCGTGAGTAGGAGTTTTGGAACTTCTGCACTTTCGGTGGAGAATTGTGGCAGAACAATGGAAAGGGGAAAGTGGAAAAATGGCAAGTCTAAAAGCCGGGGTAAATCTCAAGGAAAAATCCAGGGTGCCTATTGGAATTGCGGAAAGAAAGGCCACAGAAGAAGTGAATGCAGGCTTCCGAAGAAAGGCTCAGATGAGAAGAAGGATGAAAAGGAAGCGAATGTGGTGTCTATACAAGAACAGAGGGAATAAGGTCTTTGTCTATCGGCACCGAGAACACAAAAGCGGATGCTTGGTTTCTAGATTCAGGGGCTTCTTTTCATTGCACTTCAGGCAGATATCACTTTAGTGAGTATGTTCAGGGCGATCTTGGACATGTGACGGTGGGAAATGGTCAATCGTGTAAGATTGTTGGAAAGGAGACGATCATCTTACAACCGTCAGGAGGTGGTCAAATCAAATTGAAGAATGCTCGTCACATTCCGGATTTGAAGAAAAGCTTGATTTCCACTAGTCAGCTAGACAACGAAGGGTTTACTACAACGTTTAGGAATTCTCAATGGAAGATTTCCAAAGGGTCGTTGGTGGTTGCAAGGGACAAGCGAAGCGGTTCATTGTACTTATTCAATGGGAGTAGCGAAGGCTCGGTTGCATTGACGGAAAGTTCGGAAAAAGATTCGGAGACTTCGTTGTGGCATAAAAGATCGGGACACCTCAGTGAGAAGAACATGAAAATTCTTCAAGCTAAGGGGGTTCTTTCGAGGCTGAAAAAGGTGGAGTTGAGGTTTTGCGAGAACTGCGTTTGTGGGAAGCAAAGCGCGCTCAGATTTCAAATTGGAGGCTTAGCGAAAAAGACCAAGAAACTGGAGATGGTGCATACGGATGTGTAGGGTCCGGCCTCGGTGGAGTCTTATGGAGGAAATCGGTACTTCGTGACGTTCATTGATGATACAAGTCAAAAGACATGGGTATACGCGATGAAGAAAAAGTCCGATGTGTTTGGCATCTTTAAACACTGGATTGCGCAAGTGGAGAACCAAACGAGGATGAAGGTTAAACACCTAAAGACCGATAATGGCGGGGAATACTACACCCAAGAGTTCGAGGAGTTTTGCTCGCAAAAGGGTATTCGTTGGTTGAAGACGGTACCTGGGACGCCACAGCAAAATGGTATCGCTGAAAGGATGAACAGAATGATCCTAGAGCGAGTGCGAAGCATGACCTTGGATGCGAATCTGCCAAAATTCTTATGGGCAGCAGCGGTCGATACTGCTGTGTATTTGATCCACAGAAACCCGGCAAGTGCACTTGATGGAGGCATTCCAGAAGAAATTTGGTCGGGTAAACCGGTCAACTATTCGCACCTTAAAGTATTTGGCTGTATTGCATATTCTTTGATTGATAAGGCAGAAAGGAGTAAGCTTGACTCCAAATCTAAGAAGTGTTCTTTCATCGGCTATGGTGGAGACGAGTTCGGATATCGGCTGTGGGATTACACAAGTAAGAAAATAATACGAAGCCAGAACGTTGTCTTTGATGAGCAACACTTATATAGAGAAGAAAAGCAAGCCAAAGATGGTGTTGTATCTGAGTTCGTGGAGTTAGACGGAACTCAAGAGAACAATCAGGTGCGCATAAGTGGGGATCAAAACATGGAAGAAGCTGCAGTGCAGGATCAGACTCAAGAACATGATGGTGACCATGTTCAGCAACCAGATGTGCCGGTTCTGAGGAGATCTATGAAAGAAAGGAGGCTACCTGAAAGACTTGTGACCGACTTCATTTTGTACACGGATTCGGGAGAGCCTGAATCCCTTGAAGAGGCGATGCAAGACGGTGCTAGTAAGCAGTAGGAGCGAGCTATGGACGAGGAGATGGATTCTTTGAAGAAGAACCGCACGTGGGACCTAATGAAGCTACCCAAGGGTCAAAAAGTGTTGCTGAATAGATGGGTGTACAGGATAAAAGATGAGGCCGATGGTGTGAAGCGGTACAAAGCTCGCTTGGTAGTCAAGAGATATGCGCAAAAAGAAGGAATTGACTATCGAGAGATATTTTCCCCTATGGTGAAAATGATATCAATTCGGGTGATTCTTAGTATTGTGGCGGTGGAGGATCTGCACTTGGAGCAGCTTGATGTGAAGACTGCGTTCCTTCATGGAGATTTGGTGGAGAAGATCTATATGATGCAGCCACCGAGATATGAGGTGAAGGGAAAAGAAACTATGGTGTGTAGACTGCGAAAGAGATTGTACGGCCTTAAGCAAGCTCCAAGACAGTGGTATCTCAAATTCGATCAGTTCATGTTAGAGACGGGATTTGTGCATGGTGAGTCAGATCACTGTGTCTATATTCAGATTTTTAAGGATGAAAACTATATCATTCTATCACTCTATGTAGATGATATGTTGGTAGCGGGTCCGAACTTCAAGAAAATTCAAAGTCTGAAGAAGATGATGGCTGAAAAGTTTTCAATGAAAGATTTGAGAGTGGCCAAATAAATTTTGGGCATGAAGATCGTTCGAGATAGGAAGCAGCGGAAGCTGTGGTTATCACAAAGGGACTATATCGAGAAGGTTTTGAAGTGGTTCAACATGGACAAATCAAAACCGGTGAGTACGCCTTTAGCAAAACATTTCAAACTCATGAAGAAGTTTTGCCCGACAACTCAAGAGCAGAAAGACGAGATGGCAAGAGTGTCTTATGCTTCTGCGGTGGGGAGTTTAATGTATGCAATGGTGAGTACGAGATCAGATATTGCACATGCAGTGGGAGTTGTGAGCCGGTATATGCAAAACCCGGGGAAGGAGCATTGGAATGCGGTGAATTGGATTTTGAGGTATCTTAGGGTACGTCTAGTCACTGCTTATGTTTCTGTTGGATATAGTGCCCTCAAAGTCAATTATTGGATCGCAAGTACGTGATTGCAATGATTGGGGGAGGACCTATACCGATAGGACAGTCTTTCTCGAGATGATAGTATGCTATCTGGTTTGTCTTTATCATCGTGTACATCTTTAGTTTACTATTGCATGTTGATAGAGCCCATAGGATTCTTGCTTGACTGCCAGCAGTATGATGGCGATCATATACGTGAGAGCTGGGGTCTACAAGCACATCCTTAAAGCGTCCCTAGTCGTGGGAGTTTCGAGACAGGGCATCGATACTCCAGGGTAGACTAGTGTATACAGTCGAGACCCCGACAAGGGGCGGTGGCCGGTCTCACAAGCCATTGGTGTCAGTTGGTTCACCTAAGATGTATACAGGTGCTCATTGGGTTATGAGTACACTGGACAGGACTCGCCGGGAACATGCTAGTTGGTATTATACATATCGTCGGATAGCAGTTCCCAGGTGACATGTGTACAGGTTAGTCTGTCGACCTGAGATCGTCATTTGTCTCGTGTGTGTTCCCACTGTGCTTTGATTACTACCCTACCACGGCTCAAAGGAGTCGTGCAAACAGGTTTTAGTTGGATACAGTCCCGAGCCACATGGAGGCAGTGAGCGTATCGTCAGGGATTCGTCTCTCCCGGTATTGGGGATGAGATCGCGCTGTGTTTAGGAGAGCCATTACACGAAATCCCTGGTCAGGGTAATCGAGATTTACTGGTAGGTATTCCGGTAGTATCTCAGTGTGTTCTGGGCTACTCTCCGACACGACTTATACAGCTATTGGGGGTATGACGTTTACCAGCCCCCTAGGCCCTATATGCGATACTCATAGACGAACGGACCGGACTGTACGGATATTGTCACTGTCAGGCTCAGTAGGGTTTCTGGATGAGTTCACTCGTCAGCTTCCCTTCCGATCAGTACATCGGCAACCGTTACGTACAGCTAGTACCTCTGACGTGCTAGTGGTTATACCCAGTGCCAGTGTATTGATGAGTCATTAGAGTCCCCCATAGACAGTTTCCCAAGTTCGGGCGAAACGTTGTAGAGGCCGTATGGTTTTATGGCAGGGTCCGATCATATCCGTGCAATCAGGATCGGACGGATAATACTAGCGGGCTTTGGTTTAAGTAAAATGCTAGTATTATAGTGTAGGAATTTTTTTGTCTCATTGTATTTGTATTCGGTCGGAATACAAATGCGGGTATGTATTTACAGTTGAGGTGTAATCCCGTAATGCGCTACGGGATTATTTTGGGAGTTGCCAGTTTTCTTTTCCAGTCTTAAACATCACCCTCCATGTTTATTTATTGAGAGCTCTGACCTTTGACCTTGATGCATTCTAGAAGGGCATGGGGTCGATTGGCTTCATTTATTAGGCATGGGTTTATAGCATGGTCAGCATGGTCTTTGCTGGTGGGCCCCCCCTTGCGATTTCCCCCTTTTCTTCTGTGAAGGGTTTAATTCATTAACGGTGCGCTGTAGGGGGCTCTGTGAATATTTCGCATGCTTTGAAATCGGAGGGGGGGTTTTGCGGTGCTGGATGGGGCTCCCATTGGCTGAGAGTAGATACTGTTTATGATGGATTAATTTATGGTTTTTAGTTTTTTACTTCACCCCTCACCACTTGCCCCTCACAACTAGTGAGTCCCTCTGCCATTCTTTTTCCAGTAAGCTCTTGAGAGTGGCCGCGCATTCCACAGAGAGCCCAATTTTGGTGTGCTTATTTTTGTTTTGCTCCAAGAAATTTCCATGCTTACATGCATCTCTCACTTGGCAACTCCAATCAACCTCCACCCGATTCGTCGGGTATCTTGAGACAAAATTATTCTACACTATCTCTACATCATTCTTGGACATGTCGGCTAGCAAATTTCATGTCCGAGTTGCCTCGGCTCGAGACGGGAGCCCGTATAAACATTCGAAGACGTGGTGTTGTTTTGACGAGCGAGATCGAAGACCGAACTTCGTCGGCGCAACAGCGAGGAGTTAGGCATGGGGATTGAAGACCGAAGGACACGGATCGATCGGTATAATTTCCAAACTCCTTTTACATATTGCTAGTTCACGGTTAATGGAACGATCCGGGTTTTGGTCTGCGGAGGCGCCAATTTTGTAAAAAGTTTTTGTTCCGTATTTGGCGTCGTTCAGACGGCCGGGGCGCCCCCGTAACTCGACATGGTATCAGAGCCACCCATTAACCGCTTACTAGCTTGTTCTAACATGTTTAAAATATCGATCGAACAAAATTTCCGAAACCGCAATTTCAGTTCTAAAGTTTCTGTCGAATTTATTTTGTCGTGGAAAAATTATTTTGATTGTTTCAGAAAATCAGGCAGGCTTTCTAAAGACACCACAAGAAATTTGATAGCACGATGCCTCTGTGTCACCGCGGAACCGCGGCCAAACCCACGTGTTTACCGCGGTTGCGCGGCAGAACGGTAGCTTCAGTGCACCATTTTTCTTGTGGCAGTCTTTTACATGGAATTGTGGTTTCTGGAATTTTTAGTTTTGGCCCAGATTATTTTGAGTACTGGATTTGTGCTTGGGGCCCACTTCGGAAAGTTTTGTCGATCGAGATTTTAAATGTGTTAATTTACAGTGCTTTACATTACTATCTGTGACCGTGAATATCATTTGATCGGTAAAACTTGTCTCATTGTTATAGTCCTTTTAGACGGGTTTTGCGAACGTGACATTCACGTTGATGTTCTATATTGTGCTGTGATATTGCGGATTTGTCGTGGTTGATAGCTTGTGTGCAATGGTAGTGCGGTTTGGATTTATTTGTACATTTGATATTGCGGGGCGAGCGTCCGACATGTGGACTGCCGTCACTGCCTGTTTGTATATTATTCTTTTGGGGCACGACCGGGATGAGGTCGATGTACCCGTTGTATATATTTTATTTTCTGTACTAGGATTACCCCGCGGTGGGGTGCATGTAACAACCCTAATTTTTCTATACACTTTTCTATACAATTTTTTTTATAGGAAAATCCATAAAGGAGTATTTTAATCTGAGCACAATATATATATATATATATAAGTAATTATTTTGTTTTTAAATAACTCCATTTTTTGTACATAAAATTGTTTTAAAATTAATGTATACTTGGAGTATTTATTGCTGATGATATCTCTTTAAGTATTTATTTCACTCCATAATTACAAGAAGGAGCTTGTAGCTCATTGGTAATACCTTGCACTGCTGATCGAAGCCACCAGAGTTCAAATCCCATACCCCACATTATTTTTGTATTTATTTTGTTTTAATTTCTTTTGGAAATCAACAGTCAAAAGGCCATCCAGAAGAACCCCCGTCCCCTGAGATCCTGACTCGGCGCCGCCAGCCGACGAACCGGCCGACTCGGTCCGGCGCCGCCGGCCGGACTCGGCTGGACGGCCGAGTCGTCAACACGGAAAAGTTCCGTGTTGACTTGGTCAATCCTCCTGCACACTTTATATCCCTGGATCGGTTATCAATTGCTCAATAAATCCCTTTTACCCCAAAATTTAATGATTTTTAATGATTTTATATATTATATATATATTTTTTTATTAAAAACCCCAACCCTAGCCTAACCCTATATAAACCCCCCATACCCTTTACCCTCTCATCCTAAATCTCTAAGTCCACTCTCCCGAAATTCCAAAAGAACTTGGTACGTGAGAAAACGAGCGAAAGGTGAAGCGCTGATGAAATCGACGGCGAAATTCCGGCGATCGTGCTAGGACCTCTCAACGACGATTCGATGCCCCGGCAAACACTCTACCTCCCTCTCACTCTTTAGCGTTGTCCAAGCCCGTAAGTCCCCCTTTTCTACCTTTCTTTTCTTTCATTAAAATACGACTTTTCAAACCCGACGGAAATCGGAACAAACCGATTTCCGATTCGGTTTTCTATAAAATCTCACTTATCACCAATTCCATAATGCTTAAACATCTTCATGTTGACTACTAATCACTTAACAATTAATTTGGACAAGTTTTCACACATGAAATGATAGCTTTTGCAATATATCGTATTCTTTCATTTAAATACCACCATGTTTAGTTTATCACATTTAACCCTTTAGCATTGCTATACCTTAACATAGATCACGAGGTAATGACCTACCTCCACACGCACTCATATCTAATCATAACACGCTACCTTGAAAACTTAGAATACGATAAAATAAGATTTTACATTAAAATACCATTTTCTTTATAAAACATTTTCTAAAAGTTTTAAGTTGATACATTCTTAAAACAATATCTTTTAATAGGAAATACGATAAGTTGTGGACATCGATCGTTTATCTAAACCTGACTTTGTGGTGTCTAAGCAAGTGTGTCTAAGGCGAGTGGTTACTTAATTAGGGCCACTACTTGTAGTGGAGAGCCTCCCACTCACCTGGCACTTACCTGGCCGCAATTGGCGGTGAAGAGGCGATTTGAGACTTCTAATGACTTGTCGTTTAGACCATTTAGAAATAGGTTAGTTGGCCTAGGAAACCCTAGAATCTAAAATACGGAAATTTACACCTTTTACAAATAAGTACCTTATTTTTATAAAACTGTTTTTCTTAAATGACTAGTATTTATTAAATCTTTGCAAAGCGCCACTACAACCCATCTTTGGGGAACTCGTTAGGGATAGTACGGTTTATCGTGCACCCTCGGGCTTAGTAGTGCGAGATTCAGACCTCCGCAAGGAGCATTCGGTCTCGAAAGGTTTAAAATACGATATTTAAGAAAAATAAGATTTTTGGAAAATAAAATATCTATTAAAAATTATTCTTGTATAAACATATGTTTATTTATCTTTTAAACACCTATTTTATTATAAGATAAATTTTCCACCTTTTCCTAAAAATCATAACACTTAATTTTACATTAAAATACCATGAATTTTTAAATAAATCAATATTACAAATTAATACCTTTATTTATGTAATTAGGATATTTTCACTAGAAATATCACAAAATAAAATCACACTCATTATAACTATAAAGACGAATAATAAATACTTGAGGTGTATCTTGAAAACTATACAAAAGTATTTTTACATAAAACCCCCTCAAGTTTTATAAATTACAATAAGGACCCTAACAAATATAGAACTTCGACTTACATTTCTTTTGGTCTGACTCGGCTTTGAGTCTGACTATTTCTGACTTGAATATGATTCAAGTCAATCTATATTCTTTAATATTCCAACTCAATATGAACACATGAATCCCGGAATCCAGTTAACAATCTATGCAACTTGACTGAATCAAACCATGGATATACATCCATTATCCCGTTATTCCATTTACCTGATCATGCAGTTACAATCTGTTACTGATATCATGGTTTTGGTCAGTCATCCAACTTATACAATACAATACAACAATACAATCAAAACACTACGGGGTTTAAGGGGTAGTTTGGTACGGATGATGTTAAAAGTGGCACGGGACGGTCAGAATTAAGATACCTAACATGAATCCAATTGCCGTTGTTTCGGGCCTTCTAACGGAGCCTTGTACTTTATTTTCCGTTTGCCCTGGTCTCTAGCATATAGAGACCCCTCTCGTATACACTGGCATTCTTCTGTACCAAGCTACAAACAACAACGTTAATACAACATTACAACTAATAGTATACAACTTTAGAAGATACCTCTTATTCTGTCTTTCTAATTCCTCCTTATCTTTGGGACTTACCGAGCGACTTGATCGCTGACGACATTCTATTTCTTTCTTCTTTGAATGTCGTCAGGTGCTTTGGACCCGTCAGAAATCGAGCCCACCGGTGAAGACTTGGATCAGTTTCACGAAAACCCCGAGCTCTAGACATTGTACCTTGTTCTATTCAGTATTTTCATTTCCTGTTATGCCATTGTTTAGGCATCACTTTTCATTCCAGCTGTATTTACTTTTCATGCATTGTACAAAAGAATGTTATTAATAAAGTTGTTGTTATTTCTATATCTCTTGTCTCTTGTGATTTACTTTTATATTGCTTAGATACGCTTAGCGTATGTACTTCTAAGTATATACGTAGCGGACCTCGTCACGTCCCCTTCGCCGTACACTGGGAAGCGGGGCGTGACAGTGCACGGATAGCCGGGTTCTAGAGGGCAACGGGCCCGCATCTCATGGCGTTGAGACGGAGGGGGCTTCACTCTAGAATTGGCGGGCTATTCGCCGCACTCGTATGGGGTATAGGTTGATCCAAGGAGGGATGCTCAAGTTACCGGATTCCGTGAAGTGCTGGGTGGTCCATTCACTTTGTTGAAGGGGGCTGCTTCGCTTCAGGTTTTGGCGGGTAACTTGCCGCACTCGTAGGGGTCTAGGTTTTCATTGCACATGCTATCCACATGACCAGGGGAACGTCGGGTTTCATTTGCGGCTCTATGAAACCCGGGGATCCCAGATTATCTGTATTGTTCTGTGATGCATATTACTTTTCTGTGATGTTGCATTTATCATGCCTGGAGCGACTATTATATATATATATATATATATTGATATATATATATATATACACTAGTAGATGTTGTATATATTTTGCACCCGCGCTAGTCCAGTCCCCGCTCTGTCGTTAGTTAAGTAACCTAACGGGTGATGACGGGACCCAGTGGGGAATGCGGATGGCATATACGTACATTTTATTTTCGTTCTTTTCTGGTGTGATCAATTGATGGAACTGCGTTGATTCTTATCATTGCAAGGAAAACAAACCTATATATGATGTTGTTGGAACCAATTTTTCAAAAAGCTGTTATTATAAGGACGTTCTCTTTTGTTTTACACAGTGGTATTCGGTTATGAATATCCAGCACCTCATTCGACGAGGCAAGGGCCGAGACCCCTTCACCGGGAGTGACCCCTTGGACAAAGGTTTGCGTCAGGGTAATAACTTAACTATAGTTGATTACATTTTGCTTTGCATCGTGGTATTCAGTTTGGAATATGCTGCACCTCATTCGACGAGGAAAGAGCTGAGATCCCTTCGCTGGGAGTGACCTCTTTAGCAAAGGTTTTCGCTACTATATTTTTATAAAACCACTTGGATTCCTTCAACGATATCAAGTTCATTACGCTAAAGGTTTTTCGCCAAAAAACCCAGCCGTAGCCCTCCGTCATTTCAGATTAGTATTGCTTAGTATTCGTGTTGCGTTTGTTGACCTTGTCAAGGCGTAGTGAGCGATAGCTCTGTAATACTTTTCTGTCACAAGCAAATGTGGATTGGTTAGGACAGTCGTTCGACCTTGTTGACCTTGTCAAGGGTCTGTGTGGGTGGGTCTAATGCAATCAAGAAAATGACGGGTTGAACTTGACTAGGACCCTTTGACTTGTTGACCTTGTCAAGATCACTTGGATCCTAGGGGTAAAATAACATCGGGAGTTTCAAACATACAGGAAACTTGCCAGACTTGCGCATACCTTCTGGAGTGTGATGACGTGAGTGGCTTCCATCACGTTATCGTGCGATGATGGTTGGATCCTGATTCCCACTGATGAGTAGTATTACTCCTCGAGTGATTCCGGCTAATTCTTCTTTCAGGTTTGGAGGAGAATTTGAGAAAACAGTGGGAGGTTTCCTGATTAGATAAAATGATTAACCATTCTGATCTAGGTTAGAGTGCACGCAGAGTATTTCTACTTTTTCTCTCTTTGACTGTGACCATGATCCTACGCTAGACTATAACTCAGTGACCAAGTTAACCGAACTTTCTTAAAACACTGGCTTTTGGATTGTCTGAGTTGCATACATCATTGCCACTCCTTCTTTTACCCTCTAAGTTTCTCCAGAACACCCCGTATTATTACGAACATCCACTTCCATTGGATAAATCCATCGTATGGTTATATACGAACTCGGAGGAACTTCTTCGAGGATGGATTCTGATTCTAGAGAGATTGAATATGATTATTCAGTTGTCTTTTCCTTTTACCTTCTCTCCGGATGTGAGGGATTCTACGATTAGGAGAGGGTACACCTATTACGCTTATTGGATAGTCTTCTTCCAAACCATAGGCAGGTGCCGAAAGGTAGGGAATGAAGAAAACCAATTAACCTAAGTTGGGTGTGCAGAAGGTAATAAGTAAAAAATAAATGGATCAGAAAGAGGGCAAAGTAAATTGCGACCATTTACATTCACGACCAAACCACGTATCTCATCGCCACTCCTAATTCACCTTTGTATTTCTCCAGAACACCCCGTATCACTACGAACATCCAATTCCATTGGATAAATCCATCGTATGGTTATATACGAACTCAAGGGAACTTTTTCGAGGATGGATTCTGGTTCAGGAGAAATAGGAATAAGGTTTATTCAGTTGTCTTTTATCCTTACATTCTCTCAGGTTGCGAGTGCTCTTAGGATTAGGACAGTACACATATTATGCTTATTGGATAGTCTTCTTCCAAACCATAGGCTGGTGCCGAACAGTAGGGAAGGAAGAAAACCATTAAGCCTAACGATGGTGTGCAGAAGGTAATGACTAAAGACAAATAAAGGGAATTAGAGAGATGGCAGGGAAATATACGGTTACAGTCGTGAATCTGAATAATGGAAGAGGCATTACTATGAATACCCGGATACCCTTTCGAAACATATTCATGTTTCAGTTTCACTGTGTATTGTTAATAGAAAACTGATTTCCCAATTAGCTCTTGCTCCAGGGTATGTATTTACCAGGTATGATTTTCACATCTGTATGGTTTTACAGATGATGAGTGGGAGTAAGTTATTGGGAATTAGGTGATCATCCTTATTATATCGAAATTCGTTGTAATTGGTGATATTTGAGGAAATCGCCTAGGTACAGTTTTCAACTTACGACGCACAGAATTTGAGTTATTCAACTCAGGGGACTTATACAAAATATTGTATATTGTCCAGTGTCCATTATGATAAAGGGGTTGGTCCTCGTACTGTATTCTATTTACTTATGATTTCTCAAGTTTTAGACAAGTGTTTCGTAGAAATACAAGGTCCAAGTTTGAGAAGTTATAGGTAAAAGAATAAAGTAGTGAACCAGGTGTCTCAAGTATCGGGATTCTTCAAGATGATCGAAGATGTAGATATTTGTGTTTGGTATTCAGTTGATAGTAATGATTTTGAGAACTTGCTTCTCTTTCAGATTACTCATAATTGGATACACTCCTAAGTTGAGTAATGCTGATCGGCCTCTCTCCATTTAGTTGACATGCACTGGAGACAGCTGCATGATTTGAATCTGGGTCCAATTAAATTAGTGCCTTTGTTTTTATATTAGATATATATAGAATCAATTTATATCTTAACGATGTTAAGGTATAGGGAGTCGTCCGGCTGATACTTAAAACCAGAATCCGGATAAACTCGAGGCACGTTTCTGTAATGGCTGTTTGTGGGTTGACCCGGGCTATGATGATGGTTGATTTTCTACCATCAGGAAGATCAATATTTATATTGTTCTTGACTCGCCACAGTTTTAGTAAAATGGATTTTTTCAGAAAACAGTAGTGGGAGTATGGTAGAACTGGAAGAGATTCCAGAACCGTAAACGATTACGGAAAATTTAATAGAACCTAAAGATTCAATCAGGATTGACATTCCATTAGCCACTCCGCAGAGATGGTTGGTAACCTCAGGCACCCGAGAGGTACTCTGGTAGCCTCAAGGACGGTGACAGGGAGGTTCTTGTTTACCCAGACTTTCTATTACTGTTGTTCCAGACTATGAGACCCGGCAGGAGGATGAGTATAGCGTCGTTCTAGTTTTAGAAGTGCACGTGTATATGACTCTGCCAGAGGGTTGTTATAGTCAGAGGGAGCAGCGGAAGCATAGTGGATAAATAACTTATGTCTATTTATAGACTAAAGCAGATATAGCGGAGATAGATCATCTATTTTTGATGCGACAGTCATAGGTTTTGATTTCATCAGAATAGGAGATGGATCTGTTAAGAAGGTAGTAGGGTGTGATGTCCTGGTACTTGGATGACATACACATAGTAGGAAGTGAAATTTCGACACTACGATCGGTTATACCATGGTTGTCACACAGTAGTTTCTCCACATAGGATATGGATATAATATCATATGTTGTTTTTTTGCACTAGATGCAATATGTTGATATATTATTCCAATCCTGGAGAAATGTTCGGAAGCAGCTTATGAACATAAGTGGTTGTTCTAGTGATTTGATAACGACAGCCTCCTTCGGGAGACAGTTATCATTCCAGGCTTCCAAGATGACCCGGATGACAGAGTGACTGTCAGAGTTATAGTTTTCCTTCTGACGAGGGGCAGTAGTTTGGACAGGTGGTCCAAGCGGATACTGAGGGAGGCATGGCTCAGGATACTGATTAAATTCAGTTAACGATACAGTCTAAGAAGTTTGCTGGATTTGGAGTTCATTTATGAACCGGGTCCCATCAGACATCCAGACATATTCTAAGACAGGTATTGCTCTTTTCGGGAGATGGTTTTCTCCGCGAATTTGAGACAAAGAGAGACATGGAAAGAAACATTAGGGCAGATCCACTCACTGAGGCTATTTCTCGAATACAATAGTTTTACAAACGAGATTTGTGAAACTGATTAGTAGAGGAGTTGGATATTCGGTATCACACGAGCTGTGAGTACGCGACGTCGCAATAATTAGCCTTAAGTGCAAGTGGGAGATTGTTGGATATAGTGCCCTCAAAGTCAATTATTGGATCGCAAGTACGTGATTGCAATGATTGGGGGAGGACCTATACCGATAGGACAGTCTTTCTCGAGATGATAGTATGCTATCTGGTTTGTCTTTATCATCGTGTACATGCTTTAGTTTACTATTGCATGTTGATAGAGCCCATAGGATTCTTACTTGACTGCCAGCAGTATGATAGCGATCATATACGTGAGAGCTGGGGTCTACAAGCACATCCTTAAAGTGTCCCTAGTCGTGGGAGTTTCGAGACAGGGCATCGACACTCCAGAGTAGACTAGTGTATACAGTCGAGACCCCGACGAGGGGCGGTGGCCGGTCTCACAAGCCATTGGTGTCAGTTGGTTCACCTAAGATGTATACAGGTGCTCATTGGGTTATGAGTACACTGGACAGGACTCGCCGGGAACATACTAGTTGGTATTATACATATCGTCGGATAGCAGTTCCTAGGTGACATGTGTACAGGTTAGTCTGTCGACCTGAGATCGTCATTTGTCTCGTGTGTGTTCCCACTGTGCTTTGATTACTACCCTACCACGGCTCAAAGGAGTCGTGCAAACAGGTTTTAGTTGGGTACAGTCCCGAGCCACATGGAGGCAGTGAGCGTATCGTCAGGGATTCGTCTCTCCCGGTATTGGGGGTGAGATCGCGCTGTGTTTAGGAGAGCCATTACACGAAATCCCTGGTCAGGGTAATCGAGATTTACTGGTAGGTATTCCGGTAGTATCTCAGTGTGTTCTGGGCTACTCTCCGACACGACTTATACAGCTATTGGGAGTATGACGTTTACCAGCCCCCTAGGCCCTATATGCGATACTCATAAACGAACGGACCGGACTGTACGGATATTGTCACTGTCAGGCTCAGTAGGGTTTCTGGATGAGTTCACTCGTCAGCTTCCCTTCCGATCAGTACATCGGCAACCGTTACGTACAGCTAGTACCTCTGACGTGCTAGTGGTTATACCCAGTGCCAGTGTATTGATGAGTCATTAGAGTCCCCCACAGACAGTTTCCCAAGTTCGGGCGAAACGTTGTAGAGGCCGTATGGTTTTATGGCAAGGTCCGATCATATCCGTGCAATCAGGATCGGACGGATAATACTAGCGGGTTTTGGTTTAAGTCAGATGCTAGTATTATAGTGTAGGAGTTTTTTTTGTCTTATTGTATTTGTATTCGGTCGGAATACAAATGCGGGTATGTATTTACAGTTGAGGTATAATCCCGTAATTCGCTACGGGATTATTTTGGGAATTGCCAGTTTTCTTTTCCAGTCTTAAACATCACCCTCCATGTTTATTTATTGAGAGCTCTGACCTTTGACCTTGATGCATTTTAGAAGGGCATGGGGTTGATTGGCTTCATTTATTAGGCATGGGTTTATAGCATGGGCAGCATGGTCTTTGCTGGTTGGGGGGGCCCTTGCGATTTCCCCCTTTTCTTCTGTGAAGGGTTTAATTCATTAATGGTGGCCGATTTTTTGCTGCAGGGGGCTCTGTGAATATTTCGCATGCGCATGCTTTGAAATCGGAGGGGGGTTTTTGCGGTGCTGGATGGGGCTCCCATTGGCTGAGAGTAGATACTGTTTATGATGGATTAATTTATGGTTTTTAGTTTTTTACTTCACCCCTCACCACTTGCCCCTCACAACTAGTGAGTCCCTCTCTCATTCTTTTTCCAGTGAGCTCTTGAGAGTGGCCGAGCATTCCACGGAGAGCCCAATTTTGGTGTGCTTATTTTTGTTTTGCTCCAAGAAATTTCCATGCTTACATGCATCTCTCACTTGGCAACTCCAATCAACCTCCACCCGATTCGTCGGGTATCTTGAGACAAAATTATTCTACACTATCTCTACATCATTCTTGGACATGTCGGCTAGCAAATTTCATGTCCGAGTTGCCTCGGTTCGAGACGGGAGCCCGTATAAACATTCGAAGACGTGGTGCCGTTTTGACGAGCGAGATCGGAGACCGAACTTCGTCGGCGCAACAGCGAGGAGTTAGGCATGAGGATTGAAGACCGAAGGACACGGATCGATCGGTATAATTTCCAAACTCCTTTTACATATTGCTAGTTCACGGTTAATGGAACGATCCGGGTTTTGGGCTGCGGAGGCGCCGGTTTTGTAAAAAGTTTTTGTTCCGCATTTGGCGTCGTTCAGACGGACGGGGCGTCCCCGTAACCCGACAGTTTCGGGGGTGACTCTCTAAAGGTGCAAGGTTACGTTGATGCGGACTACTCGGATGATCAAGATAGTGGGAAGAGCACAACAGGATATGTATTTTCAGTTGGGAGAACAATGGTGAGTTGGGTATCTCAACTGCAAAAAGTGGTAGCATTGTCAACTATGGAGGCTGAGTACGTGGTGATCACGGAAGCCAGCAAAGAGATGATATGGTTACAAGGGTTACTCGAAGATCTGAGTAAGAAGAAAGACTTCAATATCTTGTGGAGCGACAGCCAAAGTGCAATACATTTGGTGAAGAATGCAGCATATCATTCTCGGACGAAGCATATCAAGGTGCGATACCATTTCATACGCATAGTATTGGAAGATGGTGAGTTGACACTGCAGAAGATCGCGAGAGAAAAGAATCCGGCGGATATATTCACCAAAATAGTAGACAGAGATAAGCTGAATCTCTGTTGCAGGTTGATGAATCTCTCCATGAAAATTTGATGAGAAGAGAGCATCAGCGGAATCGTGTGAAGTTTACTAGTGCTGAGAATCAAGCCAAAAAAAATACTCCAAGTGGGACAATGTCGAGATTGTGATGAATTTGCATCAAGATGGAGTTTGTTGAAAATTGATGCAAATTAAAGTCTAGGGTTAGATGTCACCTTTTGACATGCATGACATTGTTAGGTGGTGATAATGTTAGGTGATAACTGGTGACAATGATAGATGGTGACTTTGTTAGATGGTGACATTGTTCTAGGTGCTATAAAAGCACATCTTATGAGTGAGACATTTTGTATCCATTACAAGTATCAATCACAAAAGGCAGATGCCAAGAGAGATTTAGCAAGAGAAAGAGAGATTTGTATAGAAAGATTTGAAATAAATCTCCTAGGGTTGCTCTTGTTTGCAAACTTGATTCAAGTATCGTAGACGTTTACAGATTCCGCTCTACCGGAGACTAGCCATACGGTGGGTGAAGCTCGTTAACAAATCTATCTTGTTTGTGATTGATTACTTTCTTATTCCTGCACTTTAATTTATATTGTCTTTCATCGTTTAATTGCGTGATTGTATTTTTGCGTGATTTGGGTTTTGTCGCGAGCACTGTTCCGTGGATCGACTCTTCTTCCCAACACTTTCAAGTCTGCATCACAAGATAGCATACATAACCCACTCTGGATCATCATCCAAGTGCCTGATCTCAAATGTCCCAACCTCTAACTTTAGCATCTTAGCCACTTCATCATTCAATTCCATGATCTCTGCATCACCTGGCAATCGAAACCTTATAATATCTTCTCTGTAGCTTGCTTTTATAATCACTGTCCTCAAGCCTTGCACTGCAGGATGAGGTGGCTCATGATTATTATACACCATAGCATTTTCATCCTCACAACCCTCCACTATACAATTGAATAGATTTTTTAGATCTTTAGAGCTTCCTGCATCTTGGATTAGGATTCCAACAAGGTTTGGCCCTGGCTCTTCTGCATTGGCATCATGCATTGAATTATCAAATACCAAGGGATCGCTGACATTAACTTCATTTCTTGATAAAATATGATTAACTTCTTCACACGACTCTTGAGAAGTAGGGGCATCTATGCTCTCCACTCCTGAAGAGCTAGTTTTAGCAGAGTCTTTATCAGGTTCTCGCTCTGAAGGACAACCTGAATGGCCTCGAACAGTTTCTTTCTGGGCTTTTCTATAATTGTATCGGTCATCACTCTGGTGATTTATGTGGTGAAGAATCTTGATCTACCTCCTTATGCTGAAAACTGAGTGGTTTAGCATCTCCAGCGTGCTTGCTACCATCCAAATTCACGGACATTGGAAGCTGGCATGCGAGAGAGAGCAGGTAAATGCTCCTTCAGCACCCTGAACAGACTCAATCACTCGTTTCAGTTTTGAGAGAGAACGATTAACCTTACTGATCTGTCTTGATGGCCATTGGGATATCCCATGTTGCCTACTGATGCGCTTCATGGTCGTAGGACAAACTGCAAAAGAGATAGAACTATTATATTAGTATTGATTTCCTCGTCAGAACTGCGAAGCTTTATGTTAGCTTGATACATTGTTAGCCACGCACCAGCAGCTTAAGCTTCTGGGCTAAGTGGTCATTAATACGGTACAGAGCAGTAAGTTTCAAGAGCTCGTGGGGTCAAACCTCATTAAGTTTATATACCGTAACCTCATTTATCCAGTGGCGGAGACGGGATTTTATGCCGGGTAAGGCAAGAAGTTCAAGAGATTAATCTATAGCTTGAACTTTCAGTATATTCAGATAAATAATCTAAAGTCTTTTTATTGCAAATAAATACCTTAAATTTAGTAATTTGCAAATAAATATCATGAACCTTCATACGTCATAATTTAATACTTTATTCGGTTCTAGTGAAATTACTCATAGGGTTTTTTAAGATAGAAATTACTCGTAGGGTTTTTTAAGATAAAAATTACTCATAGGTCTATAAAGTTAAAATGATCTATTTGGAAATGGCATATGGTATTAAATTAAAAAAAATTCCAAAGTATAACATACTAATTTGCAATTTCCTAAGTTCCATGCATTTATCTATAACAAAGTTAGTTCAATGTATTTTCCTTAAAAAGGTTGTAGATTTAAGGAATTTTTGCAGAATTTAATCAACTCCAAATGGTGACAAAATTGTTAGAGAAAAGTTTCAAATCCTGACCCACTTGAATTATATGTGCTATCCTAAGCCTCAAACTATGAGACTAAACCGAACTCTTATTTCACATTATCTTAATATTTTTTTAAAAAATTTATGTACTGATTGCTTAATATGTTTCTTTTGAAATATGATGT
The DNA here is from genome assembly GCA_030015575.1 of Agapanthus africanus. NCBI lineage: Eukaryota > Viridiplantae > Streptophyta > Magnoliopsida > Asparagales > Amaryllidaceae > Agapanthus > Agapanthus africanus. The sequence continues at coordinate 582,781,312 of JASDDO010000016.1, read as the reverse complement.
GGTAGCAATCGATAAAAATTGTTATCATTTACACCATCATGTGCATAGCCTATTCGATTTTTTATGGGAAAGGGCTTGGAGAATGATGTCTAAGAGTGTAAAGTAATGAAAAGGATTAGGTGGTGGTGATCTATTATATATTGAAGTAAATTGCTAAAAAGATGATGATAATGGTATAGAATGAATAGAAATAGCAAAAAAGGTGGAATTGGAACTAAATTATAATTATGCAAAAGCCTAATTTTTGTTTCCCTATATATAGAAACTAACAAAGAGTTTCAAAGGGTATTTTTGGTTAGTGAAAATGAAAGGGGAAAAAATAGAAAATTGTTTTTGTCGAGAATCGGACTTAGGCCTCCAAACACGAAGCTCAAGACTCAAACCGCTTGGATGATTCCAGGTTAGGCAACCACTGCCCACTGTTGACAGTTTTATTCTTTACATCCAGACAATGCATAATTATATATCGGCATTTCGGATCCCGATGGGTTGCTTGCCAAGGCTTAGCCTACCTTGGCTCCTCCCCTGCATTTATCTGCTTTCATAAGAAAGTGTTTCCCTTGGAGGACCTTTCAAAAATTCCACATAACCCAAAAGTCCCTATATTCTTTGTTAACTTATATCTCTCTCTGATTTTGAATCCGATTTTCATCCTTTATCTTTATATCATTCTGGACAACTCAATTTCTCTTCACATTTCTTCCATTCGGGTGCTTGCTCACGGCGTCGATCTTCGAAATATATACCGCAATTCATTCTCCTGTCAGTCTACTGTATATTACTAGTGTTATTTTTCTGTTGACATAGTTATAATCAGTAACCTTTACTATTTTAAATTTAGAGTTTTGCATATTTATTATTAGTTAGATTTCCATTATGTGTTGGTAAGTATTTTTAGTTTTACTTACTGTCCTGAAGTTCTCTACTATTTCCAAGTTTTTCAATTGTTTTGATTTACATTGTATATTTTATTTTCTAGTGAATTTTCCATACTAATACTTTTCTTGTTGTTATTCTTCTTAATGTATTGTGTTATTCTACATACTTCTTATTTGGACCTTTCTCTACTTCTAACTACAAAATGCCACCTCAATTTAACTATTACTCTATTTTACTTTAGCATTCTATTATAGTGTTATCGTTTATATTCAGTTAGTTTATCAGTGATCTCTTGTTTAACTTCTAAAATTAGGTTATTAACTGTTTAGTTTTCCTCTTATACACGTTTTATCTTGATTATCTACATAGTTTCTTTTTACTTTATTCTTGTTTATGCTAGCTATTTTTCATTTTCATATTTTCGTTTGGTTACTTATGAATGTATTTCATTTTCTATTCTCTCTAATACAATTACCGTTATTCCGCATGATAGTAGTTTGTTTATTTATTTCTTACCTATATCATCTCTGTCTCAGTTTATTTTTATTTCCTTATATTTTATTTTCTCTGGACTTTTATATATATAAACTAGTTTTTGTCTTTACTTTATCTATTATTATCTAGTTTGGCGACTAGTCATATTTATACCATATGAATTGCTTTCCCTCACAATATTTTCTTACCTTATCAGTATCCCTCCTTTGTTGTTTTGTGCTTGCTCAATTTATATAAGTTTGTTTTGTTTTGTCTACGATATGTTCATTCTTGGTTATTTCCTGTATATGATTTCCTTACTGGTCTTCGTCGTGCTATGTTTCGTTTATCTTATCGCTTCATATTTCTTTTATACAATTACTCTAAGTTACGTATTCTTCTTATATATTTTCCCCTTTACATTCATAATGTTATTAATCCAATATAAGGTTCATTCTTTTTCCGTTTTAAACTACTAATATATCCACACTTTAAATATATCTTATCAAGTCAAAAAAAAGAAGGAAATTTCAATTGTTTCTTATCAATACTTTTAATTTACATGTCACTTTTGTTACTTTCATTACTAGCTCACTTATTCTTCATTTTATTTTTTTCGACACTTTTATCTTATAAGTATTCTAAAGTTATTTTACTAGCTTACTTAAGAACCAAAGTAGTTTTGGTTCTTAAGACTTATCAGCCAATTCTTCACCATTGTTTATTATTGTTATTCTATTTTTTATTGTATTTATATATATATACACAGTTTATTACTATTAATTGTTATGCCTTTGTTCTTACTTATGACTGTTCTTTTTAGCTGCGCTATTTCTTATATATATAAATATTTGATTTTCATCTAGTTGCTTTTACGTAAATCACTATATAGTAGTATTTGTTTTTGTTACTTTTCGCATGGCGTTTTATAGCCATCGTTTATTTTAAATTTCGAGGACGCAATTTTAGATAAGTGGGGTATGATGTAATATCCAGTTCCGGTGTAAATATTTTCCATATTTATGAACAGATATTTTCCCCAAAATTTTTCAATTTAAAATTCTACAATTAATATTTCCTATATTTTTTCTAAATATAATTTCTAATTTTATATTTCCTAATCTAAACCCAAACCCTTTTCCCAAACCCCAGCTCAAACCCGACCCGACCCGACCCGCTCACCCACTCCCACTTCCCCTTCTTCTTCTCCTTCTTCTTTTCTTTCCCTTCCCGCCTTTTTCACAACGAGATCCCCACGACCCGCGCTCCTCCACGACCTCGGCCAAAGCCCACGTCCCCGCTTCCTTCTCCGCGCGACCCGCTCCTGCAACGGCCTCGACGACGAATCCCATTTCCCGGCGTCTCCGAGATCTCGCCCACCTATCGCGAGATCCCCTCGCCTACGCCCCGAGATCCCCTCGCCCACCTCCTCATTATCCTCAATGATCACTCGCCTCTCCCCCCTCTCTCTCCCCCTCCATCTCCCTTCATTGGCGCTCCACTACCCCCGACGCCATCACCGCCATCACCGCACCCCTGCAACCACGTCGCCTCTAGCAACCCACACCCGAGCACCCACTCCTCTCTCACTGCAACCCCACATCGCCAGCACACTCCCCTTCACTGCAACCCCTGCATCTTCGAGCTCATCTCCACTACCCATCGCCAACGATAACAATGCAACCACCTCCGAGCTTCCAGCCTCTTCTCCAAGCTCAGCGCTCAGCTCCTCACCTCTTCACCTGAGTTCACCATCTTCCTCCACCTCCCTTCACTTTCGATCGCCCCTGCCAACACCCTCGATAACCTCCGGCCATCAACTCCACCCGAGAACTTCCTTCTCCTCTCGACTCCATCTCTCCACCAGCTACCGACCCCTTCACCGAGCTCACTGCCTTGCACCAAGCTCCCAAAACCCGAACCCAAACCACTGCACCCTCAAACTTCCTTCCTCCATCTCCGGCGACCACATCTCTTTCACGATCCATCACCGATAAGCCCCTAGTGCCGCCGCCGAGTTCCCAACACCCCCTGCTCATCCTCGACTCCAGCACCACAAACCCGAACCCGGGCTGCCTGTTAGTTATATATATACCCTAGAGGCCATTATTGTACATGTGATGTATATTATAATGGATGCTTGGACATATATATATAAAGGACTTTCTTGCTCGACATGATAGTATGCTATCTGGTTACTCTTTATCTTAATATGTTGACTGGTATTCTTTACTGTCTTGCTCTCACATATTGATAAAGCCCTTAGGATATGTACTTGACTACCAGGATTATGATGAGATCATACTAGAAGGGGCCAGGGTGGTCCAAAAGTACATCCTTTAATCAGTTCCTAGTCGTGGGAATATCGAGACCAGGGCATCGATATTCCAATGTAGACTAGTGTGTACGTTTCTTGTCACTTAGAGGACGATGGTTGATCCCGCAACCATTGGTGTGTGACATCAAATATTGTACACAGGTGCTCATTGGAGAATGGGTACATCGAACAGGACTCTCCGAGGACTCCTATATGGTAGTATACATATCGTCAGATAACAGTCCTCTGGTGACACTGGTACATGTTAGTCTGTAGACCCGAGATCGTCATAGAGTCTTGTGTGGCTCCCACTGTGCTTTGATTTCCGCCCTACCACGGCTCAAACGAGTCATGCAAACAAGTGGATTTTGGGTACAGTCCCGAGTCACATGGAGGCAATGAGCGATAAGAGGGGTTTCTGCTCTCCCGGTATTGGGGGTTGATGTTGCGCTATGCTCGATTGGCTATAACTAGAAGTCCCTGGCCAGGGCTGCTGCAGAGATTTACTGATAAGAGTTATCAGTAGTTTCTCGAACCGTTATAGGCCAGACATCGGCATGACTTATCACGTTACTAGGGACTGACGTTTACCACCCCTAGACATGATATGCGGCAAATCAGAAGAAGAGAACGGACTGTACGGTAGTGTTACTGATAGGCTTCATGGAGAGTATGGATGAGCTTGCTTGTTGATCTTCATATCGCTCAATACCCGGATAGCCGTTACATCCAGCTAGTATCGCTGACGGCTTGTAAGTAATTGATGTGATCATCACCTACTGCTGGCATATTGACGAGTCTTTAGAGTCCCACACAGAAGTTTCCTGGTTTGAGCGAAATGAAGTAGGGTACATATGTTGATATGTGCGTGGGACTGATTAAATATGAGTATGTGATACCGTATTGTAATCTGGCAGTTATCTGTTATCGGTTCGGTTATATGTGATATAACCAGATTGTCGAATCAAGTGTTGATTTGATAATGTGATATACAGATGAATGATATTAGTCGGTCATATGTGATATAACCGGATTATTAAATCAAGTGTTGATTTAATAATGTGACATATATTATATGTGATATAATTATATCTTAACTAATATCATTAACTCACTAATTATTCTTCATTATATATATTAATATATATAATAATAATAATAATAATAATAATAATAATAATAATAAAGCATGACATGATTTCTATTTTTGAGAAAAATAGAAAAGAGGTGGAAAATGAAAGCATGGTTGCAAGCATGTGCTTTATTCATAGTTTATTCATCTTGACTCACTATTCAAGTATGGTTGCAATTTTATATTGCAAAATTCCATGCTTGAATGAGTGGGGGTCAAGAGTTGCCATTCATTCTAGTACCATTCTCAACACTTAGCCATTTTTCTTGAGTTGCTCCCATCGTTGCTCTCTAGCTTCATCTTCTTCCTCAATTGCCATGGTTCAAGCTTCAACCCTCACATGAGATACGAATCATGAAGCTTGAACACAATCTTGTGAGCTTTTAACATCCCCTACTTCACCATCCCACACCAAACCAGCAATTTGGTGTGGTGTGTTTGCTACACTAAAGGTGTTTAGTGTAGAGTTAGCTTGGGCTAGAGGGACTTCGGGTGGATCGTCTTTGGCGCGAAGATCATGAAGGAGGGTCGTTCAACTCGAAGAGGAGCCTTGTAGAGACGCGTGGACTTCAACTCGGAGCTTTAGAAGAGAAGGACTCGAACTACAAAAGTATTTACCACCGAAAACCGGGAAGACAAACGTCTTGCCTGAATTTAGAGGCAGATGCTATTTGGATTTATCCGTCCATCTCTCCGAAGATGCCAAGATGATTTATGGCACCGTGTATCAGAGGTTTGGACGGATGCGACCGTTGTAGCAGACTTCGTCAGATTCCCCTTCGTTTGCGAGGGGTTTTTGATTGTGGGGACGCTCTTCCCTGCATGCGCAAGCCCCTGCAGTTAATTACGTTACCGCGTAGCAGTAACCACTTTCTCTTGCTCCAGACGGTCACTTCATGTCGTGTTTTTTTATTTTTATTTTTGGTTTCCCATGGATTGTATACGGAGACTAATTTATGTTTTCTCCCGTAGGGCGTGGATTAGTCTGAATCCGTATATTCTTAGATTTGGATTTGTGTTGATTTAAGGATCGTTAATCTTGTTTGAGGCTAAGTTCAACTTAAATGTTTGTTGATGATACGTTAGTCTAATTTTAGGCTAAGATCTACTCAACAGGATTTTGGGATCGTTCGGACCCAACAAAAGAGCATTCGACATCTATTGTGTTAGTTTAACGACGTTGCGGTCCATAGGTAGTTTAAGGACGTTGCGGTCCAGCGAGTTGTTGGTTATCGGGAACCGCCACCTCTCTGACGACGTTGAAGAATTACAACGACATATATCAGAGGTGTGGGGAGATATACCCTGCAACCAATGAATATTCGTCAGAAGCTCGGTAGTCTTTTTTGAGACTAAGACCACTCTGGAAAATAAAGAGCCCGTGTGCTCGGTTGATTAGGAGTTTGGCCAATCTTGGGCTCAGCCCAGTCATTTCATTTTTGAATAAAGTGTTAAACATTTGCTTGGGCTTGGTCCCTTTTCTGTGCCAACGATGCTGAGCATCCATATGGGTTCTGACGCCCACACTTTATCTTGCTTTTCTTTTTTTTGTTTTTTATGGAGTGTTAAACACGCTTTATGGCGCCCACGTGTAGAGCACATGAGGCGCTTGATGCCAGGCGCCAGGTGTTGGACACTGGTTTATGAGTGCAGAGCACTTTATGCCGAATAGCGCCCATGTGAGGGGCACGTGGGGCCCCTTGACGATGAACGCCAACCACTGAGTGCTAAGCACTCTTTATTAAGCGGCGCCCACGTGAGGGGCATGTGAGGCGCTTGGCTCTGATTTTTCTTCGTGTATTATGTTCTGAAGAGTTCAATTCTCTGTTCTTCTCTAGATCTTCAATTCCCAAGAACAAATTCATCCCCATGAGAATTAAATTTTCATTTGTGGGAGACTTGTCTCATGGATCTCAGATCCAGGGAAAGAACTATGTTCTTTTATGAGGGTTAAACCCTTAGATATGCAGATGAGATACTCTGACCTCTATTTCTTTTATTTACCTTGAAGAAAGTTCTTCTTCTTTCTTCTCTCTTAAAGCTTTTTATTTTGCTTGCTTTTCTTTTTGAATATGAAGTTTAAGGAGGGTTTCCGCTGTATAAGACTTGAAGTCTTGGGGCCTTTATATAGTGGAGGCCAGTTTGTTGATTTAGTTAAAGAAATCTCTCATTGAGAGATTCTTAATTGATTTGGGGATTTTATCCACCGTTGGATGTTTGATCCAAGGATTGTTTTACAGAAGATATTTTTCTTGTTTTTAACAAGATTGGGAAAATATTTTTCCATACAGAGCTTATTCTGTAGCTTGGTGATTTTTTAATCACTATTGGATTTTTTTAATCCAATGGTGCTCTGTTTTACGGAGGGTAATCTTTCTCGTTTGAAAGATTTTGACGAAATATTTCCTCAACAGAATTCAATTCTGTATTTCGATGATTTGTCATCCCCTTTGGATCTTTGATCCAATGGCAGGGAACTTTTAGTTCTGGCGTCGGCGCCCTCGTGCAAAGCAGGCGCTGCCTCAGACTGTTGACTCTTGGGCACTGGCGCCCTCGTGCAAGGCACGTGAGGCGTTGCCTCAGAGTTTTTAACTCTCGGCGCTGGCGCCCTCGTGCAAGGCACGTGAGGCGTTGCCTCAGAGTTTTTAACTCTCGGCGCTGGCGCCCTCGTGCAAGGCATGTGAGGCGCTGCCTCTTTTCAAATTTTGAACAGAGCCTTGCTCTTTTAGTATTGGGGGAAAACAAATGCCCCCCCACCGTTGCACTCGCGTGGCTTACACGTGAGTGCTGCGGTGGCAGATTTTCCACCGTTGGATCTTCTTGGAAGTTGAATCAGCTTTCTCTGCCTATAAGTAGGGCCTTTGGCCCTTGAGATGACCGTTGTTCATCTTCTTCTGTTCTTTCTTCTTCTGAGAATTTAATTCTCCTTTTTAGAGCTTAGATATCTGCTCAAAGAAATCCTTTCTAGAGTTATAACTATGCCCAAAATTTTGGTAAGGATCATAATCGAACCCATTAAACAGAGCTTTACTCTTCTTAGATCACATATCTTACAAATGTTTTTTAGGGTTTCTTAACCCGTTAATGAAGAACTCTTAGAGTTTCTAGGATTTTTTCTTTAGATCTTTAAAGATCTTGGGGTTTTACCTTGTTAAAAAGTTTTGCTTTTGAGGGTTTTGGTAGATTATACCATTGTTTTTACAGAGCATAGCTCTTTTAGAAACTTTTTCCTTGGGAAATTTTATTCCCTCTTAATTAGAGTTGACAGATGTGAAATCTGTTTGTAGAGCACAGCTCTCGAGGGAGTTTAACTTCTTAGCCCAATGAGATTTCTCATTAAATGAAAATCCTCTCAGGATTTCATTCTTAATGAGTGACTGCCCCATCAATGATGGGACGTCATCTTGCACTTATTTTAGACTCTAAGAATCTTGATTTTTAATTGCTAATTTTTTATTGAATTTTCTTTCCAGATACTATGGCTGTTTATCTGTATGATCTTGACGAGATTATCTCCTATGAAGACATTCGCGTCCAAGGACTCTGTCAAGACCAGGAGTTTACGGATGCCCAATGCGCTGAGGTGATACGTCGCTCTGATGAACATAACGGTCGACTACTCCCCCGTCGCTCTACTCTTTTGAAAATTATCGTGGGGGTGATTTGGGAGGCACTTCCTGAATTTAACGAGGTCGTGCCGCTTGAAGCGCTTGATGATGCCGAAGACAAGGTGCACTCAGTATATCTGATAGGCCTGATCTCGAAGAGGCGGCGAGATGACCTTGTCGATATTTTGCATCAGGTCTTCCAACAGACGGCAATAATCTCCGCCTACCAGAGGACGAACGATATCAGCGGGAATCCCGATGCTTACATTCGTGAGAAAATGGATAAGAAAATGGTCAGAGAAGCCAGAAACATTTTGCTCGGACTTGCTTCTGAATTCTTAAATCCATGCCCAGGATTCAGTGTCTTGCCCCTGTAAACATTTTGATGGTATTTTGTTTTGTTGTTACCACTGATGTATAAAGTTTCTCAAGTATGAATGACAAAATTTCCCTTTCTTTTATACCACTGCTCATAGGTGCCACATGTGAAGTAGTAGTTACTCATATATAAAATGCCGGGTCCCCCATGTTATACGTGCGAGGCACGTGAGGCGCTGCCTCAGAGTTTTTAACTCTCGGCGCTGGCGCCCTCGTCCAAGGCACGTGAGGCACTGCCTCATTACTTCAAGGCACGTGAGGCACTGCCTCGTTACTGAAGGTGTCTTTTCAGTTTCTTTCTCTGTTTCCTATGGGTCATCTATCTTGTTCCCCATGCCCCCTTTTCCGGCCATGGAAATAGTTCCACTGTGCACAAAATTTTCCGTGTGTTGATTTGAACATTTCTCTTTATAACCCGAAGCTATGTCGAGAAACCCATTTTATTAACAGAACTCAAACAAACCAACAGCTATGGCCTGCAATTGTCCTCACGCTTGTCGGCAACCATGGGAGGTGCCCATCGAGGAAACGATTCCTCGCTTTGCTGCACGGCTAGTAAACCCTCTTTTTACCGATGCTCAGTATGACGCGGCGATGTATGAGCTCCTGACTCGTAGGGACTCTCCTCTTCCTATGGGCTCCATTTGGCTCCGGATGATCTTTCTATCAATGCTTGCCGACATCCCTCCTCATCCGGCAGAGATGACTCAGGCGATTCTCGATGCGGCGAAGGATAAGATCGAATGCTTTCATGAGGCGCGTTTGATTACCTCGTCTTTGAGGGACCGACCAGTTCATCTGCTAAGCCAAATACGGGCTCAATGGGCTATCATGTCCGCCTTCGCTGATGAGCACGGTGCTAATCGATAGGAGCAACTTCTCGCGAAGACCGCCGCTTCAACATGGTAGAGAGGGCAAAGAGGGAATTGGAGAACTTTGTATTTTGTTTTGTCAACCCTTGTGTCTCTCATCCCATATTTGGTGATCTCTTCCCCGTAGAGTAGTATATTTACATCAATGTATTTATCTTATTATTGATTGTTGAATGTTTCTTGTTGAATGCTTCCTTTTCATCGCATATCCATACATGTATCTCGCCTCTGTGCATGAGCTTTATACTTTACCCTTAGGGATTTTTGCTAAGTACGAGCGCCATTATAGTGTCGTACATAAATCAGCATGTTTTGGACACCATTTCCATTGAACCAGGCACACCGTCGTGAATGAATGCTTAGTGAGGCGTGAACCAAAGACTCTCCTTACTGCCTTGTACAGTACATGATTGGTGCTCATGGGTTGCACCTTTCTGTCTTGACCGGAGGTGAAATAATCTGCTCCAGCTCCTTTTGAGTCTCGCATTCCAATGCTCACAGGGCCCTTCGCTAAACGCATATCTTCTAGGGGCACCGCAAATAGCTGGCGAATGTTGAGCGAATTTATCGAAGATCTCGATGCTGAGGCCCTCAGTTTTGCCACGGATTTTGCCGTTGAAGTCAATCCAATACTGGCGACACTTGTGAACTTCCATGATGAAGATCTCGTCGGCTCTTAGGTTGATTACTGCAGAAAGATTGAGACTTGCTTGCATGAGATTGAGCTCAAGCGTCCCGCTCCTGAAGTATTGGCTTCGAACTCCCAGCGGGGTGCGTGGGTCGAGCATAATGTTCCTTTCATTAGCCATTTTGAATAAGAGGCGACCCTGAGACGAAAGGAACATGAGGTGGCTTCCAATGAATCTGTCCGACTGCGCGCCCAGATTGAAGCGAATGCTGCACAGGTAAAAGTTGTTTTTGAAAATCTCTAGAGATGTATTTTGGATGGGTTGACTCTGAAGCGGACGCTTGACTTTACCGAGCGGGTCATGCAGGACTGCGAAGCTGCCATGCTAGAAACCGATGAAAAGCTTTCGTCATGTTCGCGACAACGGGCTCAAGTTAAAGAGGAGTTGGCCGCGGCGGCTGATCATAAGAAAGGATTGAGAGGAGCACGTGAGCGGCTTGCTGATTTGTTGAAGACGCCTCCTCCTCAATAACCGTCTTTGTACCCCTTTTTTTTATTGACTGCAAACTTGCGATTTATGAACAACATGCATTCATTTTGATTCCTTTGTGAAATGTATCTTGTATTCACTTAAATTCATGAATAAAAGACATATTTTATTTCATATTGGCATGTCCCTTTGGCAAATGTGGCCCATAGATAGTCTATCTTGATCTCCTTGCAGGGCAGCGATGGCTTAGAAAACAGGTTCAGATCTGCCGCCTAAGACTTTTCAATTTTATGAGCCGTAAGGGTCTCATAAAGACTTTTCTCCCTATGAGTCGTGAGGATCCCACAGGTGTGTTTTCTCCTTAGGAGTCATGAAGACTTCTAAGTGCGTTTTTTCTTGAGAGTCGTAAGGATCTCACAAGAGAATTTTCCCCCTTACAAGTCGAGAGGACTTGTAAGTGGTTATTTCCCCCCTCATCGATATTTGACTTTGGAGAGTGTGGCCCGTGGATAGTATGCAATAGTCCATCTTAGACCGACTTGCAGGGCCCCAGTGCTTAGGAGACAGGTTGATATCCCTGTTGCCTAAGGCTTTTCCCTACAAGTCGAGACGGGTCGAGAAGTTCTCGCAGGAACATTATTTTCCCCATGAGTCGAGACGAATCGAGAAGTTCTCGCAAGGATGTCCTAACGTCATAGTTAACTCCTGCTAATAGAAATCCGTTAGGGTCTGTGGTACTTAGGGTTTTGGCCGTCGTACCGTCGCGTTGGCTGATATATTCCTCGATATGCAATCTTGCTGTTCGAGTAACCTTGCGATTGTCGTGTCTCTGATCCCTTCGGGGGCTGGACAAGACGTCTTCAAGTAATCTTCCAGGTGATATTACCCCCGAAAGAGCAAGCGTTAGGGATATTCCATGCCACTTTTTACTTGAGGTTAGGCTCAGTTTGGGGAGCCCCGATGAGTCACAACCACTCCGTGCTAGTGTGGGATGATCTCCGATGGTCTTTCAGGTATCATTTGAGTTGCCGTTACGACCCTGAAGCGAGGGATTTTCCTTGGCTTCGTTTGTTGACATTGTGTCTGCAATATTGCGACGAATGTCGGGGTTGTCTCTGGGTTGTCTGTGAACCGTCGAGATTTGGAACTAGGGGACTTTACCATGGCTCCGTTTGTTGATGCCGCGTCTGCATCCTGCTAGAGGGAGGAAGAACGTTGTTGTTGATTTCTAGGCTGTAGATGTTGCCGTCGAGACTTGAAACTAGGGACTCTGCCATGGCTCCGAGGTAGTCTCTAGGTTGTCCGTGAACCGTCGAGTATTGTAACTAGGGACTTTGCTATGGCTTCGAGGTAGTCTCTAGGTTGTCCGTGAACCGTCGAGTCTTGAAACTAGGGATTTTGCCATGGCTCCACCGTTTTGACCCTGAGATCGGTTGTTGACGTTACATCTGCATCCTGCTGGAGTGAGAAGAAACGCCGTTGTTGATCTCTAAGTTATAGATATTGCCGTCAAGACCTGGCTCTCCTTCTGATGGAGCCTGATGAGAAAATGTGGTTCCCTTTTTCGTTTGTTCCCATGGATTGTGTACAGGGGTCGATGTTGACTCACCTGCAAGGCAGAAGTTTCATTTTTTTTTTCATTCCGCAATGCTCTATCATTTCGGCTTTTTATATCGCGAAAGTCGTGATTGCCCAATCATTTCGGCTATTTTATTGCGGCGCCCATTCATTTCGGCTGTTTTTCTTTTTACTCGCTGCTTTTTATTGCGGGTTGCCCAAACATTTCGGCTATTTTATATGCATATATTTTGCTCGCAGATTTTTATATTGCGAGTTGCCCCATCATTTCGGCTATTTCATATGCGCTTTTTGCTCGCTGATTTTTATTGCGAGTATGGAACTCGAGATATGACACCAATTTTGGCATCAGCATCGCTGCGACTGGAATATTGCCAGGAGCGAATTATCATTTGCCTTTGTTGATTTGAATAAAGGTGGCTTAGCAAATAGGGTTAGGATCCTGCCGACTAAGGCTTTTGACTTCATGAGTCGTAAGGGTCTCATAAAGGTATTTCTCCCTACAAGTCGTGACAATCTCGTAGGTGTATTTTCTCTTTAGAGGTCGTGAGGACTTCTAAGTGTTGTTCACCGAATGGGGAAATTTCGTGCCATGGGTGGAACTGGGCGAGGGAACGTTTATTTATGCCCGTGGATTGTATACAAAGCATCGATGTTGACCGCGTGTAGGGCAACTTAGGGAATGTGATGGCTTAAGAATAGGTTCAAATCCCTGTAACTTAAGGCTTTCGAATCCTATGAACCGTGAGGGTCTCATAAGGGGGATTCTCCTTACGAGTCGTGAGGATCTCGTAAGTGCAATTTCTCCTTAGGAATCGTAGGGATCTCTAAGTGTGTTGCTCCCTTTTGTGAGTCGTAAGGATCTCACTCAGGTATTTTCTCCTTACAAGGTCGATAGGACCTTGCAAGTGTACATGAATTTTTTTACGAGTCTGCGCCCCTGCGGGTTTTCACAAACTCGTCGGCGGTCCTGTCGTTTTTACTCACGGAGCCCTTTCCGGTTTTCATCCGTGCCCATTTCGCTTATGGACGTACCGGTTTTTTTTGGCAAGGTGGGACTTCGCCACCGAGGTAGTTGTGTAGGCAGCGGGATTTGAGTTGCAGTCTTTGCAGCTATGACTTATGGACTTGAATTCCACTATCGCCGTGTTTGAGGTGATGTATTTAGTTTAAGGACATCACGGTTCATTGTTAGTTTAGGGACATCCCGGTCTATAGTTTCGAGGCAAAGTTTTTCCGGATACTACTTACAGAGTGCTGACTTAGGAAGATAGCGAGCAGACACGAGCGTCGTCATCTATCGTTAACCTGAGTTGTGACTTGTCAGGGGTAGTATTTCTTAAGGAAGCAGCTGTTTATTGGCCGGAAGGGTCTTTCGCCATGCATATCCATGAGCAAATAGGCACCAACTTGATAAACTTTGTCTATAACGTATGGGCACTCATAGTTCGACTCGAATTTTCCCTGTTTGGAACGGTTGGGGATCATAGGTCTTTTGACAACTAACACGAGTTCGCCTTGGCGGAATGCTCTCGACCTAGTTAGTCTTTCGTATGAGCGCGTCATCCTTGCTTTGTAAGATTCTAGGTTTTGCTGCGCCATGAGACGTGTTTCATCGAGGGCATCGAGCTCCTCAAGCCGAAAGTGGGCATTTTCTTCATCTGTCAGCTCATATCGGACCGCTACTCATAGTGAGGGTAGCTCTGTCTCCAAAGGAAGTACCGCTTCCGTGCCGAATACCAACGCAAATGGCGTGGTATTCATGGTTATTTTGAACGTAGTTCGATAAGCCCAGAGAGCTTCATGCAATCTCTCGTGCCAGTCCTTTCTGTTTCTGGACACCGTCTTCTTTATGACCTTCATCAAAGTTTTTTTGAAAGCCTCAGCTAGACCATTAGCTTGGGGATTATAGACCGAAGATTATCTCCAATCTATATTATGTTGCTATGAGAAGTGGATGATCTTATGGCTTCTGTAGGCCGTCCCATTATCCGAGATGATCCGTCGCGGAGTGCCGAACCGGTAAATGAAATGTGTCCTAAAGAAATGGAGGATGTTCTCCGTATTCACCTCTCTTAGCGGTACTGCTTCGGCCCATTTAGAGAAGTAATCGGTTGTCGCCAATATGAACCTATGTCCCTTGGATGATATTGGTTCGATAGGCCTGATTATATCGGTTCCCCACATCTCGAACGACCAGCTTGGCAGTGTTGGGTGTAACGGATTCAGATGTTGATGGATGAAGTCCCCGTGAATCTGGCACGAGTGACACTGCTTTGCATATTCAAGGCAGTCCTGAATCATTGTGGGCCAATAGTAACCCATTCTCTTGATCTTTAACTTCATCTTTGGCCCATCTTGATGAGAACCACAGAGTCCGTCGCGAGTTTCTTGGATGACTCTCCTTTCCTCTTCTGGTCACAGTCATCTCAACCACAGATAGTCGAATGATCTCTTATATAGAGTATCATTGACAAAGGCGAAAGACAGAGCTCGTTTCATGAGCTGATGTCTTGAAGACGCGTTTTCGGGCACTTGATGGGATTTGAAGTAGTCTATGAAGACTTCTCTCCAATCCTTAGCCTTTTCTTCGTCCTCTACTTAGAAGGCCGCTTGTTTGGTCGCTTCCTCTTCTTCGGACGACTCAGGAGATATTTCTGCTGGTGCGAGAATCTGGCGACTTTGCACAATGATCCTTACGTCATCGAGGTTTTCGTCGGCCAGTTCTTTAGCGAGCTTGGCTAACGCATATGCCTTGCTATTTTCCGTCCGTGGTATGCTTTCCAGGACGTAGGAGGGGATTTGAGTCAGCAGTTGCCGCACTCTTTCGCCATATTTTACCAACTCTGGCTTTCATGTCTGATAGTCGCCCTTTACTTGGCTAATGACCAGCTGGGAGTCTCCATAAATGAGGAGGTTCTCGATTCCCATGTCAATGGAGATTTCGAGACCTGCTATTAGAGCCTCGTATTCAGCCTCGTTGTTCGTTCTTGGCTCTGTTAAGGAAAGGGCGAAATGCATTATCCTTCCTTGCGGAGTCACGAGGATAAGGCCCACCCCGGTTTTGATTATGGGAGTGTTTTGCTTCGCTTCTTCATAGGCGATGCTCCATCGAAATAAAGTTCTCATCGGGTATCACTCCCTTCTTTCTCCACGTTGATTGTGTCAAACGCATATTCATCTGGCAATTCGCAATTTAAGGGAGAATCAGCTGGTATCGGATACTCAGCGAGAAAGTCGGCAATGGCCTGGCCTTTTATTGCCTTGAGGGGTCAATATACTATCGAGAACTCCATCAAGAAGAGGGCCCATTTGGCAAGCCTTCCCGTTAGTATGTCTCTTGACATCAAATACTTGAGAGGATCCACCTTTGATATGATATGGACCTCATGTGCCAAGGCATAATGTCGAATATTCGTTATCGCGAAGATCAGTGCTAGGCAATGCTTTTCAATAGGGGAATAGTTGTTTTTCCCCCCAGAAGGACTCGACTCAAATAGTAGAGATCTCTCTCCTTCCCCTGGTCATTCTCCTGAGCCCATAGCGCACCTAAAGAACCTTCAAAGGCTGTTGTGTACAGGATGAGGGGCTTTCCCTTGACTGGAGCGGTCAGTACCGGCGGGTTCTGCAGGTATTGCTTGATTTCGTCCAGCGCACTTTGGCATTTACGATCCCAAACGAATGGGCTCTCCTTCTTCATTAGATGACTGTAGGAGCGGCATTTTCCGGAAAGGTTAGCTATGAACCGTCGGATATACGCGAGCTTTCCTTGGAGAGACCGCAGTTGTTTGAGAGTTCTTGGCGTGGGCATTTCCATGATCTCCTTGATCTTCAATGGGTCTATTTCGATGCCTCGGTGTCGGATGATGAATCCTAGTAATTTTCCTGAGGATACTCCAAACGCTCATTTCAGAGGATTCGTCTTCAGGTTATACTTCCGAATGCGCTGGAACACTATTTCAAATGTTCCCAGTGCTCCTCGTACGATTTTCTTTTCAACACGAGGTCGTCAATATAACATTCGACAATCTCGTGTATGAATTCATCAAAGATCTTCGTCATGGCCCTCTGGTAGGTAGCGCCAGCGTTCTTCAGACCAAAGAGCATCATTTTATAGCAAAATATGCCC
Source organism: Agapanthus africanus (assembly GCA_030015575.1). Taxonomy (NCBI): domain Eukaryota; kingdom Viridiplantae; phylum Streptophyta; class Magnoliopsida; order Asparagales; family Amaryllidaceae; genus Agapanthus; species Agapanthus africanus. The sequence goes on along the minus strand of JASDDO010000016.1, from coordinate 582,764,827 downwards.
AGCGGAGTCCGGAAGGCAATATGCTTTCGGTCTTCGGGATGCATCTTTATTTGATTGTATCCTGAAGATCCATCCGTGAAGAAGAAGACTTCATGAATGGACGTATTATCTATCATCAGCTCGGTAACCGGTATTAGGAAGTCATCTTTCGGGAAATCTTTGTTAAGGTCCCAGAAGTCCATGCAGATGCGTACTATCCCATTTTTCTTCATCATTGGGACGATGTTGGCGATCCAGTAGGGGTATTGAACTTCTTGGATGAAGCCGGAGTCAATTAGCTTCTTGACTTCGGCATTGATGCTCATCTCGAGTTCGAGCCGCATTCTTCTGGGCGCTTGTTTGACAGGCTTGACATCCGACGATATAGCCAATTTATGCACAGCTATTTCTGGATCTAGTCCTGGCATCTAGGAATAGTTCCACGCGAAGCAGTCTTTATACTGCATGAGCACGTCTTTTAGTGTAGTCACCTTCTCTTCGGATAGCATCTCGCTAACGAACGTTGGGCTTGGTTCATTTGTCATCCCCAAGTCGATTTTCTTCAGATTGTCTGCTGTGGTGTGTATCCCGTCCTCCAGCTCTTTTGGCGCCGGTGGAAATTCTAAGACCACCTCGTCCTCATCTTCATTTGCGAAGCACTGAGAGAGGTCGTCCACATTCTAATGCTCTCCCTCCTTTTAGAATGTTATCATGTGGCAGATACGAGCTCGATATTGATCTGGACTTTCCTTCGCAATGTAGGTTGCTCTTGGCTCATGTTTTCATGGTGGGGATACCCTCTAATTTTCGGATAGAGCAAACCTGCCTTGCTGGTCTTCGACCCAGTCTTTGAAGGTGAAGCAATCTTCCAGAGGATGTCCTATTGCTCGGTAGTAGGAGCAATAAGCCGAATGATAGACCTCATTTATTTGCTCAGGGTGCCGAGACTCCGGGAGTGTCATCATTTGGTGCTTCATGATAAGGTTGAATATCTTCATTGTCTTGTCTTGGGGGAAAGAATATTCCCGGCCCATCTTTTTCATCAGCGATGAATTTCAGCGGACCTTTCCTCGATCGCGCGGATTCTTGGATCTGCTTCGTTGTTTTTGGACGTCATTCCCATTCTTCACCTTGTTGTTGCTTCTATGTCGGGATTTTTTCTTGCCACGAGAGTGCACAGCGGGCTGGGGGTGAAGGCATCGTCATCCTCCGTAGTTTGCTGAATGTAACGTTGCGTTCTGGCTTTCTCGTAAATGGCCATTTCGTGGCTATGGTGATCCCGAATCTTTTGACCTGCTTCCCTTATTAGCTTTTCGATCTGTTCTTCGAATGACGGACTTGGTATTCTTACGGTGGGATTTTGCTCTGGTTCAATACCAGCGCTATCTGGACGAGCATTCCTTTCTCCACCGGAGTCGTTTATAACATGGCGGCCATATAATTGCTCCCATTTCTTGTACTGGACGTATCCCAGCCCAGTCATTTCTATCCTCCCGTTGGGCATCTTTCGCCGAGTCCCGGGAACGTCCCAAATCTTGTTATAGAACTGGGCTTGTCGAGCAGTCAGTTTGAATGGTACGCCATGGCATCTCAATAGCCTTTTCAGTCGTAGTATCTGGGCAGACGGATTGGTTGAAGCCTGTTGAGCACAGGTTCGGTGCCATGCCAGACTTCTCTTTCCACTTTGATCTCCGTGGACTGGTAGAAGAGGATCGCCTTTTTATCTTTCCGCCTAGAAGGGACGTAGAAGGTCTGCAGCTCTTACACGCTATATGTACAAAGCACATCGAGTTCTTTATAATGCCGCTACGGAACCTGTTAGTTATGTATATGCCCTATAGGCCATTGTTGTACATATGATGTATATTATAATGGATGCTCAGATATATATAGAGAGGACTTTCTTGCTCGTCATGATAGTATGCTATTTGGTTTCACTTTATCTTAACATGTTGACTTGTATTGGTTTACTGGTATTCTCTCACATGTTGATAAAGCCCTTAGGATTTGTACTCGACTACTGGGACTATGATGAGATCATACTAGTGGGGCCATGGTAGTCGATGAGTACATCTTATAACTGGTCCTAGTCGAGGGTATATCGAGACAGGGCATCGATACACCAGAGTAGACTAGCGTATACGCATCTTGACCCATATGATAGGCGATGGATGATCCCATATCCATCGGTGTTTGACATCAAGGATGGTATACGGGTGCTCAGTGGAGACTGGGTACACTGGACGGACTCGCCGAGAACTTCCAGATGGTGATATACCACACGTCAGATGGCAGTTCTCCGGTGACACTGGTACAGCGTAGTCTGTAGACCCGAGATCATCATAGAGTCTTGTGTGATTCCCACTGTGCTTTGATTTCCACCTTACCACGTCCAAGAGGGCGTGGAAAACGGTGGCTTTTGGGTACAGTCCCGAATCACAGGTAATGAGCGATAGGAGGGGATTCGTCTCTCCCGGTATAGGGAGTTGATGTTGTGCTGTGTTCGATTGGCTATAACTGAAAGTCCCTGGCCAGGGCTGATATAGAGATTTACTGGTAAGTGTTACATGTAGTTTCTCGACCCGTTATGAGCCACACATCGACACGACTTATCGGTTACTGGGGTCTGACGTATACCACCCCTAGACTTGATATGCGACATATCAGACGAAGAGACCGGACTGTACGGGAGTGTTACTGATTGGATTCACAGGAGAACGTACAGGCTAGCTTGTTGATCTTCTGATCGCTCAATACCTGGGTGGCTGTTACGTTTAGATGACCGCTTGCAGCTTGTGGGTGTTTGATATGATCATCACCTGCTACCGGCGTATTGACGATTCTTTAGAGTCCTACACAGAGGTTTCTTGGCTCAGGCAAAACGGAGTAGAGGCACATATGTGATATGTGCAGGACCGAGGATAATGCGATATGAGATACCGTATTATATTCTCGTGATATTTAGATATGAACCGGATCATCGGATCAAGTGTTGATTCGATGAATCGGTACATGATATATTAGTCGGTTATATTCGATATAGCCGGATTGTCGGATCAAGTGTTGATTCGATAATTTAATGTATAATAATATATATGATATATTGTATTACATTATCTAATATTGGCTCGCTTTATTATTTCATTTTCTCACCGGATAATACTTTGATATATATGCGATATATGTTAATTGTATTATTTTCTTTTGTTGCAAATATATAATATATATGTGATATATATTATTGTGACATGATATGATTAATAATGAAACATGTTTAGTGATGATTAAATGAGGTTAGGGTTTGATTAGGGTTAGTTGCTTCATGCACCTTCTAGAAGCTTTTCTTTTGTCATGAAGAAGATATTATGATAGATATTTTCTTATGGCTCATATCTTAACCCAACCAAACCCTAGCCTTAGTTAACTCTCTACAAGGGTTATCCTAGTCATCATTAACCATGGTTGCATTATTATTCATATACTCATTTTCATTATTCATGACAAAAAGGAATGATCTCATTATTCATCTTCTTCCTCTCTCTTTAGCTTTGAGAAAGCTTACTAGAAATTCTTTTTGTGATGATTTCATGTGAGATTATGATATAAAAAGATAGCATAAATACTACTCCATCATCCTCGTCTAATCTAGCCCATTAGATTAGGGTGTTCACCTCTTTAGAGTGAGAGAGCTTGAGTTATTGCAACTTCGACGTAGATTATCGGAGAAAAGGAATACCACAAGCTAGCATGGATCGTTCGAGTCGTGGAGCCTCTCTTGAGTCTGGGAGATCGTGGATCGCAGCGAAGGGACTTCTACTCGGAGCTTATGAAGCGAAAGAGCGGACTACAAAGGTTGTTATCCCTCACACTTAGTAATAAAGTTGTTATCTTGCATGTTAAACCCTAATAATCTAGCAAAGATCCCGGCTTTGGGTTATTCGGCATGTCTAAATTTTTATCCGGGCATGTTTGATGCCTTATGAACCTTCACAAGAGTGCCTAGGAACCCTACAGTGGTATCAGAGCCAAGCTTGAGTATTAGGCGACGTGTATACGAAATTAAAACTCCGAACGAACCCTGAAACTACGAAATGAACCCCTCTCTGGATATTTTTTTTAAAATGTGATTTTTCTGAATTAAAAATACTCAAAACAATCAGCAGGGAAGTATTAGAATTATCATGAAATACGAGCTCCCAATTCGATGAAGTCGCCGCGGAACCGCGGTGGGAACCTGCTTCCCGCGGCGGTTCCGCGGCCGATTTTGGGTATTGGGACACGTGGCTTCAGGGTAATATCCGTAGGTACTTGTGTAGGGTTGCTAGGCATGCTCACAAAGCTCTACGAGGTATCAACCATGCCCGATTAAAATTTTAGCCGTGCCGAACAACCCGATTCCGGATCTTTAAACTAGGGTTTAGGCGAAAACAAGCATGTTAAACTCTTTAACACTAAGTGAGAAGGATTACAACCTTTGTAGATCCGTTCCTTCACTTCTTAAGCTCCGTGTTGAGGTCCTTTCACTACGATCATCGTGTTCTGGACTCTCGAGAAGCTTCACGAAGAGAATGATGCAAACTTGCTTCCGATCTTCGATAACATAGATGATCTACCTTGAAGTTTCGTTAACACAAGCTATCACTCATGAAATGATGTGAACACCCTCATCTAAATGGCAAGGATAGATGGGGATGGTGAAGTAGGATTTTTGCTCTCTTTTGTTTTCTTATTCTCACTCATTTTTCATCACAAATAAAAAGCAAGAAAGCTTTGCAAAAGGAGGAGGAAGAAGAAGAATAGTGATCAAATCCTTTTGTGATGAATAATGAAAGGATAATTATGATGAATGATGCAACCATGGTCAAGTAACCTTTGTAGAGAGTGAACTAGGGTTAGGATTTGGGTTGGGTTAAGAATGAGTCATAACAAAATATCTTAACACAAAACAAAAAGAAACCTTCTAGAAGGTTCATGAATACACTAACCCAAATCAAACCCTAATCTTGTTTAATCTCCACTAAACATGTTGCATTAGTTATCATATCATGTTACAATATTATATATCACATATATAATATTTATTGTAACAAAAGAAAATAATACAATTAACATATATCGCATATATATCAATGTATTACCCGAGTGAGAAAAAGAATCTTTTAGTGAGCTAATATTAGTTAATGTAATTTAATATATCATATATATTATTATACATTAAATTATCGAATCAACACTTGATCCGACAATCCAACTATATCGCATACAACCGACTAATATTTATCCGTACTGATTCATCGAATCAACACCTGATCCGATGATCCGGCTGATATCAAATATCGCGAGAATAGAATACGGTATCTCATATCGTATTATCCTCGGTCCCGTACATATCACATAGGTGCTCCTACTCCGTTTTGCCTGAGCCAAGAAACCTCTGTGTAGGACTCTAAAGAATCGTCAATACGCAGGCAGTAGGTGATGATCATATCAAACACCCACAAGCTGCAAGCGGTCAGCTAAATGTAACAGCCACCCTGGTATTGAGCGCTCAGAAGATCAACAATCAAGCCTGCACATTCTCCTGTGAATCCAATCAGTAACACTCCCGTATAGTCCGGTCTCGTCGTCTGATATGTCGCATATCTCGTCTAGGGGTGGTATACGTCAGACCCCAGTAGCTTGATAAGTCGTGTCGATATGAGGTCTATAACAGTTCGAGAAACTACTGATAACACTTACCAGTAAATCTCAACAACCCTGGCCAGGGATTTCCGGTTATAGCCAATCGAACACAGCACAACATCAACTCCCTATACCGGGAGAGACGAATCCCCTCCTATCGCTCATTGCCTCCATGTGATTCGGGACTGTACCCAAAAGCCACCTTTTTGCACGCCCTCTTGGACGTGGTATGATGGAAATCAAAGCACAGTGGGAATCACACAAGACACTATGACGATCTCGGGTCAACAGACTACTCTGTACCAATGTCACCGGAGAACTGCCATCTGACGTGAGGTATAATACCATCTGGGAGTTCTCGGCGAGTCCGTCCAGTGTACCCAGTCTCCACTGAGCACCCGTACACCATCCTTGATGTCAAACACCGATGGATATAGGATCATCCATCGCCCATCATATGGGTCAAGATGCGTATACGCTAGTCTACTCTGGTGCATCGATGCCCTGTCTCGATACACCCTCGACTAGGAACAGTTATAGGATGTACTCGTCGACTACCGTGGCCCCACTAGTATGATCTCATCATAGTCCCAGTAGTCGAGTACATATCCTAAGGGCTTTATCAACATTTAACATAGAGACAATCAGAGTACATGTTAAGATAAAGTACAACCAGATAGCATACTATCATGTCGAGCAAGAAAGTCCTCCCTATATATGTCCTAGCATCCACTACAATATACATCGTATGTACTGTAATGGCCTCTAGGGCATACATATAACTAACAATCTCCCACTTGCACTAGGGCCATCTTTTGTGGTATCGCATACCCAACAATTAGCTGTGGTTGAAGTATCTCATACTCAACCATCCCCTAAAAGTCTCTACTGGGAAAAAGGCCTTTGTGAGTGGATCCGCGCTGTCGTCTTCTGTGTCTACTCTCCTAACCTCGATCTCCCTGGAGATCAACCTTCTCCATGTTCAGGTGATACTGCCTAAGAATTATATCTGGATTTCAGATGGGACGGGGGTTCCTTGGCAAAAGCCACAACTCCATTGTCACACAATGGTAGGAACGAAGTCCATCTTATGAACTTATATGTATCCAGACTGCCTCTTTGGTAGCATCTTTGGTAACGATGTATCATGCCTTTAATCGTCTAGTATGTCACGGTATCTATCTTGGAACTCTTCCAACATACCGTCCCTCCACTGAGGGTAAAGACAATGCCTGCGACTGACATTCAGCCGTCCTTATCACCCTGGAACCTTTCCAGTGATTCTCCTCAGGATCGATTGATACCATCTCACTACAACTAGTGAGTATCCTAACATCCATTTAGAACTATCTCATAGATCCAAAATCCAGGATTCAGGAGGTATCACTGTGATCCTATATGGAGAATCCTTGTGATAAGCGGAGATTGACCGAGTGTAGCATAGGAAACTCCTTTCCTATCAAGAGTATGTCATCCACGTACTCTAGGAGGATCACCACCATACTCCCTACTACCTTTTTGTATATACAAGGTTCATCTACCATTTTGATGAAGTCAAACTCTTTGACTACCACATCAAAATAGATGTTCCAACTCCGCGATGCCTGTTTTATCACATAAAACATCTTGCACACGTTTCCGCTGCTCCCACTGTCTACGAAGCCCTCTGGCTGTGTACTTATAGACGCTCTTTTCTAAAATATCATTTAGAAAAGCAGTCATGACACCCAACCGCCAGATATCGTAGTCATTGTATGTAGCCGTGGCAAGTAGCATCTGGATGGACTTAAGCATAGCTTCGAAAGTCTCAACTTTTCCATGTACACCAAGTAATCTTCTCAAGATATACTCGCTCCTGATGGGGATTTAACCCTTCAGATTAAGCAACCAAAGTCCATACTTTGTTGGTGTATAAGGATTCCATCTCAGATCACTAAGCATCCAGCCATTCTCACAGAGTCCCACTCCTGATGGCCAGCCCGAAACTAGTTGGGTCATCATCTCATGATGCAATCCTCACTCCCACCGTCATAGAGAAACCGAAGTATCTCTCAGGTGGGTGAGGAACCCTACTAGATCGGCGGAGAGGCTGAGGTTCGTTGGAAACTATTGAATCCTTTGGTTCTACCAAATCATCAGCTGCAGTTTGTATAGCTGGAACCTTTCCAGTTCTACATAACAGACCTTGCCTCGAGCTTGTCCGGATTTTGCTTTTTAGACATAGGCCGGACAACCCCAAATCTTAACAAACTTAAGATATGGTCTTTCCCTTTCCATATCACATATGAAGTGGTAGGCAACTGATTTGATTTGAACCCTATTCAACAGGTATGCAGCTTCTCAAGCGCATAACACCCAAAAGAAAATAGGAAACTCAGTAGTACTCATCATAGAGCACACCATATCAAATAGGGTGCTATCGCTCCGCCCCGATACACCGACGTGCTGTAGGTGTATACGGAGGAGTAATGCTGAGAGAGAATCTCATTCTCCTTTAGAATAGTCCAGGAATTCCGTGCTCAAGTATTCTCCTCCTTAATCACATCAAAGGACATAATACTTTTACCCGTATTTTAGTTCTCTACTTCTAACTTACATTCTGTGAATATCTCAAAAGGTTCGGAATTGTGTTTCAACGGGAACATATGTCTGAATCTTGAGAGATCATCAGAGAATGTAATGAAGTACAAAGAACCGGTCCTGGCATATGTAGACAGGGGACTTTCATACATCAACATGTATCAATCCCAAAAGTTCACTAACTCTTTCTCTGTTTGCAATAAACAGAGCTATGGTCATCGTATCTTTGTGACATGACCGGCAAGTTTCACAAGATGTAAATTCAAACTAATTTAAATATGCATCTATATGTAACTTCAGCTAGTCGGGTCACATTGATATGACCTAGTCTACAATGCCTCAAGAAGGATTCGTTCATTTCTGAACTCTTCCTCTCGTGTGTGTTCTGTATACCAAGAACTGTAGTTTGATTTAGAACGTCAATGCTTTTAGATAACGTGCCTGAACCGATCAACTCTTGATATAGGAAATGTTCAAAACATTATCCAACAATACAAAATTATATCCTTTCTTTACTAATAAAGAGACTGATATGATGTTGTATATCAGGTTCGGTATCTAATAACATTTGTTCAGAATCAATGTATTCCGGTAATACAGGGTGATAGTGACCAACAGACTTGGCTGCAACACTTGCACCGTTTCTGTCTCATGAAACTTATCACCCGTTCTCAGTTCTCTACCTATCTGTAGCCCATGTAACAGATTACATATGCGGGATCCTGATCCGGTATCACATACCCAGGACGTAAAGGATACTGAGAAACAGTTCTTTGTAATGAACACACCCGAATATGATGCATCAACATGCACTTTCTTCGTTTGGGCGGCACGGGAAATCTGGTATTCCCCAATTTCCTGCTATCTTATAACAATTATAAGTTGGAGCGGTACCAACGTTCCCTAGCGCAGTATAATAAGCGGGTTCGGTCAATTCATCCGTATTATTATCTTGATTAAGGCGTGATATGGTCGCTACGTGGAGAGAGAGAAGAAAACACTCAGCGTATGCTCTTGCAAGATTAGATTGGTTATCTAATATATCTAATCAGGATATCTGCCACTATTTTAATCAAATCTTCCTTCAAACCCTAAAAGGAAAGACTAGTCGGGATTAATTACACGCTACAAGTTCGCCAATCTTTCAGCCAGGCCAGTGTCGGTACCTTGAGGGAGGTCCCCCGTGCTTTCGCACGAACCTAATTAAAGTAAACCTCGTTTTCCCAGGGGCGTAACCCCGTTAACACCTTTGTAGACACCTACTTGATCGGCTAATTGTAATGTGTAAAACTCTCCCAGGAGTAACTCTTACTCGCAGCGGGTATCGGGATCCAACTATCTCATAGAAGGTATGCAATCTTATTGCAAATTTCAACACTTGAAATTCCCAATAATATTTTACCCCTAGCGTCCTATGACCTTGACGAAGGCCAAACTACCTATAGTCCGCTAGTCAAGTTCAACCCGTTCATTTCTTGATTGAATTAAACCCACCCGCACGACCCTTGACGAAGGTCAAACTACGCCGTACGAATACCCTAATCCAATCGCATCGTATGCTAGCAGATAAGCACTAGTAAGCTACCGTACACTACGCCTTGACGAAGGCCAAACTACCGCAGCACGAATACTAACTAGTACTTATCTGAAATGACGGAGGGCTACGACAGGTTTTTAAGAAAACCCTTTGCGTAATGAACTTGATATCGTTGTAGAATCGTGTGATTTTTAAATGGAGTGTTTTTTAGGCTTTTCTAGTTTTGCTAAAGGGGTCACTCCCGGTGAAGGGATCGTCGGCCCTTTCCTCATCGAATAAGGTGCAGGATATTTCAAAAATATCACTATGCAAAGCAAGAACTATAGAAGCAATCAAAAGACAAACCGAGTTTGTAGCATCTGCTAGTTTCACTAAAGAGGTCATTCCCGGTGAAGGGATCTCGGCTCTTTCCTTATCGAATAAGGTGCTGGATGTTCTACAAGGAACACCGCTATGCAAAGCAAGAACTAGAGCTGCCAGTTTTTAAACAAGTTTCTACAACATCTTTAGGTTTCTTTTAGTTTCATTAATCTCATTAATGAAGTCCCATTTTATTATGCTTCACAAGCATCTCATTTGAAACGAAATCTGCAATATATAACATATATCTCATATATATAATATAAACATTCGTCTCAGGCAGTAATATGATATCATCACAGAATATTACAGCAGAAGAACATATATGAAATATTGGATATACTAGGACGCCCGTGTTTTTAATACGAGCCTGCATAAAACACGGATTCCACGGTCGCGATGAATAGCCAAACCCACATCCCTAGACCCCTACGAGAGCGGCAAGCAACACTGCCAATTCTAGGGTTAGGAGACCCGGTCTCGACTCCTCGAGATGGTCTCCCACTGGACCCTAGAACCCGGTTACTTGTGCTCCCCGCCTTGGGTCTACCTAATGCGGAAAAGTAAATAATATACAATGGTGACATCATCCTCAGCCCGGAAGTGCCCCAATAAAAGAATATTACATACAAATGAATTTTACATAAATGAAAAAGAAAAACTCTCATCTCACATAAAACCCCCGGCTATTCAGAACGCGACGATCCAATATAACATATCACAGCAACACATAATATCTCATATCATCAACGTAAGCAAGTATGCGTATCCCGATTGTCGTTGATGTATAGCAACGAAGCCGGCGATACACCACATACTACGCTTACGGTCACAGAAAAGAAAGTGTAAAACTACAACAGTTGGAATCCGCAGCCTCCTTATATATCGCATGCCTAACCAAATGAATTCCTTAGACATCGCGTGCCTAACAGTTATAAACCCCGCATTTTAGTCTCATTATCGAAAACTCTTTTCAATATCAAGTAGGGCAATTCAACAAGATTCCCGACATCCTGATCGAATGCTCGTCGCAAACTTTAGTAGACGGCCGCACCCCTGGATGCCGTCGACGAAGTTCACTAAGGCGGAACACCGCTGCCGCGAGCACCCGAACGGATGCTTTTGGCGACGGGGTTTTCCTACAGTCACTTGGTCGGGGCTATGGGGCGTGGCTGTTTGTTAAGTTTACCCGGCGAGTATCTGCGTACGCTACGTGATTGCGACGGACTTTTGATCACATCAAAATTCCGTGGCAACCGATCATTTGAGACTGAACTGCTAGATTTATAACATTCAAATTAGTTATCTCATAACTACCTGTGGATTCCAAATATTGTATCACATTCCAGATAAATAGACATTGTTAAACTTTCCGGTTGAATAATCAAACACCCAAGATTTCCCCAATATATCTCAACACTTGAAATCAGTTTAAAAAAACATCCATCACATGCCACAGTACCAATGGTCCAGCCGTAGAAGGGTCAAGCCAACGCCTCACATGTGGCACGCCGTACTGCCGCAAACCCTAAGGTCTAAAGGCAGTTCAAGACGGTCACATAATCGAGTTAAGGTTTGTTGTCTTCTAGAGGGTCCACCGTGTTACTTGCATGACTTTACGAAAGTTTCAAACTCGAGAAAAAATCCAACTTTTGAAAATTTTCCGACTGGGGAAAAAGTGAGTTATTAATATCCGGTCGAACTTTTTAACAGTTTCTAAAATTATCCGGAAAAACTAAACAAAGTTAAATTATCCGATCGAATCAACAAGTCCCCAATACAATCCAGAAAACTCAACTCTTGAGTATAATTAAAAATTCCCAGAATTGTGCAAAGGAAACCAGAAATGATACTGTGAAGTCACGGGCCCCAATATTACTATTCAGCCGCGGAACCGCGGCCACATGCGTGGTTTGGCCGCGGTTCCGCGGTCACGTGACCGAATCAATTGACCGTACTTCACTGTAATTCCTATATTTCCCTGCTTATATTTTTGAGAATTTTTAATATAAAAAATATCACAATTTCAGAAAATTTCCAGAGAAGGGTTTGTGTCGGGGTTCTCGGGTTCGATCAGACTTTAAACTTCGTCTAGACTTCGCTTAAACCTCTAGCTTGGCTTTGATACCACTTTAGAGTTGCTAGGCATGCTCACAAGGTTCTACGAGGTATCAACCATGCCCGATTAAAAATTTAGCCGTGTCGAACAACCCGATTCCGGATCTTTAAACTAAGGTTTAGGCGAAAACAAGCATGTTAAACTCTTTAACACTAAGTGAGAGGGATTACAACCTTTGTAGATCCGTTCCTTCACTTCTTAAGCTCCGTGTTGAGGTCCCTTCGCTGCGATCATCGTGTTCTGGACTCTCGAGAGGCTTCACGAAGAGAATGATGCAAACTTGCTTCCGATCTTCGATAACATAGATGATCTACCTTGAAGTTTCGTTAACACAAGCTATCACTCATGAAATGATGTGAACACCCTCATCTAAATGGCAAGGATAGATGAGGATGGTGAAGTAGGATTTTTGCTCTCTTTTGTTTTCTTATTCTCACTCATTTTTCATCACAAATAAAAAGCAAGAAATGTTTGCAAAAGGAGGAGGAAGAAGAAGAATAGTGATCAAATCCTTTTGTGATGAATAATGAAAGGATAATTATGATGAATGATGCAACCGTGGTCAAGTAACCTTTGTAGAGAGTGAACTAGGGTTAGGGTTTGGGTTGGGTTAAGAATGAGTCATAACAAAATATCTTAACACAAAACAAAAAGAAACCTTCTAGAAGGTTCATGAATACACTAACCCAAATCAAATCCTAATCTTGTTTAATCTCCACTAAACATGTTGCATTAGTTATCATATCATGCTACAATATTATATATCACATATATAATATTTATTGTAACAAAAGAAAATAATACAATTAACATATATCGCATATATATCAATGTATTACCCGAGTGAGAAAAAGAATCTTTTAGTGGGCTAATATTAGTTAATGTAATTTAATATATCATATATATTATTATACATTAAATTATCGAATCAACACTTGATCCGACAATCCAGCTATATCGCATACAACCGACTAATATTTATCCGTACTGATTCATCGAATCAACACCTGATCCGATGACCCGGCTGATATCAAATATCGTGAGAATAGAATACGGTATCTCATATCGTATTATCCTCGGTCCCGCACATATCACATATGTGCTCCTACTCCTTTTTGCCTGAGCCAAGAAACCTCTGTGTAGGACTCTAAAGAATCGTCAATACGCCGGCAGTAGGCGATAATCATATCAAACACCCACAAGCTGCAAGCGGTCAGCTAAACATAACAGCCACCCTGGTATTGAGCGCTCAGAAGATCAACAAGCAAGCCTGCACATTCTCCTGTGAATCCAATCAGTAACACCCCCGTACAGTCCGGTCTCGTCGTCTGATATGTCGCATATCTCGTCTAGGGGTGGTATACGTCAGACCCCAGTAGCTTGATAAGTCGTGTCGATATGAGGTCTATAACAGGTCGAGAAACTACTGATAACACTTACCAGTAAATCTCAACAACCCTGGCCAGGGATTTCCGGTTATAGCCAATCGAACACAGCACAACATCAACTCCCTATACCGGGAGAGACGAATCCCCTCCTATCGCTCATTGCCTCCATGTGATTCGGGACTATACCCAAAAGCCACCTTTTTGCACGCCCTCTTGGACGTGGTATGATGGAAATCAAAGCACAGTGGGAATCACACAAGACTCTATGATGATCTCGGGTCAACAGACTACTCTGTACCAGTGTCACCAGAGAACTGCCATCTGACGTGAGGTATAATACCATCTGGGAGTTCTCGGCGAGTCCGTCCAGTGTACACAGTCTCCACTGAGCACCCGTACACCATCCTTGATGTCAAACACCGATGGATATAGGATCATCCATCGCCCATCATATGGGTCAAGATGCGTATACGCTAGTCTACTCTGGTACATCGATGCCCTGTCTCGATACACCCTCGACTAGGAACAGTTATAGGATGTACTCGTCGACTACCGTGGCCCCACTAGTATGATCTCATCATAGTCCCAGTAGTCGAGTACATATCCTAAGGGCTTTATCAACATGTAACATAGAGACAATCAGAGTACATGTTAAGATAAAGTACAACCAGATAGCATACTATCATGTCGAGCAAGAAAGTCCTCCCTATATATGTCCTAGCATCCACTACAATATACATCGTATATACAGTAATGGCCTCTAGGGCATACATATAACTAACAACTTGTTGCTGCTTCTGGGTATTTTTAAACCGACTCAAGTGTTGAGTGTTCTGGGGTTTATTTTGTAATCGTTGATTCGATGGGAAATTTTAATTTTGTGTTGTTTTCCGGATATTTAGAAACTGTTAAAAAGTTCGAACGGATATCATTAACTCACTTTTTCCCGGCACGTAAAACTTTCAAGTGTTGAATTTTTATCCAGTTTAAATATTTCGGAAAAACGAACAAGTAACGCGGCGGTCCCTCTAGAAGAACACAAACCTTAACTCGATTATGTGACCATCTTGAACTGCCTCTAAATCTTACGGTTTGGGGCAGTACGGTATGCCACATGTGAGGCGTTGGCTTGACCCTTCTACGGCTGGTTCATCGGTACTGTGACAGTTTCTGGGATTATTTGAACTCCGCTCAAGTGTTGAGCTATTTAGGAAATTTTGGGTATTTGATTATCTGTTCGGAAAGTTTAATACTGTCTATTTATCTGGAATGTGATACAATATGTGGAATTCATAGAGTTAGGCATGAAATGCGAAGTATGTGATATTTCGGATTTACGATGTCTAAAGTGATTATGGATTCCAAATGTTGTAGTTTTACAATTTCTTTTCTGTGATCGTAAGTGTAATATGTGATATCGCCGATTTCGTTGCTATATGTCAACGACAATTGGGATGCGCATATTTACTTACGTTGATGACATGTGATGTTATGTGTTGCTGGATATGTTATATTGGATCGTCGCGTTTTGAATAGCCGGGGGTTTTTATGTGAGATGGGGGCTTTTTATTTTCATTCATGTAAAATTCATTTATATGTAATATTCTTTTATTGGGGCACTTCCGGGATGAGGTTGATGTCACCCTTGTATATTATTTACTTTTCCGCATTAGGTAGACCCAAGGAGGGGAGCATAAGTAACCGGGTTCTAGGGTCCAGTGGGAGGCCATCTCGAGGAGTCGAGACCGGGTCTCCTAACCCTAGAATTGGCAGTGTTACTTGTCGCTCTCGTAGGGGTCTTGGGATGTGGGTTTGGCTATTCGTCACGACCGTGGAATCCGTGTTTTATACCGGCTCGTATTGAAAACACGGGCATCCTAGTATATCCAATATTTCATATATGTTCTTCTGCTGCAATGTTCTGTGATGAGATCATATTACTGCCTGAGACGAATGCTTATGCTATATATATATGCTGATATATAAATATTACTGCTTTCGTTTCTTCTGTGATGTTTAGGAAGCATAAGCTGATGGTATTTTATTAATGAGATTAATAAAAAGAAAAGAAACCTAAAAGATGTTGTAGAATCAAAACTTTATAAAAAGGGTAGCTACAGTTTTGCTTTGCACAGCGGTATATATGATATGCCCTGCACCTTATTCGATGAGGAAAGAGCCGAGATCCCTTCACCGGGAGTGACCTCTTTAGCGAAACTGGCAGATGCTACAAACTCGCGGTTTAGTTTTTGACAGCTTATATAGTTCTTGCTTTGCACAGCGGTATATATGATATATCCTGCACCTTATTCGATGGGGAAAGAGCCGAGATCTCTTCACCGGGAGTGACCTCTTTAGCGAAACTAGAAGCCTAAAAAACACTCCTTTTCAAAAACACTCGATTCTACGACGATATCAAGTTCATTACGCAATAGGTTTTTAGAAAAAACTGACGTAGCCCTCCGTCATTTCAGATAAGTCCTACTTAGTATTCGTGCTACGTTTGTTGACCTCCGTCAAGGCGTAGTGTACGGTAGCTGATTAGTATTTATCTACTTATGCATATGATGCAGATTGGATTAGGGTAATCGTACGGCCTTGTTGACCTCCGTCAAGGGTCGTGCGGGTGGGTTTAATTCAATCAGGAAATGACGGGTTGGACTTGACTAGTAGCCTATGGTTTGTTGACCTCCGTCAAGGTCATAGGACGCTAGGGGCAAAATATTATCGGGAATTTCAAGTGTTGAAATTTGCAATGAGATTGCATACCTCCTATGAGATAGTTGGATCCCGATACCCATTGCGAGTAAGAGTTACTCCTGGGAGAGTTTTACACAGGACAATTAACCGATCAAGTAGGTGTCTAGAAAAGTGTTAACGAGGTTACGCCTCTGGGAAAATAAGGTTTACTTTAATTAGGTCCGTACGAAAGCACGGGGAACCTCCCTCAAGTACCGACACTGATCTGGCTGAAAGATTGACGAAATTGTAAGGTGTAATTAATCCCGGCTAATCTTACCTTTTAGGGTTTGAAGGAAGATTTGATAAAAACAGTGGGAGACATCCTGATTAGATAAGATAATAACCAATCAAATCTTGCAAGAGCATACGCTAAAGTGTTTCCTTCTCTCTTTCCAGGTAGCGACCGTGTTAGGACTTAATCCAGATAATAATATGGATGTATTAGCTGAACCCGCTTATTATACTGAGCAGGGGATCGTTGGTCCCGTTTTTTCTTATAAGAGTTATAAGACTGAACAGGAAACAGGAGAATATCTGGATTCTCACGCCGCCCAAAAGAACATGCATGCTGATGCATCTTCTTCGGGTGTGTTAGTTATTGAGAACTGTTTCTCAGTTCACCCTACGTCCTGGGTATTAGATACCGGATCAGGATCCCACATATGTAAATTGCTACATGGGCTACGGAAAGGTAGAGAACTGGGAAGAGGTGATCATTCCGTTCAAGTAGGGAATGGTGCAAGTATTGCAGCCAAAGCAGTTGGCGAATATCACCTTGTATTACCAAGTCGTAATACATTGATTCTGAATGAGTGCTATTATATACCGAACATGATGTGCAACATTATATCAGTTTCTTTATTAAATAAAGAAGGATATAATTTTGTAGTACATGATAATGTTATGAACATCTTCCTAAATCAAAAGTTGATTGCATCAGGCTCGTTACATAATGGCATATTCATTCTCAATCAAAATACAGTCCTCGATATACAAAACACACACAAGAGGAAAAGTTCAGAAATGAACGAATCCTACTTGTGGCATTGTAGACTTGGTCATATCAATGCGACACGACTGGCTAAGTTACATAAGGATGGATATTTGAATCCGTTCGAATTATCATCTTATGATACTTGTCATTCATGTCTCAAAGGAAAAATGACCAAAGCTCCGTTTAGTGGACACGGAGAAAGAGTTACGGAACTCTTAGGACTGGTACATAGTGATGTATGCGGTCCCATGTCTACGCATGCCAGGAACGGTTCTTCCTACTTCATTACATTCACTGACGATCTCTCTAGATACGGACATGTGTTCCTAATAAAACGCAAGTCTGAAGCTTTTGAGAAATTCAGAGAATATAAGCACGAAGTAGAGAACCAAACGGGCAAAAGTATTAAGATCCTTCGATCTGATCGAGGAGGAGAATACTTGAGCAATGATTTTCTGGATTATCTAAAAAAGAATGGGATTCTCTCTCAGCTTACTCCTCCTTATACACCACAGCACAACGGTGTATCGGAACGGAGGAATCGCACCCTATTAGATATGGTGCGCTCGATGATGAGCACTGCTGAGTTACCTATTTCCTTCTGGGGGTATGCGCTTGAGACAGCAGCATACATACTGAATAAAGTTCCTACCAAATCTGTGCCTACCACCACATATGAGATATGGGAAGGGAAGAGACAATATCTTAATTTTGTTAAGATATGGGGTTGCCCGTCCTATGTCAAAAGACAAAACTCGGACAAACTCGAGGCAAGATCTATTTTATGTAAGTTTATTGGATATCCCAAGCATTCGCGAGGGTATATTTTCTACCACAGTGAACAACAAAAAGTGTTTGTTGCTCAACATGCCACCTTTTTAGAAAAGGAATTTCTTGCAAAAGAAATTAGTGGCGATGAGGTAGAACTGGAAGAAGTTCCAGCAGAACAAACTACAACAGATGATTTAGTGGAACCAGAGGATTCAGTAGTACCCGACGAACCCCAGCCTCTCCGCCGATCTAGTAGGGTTTCTCTTCCACCTGAGAGATACTACGGTTTTCTCATTGATGGTGGAAGCGAGGATTGCATCATGGAAGATGATGACCCGACTAGTTTCGAACAGGCCATCACGAGTGGTGACTCTGTGAAATGGCTGGATGCAATGCGATCTGAGATGGAATCCATGTACACCAACAAAGTATGGACTTTGGAAAATGCTCCTGAAGGGGTAAAACCCATTGGGAGCAAGTGGATCTATAAAAGGAAATTTGGTGTAGATGGAAAAGTTGAGACTTTCAAAGCTAGACTTGTAGCAAAGGGTTTTCGTCAACGACCAGGTGTGGATTATGACGAAACCTTTTCTCCAGTGGCTATGCTTAAGTCCATCCGGATCTTACTTGCCATTGCTGCATACCATGACTACGAAATCTGGCAAATGGATGTTAAGACCGCCTTTCTAAACGGTGATTTAGAAGAGTGCGTGTACATGACTCAGCTAGAGGGCTTCGTAGAAAGTGGGAGCAGCGGAAAGGTGTGCAAGCTGCTTAAATCCATTTATGGGTTGAAGCAAGCATCGCGGAGTTGGAACATCTGTTTTGATGTTGTAGTCAAAGAGTTTGACTTCATCAAAAATATAGATGAACCTTGTATCTATAAGAAGGTAGCAGAGGGTAAGGTTGTCTTCCTCGTATTGTACGTGGATGACATACTCTTGATAGGAAATGATATTCCTATGCTGCAATCAGTCAAGCTCTTCTTATCACAAAGATTTTCAATGAAAGATCTAGGTGATGCCTCCTGCATATTGGGAATCATGATCTATAGAGATAGATCTAAACGGATACTGGGATTGTCCCAATCCAGGTACATTGACACCATACTAAAAAGGTTTAGTATGGAAGAATCCAAGCGTGGGAACCAACCCACGATCTCTGGACTCACTCTCTCCAAAGAGATGTCTCCCAAGACTGATTTGGAGAGAGCTCGCATGTAAGGGATACCCTATTCTTCGGCAGTAGGCTCTATCATGTATGCGATGCTATGTATCAGACCCGATGTAGCATACTCACTAAGTGTAGTGAGTCGGTATCAAGCAGATCCTGGAGAGAGTCACTGGACAGCTGTGAAGAGCATTCTCAAGTACTTATGAAGGACTAAGGAGATGTTCTTGGTGTATGGTAACGGAGAACTCCAGGTGGAGTCCTTTACCAATTCCAGCTTCCAAAGTGATAAGGACGACTCTAAGTCGCACTCGGGATTTGTCTTTACCCTCAATGGAGGGGCGGTATGTTGGAAAAGTTCCAAACAGGATACCGTTGCAGACTCGATGATGGAGGCTGAATACATCGCTGCCAACGATGCTGCCAAAGAGGCTATCTGGATAAAGAAGTTCATTAGTGAACTTGGTGTGGTTCCGTCCATTGAAAATCCAATACCTCTGTATTGCGATAACAATGGAGCTGTGGCTTTGGCCAAGGAACCCAAGTCCCATCAAAAGTCCAGACATATTCTGAGGCGGTATCACCTGATCAGGGAGATAGTTGATCGCCGGGAGATCGAGGTCAGGAGAGTAGATACGAAGGACAACACTGCGGATCCATTCACGAAGGCCATTCCCCAGATACAGTTTGAGAGATTATTCGGGATGCTAGGTATGAGATACTACAGCAGCTGGCCTTAGTGCAAGTGGGAGATTGTTAGTTATGTATATGCCCTAGAGGCCATTATTGTACATATGATGTATATTATAATGGATGCTTGGATATATATAGAGAGGACTTTCTTGCTCGTCATGATAGTATGCTATTTGGTTTCACTTTATCTTAACATGTTGACTTGTATTGGTTTACTGTTTTTCTCTCACATGTTGATAAAGCCCTTAGGATTTGTACTCGACTACTGGGACTATGATGAGATCATACTAGTGGGGCCATGGTAGTCGATGAGTACATCCTATAACTGTTCCTAGTCGAGGGTATATCGAGACAGGGCATCAATACACCAGAGTAGACTAGCGTATACGCATCTTGACCCATATGATGGGCGATGGATGATCCCATATCCATCGGTGTTTGGCATCAAGGATGGTATACGGGTGCTCAGTGGAGACTGGGTACACTGGACGGACTCGCCGAGAACTCCCAGATGGTGATATACCACACGTCAGATGGCAGTTCTCCGGTGACACTGGTATAGCGTAGTCTGTAGACCCGAGATCGTCATAGACTCTTGTGTAATTCCCACTGTGCTTTGATTTACACCTTACCACGTCCAAGAGGGCGTGCAAAACGGTGGCTTTTGGGTACAGTCCCGAATCACAGGCAATGAGCGATAGGAGGGGATTCGTCTCTCCCGGTATAGGGAGTTGATGTTGTGCTGTGTTCAATTGGCTATAACTGGAAGTCCCTGGCCAGGGCTGATATAGAGATTTACTGGTAAGTGTTACCAGTAGTTTCTCGACCCGTTATGAGCCACACATCGACACGACTTATCGGTTACTGGGGTCTGACGTATACCACCCCTAGACTTGATATACGACATATCAGACGAAGAGACTGGACTTTACGGGAGTGTTACTGATTGGATTCACAGGAGAACGTACAGGCTAGCTTATTGATCTTCTGATCGCTCAATACCTGGGTGGCTGTTACGTTTAGCTGACCGCTTGCAGCTTGTGGGTGTTTGATATGATCATCACCTGCTACCGGCGTATTGACGATTCTTTAGAGTCCTACACAGAGGTTTCATGGCTCAGGCAAAACGGAGTAAAGGCACATATGTGATATGTGCAGGACCGAGGATAATGCGATATGAGATACCGTATTATATTCTCGCGATATTTAGATATGAACCGGATCATCGGGTCAAGTGTTGATTCGATGAATCGGTACATGATATATTAGTCGGTTATATTCGATATAGCCGGATTGTCGGATCAAGTGTTGATTCGATAATTTAATGTATAATAATATATATAATATATTGTATTACATTATCTAATATTGGCTCGCTTTATTATTTCATTTTCTCACCGGATAATACTTTGATATATATGCGATATATGTTAATTGTATTATTTTCTTTTGTTGCAAATATATAATATATATGTGATATATATTATTGTGACATGATATGATTAATAATGAAACATGTTTAGTGATGATTAAATGAGGTTAGGGTTTGATTAGGGTTAGTTGCTTCATGCACCTTCTAGAAGCTTTTCTTTTGTCATGAAGAAGATATTATGATAGATATTTTCTTATGACTCATATCTTAACCCAACCAAACCCTAGCCTTAGTTAACTCTCTACAAGGGTTATCCTAGTCATCATTAACCATGGTTGCATTATTATTCATATACCCATTTTCATTATTCATGACAAAAAGGAATGATCTCATTATTCATCTTCTTCCTCTCTCTTTAGCTTTGAGAAAGCTTACTAGAAATTCCTTTTGTGATGATTTCATGTGAGATTATGATATAAAACGATAGCATAAATACTACTCCATCATCCTCATCTAATCTAGCCCATTAGATTAGGGTGTTCACCTCTTTAGAGTGAGAGAGCTTGAGTTATTGCAATTTCGACGTAGATTATCAGAGAAAAGGAATACCACAAGCTAGCATGGATCGTTCGAGTCATGGAGCCTCTCTTAAGTCCGGGAGATCGTGGATCGCGGCGAAGGGACTTCTACTCGGAGCTTATGAAGCGATGGAGCGGACCACAAAGGTTGTAATCCCTCACACTTTGTAATAAAGTTGTTATCTTGCATGTTAAACCCTAATAATCTAGCAAAGATCCCGGCTTTGGGTTGTTCGGCACGTCTAAATTTTTATCCGGGCATGTTTGATGCCTTATGAACCTTCACAAGAGTGCCTAGGAACCCTACAGAACCATGGTAATTTGTAAACTCTAATCAGCTCTAGTGAAGGTTTGCATTGATGGATGAACAGAGAATACTGTGTTGACTTCATCTTCAGAGTCGCTGCCAAAGACCAAAATAGGAGTAGATAGTCCGGGCCTGCTGCCTTAGGGTTGCCCCAAGAAGACTATCTCTTCATCCTCCTCGGTATCGCTCCCAAAGATCGGGATGGTGGCGACGGTTTTTTGTTTATTCTCTGGTTTACGACATCTTTCCGTGTCTTCGAAGTCTGGTAGGAAGTACTTAGCGTCTTCATACTTGCGAACTTCATTTACGGAGAAAGGGTTTAGCTCCCCTATAACTGTGTACTCGAAGCAGTCTTTGAAGTACTTCATACACTGATATTGTGTAGAAGGGATGATGCTGTATTCATGTAACCAAGGCCTACCGAGCAAAGCATTGTAGCAAGTCTTAGCGTCGATGACGTGGAACTTGATGTCAGTGACGAGCATCCCAAAGCGTAATGTCAATATTACGGATCCAAGCGACCGTGATGATTGCGAGTCGAACCCGGAGATAGTAATTTTGTCCCGCGCTAGGTGTTGAACGTTCATGCAAACCTCCTTCAACACTCTCACATTAAGAAGGTTGACGGAGGACCCGTTGTCAACCAGGATCTTTCCTATCTTGATGTCCTGGCAATACACAGTGACATATAGGGGACAGTTGTGCTCACACGTTCTGAGGAGGAGATCTTCATTGCCGAATGTGATGTCAGCTGTGTGAACTTCTTCCAGGGCGTCTTTCATCTTTTATTCTGCAAGGAACGCTTCAAGGCTGCTTTCCCTTTTTCCCTTTTCATTCTGAAGATCTGTCTTTGAAGAGGACGGCCTATAACCCATCCGGTCCATTTGGGCTAGTTTGTTAATCAAGGCCTGGAAGGTGGTCGGCTTGAAGAACATCATAAACTGGGATATAGTTGCCTGGGTTTCAAGGGTTCCCACGAACATGCCTACGGCAGGAGCTTCTTCTATGCGTTATTCGCATTTTGACCACAGGTTACACCATTGAATTGCGTATTGAACCCAGGTCTCTCCTGAATTCACTCTGGCATTGATTAATGCCGTGATCGGGGTACGCTCGCTTGCGCTCGCGAATCGCTGTGTGAATAATAATTCCATCTTCGTGAATGTTTTAATAGAATCATTTGGGAGCTCAGAGTACCATTCAAATGCTGTCTCCGCCAAGCTGCCGACGAATTGGTGAAGCAGTAGTTTGTCGTCGCCTCCAGTATTACCGCACAAAGCTCTGAATTGAGCAACGTGTTGGTGTGGATTGCCCGTTCCCTTATACACATGGAATTTGGAGATCGTATATCGTAGCGGGTACTTAATTTGATCTTACCAGCCTGGATAAGGTCGCCTAGTCCTGACGACTTGGCCAGCCGCTTCGCTTTCCTGATGAGCTCATATTTGTTGAGCTATGTAGTCGCCAAGGTCAGCTTTGGAGATCGTCTCTTCTCTGGCTGTTGATAGAGCCGGAAGAGGGTTTGACTTCTCCCCTCTGTCATCTTCAACGTTTATTAGAGGGTCTTCGGCTGGGGGGTCTGGCTGGATCATCATCCCGACCATATCTTGGAACAGGAGCGCCATCTGCTTCATGATAGCGTCTTGCTCCGCGGCTTCTTTATCCTTTCTTTCTAGTACCCTCCGCAGAAACTCTGTATCGGTCTCCTGATCTTGGCGCTGTTCGGACGATACTTCCAGGCTTTCTTTATGCCCCATGAGTGCGGCCATCTTTGTCAGCATCGCTTGGAGCTTTTGTTGTTGCTTCTGAGCCTTTGTCACAGACCGTGTAAGTGGTCGATGACCCGCGAAAGTACGACTTTCCTCTTTGCTGGAAGCCATGTACACCGTGTGCACTACCATGCCCCCGGACTTAGGGCGTTTGGGTCCACTGCCTTTGATATTTGTCGTCGGTGGTGGTTGATTCTCTGGCCTTCTCTTTTTGTGGGAGGCCGAAGATGAGGGAGCTGTTGCAGCGAGCACCCGTGCAGACGATACTTTCCGTTTCATGACGGCAGGATAGTCCTCCCCTTGCCGAGCCTTCATTTTCTTCAGTCGGCAAGAGTAGTCTTTGTCAATTACAGAGTCTTGGACTTTCCGCCAGACTCTGTGGATCTTGGAGGACAACCGCTGAGGAGACTGTTCTGGCTTCACCTATGTCATGCTTTCAACAGGTGGCGGAGACTTCTTCAGTACAGCGGGCGGAGAGTTCTTTTGCACTCTCCTGAGCGGTTCAAAGTTGTTCCTATTTGGAACAACAACGTCAATTTCCACCATTGGAGCTGGTGGAGTAAGTCCAAAAGGAGAGTTGCCCCCAGCTTTCCTCACTCGGCGCCAATGGCAACGTCAAGCATGTCGTGCGGACGGGACCACCTCTTTTTTGGAAGCGACCTCGTCATGCCCCTTGCTTTGATGAGAGGCTAATGTCTGTATCAGCCTGTCGAAGACTGACGTCCGCTGAGAGAGAACGGTCAATCTGTTGAAGGCAGACTTTCTGGCAGGGGAAGCATTTTTAACGACCTCGCCAGCAGCAGGGGTTGGAATGGCCAGTCTTGCGAAAACCGATCATCTAGCAGGAGAAGCCCCTTTGACGACTTCGTTTGTCGGAACAAGAATGGCTATCCATTTCGAGATAACCACTTCAGGTACCGCGAGCCTTTTGGCGGGCCCACTCGAGCTGTGGCTCAGCCTGTTAAAGACTGAGGCGTTAGAATTGGACGACCCGTTGAGAGGGGCCGTGGAGATTGCAAGCCGGTCGAAGACCGACTTCTTTGGAGCCTCCTGCGATAGTATTGAAGCATTAAAGCTTATTGGCGAGAGCATGGTCCTGAAGAACAATCCAGTGGTAGCCTGAGTCACCTGCTCCACAGGCATTGCAAAGATGGAGGCCGCTTGGGGCCCGTAAGTCACTCCTCCGACGGGGACAGAGTGGGAGTTGTTGTTGTAGTTAGCGCAGCTGGAGGCCATCGATATCTCCTTTTCTGTATGGAGCAAGACACCAAATCTTAGTACCTTGAATCCAGGGGCAACCATATTAAACCGCGATTCGTTCGCGAACAGGACACATGAAGTGTGGAGTGGAAAGAGGAAAAGGTCCCACCGGGCGTGCCATAATCTGTTCACCGCTGAAAACCGCGAAGACAAACGTCTTGCCTGAATTTGGGGGAAGATGCTATTTGGATTTATCCTTCCACCTCTCCGAAGATTCCAAGCTGATTTATGGCACCATGTATCGGAGGTTTGGACGGATGCGGCCGTTGTAGCAGACTTCATCAGATTCCCCCTCATTTGAGAGGGGTTTTTTATTGTGGGGACGCTCTTCCCTGCAGGCGCAATCCCCTGCAGTTAATTATGTTACCGTGTAGCGGTAACCACTTTCTCCTGCTCCAGAAGTTCACTTCGTGTCGTGTGTGTTTGTTTTATTTTCGGTTGCCCGTAGATTGTATACGGAGACTAATTTATGTTATCGCCCGTAGGGCGTGGATTAGTCCAAATACGTATATTCTTAGATTTGGGTTTGGGTTGATTTAAGGACCGTTAATCTTGTTTGAGATTAAGTTCAACTTAAATGTTTGTTGAGGATACGTTAGTCTAATTTTAGGCTAATATCTACTCAACGGGATTTTGGGATCGTTCAGACCAAACAAAAAAGCATTTGGGCTCTATTGTGTTAGTTTAAGGACGTTGCGGTCCATAGCTAGTTTAAGGACGTTGCGGTCCAGCGAGTTGTTGGTTATCGGGACCCGCCACCTCTCTGAAAACGTTGAAGAATTACAACGACATATATCAGAGGTGTGGGGAGATGTACCCCGGAACCAATAAATATTCGTCAGAAGCTCGGTAGTCTTGTTTGGGACTAAGACCACTCTGGAAAATAAAGAGCCCATGTGCTCGGTTGATTAGGAGTTTGGCCAAACTTGGGCTCAGCCCAGTCATTTCATTTTTGAATAAAATGTTAAACACTTGCTTGGGTTCGGTCCCCTTACTGTGCCAACGATGCTGAGCATCCATATGGGTTCTGACGCCCACACTTTATCTTGCTTTTTCCTTTTTTTGTTTTTTATGGAGTGTTAAACACTCTTTATGGCGCCCACGTGTGGAGCACGTGAGGCGCTTGGTGCTAGGTGCCAGGCGTTGGATACTGGTTTATGAGTGTAGAGCACTTTGTGCTGAATAGCGTCCACGTGAGGAGCACGTGGGGCGCTTGACGCTGAGCGCCAACCATTGAGTGCTAAGCACTCTTTATTAAACGGCGCCCACGTGAGGGGCACGTGAGGCGCTTGGCGCTGATTTTTCTTCGTGTATTATGTTCTAGAGAGTTCAATTCTCTGTTCTTCTCTGGATCATCGATCCCCAAGAACAAATTCATCCCCATGAGAATTAAATTCTCATTTGTGGGAGACTTGTCTCATGGATCTTAGATCCAGGGAAAGAACTATATTCTTTTATGAGGGTTAAACTCTTAGATATGCATATGAGATACTTTGATCTCTATTACTTTTATTTACCTTGAAGAAAGTTCTTCTTCTTTCTTCTCTCTTAAAGCTTTTTTTTTTTTGCTTGCTTTTCTTTTTGAACTTGAAGTTTATGGGGGGTTCCGATGTACAAGACTTGAAGTCTTGGGGCCTTTATATAGTGGAGGCCAGTTTGCTGATTTAGTTAAAGAAATCTCTCATTGAGAGATCTTTAATTGATTTGGGGATTTTATCCACTGTTGGATCTTTGATCCAAGGATTTCTGTTTTACAAAAGATATTTTTCTTGTTTTTAACAAGATTGGGGAAATATTTTCCCATACAGAGCTTATTCTGTAGCTTGGTGATTTTTTAATCACCATTGGATTTTTTAATCCAACGGTGCTCTGTTTTACAGAGGGTGATCTTTCTCGTTTAGAAAGATTTTGAGGAAATATTTCCTCAACAGAATTCAATTCTGTATTTCGATGATTTTTCATCCCCGTTGGATCTTTGATCCAATGGCATGGAACTTTTAGTTCTGGCATCGGCGCCCTTGTGCAAGGCACGTGAGGCGCTGCCTCAGAGTTTTTAACTCCTGGTGCTGGCACTCTCGTGCAAGACACGTGAGGAGCTGCCTCAGAGTGTTAACTCTTGGGCGCTGGCGTCCTCATGCAAGGCATGTGAGGCGCTGCCTCAGAGTTTTTAACTCTCGGCGCTGGCGCCCTCATGCAAGGTACGTGAAGTGCTGCCTCTTTTCAAATTTTGAATAGAGTCTTGCTCTTTTATTATTGGGGGAAAAAAAGGTTGTATGCTTTTTTCTTCTTTTGGTTTTATCATATCACAAAGGCTAACCCTAATAATCTTGTAATGATCTTGTTAGTCTAACTTAGCACCTAATAAAAATTAAAATGTGGCATGCTTGATGCCTCTAAAACTTCATGGTGGTGTTAAGGTAGACTTTCATAGTATCAGAGCCAAGCTACAACATTAGGGTAACTTGTAGCGACGTTAGAAATCCGCCATTTTTGTCACGCAAAAACCGCCGATAAAAACAATTTCAAAATTGATGTTTTAAGTTGCTTGCACACCCCGCGGGCTCACAATTTGAGCCGAGAAGCCGCGGGGTAGAGAGTGCGCACCTCGAGGACACCCCGGGGGGACCAAAGGCCGGACCCACACCCCAGACCACCACAAGGTGGCCTTGGGGGTGGGTGACTCGAGAGCACCCCATATGGGTGCTTTCGGGTCTGCCAACCCTAGGGGGCCAGTTCGTGGTATCCCCCAGGGCTGGGTAGCCCCCCATTCGATACTTATTTTTAGGTCTTCGCCCCCGTGAAGATTCAGTCGGGTTTCGAGTTGGTTTCGACTCCCGGATTGTCTTAAAGCGATCGGTTTTGGAACTTTAGCTCACTGGATTTTTCAAGTGTTGAAAAATTGGTTTAGTTTGCTAATTGCGTGCGGAATTCTAATGTCGCGGTTACTATACAAGTTTTGTGATGTGTGATACAATTGTTATAATCCGGATTAATTAGTTTTATGAAAACTAGTTAGTATATTGTAAAGCTAGTCGTTTAGTCTCAATTGATCGATTGCCACGAAGTTTTGATTCGGATCAAAACTCCGTCGCAATTGCGTATTGTACGCGATCACTAAGTCGGGAATATTGTTGAATTATCCGACAACCAATTGAAAAGAGTTTTCAATTTGAGACTAAAATGCAAGTTTTATAAGTTAGGTATGAAATTCGGAATATGAGATATTCCGGGTTTATAATGTCTAAGGAGATTGCGGATTCTAATTATTGTAGTTTTCTGTTTTCTTTTCTGTGACCGCAAGTGTAATATGTGGGGTATCTCAATCTCGTTGCTATATGTCAACAAGTTTTAGGGATACGCATATTTGCTTACGTTGATGATATGTGATATCATGTGTTGCTGTTGATATGATTTATTGGATCGTCGTGAAAGAATAGCCGGTTTTTTTTTATGTGAGATAAGGGTTTTTATTTTCATTCATGTAAAATCTGTATGTAATATTCTTTTATTGGGGTACTTCCGGGTTGAGGATGATGTCGCCACTGTTGTATATTATTTACTTTCCGCATTAGGATATACCCAAGACGGGGAGCACAAGTAACCGGATTCTAGAGTCCAGTGGAAGACCATCTCAAGGAGTTGAGACCGGGTCTCCTAACTCTAGAATTGCCAGGTTTACTTGCCGCTCTCGTAGGGGTCTAGGGGTATGGGTTTGGCTATTCATCACGACTATGGAATCCGTGTTTTATATTATTGGCTAAATTTAAAACACGGACATCCTAATATATCCAATATTTCATATGTTGCTTCTGCTGCTTGATTCTGTGATGTTGATCATATAACTGCGTGAGACGAATATAATATTATATATGTGATATATAATAAACGTTGCTTATGTTTTGCACCCGCGCTAGTCCAGCCCCCGCTCTGTCGGTAGTTAAGTAACCTAACGGTGCATGACGGGGCCCTGTGGCGAATGAGGATGGCATAAGAGTACGTTCTATTTTCGTTTCATTTTTCTGTGATGTTTAGGAAACATTAAATGATGTGACTTCATTAATGTGATTAATGAAAAGAAAGAAACCAAAAGATGTTGTAGAATCAAATTTTCAAAAAGGATAGCTCCACTTATTGGTTTGCATAGTGGTATTCCTTGATGAATATCCAGCACCTCATTCGATGAGGAAAGAGCCGAGATCCCTTCACCGGGAGTGACCTCTTTAGCAAAACTAGAAAATGCTACAACCCACTCGGTTTTGTTTTTTGATTGCTTTTTTAGTTCTTGCTTTGCATAGCGGTATTCCTTGTAGAATATCCAGCACCTCATTCGATGAGGAAAGAGCCGAGATCCCTTCACCGAGAGTGACCTCTTTAGCGAAACTAGTAAAAGCCTCAAAAACACTCCTTTTCAAAATCACTCAATTCTACAATGATATCAAGTTCATTACGCACATGGTTTTTCTTAAAAACCTGCGTAGCCTTCCATCATTTCAGATAAGTACTATTTGGCATTCATGCTGCGTTTGTTGACGCGTAGTGTGCGGTAGCTGATTAGTACTTATCTGCAGCATGTGATGCGATTGATTAGGGTAGTCGTACGGCTTTGTTGAACTTGTTAAGGGTCGTACGGGTGGATTTAATTCAGTCAAGAAATGACGGGTTGAACTTGGCTAGCGCTTATTATTTGTTGACCTTGTTAAGGTCATAAGTGGCTAGGGGTAAAAACATTGTCGGGAATTTCAAGTGTTGAAATTTGCAATGAGATTGCATATGGATCCCGATACCCACTGCGAGTAAGAGTTATTCATGGGAGAATTTTGCGCTTTACAATTAGCCGATCAAGTAGGTGTCTAGAAAGGTGTTAATGGGGTTATGCCTCTGGGAAAACGAGGTTTATTTTAATTACATCCGTGCGAAATCACGGGGAACCTCCCTCAAAGTACCGTCACTGGCCTGGCCGAACGATTAGCGAACTTGTAGGGTGTAATTATCCCGGCTAATCATACCTTTTAAGGTTTGAAGGAAGATTTGATAAAAACAGTGGGAGCCATCCTGATTAGATAAGATAATAACCAATCTAATCTTACAAGAGCATACGCTAAGTGTTTTCTTCTCTCTCTCACCAGGTAACGACCATATCAGGCCTTAATCAAGATAATAATGTGGATGTATTGACCGGACCCGCTTGTTATACTGAGCAGGGGAAAGTTGGTTCCGCTCTTTCTTATAATTGTTATAAGTCCGAGCTAGAAATAGGAGAATACCAGGATTCCCACGCCACCCAAATGAAAAATAAGCATGATGATGCATTGTCTTCGGGTGTGTTCGTAACCAAGAACTGTTTCTCAGTTACCTCTACGTCCTGGGTATTGGATACTGGATTAGGATCCTACACATGTAATTTGTTATATGGGCTATAGACAGGTGAAGAACTGGGAAGGGGTGATATGTCTCTAAGTAGTAGAGAATGGTGCAATTGTTGTAGCCAAAGCAGTTGGCAGATATCACCTCGTGTTACCAACTGGTAATACATTGATTCTTAGCGACTGTTATTTCGTACCAATAAATATTGTGAATATTTTCCTAAATCAAGTGTTGATTAGGTAAGATATGTTGTATAACAGTGTACATGTTCTGAATCAAACTACAGTTCTAAACGTACAGAACACACACAAGAGGAACAGTTCAGAAATGGACGAAGTCTTCTTGTGGTATTGTAGACTGGGTCATATCGATGAAAAAAGACTAGCTGAAGTTCCATAAGGATGCATATTTGAATCTGTTCGAATTTACATCTTATAAAACTTGCCAGTCATGTCTTAAAGACCAAGGTGATCAAATCTCCGTTTACTGGAAACGGAGAAAGAGCTACTGAACTCTTGGACAGATACATAGTGATGTATGCAGTCCTGTGTCTACATATGCCAGGGATGGTTCCGCGTACTTTATTACATTCACCAAGGTTCTCTCAAGATACGGACATGTGTTCTTGTTGAAACACAAATCTGAATCTTTTGACAATTTCAAGGAATATAAGTACGATGTTGAGAACCAGATGGGTAAAGGTATTCATATCCTTCGATATGATCAGGGAGAAGAATACTGGAGCACGGAATTCCGAGACTATTTAAAAGAGAATGAGATTCTCTCTCAGTTTACTCCTCCGTATACACCACAGCACAACGGTATATCGGGGTGGAGGCATCGCACCCTATGAGATACGGTGTGCTCTATGATGAGTACTGCTGAGTTGCCTATTTCCTTTCAGGGACATGCACTTGAGAAGATGCATATCTATTGAATAGAGTTCCAATCAAATCTGTTGCTACCACTCCATATGAGATATGGAATGAGAAGAGACCATCTCTTAAACGAGTTAAGATATGGGGTTGTCCAGCCTATGTTGAAAAGCAAAATCCGGACAAGCTCGAGGAAAGATCAGTTCTGTGCAAGTTTGTAGGATATCCCAAACATTCGCGAGGGAATATCTTCTACCACACCGAGGAACAAAAGATGTTTTGTTTCTCGACATGCCACCTTTTTAGAAAAGGAATTTCGGTAGAACTGGAAGTAGTTTCAGCAAACACAAACTATAACTGACGATTTGTTGGAACCGGAGGATTCAATAGTCCCTGACGAACTGAAGCCACTCCGCAAATCTAGTAGGGATCCTCATCCACCTGAGAGATACTACGGTTTTCTCGTAGACAGTGGGATCGAGGATTGCATCATGGAGATGATGACCCAACGAGTTTCGAGCAGGACATCACAAGTGGAGACTATGTGAAATGGCTGGATGTTATGCGATCTGAGATGGAATCCATATACACCAAAAAAGCGGTATGGCAAAATTCCTAACGCTTGCTCTTCCGACGGTCAAACAGCCTAGGAGGATTGCTTGAAGATGTCTTGTCCAGCCCCCGAAGGGATTAGAGACACGACAGTCGCAAGGCTACTCGAACAGCAAGATTACCTATCGAGGAATACATCAGCCAACACGACGGTACGACGGACAAAACCTAGTACCACAAACCCTAACGGACCTTTGTCGTAAAGAGCAGATGTTAACTGTGACGTTAGGATATCCTTGCGAGAAATTCTCGATTCGTCTCGACTCGTAGGGAAAAGCCTTAGGCAATCGGGATAAGAACCGGTTTCCTAAGCACTGGGGCCCTGCAAGTCAGTCGAAAATGGACTTTTGCATACTATTCACGGGCCACACTCTCCAAAGTCGAATATCAAAAAGGAGGGAAACAACCGCTTACGGGTCCTTTCGACTTGTAAGAGGGAAAATTCTCTTGTGAGATCCTTACGACTCTTAATAGAAAACGCACTTAGGAATCCTCACGATTCCTAAGGAGAAAATACACCTACGAGATCCTCTCGACTCATAGAGAGAAAAGTCTTTATGAGACCCTCACGGCTCATAAAGTTGAAAAGTCTTAGGTGACAGATCCTACCCCTGTCTCCTAAGCAATCACTATCTTATAAAGAATTCAAGATTAACTGTTATCTACCATCTATGTGCCACACTTGCCAAAATTACATGCCACTGAAATGGAGAAGTTACTCATGAGCATATAAACTACTTCACGCCAGAGTAAAACATAAAGGAATAGAAGGGTACGGCTCATGGAGCTGAGGGTTTGGGACTATATCTTTTAAGAGTCGAGATTTGAGTCAATGATAAATGACGACACCTGTGTCCGCTCGTTATCTTCTCAGATCAAGATTCTGAAAATTATATACCAACCCGAAACTGGTCATACACTATGAATTACTCTGCACTACTTCACCCACGTATATACTTACGTGGGCAAAGTAGTGGGGGGCATTTGTTCCCGCCAAAAATTTCTGCACAAAAGAGCCCAAGGCATCAAATGGCAGTGATACGCTTAAGAAAATGTGAACCTGTATTTTCCGGGCTGTATTTTGACAAACTTCTGAATGAGAAACAGCTAAATTCTGATGGTATTGAAAGTATCTCGAAAAAACCTTCGATTTGATATATTATGGGCCTCATAATTCATCCAGGATCAAAAGTTATGAGTAAATGTCTATGCACATGTGATCTAAGTAAGAAGATGTGAACCAGTATTTTCCGAGCTGTATTTTGACAAACTCCGGAATGAGAAACAGCTAAATACTAATGGTATCGAAAGTGTCTCGAAAAATCCTTCGATTTGATATATGATGGGCCTCATAATTCATCCGAGATCAAAAGTTATGAGCAAATGTGCTATGCACGTGTAATCTAAAGTAATGCTCTACTGCATGGGGAATGCATTTTTAGTCCCACATCGGGAAAAGGAGAGATGGCTTCTCTACCACTCCCATATAAATAAGAAGGGATACCTCTTAGAAACGGTAGAGTTCAATCCTCAAAAGATTCAATTCTCAAAGGAGCTTAATTCTCCAAGATAGGAGCATGCTTCTCCCCATAATGCGCATATGCGCATGCGCCACGTGCAACGCACGTGTGCCCGCCATGCGCGCGCCACGTGCAACGCACGTGTGTCCGCCATGCGCGCGCCACGTGCAACGCACGTGTGCCCGCCATGCACGCGCCACGTGCAACGCACGTGCGCACCACATGAGAATATTCAATAATATTAATAGGAGCTTAGTTCTCCAAGTTAGGAGCCTGCTTCTCCCCATAATGCGCATATGCGCAAGCGCCATGTGCGTTACGTGCAACGCACGTATGCCCGCCATGCGCACACCACGTGCAACGCACGTGCGTACTACATGAGAACATTTAATAATATTAAAAGAAGATACATTCTCCATAGGAGCTTGCTCCCCACCCCATAATGCGCATATGCGCAAGCTCCATGTACGCTACGTGCAAATATGTGCGCCCAATACGTGCGACGCACATGCGCCCAACACGTGCGACGCACGTGCGCGAACGCAAAGAAGCCTTTTTCAGCAGCGAGAAGCTTAAACTCCAGCCTGTTCTTTCCCCCTAATGAGTGGGACATGGTTCAAAGGGTACGTCCCTCCACACCTTCGATATATGGCGCTGTAATATCTCAGTGTCGTCGGAGAGGTGGTGGGTCCCAACGACCAATGATCCTTCTTTTCAATAAAAAAAGGAAAAGAAACAGATTATACATAAGCAAATAGAGAGAACCCCCCCCCCCCCATAAACTTTGAGAAAACTCAAAGAAAGAAGAGCAAGCTCTCAGCAAAAGAAGATTTTTTCTTCAAGGTAAAAAAATGGTGATGAACACAGAGATGAAATCTTCTCATTAAAACAGAAGAACTATTTTCTAAAATATCATAGATTTACAACAGACCAAGGTCTCTCATAAAAAGATCAAAAGATCTAATCATAAAAATAAAAGAAGTATTTATTTCATTCACAGATCCTTGATCTACAAAGGCAAAGCCCTTTTTATAAACAAGAACTTTGTTCTTGAATCTTGAGGCAAAGCCTCCTTTAAAAAGAACATAAACTTGTTTTCTGATCATAAATTTGATCAAATGCGCTTTGCGCTATTGGAAAGTGCCTTGCACTCATGTTTTGCGCTTTTGCGCTTCTTGGACCGGCGCTCAGCGCCAAAACCTGCCACGTGTCAACCAAAGACACAATCTGCGCTTTGCGCTTCTGAAACAGCGCACTGCGCTCATGGGCTGGCGCTCAGCGCCAAGCGCGCCACGTGTCACTCACTGGCGCGCCAACAGACTAGCGCAAAGCGCTCATAAATTAAAAGCACAATGCGCTAATGAACTAGCGCTTAGCGCTAAACGCGACATGTGTCCTCTTCGTGTGCGCTACCTGATAGAAGCGCAATGCGCTCTTTAACTGGCGCAAAGCGCCTGGCCCGCCACGTGGCGCATTGTCAGAACACAACTTGTTCTGATGAAGACAAAAGATGTCAGAACCTAATGCTTGGCATTATTAAAAGGGCCGAGCCCAAATAAAGGCTTAATAGCCAGAACAAAAAAAATGTTAAACATTTTATTTGGACTTAGCCCAATTCTGCCCATAAGTCCTCAACTTATCTTGAACTGAGCACATTTGCTCTTTCAACCAACTCATCTTGGTTCAAGGGTACATCTCTTCACTCCTTTGATATTTGTCTTTGTAATTCCTCAACGTCTTTAAAAAGGTGACGGGTCCCGACGACCACACATTTCATAGACTATGACGTCTCTAAACATTGGACTATGATGTCCTTAACCTCGACCGTGATATCTTTAGACTAACATTGGACTGTGGGGTCCTTAAACTCACGGACTATGATGTCCTTAACCTCGACCGTGATATCTTTAAACTAACACTGGACTGTGGGGTCCTTAAACTCATGGACTATGATGTCCTTAACCTCGACCGTGATGTCTTTAAACTAACAGGCGACTGTGAGGTCCTTAAACTCACGGACTATGATGTCCTTAACATCGACCGTGATGTATTTAAACTAACACTGGACCGAGATGTCCTTAAATAACAATGGACCGTAATGTCCTTAAACTAATCGACCGCAATGTCACTAAACTAAACAATAGAGCCCAACTGCTCTCTTGTTGGATCTAAACGATCCCGTTAAGTTGATCTTAGCCTAAAAATTAGTCTAACGTATCCTTAACATACGTTTAAGTTGATCTTAGTCCCAAATGGGGCTAACGTATCCTTAAACCCAATCCCCAAACCCAAATCTAAGAAGATATGGATTTGGACTAATCCACGCCCTACGGGCGACAACATAAATTAGTCTCCGTATACAATCTACGGGCAACCACAAACAAAACAAACACCCACGACACGAAGTAACCATCTAGAGAAGGAGAAAGATGTTACCGCGATGCGGTAGCATAATTAACTGCAGGGGCTTGCGTCTGCAGGGAAGAGCGTCCCCATAATAAAAACCCCCTCAAATGAGGGGGAATCTGACGAAGTCTGCTACATCGGCCGCATCCATTTAAACCTTCGATACATGGTGTCATAAATCAACTTGGTATCTTCGGAGAGGTGGACGGATAGCACCAAATAGCATCTGCCCCCAAATTCAGGCAAGACGTTCACCGCCTTTCTGTCGCGTCTTTCGGCGGTAAACAGATTCTGGCACACCCGGTGGGACCTTTTCCTCTTTCCACTCCACACTTCGTGTGTCACGTTCGCGAACGAATCGCGGTTTGTTAATGGTTGCCTTTGGGTTCGAGGTACTAAGATTTGGTGTCTTGCTGGGTGCAGAAAACAATGGTGTCTACTTGCATGAAGTGTTCCAACTGCAATTGCAACTTGCGCTCCGCCTCATATGGAGGCATAGCCTACGGGCCCCAAGCGGCCTTCTTGTTCACGATGCCGGTGGACCAGGTGACTCATGCCGCCACCAGATTGTTCTTTGGGACTATGCTCCCACCGATGAGCTTCAACACCCCTGTACCAACACCAGAAGCTCCCAAGAAGTCGGTCTTTGATCGGCTTGCTACTACCACGGCCCCTCTCAACGGGTCGTCCAGCTCCAGCGCCTCAGTCTTCGCCAGATTGGGCCAAAATTCATGTGGGCCCATGATGAAGCCTGCAATCCCAAAAAAGGTTGTTCCGAAGAGAATAGCCATCCTCCTGAAGTCGTCAAGGCGGCTTCTTCTACTAAAGGGTCGGTCTTTACAAGACTGACTGTTCCGGATCCCACTCTGGCTCCCGTCCCTGCTCCAAAGTCTGTCTTTGACAGGTTAGATACCGCTACTCAACGGACATCAGTTTTCAAGAGGCTGGTACCAACGGCCCTTCTCCAAAACAGAGGGCACGACGAAGCCATCCCCATCGCTGAATCAATCCCAGCAGCTCGGCACGCTCGACGTCGCCACTGGCGCCGAGTAAGGAAAGCTGGGGGCAACTCCCCCTCTGAGCTAACTCCACCAGCCCCAACGGTGGAAGTCAATGCTTCTATTCCAACCGGGAACAATTTTGAATTGCTGAACAAGGTGCGCAGGAACTCCCCTACCGCCGTACTGAAAAGATCTCCTCCATCCGTGGAGAATACACCGAAGGCAAAGACGGAATAGCCCCCTCAGCGGCTATCCTCCAAAATCTACAAAGTCTGGCGACGGGTCCAGAAGTCGGTGATTGATCAAGATTACCCTCGCCGACAGGAAAAGCTGAAGGTTCAGCAGGAAGAGAACCGTCCTGGCAAGCTACGAAGGACGACAACCACTTGGGTGCCCGCTACAACGGCCCCCTCGACGTCAACTGCTCAAAAGAGAAGGAGGCCAGAGAAAGCACCTGCGGTGAGCCTCTCGCCCGAAAGAAGGTCAGCCCCTGTGACTACGGCAGATTGCAAAGACGCTAAGCCTAAACGCCCCAAGTCTGGGGGCATAACGGTCCATACTGTTTACTCGGCTTTCGGAAAAGAGGAAAGCCGCGCTTCGACGGGCCACCAACCGCTCACCCGATCAATAACAGGGCTCAGGAACAACAACAGCAAAAACTTCAAGAAATGCTAACAGCTATGGCCACACTTACGGGACCGAAAGTAAGCCCGGTGACATCCTCGGAGCAGCGCCGTGAGCAGGAAACTGATGCTGAATTCCTTCGGAGAATGCTCGAAAAGAAGGACAGGGAGGCCACGGAACAAGCGGCCAATATAAAGCAAATGGCCCTTCTATTCCAAGATATGGTGGGCATGATGATCCAGCCGGACCCTCCCCTCCAGCTGAAGATCCTCCGATTATCCTCGAAGATGACCGAGCGGAGATGTCAAATCCCCTTCCGGCTTGTTCAGCAGCCAAAGAGGAAATTATTTCAAAAGCCACGCTCGATGATTATATTGCTCAGCAAATACAAGCTCACCAGGCGAATGAAGCGGCCGGCCAAGTCGTTAAAACTGGGCGACCATATCCAGGCTGGTATGACCAAATAAGTTACCCGCCGGGATATACGATCCCTAAATTCCATGTGTACAAGGGGACAGGCAATCCCCATCAACATGTCGCTCAGTTTAGGGCTCTTTGCGGCAATACCGGAGGTAACGACAAGTTGTTACTTCGTCAGTTCGTCGGCAGCTTGGCGGAAACGGCCTTCGAGTGATACTCTGAATTTCTAAACGACTCCGTCAAGACTTTCGCAGAAATGGAGCTGTTATTCACTCAACGGTTTGCAAGCGCCAGCGAACGCACCCCGATCATGGCATTGATCAACGCCAGAGTGAAGCCGGGAGAGACGTGGGTGCAATATGCAATCCGGTGGCGGAACCTATGGTCGAGATGCGAACAACGCATAGAAGAAGCTCCTGCCGTGGGCATGTTCATGTGGACCCTTGACCCTCAGTCGACTATCTCCCAATTCATGATGTTCTTCAAGCTGACCACGTTCTAGGCCTTGATTGACAAGTTGGCCCAAATGGACCAGATGGGCCATAGACCATCTCCTTCAAAGACGGATCCTCAGAATGAAAAGGGGAAAGGAAAAGCGACTTTCATCGCCAATACTCAACAACAGCCGAGCAACTTAAAACCGGTTGTTCGCCAAAACAATATGCGTCCACGCCCATCCCTTGAGGAGAGACTAGGACGTCCTTACTCGTTCCCCCAGGGTAAAACAAGAAGACTGTTCGAGTTGGCAGTGCGTAACAAGCTCATAAATTTATCGGATCCAAAACGTCCGTTGCAGCCAGGTGATGTCAACAATCCTAATTACTGCCCTTACCACCAAGCAGTAAGCCATTCAATCGAAAATTGCTTCGTCTTCAAAGGCTGGATTGAGGACCAATACCAACAAGGCAAGTTCGCATTATCCGAAAACTGGAAGGTGAGCCCGCCACAACCTCACACCCCTAAAAAAGTGGACGTGCCGGGGGCATCGTGCCCATTCATAAGGGAAGCCCCATGGGAAGTTGTTCTTTCGGTAAAGATGAAAAGAATGCTGAAGGATCTCCAAACGTGCCCGGCAATCAGGTGGAAAAATCCACTGGAACCTGATATCATCGAGGGGATGCTGAAGCCGCACCCAACTCCAAAAATTGGTAGTGATAGCCAAAGCGCTCACATCCGGCCGTCAAAGTCTTCGAAAAAGAAGAAGAAGACCAAAACCCCCGTGGAGCTTGATAGCAAGCTCACGGACCTGCAAAAACAGATTGACGCTCTGGAAGAATATAACCAGAAGACGCGGACCCCGGTCACACTCCAAGAATTTCTCAACAATATCCTTAAGAACGGAGATGACGACAATAACGACAAGGATGACTCGTCAAAAGAATCTGAGGACTATGTGGCAAGTTGCCACATGATCTCTCATTCGGCATTAACTAAAGAAGAAACGCATCCGGCGATAGAAGACAGCATAAAAGAGCTGGGGGCAGGATCGAAGCTAAAACCCTTGGAACCGTCTCACGAGATGATTGACTTGCTACTGAACGAAGCCCGTCAGAAAACCAAAGCCAATCGAGAGCGTGAACTAGCTATATTCGAAAAAGCCAAACGCCGACGATTGGAGGAAAAGGTCGAGACACCCCAACTGGAGAAAAGCATCTCTATCGCCAGCAAAAGCAAGCTTAAAGCAAGGAAACGATTCGCTAGGGCCCTGGCAATAGGAATGAAGTTACCCTTTTTTCAAAGGAAATTCCCCTGGCAATATACGTCTTGATGAAGCGGACATACATCCTAACTTCTGCCTATACCATCAGAGGATTGCACACCCTACCGAGAAGTGCATAGCCTTTAAAAATTGGTGGCAGGGATATGTTGCCCATCAACGTCACGTTCAACGAGTGAAGCGCAAGGCTCGTCGGGAACAGAAAAGCACGACAGATGAGCGCGAAAGAGCTGCTGGCAACTGTCACATAGACGACACCAAGGGATCGCAAGTTATCACCTTTGGAAGCGACTCTGACGAAGAAATCGCCCCCAGCCTCTCTTCAAGGAATTCACCTCCGACGCAAAACATGCGAAGATTTGTGGTAAAATCTAGCTGCGTAATCATGTGTCGACTTATGACCGAAACATCGTTAAACTACTACCAACCCGCGGCATCCTCAGGCTGACGTGGCAAAAAAAAAGGTATGTCCATAAGCAAAATGGGCACGGATGAAAACCCGAAAGGGCTCCGTGAGTAGAAACAGCAGGGCTACCGGCGAGTTTTATGAAAACCCGAAAGGGCGCAATCTCGTTAAAAGACACTTGCAAGGTCCTCTCGACTTTGTAAGGAGAAACCACCTGCGTGAGATCCTTACGACTCACAAAGGAGCAACACACTTAGGGATCCTCACGATTCCTAAGGAGAAATTACACTTGCGAGATCCTCGCGACTCGTAAGGAGAACCCTCTTATGAGACCCTCATGGCTCATAAGATTTGAAAGTCTTAAGCTATAGGGATCTAAACCCGTTCTTAAGCAACCACCTCAACTTTCGACATTGCCCTACAAGCGGCTCAATGCTGACCCTTGTATACAATCCACGAGCGTGAATAAACATTTCCCTAACAAAGTCTCATCCGTGACTAGGGATATGTCTACACGGTGAACAACCCTTGTAAGTCCTCTTGACTTATAAGGAGAAAGCACTCTTGTAAGATCCTTACGACTTATAAGAGATCATGCACTTAGGAATCCTCACGATCCCTAAGGAGAAAATGCACTTACGAGATCCTCACGACTCGTAGGGAGAAATACCTTTATGAGACCCTTACGGCTCATGAAGTTAAAAGCCTTAGTCAACAGGACCCTAACCCTGATCGCTAAGCCACCTTTGTTTGACATCGACAGAGGCAAATGATGATTCGCTCCTGGCAATATTCCAGTTGTAGCGGTGCTGATGCCGAAATCGGTGTCTAATCCCAAGCTTGCAGCGAAAAGCCGGCGAGCCATACATGCATGCAAAATAGCCGAAATAATGGGGCAACTTGCAACAAAACCAGCAAGTAAAAATGCATGCAAAATAGTCGAAATGATTTGGCAACTTGCAACAAAATCAGCAAGTAAAAATGCATGCATGCAAAATAGCCGAAATGATTGGGCAACTCGCAATAAAAAGCAGCGAGTAAAAATAAAACAAATAGCCGAAATGATTGGGCAACTCGCAATAAAAAGCAGCGAGTAAAAATAAAACAAATAGCCGAAATGATTAGGCACCGCGAAAATTAGCCGAAATGATTGGGCAATCACGACCTTCGCGATACAAAAGCTGAAATGATAGAGCATCGCGGAAAGAAATAAAGAAAAATGAAATTTATGCCCTACAGGTGATCACATCAATCCCTGTATACAATCCAGGGGCGCAAACAAAGAAGGAATCACGCCTTCCCTCCTCAGGCTCCGTCAGAAAGAGAGCCAAGTCTCGACTATCGCATCTGCATCCCAGAAGACCAACAACAGCGTTCCTCCTTATACTAGCAAGGCATGGAAGCGACACAACGAAATGGAGCCACGACATAGTCCCCAGTTCCAAATCTTAACAACAATATCTACAGCCTAAAAATCAGCAACGGTGATCCTCCTCATTCCAACAGGACTCGGGCGCAACATCACCAAGCGGAGTGACGGCAAAATCCCAACTCCACCTTAGCATTCGTCTCGTTTCACCAGACGCAATGTCAACAACGACGTTCCTTCGCAATCCAGCAGGATACAAACGCAACGTCAACGAAAGACCTCACGGTCA
This sequence comes from Agapanthus africanus, assembly GCA_030015575.1. Lineage (NCBI taxonomy): Eukaryota > Viridiplantae > Streptophyta > Magnoliopsida > Asparagales > Amaryllidaceae > Agapanthus > Agapanthus africanus. Next base: position 582,722,923 of record JASDDO010000016.1, on the reverse strand, counting down.
AAACAAAGTGGAATGACGGCAAAATCTCAACTCCATTTCAGCATTCATCTTGCTACAGCAGACGCAATGTCAACACCAGCGTTCCTTCACAGTCCGGCATGATGCAAGTACAACGTTAACAACGGAGCCATGGCGAAAGTACCTAGTTCCAAGTCCCGACAGCCACATCTACAGCCTGGAGACCCACAACAGCGTTCTTCCTCCAGCAGGACTCAGACGCCACATCACCAAGCGGAGCCACGACAAAATCCTTAGTTCCAAACCTCAACGGTTTACCAGCAACCTAGAGACAACCGCGAAGATGACATAGAATGCAAGCTGTGAGGAAGGGACTTATGTTAAGCTCTCCTGGCATTACTTAACTAAAGCACTAAAAAAGGTCAAGTTATCATCTTTCTGTCCTTTCTTAGACTCAAAACCATCGACCCTCAAGTCTCGTTATCGTTGTAAGTGTGACTTGGAGTTATCTGAGCAAGCCAGTGAATTTACCCTGCGTGAGGGCTTCCACGTCATCTTCTCTTTCAGCTTCCTTAGGTTGATTAGATAGGGGTGGAAATGTAGGCTCCAGTCGTATAGGAACGGTAGGGAATCGCAAGAAAGCGCGTAAGCGCGTAGTAAGAAGGTCTTAGAGAAGTTCGAGAATGGTCTAGTTAGTTTGTCAGTCCCAGATTCGCTAGTCATATTCCCAACCAGTGTAGAGAGTAGCTCGCCACAGCCTCTTGTCTCTTCTTCTAGCCAGGAACAGCTGGAACTGTAGCTTGCACTCGAGCTGGCGTATAGTATATATTCTTCGGTCTATGGTCCTCTTTAAGCTTAGTCCTTTTTTGGTTATGTCGGCTAGCCGCCTGTCATATATTCAACTACTCACTTGTCTTCGGCCCTTTTTTCAAAGTAAGAAGCCGATGTTTTCAGGATTCATCGAATGACATTCGTCTCGATACAGCAGACGTGATGCCAGCAAACGAAGTAAATGTCAAATTCCTAGCTTCAGGGTCTTGACGGTAACTCATATAAAACCTGAAAGACTATCGGAAATCATCTCACACCAGCGTGGAATGGTCACCACCTCGACGTTCGTCTCGACACAGCAGACGGGACATCACCACAGCGTTCTTCCTCCAGCAGGATTCAGACGCGACAATCAAATAACGGAACCACGGCAAAATCCCTAGTTCCAAACCTCGACGGTTCACCAACAACCTAGAGACAATCGCGACATTCGTCTCGATACAGCAGACGCAATGCCAGCAAACGAAGCGAAGGCCAAATTCCTAGCTTCAGGGTCTTGACAGCAACTTATATAAAACCTGAAAGACCACCAGAGATCATCCTACGCCAGCGTGGAGTGGTCACCACCTCGACGTTCGTCTAGAATACAGCAGACGAGATGTCACCATAGCGTTCTTCCTCCAGCATGATCCAGACGCGACAATCAAACAACGGAGCCACGACAAAATCCCTAGTTCCAAATCTCGACGGTTCACCAGCAACCTAGAGACAACCACGACATTCGTCTCGATGCAGCAGACGCAATGCCAATAAACGAAAAAAGGCCAAATTCCTAGCTTCAGGGTCTCGACGGCAACTCATATAAAACCTGAAAAACTATCGGAGATCATCCCACACCAGCGCGGAGTGGTTATGACTCATCGGGGCTCTCCAAAATGGGCCTAACCTCAAGTAAAAAAGAGGCATGGCAAAATTCCTAACGCTTGCTCTTCCGATGGTCAAACTGCCTAGGAGAATTGCTTGAAGACGTCTTGTCCAGCCCTCGAAGGGATCAGAGACACGACAGTCACAAGGCTACTCGAACAGCAAGATTACCTATCGAGAAATACATCAGCCAACGTGACAGTACGACGGACAAAACCTAGTACCACAAATCCTAACGGACCTTTGTCGTAAAGAGCGGAGGTTAACTGTGACGTTAGGATATCCTTGCGAGAAATGCTCGATTCGTCTCGACTCGTAAGGAAAAGCCTTAGGCAATCGGGATAAGAACCGGTTTCCTAAGCACTAGGACCCTGCAAGTCGGTCGAAAATGGACTTTTGTATACTATTTACGGGTCACACTCTCCAAAGTCGAATCTCGACAAGGAGGGAAACAACCGCTTACAGGTCCTCTCAACTTGTAAGAGGGAAAATTCTCTTGTAAGATCCTTACGACTCTTAAGAGAAAACGCACTTAGGATTCCTCACGATTCTTAAAGATAAAATACACCTACGAGATCCTCTCAACTCATAGGGAGAAAAGTCTTTATGAGACCCTCACGGCTCATAAAGTTGAAAATTCTTGGGTGATAGATCATACCCCTGTCTCCTAAGCCATCACTATCTTATAAAGAGTTCAAGATTAACTGTTATCTACCATCTATGGGGCCACACTTGCCAAAGCTAAATGCCACTGAAATGGAGAAGTTACTCATGAGCATATAAACTACTTCACGCCAGAGTAAAACATAAAGGAATAGAAGGGAACGGCTCATGGAGCTGAGGGTTTGGGACTATATCCCTTAAGAGTCGAGATTTAAGTCAATGATAAATGACGACACTTGTGTCCGCTCGTTATCTTCTCAGATCAAGATTCTGAAAATTATATACCAACCCGAAACTGGTCATACACTATGAATTACTCTGCACTACTTCACCCACGTATATACTTACGTGGGCAAAGTAGTGGGGGCATTTGTTCCCGCCAAAAATTTCTGCACAAAAGAGCCCAAGGCATCAAATGGCAGTGATACGCTTAAGAAAATGTGAACCTGTATTTTCTGGGCTGTATTTTGACAAACTTCTGAATAAGAAACAGCTAAATTATGATAGTATTGAAAGCATCTCGAAAACACCTTCGATTTGATATATTATGGGCCTCATAATTCATCCGGGATCAAAAGTTATGAGCAAATGTCTATGCACATGTGATCTAAGTAAGAAGATGCGAACCAATATTTTCCGAGCTGTATTTTGACAAATTCCGGAATGAGAAATAGCTAAATTCTAATGGTATCGAAAGCGTCTCGAAAAATCCTTCGATTTGATATATTATGAACCTCATAATTCATCTGAGATCAAAAGTTATGAGCAAATGTGCTATGCACGTGTAATCTAAAGTAATGCTCTACTGCGTGAGGAATGCATTTTTAGTCCCACATCTGGAAAAGGAGAGATGGCATCTCTACCACTCCAATATAAATAAGAGGGGATACCTCTTAGAAAGGGTAGAGTTCAATCCTCAAAAGATTCAATTCTCAAAGGAGCTTAGTTCTCCAAGATAGGAGCATGCTCATCCCCATAATGCGCATATGCGCAAGCACCATGTGCGCTACGTGCAACGCACGTGTGCCCGCCATGCGCGCACCACATGCAATGCACGTGCGCACCACATAAGAATATTCAATAATATTAAAAGGAGCTTAGTTCTCCAAGTTAGGAGCCTGCTCCTCCCCATAATGCGCATATGCGCAAGCGCCATGTGCGCTACGTGCAACGCACGTATGCCCGCCATGCGCGCACCACGTGCAATGCATGTGCGCTCTACATAAGAACATTTAATAATATTAAAAGGAGATACGTTCTCCATAGGAGCTTGCTCCTCCCATAATGCGCATATGCGCAAGCTCCATGTACGCTACGTGCAAATATGTGCGCCCAACACGTACGACGCACGTGCGCCCAACACGTGCGACGCACGTGTGCGAACGCAAAGAAACCTTTTTCAGCAGCGAAAAGCTTAAGCACCAGCCAGTTCTTTCCCCCTAATGAGTGGGATATGGTTCAAAGGGTACATCCTTCCACACCTTTGATATATGGCGCTGTAATCTCTCAGTGTCGTCGGAGAGGTGGTGGGTCCCAACGACCAATGATCCTTCTTTTCAATAAAAAAAAGGAAAAGAAACAGATATACAGAAGCAAATAGAGAGAACCCCCCCCCCCTAAATTTTGAGAAAACTCAAAGAAAGAAGAGCAAGCTCTCAGAAAAAGAAGATTTTTTCTTCAAAGTTAAAAAATGGTGATGAACACAGAGATGAAATCATCTCATTAAAACAGAAGAACTATCTTCTAAAATATCATAGATCTACAACAGACCAAGGTCTCTCATAAAAAGATCAAAAGATCTAATCATAAAAATAAAAGAAGTATTTACTTCATTCACAGATCCTTGATCTACAAAGGCAAAGCCCTTTTTATAAACAAGAACTTTGTTCTTGAATCTTGAGGAAAAGCCTCCTTTAAAAAGAACATAAACTTGTTCTCTGATCATAAATTTGATCAAATGCGCTTTGCGCTATTGGAAAGTGCCTTACACTCATGAATTGCGCTTTTGCGCTTCTTGGACCGTGGGGTCCTTAAACTCACGGACTATGATGTCCTTAACCTCGACCGTGATGTCTTTAAACTAACAGGCGACTGTGAGGTCCTTAAACTCACGGACTATGATGTCCTTAATCTCGACCGTGATGTCTTTAAACTAACACTGGACCGAGATGTCCTTAAACTAACAATGGACCGTAATGTCCTTAAACTAATCGACCGCAATGTCACTAAACAAAACAATAGAGCCCAACTGCTCTCTTGTTGGATCTAAACGATCCCGTTAAGTTGATCTTAACCTAAAAATTAGTCTAACGTATCCTTAACATACGTTTAAGTTGATATTAGTCCCAAATAAGGCTAACGTATCCTTAAACCCAACCCCCAAACCCAAATCTAAGAAGATACGGATTTGGACTAATCCACGCCCTACGGGCGACAACATAAATTAGTCTCCGTATACAATCCACGGGCAACCACAAACAAAACAAACACCCACGACACGAAGTGACCATCTGGAGAAGGAGAAAGTTGTTACCGCGATGCGGTAGCGTAATTAACTGCAGGGGCTTGCGCCTACAGGGAAGAGCGTCCCCACAATCAAAAAGCCCTCAAACGAGGGGGAATCTGACGAAGTCTGCTACATCGGCCGCATCCGTTTAAACCTTCGATACATGGTGCCATAAATCAACTTGGTATCTTCGGAGAGGTGGACGGATAGCACCAAATAACATCTGCCCCCAAATTCAGGCAAGACGTTCACCGCGTCTCTGTCGCGTCTTTCGGCGGTAAACAATAAGTATCGAAAATATCTTTAGGAAAACCACTGGAAAGCTGAAGAACATTCTTAATTTCTTGAGAAGGACTAAAGAAATGTTCTTAGTGTATGGTAACGGTGAACTCCAGATGGAGTCCTTTACCGATTAAAGCTTCCAGAGTGATAAGGACGACTGAAAGTCAGTCTCGGGTTTTATCTTTACCCTCAATGCAGGGACAGTATGTTGGAATGGTTCCAAGATATATACCGTAGCAGACTCATTGATAGAGGATAATTACATCGCTACTAACGATGCTGCCAAAGAGGTTGTCTGGATGAAAAAGTTCATATGATGAACTTGGTTCCTACCATTGGGCATCTAGTACCTGTGTATTAGGATGACAATGGAGCTGTAGCTTTGGCCTAGGAACCCTGGTCCCGTCAGTGATCCAGACATATTCTTAGACAGTATCACCTGATCAGAGAGATAGTTGATTGTTTAGTTGATAAAACTGCACTTTTCATATGACATTTTCCTTACTATTTATATATAATAAAAGATGTTTATTATAAATATGACACATATAAGGGTTTATCCATAAAAATACTATTTTCATTTGTTTATATATTATAATTAACATTATGAAGGGAAATATAAGCATATAATATCCATGTAACATTTGGCCCATTTAATATGCTTACCTTATTAAATACCTTTGACCAATTCTCTTAAAACTAAAATATTATGACAAATGGTTAAAGATAATATCTCAATAAAATCAAATTCCACTAACATCATTTATTGAGATAATTGTGCAGGAATTATATCATGACTGAAATCAAGAAAATCCGAGTTGGCAAGATCAAATCTGCCGAAGATATTTAAGTAAATTGAAGAAACTAATTCTGGCAGAAACGTAGAGAAGATTTTCAAAGTCTAGATACTCAAAAGATCACCAAGTGTTACAGATATGAAGCTACAAAAATTAGAGGCCATGATCTCACCAAAAGGCGGTGGATCCACGGCCAAACCTATCCAATGGCAGCGGTTCCGCCGCACTTCTAAGGATTTAGGGCTCGAGATTTTGGTGGTTGGGATCCTAACAACTAGTTTCCATATTAGGAAACTAGGGTTCTGGCTTTGTGACTATAAATAAGGACCGAGAGCCTCTTGGAAAAATTATCAAACCGACGTGATCACGAAGTCCATGATGGCTCAAGAATCCTGATTGATCATCAACGGTTCATCTACCTCCTTAGAAGAGATCGAGAAGCAAACTAGGGTTTTGTAATCATTTTCTAAGGAAACCAAAGTGTACTTGATTTTGTTGATTAATAAAGATAGTTGTTTTCTTATATCATTTTATTTTTCTGCATTTTACATTATGTTTTCCCTCTCTATCTTTTCCTTTCCTAACATGCGCGAGTAATTCTCCGCTTGTTAGGGTTCATAGGATTATGGTAGATTAATGGAAGATGAAGATATTTAAACTCTTTTTAAATCCTATAAAGTTTATGAACTTTATCAAAAGAATAGTTAATATCCTACTAGGGCGTGCTATCAATTCATTGATGGTCACAACCATGATTAGAGATTAGATTAACAATTGTTTTGGTAAAGGCTAGACATGAACGGGGATCCATGGAAAGATAGGGGTTAAGAGTGGGAACCCTATTCCCTCCAGAAACCCTAATCTACATGCATCATTGTCGATTTAGTTTTAAATCTATTAAAAGATAAAAAGAGTAATCTTTAATTAATCATCCATGACTACTAAATCTTAATGAACCCTACAAGCCCCCTTCTACTATAAAACTTACATCCGTAGTTAATCTAGATCTATATCCTGCATCCGTGTTTGACGTAGATCTAGAACCTACAACCATTCTTTATTCTTCCTCCTTTCTTCTCAACACGCCTAAAGTAAGATTAAAAGATTCAACGTTTCCTGAGGACGACTCGTACTCATCTCGGTCTAGCTATACGCGACACCGTTATTGATTGCGGTTAACTACTACACATAAATCGGATCAATCAAATGGCGTCGTTGCCGGGGTTACGTGCGTAAGTTTTTATTCTAACTATTTATGTTGAATTCTTATTCGATCCATATCATAAACAAAACAAAACTGCAAATTGTATATTTAACGTTTATGTGTGAATTTTGCAAGGGGGTCTGGAGTCACAGACTTGAGGAAACGGAGAGCCAGAGACATTCATCAAGATTCAGAGGAGCACAGGAGGACACATAACAAAAAACCATCACGAGATTCCTCCACTTAGCGGAGGAACCGTGGCAAATAAGCCAAATAGCGGCGAAAGCGCGGCGCAAGAGAGGGATTAGGGTTCCAAACTTCTCTGGTAAAATTCTCAACTCTTTCTCTCTCCTCTGAAATCCAATAAAATATCTTTCCTGCAGGATTCTTTGTAAAATATCGCCGCTCAAAAATCTTTTTGCAAAGTTTTGTACTTGGTTTGTTTATTCATATTTTAATACGGATTTTAAGGGGCAAGACCACAATTCAGATTAGGTGGGGATTTTATCACCCTTCCTAAGCCCTACAAATCACAAAACGAGCATCCGCATCAACCCTACATTAATTAAAAAACATCTAGACAAGACTCTAAGGACTGTCGCGCTCAATAAGGACAAAGGAAGGTCGTGGGTAATCTATCGCTTATCCGCATTACTTTTGTGGTGTCTAGGCAAGTGTGTCTAAGGCAAGTGGTTACTTAATTAGGCCCGATGTTTTTGGTGATTCGTATAACAGATACCTCCCACTTACCTGGAACTTACCTGGCCACAAGAGTAGTAAAGAGGTGGTAGAGAATTGATCATGCGGCTTGTCCTTTGGAAGTCTAGGAGCGGTCTAGAGACTTGACCTAGGTAACCTTAGTTCTATGGTTGTTTGTGCATTTTTGTGTGATTTGTCTTGAGTCCCACTTTTTCAATAAACAAACCAATTTTAAATCACACACACGCTGCCACTTGCGCTAAACCCGCTTAGTGCATGCTCGGCTGGACACGGGATTCTAGTGCCCGTCTTGTCCGCGTTTCGGCTATCGATTCCAAAGTCGGTGCTTCTTCATCTTCTTTTCCACCACCACCCACCACATCGACCGAAATGGACGGTATTCCATCAGATTATAACACCACCCTGCTACCGCCCGTAGGTGCACAGAATCCACCGTGCATTTCTCTCTAAGAGAGATGTTATCCTATACGCGGTCCACTTCTACCTGTCTATCCATTCCACCAGCCAACGGGGATAATTTTGAAATTAAACCCCACTACATCAACCTGTTGCCCAAATTTCATGGGCTCGAGTCTGAAGACGCATACGTTTTTATCACCAAATTTGAAAACGTATGCGCAATGATGGGTACTTCACAACTGTCTGTGGATGCTATGCGCTTGCGTCTTCTCCCATTCACTTTGTGCGGCTTGGCAGAAAAATGGCTTTATAATACTGCCGCACACTCTATTACCAATTGGGATGAGTTCGTGATATCATTCCTTAAGAAATTTTACCCAAATCATAAGACAACCCGTGTTCGAAGCGAAATCAACCAGTTTACCCAGCTTCCCAATGAACCATTTTGGAAGTGCTTTGAACGTTTCAAGGATCTGCTTGTCCAATGTCCTCATCATGGAATACATAGATGGGATTTGTGCCGAATTATATATGAAGGCATTAATCCAGCGACAAAGCAGATGTTTGAAACCATGAGTCATTGCAATTTCATGTCCAAAGACGATGGTGAAGTCTGGAAATATCTGGAAGATCTAGCTGAAAACACTTTGCAGTGGGAAAGCGTTAGACCACCTTCATCTAGGGGAGGTATTCATCAGCTCAATGTTTCCATCGCAGTAAAAGCCGAAATGGCAGTGATACAAAAGAAACTCGACGCTATTGAGAACAAATTCTCATCAGTCTCCCTAAACCAGGTAACGCTCCCCAAGACTGTGTGTGGTTGCTATTCTGATCCATCACATTTGACGAAAGAATGTCCTATGAATGTACCGTTTCAAGTTCACGAGCAAACTAATGCTGCTTTTCAGCAGCGACCTAGAAACGATCCTTATTCTTCCGCATACAATCAGGGATGGAGGAATCATCCTAACTTTGCTTGGAACCAAAACCAAAACCAAAATCAAAACCAGTTCCAAAGCAATTACCAAAGACCTCCTCCACAACAACAGCAACCACCACAACAGACTCAGCACCCCTTTCAGTCACAAAATTTTCAAAATCCGGTCAACAATTCTGTACCTTCTAATAATTCTTTCGAAACGACCGGTACTGATAACTCATCCTCATTCGCACAAACTTTGGATTTGTTTATGAAACATTCCATCCAAATGTCGGCTGATATGATGTCTTCTATTGATACCATAAAGAAAGACTCCACCTCCCACGGTGAGAGTATTAAATCAATAGAAGCCCAAATTGCACAGTTGAATATCGTGATGAGTGCGAGAGAAAAAGGGAAACTCTCATCCCAACCCCTACCGAATCCTGGCCACTTACAACATCATAATGTGAGTGCCGTTATTACGTTGAGATCGGGAAGAGTGCTGGATAACCGAGTGGGTGAAAAAGTTGATGACGTTAGTGATACCAATGATACCCCGGCTTCTACTTCATCCCATAATTCGTCTAGTATCCCACCTACTTCCGAGCCTATTCTACGCTTCCCACAAGGCTCGAACCCTCAACCCACTTCCTTGAATCTATCTAAAGCGATCCCCACTCCAATTTTGTATCCATTCCATCCCCACAATCTTCTCCAATATTGGACCCAACCCTTATTGATAAAGCTTCGTTTCCATACAGATTAAGGGCCAACAAACCTAACCCACAAATGGAGAAGATTGTGGAAATGTTTAAGCAAGTTAACGTCAATATTCCTCTCCTAGATGTTATTCAACAAGTCCCATCTTATGCAAGAATTCTTAAAGACTTGTGCACTAGGAAGAGAAAAACTCAAGTGCCGAAAAAAGTTTTCATGACGAGTAATGTTAGCACAGATTTTACCCAGCAAATACCAAAGAAACGTAAGGACCTAGCAGTCCTACCATCTCTATTTCTATTGGGGGTAAAAATATTAATCGTTCTTTACTCGACCTTGGCGCTAGCGTTAACTTGCTTCCATATTCCGTATATGACCAGTTAGGGATTGGAGAGTTGAAACCCGCCCATTGTACTCTCCAGATGGCAGACCGATCAATCACCAAACCTAGGGTTGAACTAGAGGATGTGTTAATTAAAGTCGGGGAATTCATATTCCCTGTGGACTTTATTGTTTTGGATATACAACCTGTAGCGAACCAACGCAACAAATCCCGGTGATACTCGGTCGACCTTTCCTAGCAACTTCCAACGCTGTAATTAATTGTCGTAACGGTTCTATGAACTTATCCTTCGGGAAGATGACAATTGAGCTTAATATTTACAAGCTAGGAAGTCAACCATCTGAACCTTCTGCTCATTGGCTTGATGTCTGTTCCATCCACGAGATAGCTCCCGAAAGCTGCATGGATGAGGAACATTGCTTTGATGATCTCGACAACACTAGTGCGACATTGTTTGATTTGGAAAATTCTTATAGTGAGGATATCTTTGATGAGTGCATCTCCGAGTTTGAATCCTTTGACTCATCGCAAAAGTCAGTAGCACTTTCCGAGTCAATATCCTATACAAGTTATGAACCTCTTAGGGAGTCCGAGCATCATTCCCTTACCCCACCTTCTATTGTCTCTCCGCCAATACTAGATCTCAAACCGCTACCTTCTCATCTTAAATATGCGTATTTAGGTGAGAATGATTCTTTGCCCATGATCATATCCGCTTCTTTAGCTTTAGAGCAAGAGAACGCACTTTTGGCGGTGTTGAGATCAAATTGGCAAGCATTTGGTTGGACAATGGATGACATCAAAGAGATTAGTCCCTTAATTGTTGAACATTATATACATCTGATGGATGAAGCCAAGCCAACCCGAGACCCACAAAGAGGGTTAAATCCCGTTACGAAGAAGGCGGTAAAGAAATAAATCGTCAAGTGCCTATATAGTGGTATAATTTACCCTATATCTGATAGTCAATGGGTAAGTCCTATTCACGTGGTCCCTAAAAAGCCTGGTATCACGGTCATAACTAATGACGCTAATGAGTTGATCCAAACACGCACCCAAACTGGGTGAAGCGTATGTATTGATTACAGAAAACTCAATGCCGCAACGAGAAAAGATCACTTCCCTTTACCTTTCATTGACCAGATGTTAGAACGATTAACTGGACACGAATACTATTGTTTCTTGGACGGATACTCTGGCTATAACCAGGTCCCCATCGCCAAAAAGGATCAAGATAAAACCATATTTACTTGTCCTTTTGGTACGTTTGCTTATAGACGCATGCCCTTTGGGTTATGCAACGCTCCCGCTACATTTCAGCGGTGTATGGTGGGGATATTCTCAGACATGGTTGAGAATTTTCTGGAAATATTTATGGACGATTTCTCCATATTTGGGGACTCCTTTGAGGGCTGTCTTCGTAATCTTGACGCGGTTCTTACCCGCTGTAAGGATAAGAACTTAACTTTGAATTAGGAAAAATGTCATTTTATGGTCCAAGAAGGTATTGTCCTTGGACATATAATTTCACGAAAAGGCATTGAGGTTGACAGAGCTAAAATAGATGTCATCCATAACCTCTCTCGTCCCAAATGCGTCAAAGATATACGATCCTTCCTTGGCCATGCAGGATTTTATAGGAGATTCGTTAAGGACTTTAGCAAAATTGCTAGACCCTTAACTCTTCTATTGGCCAAAGACACAACATTTCACTTCGATTCGGATTGTGAGGCTGCTTTTGAGTCGCGTAAAAGAACTCTCACGACAGCCCCCGTTCTATCATCTCCGAATTGGAATCACCCGTTCGAGGTTATGTGTGATGCATCAAATTTTGCTATTGGTGCGGTCTTAGGACAGCACATTGATAAGATGTCACATGTAATTTACTATGCAAGTAGGCCCTTGAACGATGCACAAATTAATTACATAACTACCGAGAAAGAGCTCTTAGCAGTTGTATTTGCATTAGAAAAATTCAGGCCCTACTTGATTGGTTCGCCAATTGTGGTTTACACTGATCACTCCGCCCTACGACACCTTTTATCGAAGAAGGATGCTAAGGCCAGGCTAATACGTTGAATCCTGTTGTTACAAGAATTTGATCTTGTCATCGGAGACAAGAGTGGATGTGAAAACGTTGTAGCTGACCATCTTTCACGCATCTCTTCTTCACCAACGTTGATCGTGCCTATAAATGACTCATTTCCTGACGAACAGCTATTGACCGTATCCTACGAACCTTGGTTCGTGGATATTGTGAATTATCTAGCGACGGGACTTATTCTTAGCAATTGGTCGAAACAAGACAAACTTCGATTTTTATCCCAAGTAAAATACTTTTCCTGGGATGATCATTATTTGTTTAAATATTGTTCCGATCAAATCATTCGCAGGTGTGTCCCTAACGATGAATTCAAGAGTGTGTTATCATTTTGTCATGATCAGGCATGCGGCGGTCACTTTGGACCTCGAAAAACGGCGGAGAAAGTTTTGCAATATGGTTTTTATTGGGCAATACTATTTAAAGATACATACGATCATTGCAAAACTTGCCCGCGGTGTCAGCACTTGGGTCGGATTTCATAAAGAAATGAGATGCCGCTCCAACCTATCTTGGTTATGGAAATATTCGATGTTTGGGGTATTGATTTTATGGGCCATTTTCCCTACTCTTTTAGGAATTTATATATCTTATTAGCGGTTGATTACGTCTCGAAATAGGTGGAAGAAATTCCGTGTCGCACTAATGACAACAAAGTTGTCATTAAGTTCCTTAAAGAAAATATCTTTTCGCGATTCGGACACCCTCACGCTATAATTAGCGACAATGGGACGCATTTCTGTAATCAGTCTTTTAAGGCTTTGATGCGGAAATATGCAATCAACCACAAACTTTCTACGCCCTATCATCCCCAAACAAGCGGGCAAGCTGAGATCTCGAATAGGCAAATCAAACAAATTCTGGAGAAGACGGTTTCTAAAAACCGTAAAGATTGGTCAACCAAATTGACGGATGCTCTTTGGGCATTTCGCACCGCTTATAAGACCGATCTTGGTATGTCTCCATACCGCCTTGTGTTTGGGAAGGCATGCCACCTTCCTTTCGAGATCGAACATAAGGAAATGTGGGCTATTAAAGAGCTAAACTTCGATTTTGATCAAGCTAGCAGTTATCGGAAGCTGCAATTGAATGAGCTAAGCGAACTCCATGATAGAGCTTACGATAATGCAGTGATAGTAAAGAACCGGACTAAAGTGTTCCACGATAAAAACCTTTTTCGAAAAACTTTCACACCGGGACAACAAGTCCTTCTTTACGACTCACAACTCCATCTTCATCCGGGTAACCTTAAATCTCGTTGGAAAGAACCTTTTGTGGTGCGGTATGTACACCCACACGGGGCAGTAGAAGTTGAAAATATAAAAAACGGTTCAATTTTTAAAATAAATGGGCATAGATTAAAACCGTATTTCTCTACTGACCCAGCGGAGGAGCTCCTGTTTTTACAGGAGCCGCTTTATCATAACTAAATTCCTCCGCCTCACCTTCTTGTTTCGGTAACATTGTATCATTTTAAAGAATTGAGGTGAGTGAAAAAGGACTTAACTGAATATCTGTGTGTGCCAAAGAACAAGTTTGGGGGTAGTCTTCATTTATCTATTATTTTACCCTTATTATTATCTCTCCAAGTCTGCAGGTCTATGCTCTCAAAAGACAATATTAGTGAGGAAACTGCTGGAAACAGGTTTGGGGGAAGGTTTGTATTCACTGAATTATCTTTGGCACTAGGCATAAAAAAATTTATAATAAAAGAGTAGAAAGTGAAAAATTACATTTGAAAATAGGAATAGTTTAAGAAAAATAAGAAAGTTAGATGTTTTCTTAAACAAAACTAGTAATAAGTAGTTATGAGCTGTTGTCCCAAGGGTTAGTAAGATGAAGGAAATTGCTAATCTGAGGATAAAAATAATTCTGAAAAATAGTCCCTATTCTTGAGGCCAAACTTTTGAACGTTGATACCCTACTATATGTACTTACACACATCTTGAAACTTGGGAGAGTAGAGGATACCTTGAAATGCTCTTGTCTAAAAACCATAGTATGAAGAAAAATAAAATAAAATATAAGTGGTGAAGAAAAATAAACACTGGTTTTGTAATTGCTTAAGACAGCATAAAAAAATATAGCGAGGGTGCTTTATCACCTAGTGCCTTAAACCAACTGGTTTGGGAGCCACTGCTAAGCCTTAGGTGTTGCGAAACGAGGAATTATGCCTAAATGCGCAAGCACGTTTTGTAATCGGTCGGTTAGTACCTTAAGAAGTATTAACAGTCGCATGAAGAATGTGTGAGCAATTTTATCTAAAATATTCACCAACTATAAAGTACTTTGGAAGATGGACAAGAGTATGATAGCTTGAATTGAATTCTCTAAGTGTAGGTATATCTTTTACACACACGTAGGGGTATATGATCAATGTTTGGATCAACATTTTTTTCACGACCATTAAGATAGGGCTTATAGCAACTGAAAAGCTGGTATAGTTGGAAACTCTTATTTTCAAGTTTTTTTTTTATAAGTTCTTATCTTTATATGTAACTTCCACCATGTTTCTTTTATTATAGGATTTTGTGGGTGTAATCCGCTGAAAACCCTCAGGAGATAACACTCCTCCTACTAGGGACACCTAGAGGTTTAACGGCTTGTTGCACGTGCTCAGTGCAATCGTGTTGCCTACGAAAGTGTGCTACTTAGTTTTTTCTTTTTCTTTTTCTTTTTCTCCTTCTCTTGAATAACTAGTTTGCTCGGGATGATCAAAAATAAGTTTGGGGGTATTTGTTCAGTTGATAAAACTGCATTTTTCATATGACATTCTCCTTACTATTTACATATAATAAAAGTTGTTTATTATAAATATGACACATATAAGGGTTTATCCGTAAAAATACTATTTTCATGTGTTTATATATTATAATTAACATTATGAAGGGAAATGTAAACATACAATATACATGTAACATTTGGCCCATTTAATATGCTTATCTTATTAAATACCTTTGACCACTTCTTTTAAAACTAAAATATCATGACAAATGGTTAAAGATGATATCTCAATAAAAACAAATTCCACTAACATCATTTATTGAGATAATTGTGCAGGAATTATATCATGACTGAAATCAAGGAAATCCGAGTTGGCAAGATCAAATCTGCCGAAAATATTCAAGTAAATTGAAGAAACTAATTCTGGCAGAAACGTAGAGAAAATTTTCAAAGTCTAGATACTAAAAAGATCACCAAGTGTTACAGATATGAAGCTAAAAAAATTAGAGGCCATGATCTCACCAAAAGGCGGCGGATCCGCGGCCAAACCTATCCAATGGTCGCGGTTCCGCCGCACTTCTAAGGATTTAGGGCTCGGGATTTTGGTAGTTTGGATCCTAACAACTAGTTTCCATATTAGGAAACTATAGTTCTAGGTTTGTGACTATAAATAAGGACCGGGAGCCTCTTGGAAAAATTATCAAACCGACGTGATCACGAAGTCCACGACGGCTCAAAAATCCTGGTTGATCATCAACGGTTCATCTACCTCCATAGAAGAGATCGAGAAGCAAACTAGGGTTTTGTAATCATTTTCTAAAGAAACCAAATTGTACTTGATTTTGTTGATTAATAAAGGTAGTTGTTTTCTTATATCATTTTATTTTTTTGCATTTTACATTATGTTTTCCCTCTCTATCTTTTCTTTTCCTAACATGCACAAGTAATTCTCCGCTTGTTAAGGTTCATAAGATTAGGATAGATTAATGGAAGATGAAGATCCTTAAACTCTTTTTAAATCCTATAAAGTTTATAAACTTTATCAAAAGAATAGTTAACATCCTACTAGGGCGCGCTATCAATTCATTGATGGTCACAACCATGATTAGAGATTAGATTAACAATTGTTTTGGTAAAGGCTAGACATGAACGGAGATCTATGGAAAGATAGGGGTTGAGAGTGGGAACCATATTCCCTCCAGAAACCCTAATCTACATGCATCACTGTCGATCTAGTTTTAAATCTATTAAAGGATAAAAGGAGTAATCTTTAATTAATCATCCATGACTACTAAATCTTAATGAACCCTACAAGCCCCCTTCTACTATAAAACTTACATTCGTAGTTAATCTAAATATATATCCTGCATCCGTGTTTGACGTAGATCTAGAACCTACAACCATTCTTTATTCTTCCTCCTTTCTTTCTTTCTCAACACGCCTAAAGTAAGATTAAAAAATTCAACGTTTCCCTGAGGACGACCCGTACTCATCTCGGTCTAGCTATACGCGACACCGTTATTGATTACGGTTAACTACTACACATAAATCAGATCAATCATTGATCTCCGGGAGATCGAGGTCAGGAGAGTTGACACAGAGGATAACACGGCGGATCCACTCACCGAGGCTATCCCCAGATGTTATTCGAGAGATTTTTGGGATGTTGGGTATGAGATACTACAACACATGGCCTTAGTGCAAGTGGAAGATTGTTAGTTATATGTATGCCCTAGAGGCCATTATTGTACACGTGATGTATATTATAATGGATGCTTGGACATATATATAGAGGAATTTCTTGCTCGACATGATAGTATGCTATCTGGTTACTCTTTATCTTAACATGTTGACCGGTATTCTTTATTGTCTTGCTCTCACGTGTAGATAAAGCCCTTAGGATATGCACTTGATTACCAGGATTATGATGAGATCATACTAGTGGGGCTAGGGTGGTCCACAAGTATATCCTTTAATCAGTTCCTAGTCGTGGGAATATCGAGACCTGGGTATCGATATTCCAGTGTAGACTAGTGTATACGTTTCTTGTCCCTTAGAGGGCGATGGTTGATCCCGCAACCATTGGTGTGTGACATCAAAGATTGTACACAGGTGTTCATTGGAGAATGGGTACACCGAACAGGACTCGCCGAGGACTTCTATGTGGTAGTATACCTATCGTCAGATAGCAGTCCTCTGGTGACACCGATACAGGTTAGTCTGTAGACCTGAGATCATCATAGAGTCTTGTGTGGCTCCCACTGTGCTTTGATTTCCTCCCTACCACGGCTCAAACGAGTCGTGCAAACAGGTGGATTTTAGGTACAGTTCCGAGTCACATGGAGGCAATGAGCGATACGAAGGGTTTCGTCTCTCTCGGTATTGGGGGTTGATGTTGCGCTATACTCGATTGGCTATAACTGGAAGTCCCTGGCCAGGGCTGCTGCAGAGATTTACTGATAAGAGTTATCAGTAGTTTCTCGAACCGTTATAGGCCACACATCGGCATGACTTATCACATTACTGGGGACTGACGTTTACCACCCCTAGACATGATATGCGACATATCAGACGAAGAGACCGGACTGTACGGTAGTGTTACGGATAGTCTTCATGAAAAGTATGGATGAGCTTGCTTGTTGATCTTCATATCGCTCAATACCCGGGTAGCCGTTACGTCCAGCTAGTACCGCTGACGGCTTGTAGGTGATTGATGTGATCATCACCTACTGCTAGCGTATTGACGAGTCTTTAGAGTTCCACACAAAAGTTTCCTGGTTCGAGCGAAACGAAGTAGGGCACATATGTTGATATGTACGTGGGCCTGATTAAATATGAGTATGTGATGTCGTATTATAATCTGGCAGTTATCTGTTATCGATTCTGTTATATGTGATATAACTAGATTGTCGAATCAAGTGTTGATTTGATAATGTGATATACAGATGAATGATATTAGTCGGTCATATGTTATATAACCGGATTATTAAATCAAGTGTTGATTTAATAATGTGACATATATTATATGTGATATAATTATATCTTAACTAATATCATTAGCTCACTAATTATTCTTCATTATATGTATTAATATATATATATATATATATAATAATGAAGCATGGCATGATTTCTATTTTTGAGAAAAATAGAAAAGAGGTGGAAAATGAAAGTATGGTTGCAAGCATGGGCTTTATTCATAGTTTATTTATCTTGACTCACTATTCAAGCATGGTTGTAATTTTATATTGCAAAATTCCATGCTTGAATGAGTGGGGGTCAAGAGTTGCCATTCATTCTAGTCTCATTCTCAATACTTAGCTATTTTTCTTGAGTTGCTCTCATGGTTGCTCTCTAGCTTCATCTTCTTCCTCAATTGCCATGGTTCAAGCTTCAACCCTTACATGAGATGTGAATCATGAAGCTTGAACACAATCTTGTGAGCTTTTAACATCCCCTACTTCACCATCCCATACCAAACTAGCAATTTGGTGTGGTGTGTTTGCTACACTAAAGGAATTTAGTGTAGAGTTAGCTTGGGCTAAAGGAACTTTGGGTGGATCGTCTTTGACGCGAAGATCACGAAGGAGGGTCGTTCAACTCGAAGAGGAGCCTTGTCGAGTCGCGTGGACTTCAACCCGGAGCTTTAGAAGAGAAGGACTCGAACTACAAATGTTGTATGCTCTTTTCTTCTCTTGGTTTTATCACATCACAAAGGCTAACCCTAATAATCTAGTAATGATCTTGTTAGTCTAACTTAGCACCTAATAAAAATTAAAATGTGGCATGCTTGATACCTCTAGAACCTCATGATGGTGTTAAGGTAGACTTTCACTGTCACCCATCACCGCATGCGCTGTCTGAGATCATCGTCATCGCCGACTCTGCCCCCAGCCTCCTTGCCGTGTTGAGCCGCTGCCTCGTGTCGCCATTGCGCCATCTTCTAAGCCGAGCTCAAAGCCTCGCCGGATTCCATCGAACACCCGTGTCGTTGCTGCCGACTTTCCCTTGCAGCCGCTGCCTCGTACCGTCGCCACGGTGCCCTGGATAGCCGACGTCAAGCAAGTGTCCTCACTTGCTTACATGCTATGTGAAGAAAAATTAGATTAACATATATAGTTATTTTACATCGAAAATTACCTTAGTGTTTTCATAATAAACCGTAACAAATAGTCGCTTTGAGTTGAGAGATAAACGAGTCTAAAACCTAGTGATAACGTCATATGGAAATCGTAGAATCAAACCGCATTGGTTTAATTAAAGAAAACGAATGTTTCGATCACTAATCGTATGCTTAACTTAGATGTTCGATGCGAACCCTATGCAAAAGCTCACGATAAAATGGTGGAACTCATGACACCTAGACCCTAATACTGTTAACAAACCCACTGTGGAAATTTGGTTGCAAATCAAAATCGTTTCCACACATAAAATGGCATCCCGATAACCTTTGCAAAATCTGAATTTTCCCGGACATGTTAGACCGTTAAAATCATAATAAATCATTCATATATCAGATCTTAGTGTTCTATTGCTCGTATCGAATCCAACAGATAAACCTACAAAACCAAAGAGTTCATCCTTATATTTTAATAAGTTATAATGATGAAAACTGAGGCGAATCATGTCTCTAGACTGCAGTCCAGAGCCTAAGTCTTTACCTTTACCCATTTTGGAACGCATGTTTCTCCCTATTTAAATGCGCAAGTGTCCAGAACAATACATAGAAGCATATAGAATTGAATTATATTTTCAACGGTACTGGTCTCATTGCATTCCGGCGTCGTTTGATATTTATAACACTTTTTAAACTGTCGATGTGTACTGCAGTTTCATGCAGAACCAGAATGTATATCTTAATCTTAGACAGTACATATCTCCCTGCGTACAGCGGATATTATTGATCCGTCTGATGCGTTGGAAACATAATAGGTAAATCTAAATATTATCTAACTGTAATGTCACCTAATTATGATCCCAACAGGGAGTAAAATGTATTACGAAACGGACTTCCAGTTCAGAAATTGGATTTCCAGCAGTAAACGCTTAAAATGGAATGACCATAACTCACAAACCTAAAACCCGATTGACTTGAAACCAATTTTTATGTAGAGATAATTTAATACGATGATTACGCCTTTTATATGGTTTCGCCAAATTATGCATGTGTGATTTTTCAAATCCAACCGACACCGGTTGCTCATATATATTCAGTAGTGCATTTACTGTATCCCCATCATGTTACATGACTGTTATACCCTTGTAAATAGTGTTCATTTACATCGATATCCTAATGGCCGTGTTACATTACCAAGTGATATATGTTAGTGACTGGATTGTGGCAAGTACGTTAGTGTAATAGCGTGATTGAATAATGGAAGTGACACATACTTGTACACAATCAGCGGAACTAGTTAGTTATTGCATTGTCGACGTCTATGTGGCATATATAAGTGTAACTATAACTGGTAAGAGACAGGTATGGAAGCACTTATATTAGCGTCATAGTTAAGACATCGAGCACTGTCCATTTATCTTGGATACCAGTCGAAACATGCTTGATGGAGACCCTGTCTTCAGTTCTCGTGTAGACTTGTCATGGAGCGACTAGTATTTAGATTCATAGTCGGTGTTTGATGTAGACCGCGGGATGTGGGGTAGTTTGAGTGTGAGTTCGATCACCAGAATCTCAGGGGTCCCACTGCTGGCATATGTAGTGATTTCGGGATTTGTACTGATAGTGTTTCTGATTCTTACTGATCGTGATTCGGACCCGTGTTCCCTTGCCCCTGGGGCTTACCCTTGGATTGCGGATACTTCTGCAGTGGTTGACGCTCACACTTGGACTGACGATAGGTTTAGTGACTTAGACATTGAGACTTAGAGACTGATTGCTTTAGTGACATGGGCATTGCATTGATTACTGATATGATACATCCACGTTATCGTTACATGTACTGGTTATTTCATGCTCGCGTCATTACTCAATGCTTACTGCTTTATGTTTATCATCGTTGCACATTATATACGTATTTATTGTTATTGTGTCGCTCTGACGACCTGAGTATGCATCCTCAGGGTGAGAAGTGGACTTAGCTCGGATCAGGATTTGTCTTACCTCGAGAATACTGCGGACATCTAGATTAGCGACGTCAGCGCTATCCTTTCCTTTGACTCTATCTGGTTAGTTTTACATCTGTTATGATAGAATTAGTGACTGCATTTCTCATTACTTGTGCTATGATTACTGATTACCACGTAATGCTAAAAACCGAAGTGTGACTACGACATGATATTTCCTTAACCGTAGGAGCATGGCTGACCTTATCACCCATCGTATTCCGTATTTTGAGAAACGGGTTATGATAAATATCAAGTTGGAAGGTGCCGATTGTCAAATAAAATGGTGAAGGCTGTGCTTTTTGCCGTACCTCTTTCCTCCATTATTCTTAAGTACACACGTTAAAGCTGATGCAAGGATAGAAAAACTTTCATTGACTCGGAACTTCTCCATATTTACAAGTCTGCCGTCAGCTCAAATTTCTTGATAATTACTGTTTTTCCAGCTCCAAACTACTTATTACAGTTCTTCCATCAACCAAACTTCTCAATAATTACAATTTTACCATTGATTTAAAACTCCACTGGTTTTTCATTGTAATACCATAAACTTTTGATATTTCTCAGTTAAATACCATGAATTTTATTTGTTAGAAATTGAATACCATGGCTTCCACGGTTTTCCAAATAAAAATCATGGGCTTTGTTTGTTAGAAATTGAATATCATAACTTTCACAGTTTTCTGGATAAATACCATGGTCATTCCAGATTTTCCAAATAAACTCTTACCACGAAGTTTCAATGTTTTTGAAATAAATACGACAAACTTTGTTTATTATAAAGAAACATCAGGGATTTCAATGTTTTTAAAATAAATACCATGGACTTTATTTATTGTAAAGAACTACCATGAATTTTGAAGGTTTTTTCAGGTAAATAACATCCACTTTGTTTATTACAAATAAATACCACGGACTTTCAAATTTTCTTAGATAAACAAAATGGATGTCATTATGAATAAATATGGGTAATTGATAGTGCTCGATATTGGCGATCCCCATGATGATGACGCGTGGCAGATGACATGTCCCGGAACCCGGAAGAAAGGGCCCGCAGGGGCCGACCAGGCCACCCCGTGCCCGACCTGCAAGCACAGGTCGGCCCCCTTCGGGGCCCCTGCAAATTGGCTTCCTCGGCCCCGTAGCTCGCGCCGAGCTGCCACAAGACCTGGACTCCTCGTCCTCCTCGCTCATCCCGAGCTCCCCAGCCAAGGTCGTCTTCCTCGGTCCCTCCGACCGACCAACCCCACCACTCACAGGCATAACCGCCGCTCCGCAAATCTCGCCACGTGCAGATTCTCCGCCAGCAACGTCCCACGTTCCACGCCATCACGATCCCCATTAATGGGCGATCCGCTTTTTATGCGGGCGTGACGTCGGGAGCGTAACTGCCGGCGAGATTCTCGCGCCTGCTGCTGTGTGCCGCCGCCGCTATATAAACCCCCATCATAGAGGGGTCAAGTAAGCCATTTTTTACACTTTGATGCCGTTACTTTGCTCGGATCTCCCCTCTAACTTGAGCGTCGGAGGGTCTTCGGTGGTACCAAACCACCCCGGGACTTCCGTTGAGTGTGGGTCTCAATGGGTTTTTGGAGGAAGAGGTGAGGTGTCAGCTAAGTTCACCGCGAGATCAACGGAAGACAACATCTGACGGAGGCCCGAAAAGGAGCTCCATCAGTTGGCGCCGTTTGTGGGAAATAACTCCACAAAATACAAAGTTGGCCTTCCTATCTCCACCTTCATGGCAGACGACCATCCTGGGGCTCCCGGTACCGACCGCCGTCCTCCACTCACTGAAGGCAGGGATGAACCTCCTCCCATGACGGTCATCAACACCCTCGCAGGCCGGATAGATCGCCTGCAATCCCTTGTGGAGGCCCTCATCCGAGTTCAAACGGTCGCGCCCGGGCCCCAGATCGCTGCTCCACCGCCTCCAGAAGGCTTTGTCCCTGTCTGGACGGCCGACCACCAACAGGCCGCGTCCCCTGGCCGCCAGTCTCTCGAATCGGTGCTCCCTAAGGCCCGTTGGGCAACCCAGGGCTCTACACCGGGATCCGCCGCCAGGACACCTCACCTCGAGCCTCCTCGCGACCCCTATCCCCCTGAGGAGATGTCGGTCACCTCGCCTATCCGCGGGCGTGGTCGACCCCACCGCCACCGGCGGGGCCGCACAGAAGAGGTCCGCCCAGGCGGCTCAAGAGCTACCTCACCCCGGGACCTGAGGCACCTCATTGAGAAGAACCGGGGACGCTCCCAGACGCAGGTCACCTACAGCAGGGGCCAGAGATCCCGAGGCGCCGATTCCTCGGGGTACCACGGTCGGCTCGACGCCCTCGAGAAGAAGATCGAAGGCATGCTCCGAGAAGCTCACCTCTCGAGCAACGGAGCTAAGTACGCCTCCGACTCGCTCACGAAGTCGTTCATTGAGGAACTGCTCGTCGTCCACGTCTCCTCGCGCAACAAGCCCCCAAAGGTTTCTCTGTTTGACGGGAAAACCGACCCTAAGGACCACTTGGACGCCTTAAGCTTCCAGGATCACTCCGACGCCGCCCAGTGCAGAGCCTTCTGTTTCCCCCAATCAGAGTAAGGCTCTGTTTGAATTTCAAAAATTCAAAAATTGAAGCAACGCTTCAAATCTCGTGCGCTGCGCGCAACGTGCTACGTGTCAGAAGTTGATACGTCAGGCGCAGCGCCCAAGGCAGCGCGCCCAATCATAGCAAGGCTATATTTAAAACAAAATTAAAGGAAGCAACGCTTCAGATGATCTGCGCTCTGCGCTGCGCGACACGTGGCAGCGCAGTCGCGCTGCGCTACGCGATACGCGACACGTGGCAGCGCAAAGTTGCGCTAGCGCAGTCGCGCTGCGCTCTGCGCTGCACGACACATGTCAGGCACATGTGCGTTTGCGCAAAACAGAATTAAAATTCAGTAAGATCCTTCTGTTCTTGTTAAAACAAGAAGATTGCCTTCGGTAAAACAGAAGCCCTTGCATCAAAGATCCAACGGTGGGGGAAAATCCCCAAATCACTCAGAGAAAGATCTCTATAACCAATTCAACAAATCATTGGCACTATAAAAAGGCCCCTAGACCCCAACTCAAAAGGACATCAACACAGAGAGAAAAAGAGAGAACTCCTTTAAAAAGAAAATTTTGAGAAGAGCTCAAAGAAAGGAAAGGTAAAAACCTTGAATAAAAGAAGAATTTCTTCTAAAAAGATCATTGATCTAAGAACAAGATCAAAGATCTTCAATAAAAATATTATAATAATAAAGGCATTGCCTTTTGATGAACCACTGGTTCTTTAAAAAACAAGAAAATTTGTTTTCTTTGATCTAAAATTGATCAAAATAATAAAATAGTGCCATGCACTTGCAAAGTCTACACTGTTGCGCTCTCGGGTTGGCGCAAGCCACCAGAGAGCGCCACGTGTCAGCCCCATAATGATCTGCGCTATGCGCTTCTAAAACAGAGCATTGCTCTCATGAATTGGCGCAACTCACCAGAGCGCGCCACGTGTCAGCAGCGCAATAGCGCAGCTCACTGGCGCAGCGCACTGCGCTTGCACTCTCCTGAGCGTGACACGTGTCACCTCCTCATGGACTTGCGCCTTGCGCTCCTCAATTGGCGCAAAGCGCCTGACAAGCCACGTGGCACTCTGTCAGACTCATTAATGCAGCGCATTATTAAAGGGCAGAGCCCAATTAAAAAGGCCTAACATGCCTAATAAAAAAAGCAGTGCATTATGAAAAAGGGGCAGGGCCCAAATAAAGGTCTATCAGACCAAAATAAAATGCTCTGGGCCTAAAAGGCCAGAGAAAATGCACTGCATTATTAAACAGGGGCAGAGCCCTAGTAAAGGCCTAACATGCCAAATGCAAATAAAACGTTGAATATTCTCAACTGGACTTCGCCCAATCATGGCCGTAAGTCCTCTTTTTAAATTAACTGAGCACGGCTGCTCTCTTAAACCAATTTACACTTGGTCCAAGGGTACATCTCTAAACTCCTCTGACACCTATCGTTGTAATCCTTCAACGACGTCAGAGAGGTGACGGGTCCCGACGGCTATATATGCAATGGACCACCATGTCCCTAAACTGGCGATGGACCACCATGTCCCTAAACTGGAAATGGATCTAGACGATCCCGTTAAGTAGATCTTAGTCTGGAAATTAGACTAATGTATCCTTAACAAACGTTTAAGTTGATCTTAGCCTCAAATATGGCTAACGTATCCTTAAACCAAAACCCAAAACCCAAATCTAAGAAAATACGGATTTTGACTAATCCACGTCCTACGGGCGACGAAATAAATAGTCTCCGTATACAATCCACGGGCAACCACAAACAAAACAAACACACACGACACGAAGTGAAATTCTGGAGAAGGAGAAAGTTGTTACCACGATGCGGTAGCGTAATTAACTGCAAGGGCTTGCGCTTGCAGGGAAGAGCGTCCCCATAATCAAAAACCTCTCTAGCGAGGGAGAATCTGACAAAGTCTGCTACATCGGCCGCATCCGTCTAAACCTCCGATACACGGTGCCATAAATCAACTTGGCATCTTCGGAGAGGTGGACGGATAAAACCAAATAGCATCTGCCCCGAATCTCAGGCAAGACGTTTTCACGTTGTCTTAGCCGCCGTTCGGAGGGGAACAGATTCTGGCACGCCCGGTGGGACCTTTTCCTCTTTCCACTCCACACTTCGTGTGTCGTGTTCGCGAACAAATCGGGGTTTGCTGTGATTGCCTTTGGATTCAAGGTACTTAGATTTGGTGTCTTGCTCCGTGCAGAAAACAGAAGATCAATGGCTTCAAACTGCACTACCTGCAACTGCAACTCTCGCTCCGTCCCTGCTGGAGGAGTGACTTACGGACCCCAAGCGGCCTCTCTTTTCAAGATGCCAGTGGAGCAGGTAACTCAAGCCACCACTGGACTATTCTTCGGGACCATGCTCCCACCGCTGAGCTTCAATGCCCCAATGACGTTGTAAGAAGCCCCAAAGAAGTCGGTCTTTGATTGGCTTACCACTGCCGCGGTCCCTCTCAACGGGTCGCCCAACTCCACTGCCTCAGTTTTTAACAGGCTCGGTCAGAGCTCCAACGGGCCCATGAAAAAGCCAGCAATACCAGAAGATGTTATCCCGAAGCGGATAGCTATCCCTACTCCAGTTTCAGGCGAGATCACCAAGGTTGCTTCCCCTGCTCGGAAGTCTGCTTTTGACAGGTTGGCCGTCCCCATTTAACGGACGTCGGTCTTTAAAAGGCTGATACCAGCATATTCTGACCAACACAGGGGGCATGAGGAGGTCACCCCTATGGTTAGAACAACTCTATCCGCACGACACGCTCGACGTCACTACTGGCGCCGAGTAAGGAAGGCTGGGGGTAACTCCCCCTCTGGGATAACTCCGCCAGCTCCAACGGTGGGGATCGATGCTGCTGTTCCAACCGAGAACAGCTTTGAATTGCTGAACACGGTGCGCAGAAACTCTCCTACTGCGGTGTTGAAACGAACTCCTTCACTTGTGGAGAATGCTCCAGAGAAAAATCTAGAGCAGCCCCCTCAACGGTTGTCCTCTAAAATCTACAAGGTCTGGCGTCAAGTCCAAGAGTCAGTGATCGATCAAGACTACCTCCGCCGACAGAAAAAGATGAAGGTTCAGCAGGAGAAGGGCTACTCTGTCAAGTCGGAAAAAGCAACAGCTGGATGGGTGCCCATTGCAACGGCTCCCTCAACGTCAATCACTCAGTAGAAAAGGAGACCGCAAAAAGCCCCTGTGAATATGGCGAACCGTAAAAGCGCTGAACACAGACGCCTCAAGTCTGGGGGCATGGTAGTGCACACGGTTTATATGGCTTCCGGGAAGGAGGAAAGCCGTGCTTTGACGGGTCACCGACCGCTCACCCGATCCGTGACAAAGCCCCAAGAGCGGCAACAGAAACTTCAGGAAATGATGACTGTAATGGCTGCACTTACCGAACCGAAAGAAAGTTCGGAAGTATCATCAGAGCAGCGTCATGAACAAGAAACTGACGCTGACTATCTACGCAGAGTCCTCGAAAAGAAGGACAAAGAGGCAGCCGAACAAGCTGCCAACATAAAGCAAATGGTGCTCCTCTTCCAAGATATAGTAGGGATGATGTTACACCCGGACCCTCCAGCTGAAGACCCTCCAATCATTGTTGAAGAAGATTGAAGGGAGACATCTAATCCTCCGCCGGCTCTTTCAGCAGCCAAAGATGAAACCATTTCCAAGGCCGCGCTAGATGACTATATTGCTCAGCAAATACGGGTTCATCAGGCGAATGAAGCGGCTGGGAAAATTGTTACAACCGGACGACCCTATCCGAACTGGTATGACCAAATCAGTTACCCGCCGGGATATACGATCCCTAAGTTCCACGTATATAAAGGGACAGGGAATCCGCATCAGCATGTCGCTCAATTCAGGGCCTTATGCGGCAATACTGGAGGCAATGACAAATTGTTGCTTCGCCAATTCTTCGGCAGCTTAGCAGAAACAGCCTTTGAATGGTATTCGGAGCTACCTAACGACTCTGTCAAAACATTTGCGGAGATGGAGCTACTATTTAAACAAAGATTCGTGAGTGCTAGTGAACGCACCCCGATAACAACACTGATAAATGCCAGGATAAGGCCCGGCGAAACATGGGTCCAATACGCAACACGATGGCGGAACCTATGGTCAAAATGCGAACAACGCATAGAAGAGGCACCTGTGGTAGGCATG
Source organism: Agapanthus africanus (assembly GCA_030015575.1). Lineage (NCBI taxonomy): Eukaryota > Viridiplantae > Streptophyta > Magnoliopsida > Asparagales > Amaryllidaceae > Agapanthus > Agapanthus africanus. The sequence continues at coordinate 582,695,015 of JASDDO010000016.1, read as the reverse complement.
TTCGTAGGCACTCTTGATCCGCAAAAGACCATCTCGCAATTCATGATGTTCTTCAGGCCAACCACCTTCCAGGCCTTGATCGACAAATTAGCCCAAATGGACCATGGACCGTCTCCTCCAAAACCAGACTCTCGAAATGAGAAAGGAAGAGGGAAAGCGACTATCATTGCCAATGCTCAACAACAGCCGAGCAACTCAAAGCCGGTCGTTCGCCAAAATCGCGCATCCACGCCCATCCCTCAAGGAGAGACTAGGACATCCTTACTCGTTTCTTCAGAATAAAACGAGAAGACTGTTTGGACTGGCAGTACGCAACAGACTCATCAATCTGCCGAATCCAAAACGTCCGCCGCAGCCAGGCGATCTCAGTAATCCCGATTATTACTCTTACCACCAAACGATAAGTCACCCGATCGAGGATTGTTTCGTTTTTAAGGGATGGATCGAGGATCGGTACCTACAAGGCAAGTTTGCGCTGTCTGAAAACTGGAAGGTAAACCCACCACAGTCGCACACTCCAAAGAAGACGGACATGATGGGGGTAGCTTGTTCTCTTGTCGAGGACGAAAACAATGGAGAAGACTCATCAGACGAATCCGAAGACTACGTAGCGAGTTGTCATGTGATCTCTCACTCATTGGCGGACGATGAAGAGGCTCTTTGCGCCTAGAAACCGAGGGCGGACCCTGAACCAGAAATTTCGCGGCCGTCAGACGAGTTGATCGATGCCTTCCTGAATGAGATTCGTTTGAAAGTTAAAGCCAATCAAGAGCGTGAGATGGACATACTGGAAGGAGCCAAACACCGACGACTGGACCAAAGAGTCGAGGCACTCCCGTCAAATCAAAAGTCATCCGCTGCGGATAAAAACAAATTCAAGACGAGAAAAAGGTTCGCCAAAGCCCTATCAGTAGGAATGAAGCTACCGTCTTCTGAAGAAAATACTCTCGGTGAAGTAGAGATGCATCCTAACTTCTGCTTATATCATCAGAAGATCATACATCCTACCGAGGATTGCGACTCCTTTAAGTGTTGGTGGCAAGGATATGTCGCTCAAAAGCAACACTTCAACAAGACAAAGTATGAAGCTCGTAGACATCGGAAAAATTCGATAGATGAGCGCAAAAGAGCCGCCGATGACTGCCATATAGCCAACTCCAAGGGATCGCAAATTATCACCTTTGGAAGCGACTCTGACGAAGAAGTTGCCCTTAACCCTCTCCTCAAGGAATCCATTTCGAAAATGAAAGAATTGAGGAGTTGCGAGAACATTCAGCCGTGCAATCGCCCGCTACTCGGTAAAAATCTCGGCCCCGCAAACAAAAGATCGAGCAAGAAGGATAAAGGAAAAGGGAAAATGACCTTCGTCGCCAACACTCAACAACAGTCGAGTGGCCAAGGACCGGACGTTCGTCAAAACAATATGCGTCCACGCATATCCCTCGAGGAGAGGCTAAGACGTCCTTACTCATTTCTCCAGGATGAAACAAGGAGGTTGTTCGAAGTGGCAGTACATAACAGGCTTATCACTCTACCGGAGCCGAAACACCAACTACAACTGGATGATGTTAATAGTTCTAATTATTGCCCTTATTACCAAGTATTGGGCCATCCGATCGAAAACTGTTACGTCTTCAAAAACTGGGTCGAAGACCAATACCAACAGGGCAAGCTCGTCATCTCCGAGAACTGGAAGGTGAGCCCGCCACAACCGCACACTCTGAAAAAGATGGATACGCCGGGGGCATCATACTCGGTCATAGAGAAAGCCCCATAGACCGAAAAGTCAGTAAAACTAGAGATTCGCCTCAAATACGGCGACGGCAGACCGAAACGTCCTTAAACTATTGATGGACCGCAATGTCCTAAAACTTGAAAACAACTGAAACGTCTTTAAACTACTACCGCAGCATCCTCAGGCGGACGAGATAAAAAAAAGAGAATAAAGAATAAAATATAAAAAAATGAAAAATAAAAAAAACGGTACGTCCATAAGCAGAATGGGCACGGATGAAAATCCGAAAGGGCTCCGTGAGTAAAAACAGCAGGGCTACCGCGAGTCTTGTGAAAACCCGAAAGGGCGCAACCTCGTTAAAAAAAAGAATAAAAAGAATAAAAAACGGTACTTCCATAAGCAAAATGGGCACGGATGAAAACCCAAAAGGGCTCCGTGAGTGAAAACAGTAGGACTGTCGGCGAGTGTTTGTGAAAACCCGAAAGGGCGCAACCTCGTTAAAGGACACTTACAAGGTCCTCCCGACCTTGTAAGGAGAAACCACCCGCGTGAGATCCTTACGACTCACAAAGGAGCAACACACTTAGGAATCCTCACGATTCCTAAGGAGAAAATACACTTGCAAGATCCTCACAACTCGTAAGGAGAACTCTCTTATGGGACCCTCACGGCTCATAAGATTTGAAAGTCTTAAGTTACAGTGACCTAAACCTGTGCTTAAGAAACCTCCACAACCTTCGATATTGCCCTACAAGTGGTTCAATACCGACCCTTGTATACAATCCACGGGCGCGAATAAACATTTCCCTAACCAAGTCCCATCCGTGACTGGGGATATGTTCGCATGACCCTTGTAAGTCCTCTCGATTTACAAGGAGAAAACCCTCTTTTAGGATCCTTACGACTTACAGAGGAACATACACTTAGGAATCCTCACGATTCCTAAGGAGAAAATACACCTACAAGATCCTCACGACTTGTAGGGAGAAATACCTTTGTGAGACCCTTACGGCTCATGAAGTTAAAAGCCTTAGTCGACAGGACCTTAACCCTATTCGCTAAGCTACCTTTGTTCGACATCGACAGAGGCAAATGATGATTCGCTCCTGGAAATATCCCGGTTGTAGCGGTGCTGATGCCGAAATCGGTGTCTAATTTCAGGTTTACGGTGAAAAGCCAGCAAGCCGCACATGCATACAAAATGGCCGAAATGATGGGACAACTTGCAATAAAAAGCAGCAAGTAAAAACGTATGCATATAAAATAGCCGAAATGATTGGGCAACTCGCAATAAAAAGCAGCGAGTAAAAATAAAATAAACAGCCGAAATGATTGGGCACCGCGAAAAATAGCCGAAATGATTGGGCAATCGCGACCTTCGCGATATAAAAGCTGAAATGATAGAGCATCGCGGAAAGAAAACAATAATATATATAAAAAAATAATGAATGAAACTTTTTCCCTACAGGTGAGATCACATCGATCCCTGTATACAATTCATGGACACAAATAAAGAGGGAACCATACCTTCCCAACAGGCTCCACCAGAAAGCGAAGCCAAATCTCGACGGTTCATAGACAACTTAGAGACAATCTTGACATTTGTCGCAATATTGCAGACACAATGTCAACAAACGGAGCAAAAAGATGTCCCCTAGCCTCAGGGTCTCGACGTCGATATCGACAACTTAGAGATCAACAACGGCGTTCCTTTGCAGTCCAGCAGGATGTAGATGCAACGTCAACAAAAGACCCCATGGTCAGCAAAGTGGAGTGACGGAAAAATCCCAACTCCACCTCAGCATTCGTCTCGTTACAGCAGACGCAATGTCAACAACGGCGTTCCTACGTGGTCCAACAAAGTGCAGATACAACGCCAACAAAAGACCTTGCGGTCGAAACAAAGCGAAGCGACGGCAAAATCCCAGCTTCAGTTCAACAATCGTCCCGATACAGCTGACGAGATGTTAACAAAGACGTTCCTTCGTAGTCTATCAAGATGCAGATACGACGCCGACGAAAGTCCCCATGGTCAAACAAGCGGAGTAACGGCAAAATCCCAACTCCACTTCGGCATTCGTCTCGATACAGCAGACGAGATGTCACGACAGCGTTCTTCCCCCAACAGGATTCGGACGTGACAAAGCAAACGAAGCGAAGGCCAAATTCCTAGCTTCAAGGTCTTAACGGCAAGTCATATAAAGCCAGAAATACAACTGGAGATCGTCTCACACCAGTGCGGAATGGTCACCACCTCGACGTTCATCTCGACACAGCAGACGCAACATCATCAAACAAATGGAGCCACGGCAAAATCCCTAGTTCCAAACCTCGACGGTTCACCAGCAACCTAGAGACAACCGCGACGTTCGTCTCAATATAGCAGATGAGATGTCACCCCAGCGTTCTTCCTCCAGCAGGGTTCAGATGCGACAATCAGACAAACGGAGCCACGGCAAAATCCCTAGTTCCCACCGCGACATTCGTCTCGATACAGCAGACGCGATGCCAGCAAACGAAGCAAAAGCCAAATTCCTAGCTTCAGGGTCTTGACGGCAACTCACATAAAACCTGAAAGACTGTCGGAGATCATCCCACACCAGCGCGGAGTGGTTATGACTCATCGGGGCTCCCCAAAATTAGCCTAACCTCAAATAAAAAGCGGCATGGCAAAATTCCTAACGCTTGCTCTTCCAACGGTCAAACTGCCAAGGAGTATTGCTTGAAGACGTCTTGTCCAGCCCCCGAAGGGATCAGAGACACGACAGTCGCAGGGCTACTCGAACAGCACGATTGCCTATCAAGGAATATATCAGCTGATGCGACGGTACGACGGCCAAAACCCTAAGTACCACAGACCCTAACGGACTTCTGTCGTAAAGAGCAGAGGTTAACTGTGACGTTAGGATATTCTTGCGAGAAATACTCGATTCGTCTCGACTTGTAAATAAGTTGATGTCTTTGCGAGAACTTCTCGATGCGACTCGACTCGTAAGATAAAGCCTTAGGCAGTAAGGATTAAAAAAAACTTGTTCCCTAAGCACTGGGACCCTGCAAGTTGGCCCAAAACGGTCTCTTGCATACTATCCACGGGTCTCACTCTCCAAACTCGAGTCTCGACAAGGAGGGAAACAACCGCTTACGGGTCCTCTCGACTCGTAAGAGGGAAAATTCTCTTATAGGATCCTTACGACTTATAAGAGAAAACGCACTTAGGAATCCTCACGATTCCTAATGAGAAAACCCACCTACGAGATCCTCTCGATCCGTAGGGAGAAAAGTCTCTATGAGACTCTCACGGCTCATGGAGTTGAAAAGTCTTAGGCAGCAGATTTGAACCTGCGGCCTAAGGCATTGCTATCTCTTGAAGAAACCAAGATACTTGCTCTATTATCTGTCAACCATGTTTACTAAGGTAGCATGCTGATAATAAAAGAAAGAAAAAGGGGGAGAAATGACACAAGACATTACAAAGAATGTATATCTTTTATTCATAAACTTGATTGAGTACAAGATACATTGTGTTAAAGAATAAAAATATATATATACATTTTTATTTACAAGTACAAATGATACAAAAAGTAGCTACTGAGAAGGAAGTGTCTTTAACAAATCCGCGAGCTGCTCTCGCACTTCCTTCAGCGCTTCCTCCTGAGTGGCTGCCGTGGCCACTTCCGCTTCCATCTGGGCCCGCTGCTGCAAGTAGGATGAAAGTTGCTCCTCAGCTGCCTGCTGGGCTGCCTCCTGATTAGGTGCATCCCGCTCGACGACGTCAAGCTGTTGCCTCAGTGTTAACCCTTCGGAGAGGCATCGCAGAAGGCCTTCAAAGATAACCTTCAGCCGTGCAGCGTTTGCCTCCACCCGAGCATGCAGTTAGGCAGATTTGCTCGAAGTCTCACCGCGCTCCTTACGCCTTGAAGTAACTTCTTGTTCGAGATGGCGGAAGTAAGAAGCGCTTTGCTCAATCCATGCTGCTCTTTGATGGCTTGCGGCTAAGGCCTCGGGAGCAGGGCTCATGAACTCCAGTTGATGCAGGCGAGCCTCGATCTCCCTGCAGTGATTAACCCAAGACGCGACGATGTCCTCGTTATGGAAGTTTACGAGTATCACCAGCATTGGGTTAACCGCCGTAGCAAAATCTACGGCAGACATAGGAGTCTCGGCGCCGAGTTCCTCAATGTAGTCGCTCAACATGTGCAGACTATTCGCGGCATCTTTCGAGGATGGACGCCTCAAGAAAGGGCCTGCCGGCATTGTGACATAAGACTCGAAAGGCGCCGAGATCGGAACGACAGCTGAAAAAACAAGATACGATTAGATGACAGTTCAAGAAATACAAAAAAAAGGGTTATCAATGCGATAGTTTGCTATACCAGCTGCAGCAGGTGGCAAGGCCGGAAGGGCCGGTGGCGCGGCCGATCTTTCATCCCCTCCTTCGATTTGTAGCACTGTAATCAGGATGAGAAAAAGTTAGAAATAATTCCATCACTAAAAAAAGAGAGAAAGATATCAGTCGGAAACTATACTCACCCGCACCACTAGAGGAAGAAGCGAGCTCAGATGGGAAGGAGAAGTGTGGGAGCAACACCTGATACGGATGGTCAAAAAGCACTCCTGAAAAGACACAACAGTACGACTTTAGTACATAAATTATGCGTCTGAAAGATAAAACTAATAAGTTGCAAACTCATACCTTCCAACATCTTTGATGGTATAAGGGAGGGCTGAGAGGTGACCACCGCCAAGGCAGTAGTTGACGGCGCTCCCTCGAGCAATGGAGCATCGACACTGGCCGCACCTGCGTTAAAAACAAGGATAAACTTGTCAGGAAAGATTGCAAGATAAAGAAAAAAGGACAGTAATCCGAAATTTACCTGATGAGCCGCCGGCCGAAACGGAAGCGTCTCCCTCCTCCATCGATATGAGTCCACCTCCCGTGGCCTCATCACCAGACTCGACAGGGGCTGTCGTCGTACTCGCCCGGCCAGGAGACGGCGGAAGACCGTATACAGGGAGAGCAATGATTGGAGCATTGCCGGACTCTTGAGAAAGAGCGGCTGGCTTTTCCCCAAGAGTCGTACCTGTCTCACCCGCTACTTCTTCGGGCTCGGCGGTCGCTATTGTCTCATCCGCCGTCACCATGGGGTCGCCGGTCTCAGGCGCCTCGTCCGCCGCTGCCTCGAGCTCAATTATAGCGGTCGTCTCATTTGCCGCCATCTCAGGCTCGGCATCAACGACCTTCTCAGGTACAGCTCCCTCAGCCTCCAGCTCAGGTTCGGAAACCCCAGCGACGTTGCCTACCGTCGGCTCGGGTTCGGCCGGTGCTCCTTCCTCTGGCCCCTTGGGTTCGACGGTCTCCGCCTCCCCCTCGATTGGACTTGGCCCTGCAAGACAAGATATATAAGAACTGACAAGTTTACAATTCTTATAAACAAATCTCAAAAGATACATTACCTGAAGAAGATTTATCGTTAGCACTCCGAACTGCACGCGCCACCTGTCTGCGAGCAGTGGACAAGGAGACCGGAGGTCTTCTAAGGGGGTATCGGCATGAGGGACGGTGCTTGGGCCCGCTCCCATGGCCAAAGCAGCCCTGCATGCCTTCGCCTCGTGCCTTAGCCGCTTTCTGTTAGTTATGTATATGCACTAGAGGCCATTGTTGTACATATGATGTATATTATAATGGATGCTTCGATATATATAGAGATGACTTTCTTGCTCGTCATGATAGTATGCTATTTGGTTTCACTTTATCTTAACATGTTGACTTGTATTGGTTTACTGTTTTACTCTCACATATTGATAAAGCCCTTAGGATCTGTACTCGGCTACTGGGACTATGATGAGATCATACTAGTGGGGCCACGGTAGTCGATGAGTACATCCTATAACTGTTCCTAGTCGAGGGTATATCGAGACAGGGCATCGATACACCAGAGTAGACTAGCGTATACGCATCTTGACCCATATGATAGGCGATGGATGATCCCATATCCATCGGTGTTTGACATCAGAGATGGTGTACGGGTGCTCAGTGGAGACTGGGTACACTGGACGGACTCGCCGAGAACTCCCAGATGGTGATATACCACACGTCAGATGGCAGTTCTCCGGTGACACAGGTACAGGGTAGTCTGTAGACCCGAGATCGTCATGGAGTCTTGTGTGATTCCCACTGTGCTTTGACTTCCACCTTACCACGTCGAAGAGGGCGTGCAAAACGGTGGCTTTTGGGTACAGTCCCGAATCACATGGAGGCAATGAGCGATAGGAGGGGATTCGTCTCTCCCGGTATAGGGAGTTGATGTTGTGCTGTGTTCGATTGGCTATAACTGGAAGTCCCTGGCCAGGGCTGATATAGAGATTTACTGGTAAGTGTTACTAGTAGTTTCTCGACCCGTTATGAGCCACACATCGACACGAATTATCGGTTACTGGGGTCTGACATATACCACCCCTAGACTTGATATGCGACATATCAGACGAACAGACCGGACTGTACGGGAGTGTTACTGGTTGGATTCACAGGAGAACGCACAGGCTAGCTTGTTGATCTTCTGATCGCTCAATACCTGGGTGGCTGTTACGTTTAGCTGACCGCTTGCAGCTTGTGGGTGTTTGATATGATCATCACCTGCTACCGGCGTATTGACGATTCTTTAGAGTCCTACACAGAGGTTTCTTGGCTCAGGCGAAACGGAGTAGAGGCACATATGTGATATGTGCAGGACCGAGAATAATACGATATGGGATACCGTATTATATTCTCGCAATATTTAGATATGAACCAGGACATCGGATCAAGTGTTGATTCGATAAATCGGTACATGATATATTAGTCGGTTATATTCGATATAGCCGGATCGTCGGATCAAGTGTTGATTCGATGATTTAATATATAATAATATATATGATATATTATTATATTAACTAATATTGGCTTGCTTTATTATTTCATTTTCTCGCTGGATGATACATTGATATATATGCGATATATGTTAATTGTATTATTTTCTTTTGTTGCAAATATATAATATATATGTGATATATATTATTGTGACATGATATGATTAATTGTTAAACATGTTTAAGGATGATTAATTGAGGTTAGGGTTTGATTAGGGTTAGATGCTTCAAGTTCCTTCTAGAAGCATTTTTCTTTTGTCATTTGTAAAGATATTTTGGATGACACATTTTTAACTTAACCAAACCCTAACTCTAGTTGTTTCTCTACACATTCGCATCCATTCATCCTTGACCATGGTTATATATCAATCATATGTTTTATTTATATTCATCACAAAAGAAAAAGGATTATCATTATTTTCCATCATCTTCTTCTTCTCTCTTCAAGAATGCTTGCTAGTTTTTTCTTAAGTGATGAAATAAAATAAGAAAATGATATTAAAAGAAAGCAATATTACTACTCTCTCATCCTCATCTCATCTAGCCCATGGGATTAGTGTGTTCTTCTCTTTTGAGTGAGAAAGCTTGAGTCGAAGCAACTTCAAGGTAGATCATCGGAGATTTGGATTACGACAAGCTAGAATGGATCGTTCGAGTCGTGGAGCCTCTCATGAGTCCGGGAGATCGTGGATCGCGGCAAAGGGACTTCTACTCGGAGCTTGTGAAGTGAAGGAGCGGACTACAAAGGTTGTAATCCCTCACACTTAGATAAAAGTTATCTTATTGCATGTTAAACCCTAATAATCTAGCAAAGATCCCGGCTTTGGGTTGTTCGGCACGTCTAAAATTTAATCCGGGCATGTTTGATGCCTTATGAACCTTCACAAGAGTGCCTAGGAACCCTACATTGGTATCAAAGCCTAGCTAGAGCATTAGGCGATGTGTTTACGAAGTTAAAACTCCGATCGAACCCGAAACGACGAAACTTGACCCCTCTCTGGAAATTTTTTAAATTTTGGGATTTTTCTGAATTAAAAATATGTAAAAAAATCAGCAGGGAATTCTAACAATTACCAAGAAGCCCGAGCCCCCAATTCGACCAAACGGCCGCGGAAGCGCGGCGCAAGCTTGCTTGCGCGGCGCTTCCGCGGCGGAATAGTCGATTGGCGATACGTGGCTTCTTGATAATAACCGTAGGTACTTGCTGACTATTCTGGGTATTTTTAATCTGTTTCAGGTGTTTAAAATTCTGGGGTTTATTTTGTAATAGTAGACTCGATCGAAAATTTTAAATTCGTATTTCTTTCCGGATATTTAGAAACTGTTAAACTATTTGAACGGATATCATTAACTTACTGTTTCCCGGTACGGAAAACTTTCAAGCGTTGAATTTTTATCGGGTTTAAATCTTTCCGAAAAATTGTACAAGTTAAGCGGTGGACCCTCTAGAAGACAACAAACCTTAACTCGATTATGTGACCGTCTTGAACTGCCTTTTGAACCTTCGGGTTTGGGGCAGTACGGCATGCCACATGTGAGGCGTTGGCTTGACCCTTCTACGGCTGGATCACCGGTACTGTGACATATTCTGGGATTATTTGAACTCCGCTCAAGAGTTGAGCACTTTGGGAAATTTTGGGTGTTTGATTATCTGTTCGAAAAGTTTAATACTGTTTATCTATCTGGAATGTGATACAATATGTGGAATTCATAGAGTTGGCATGAAATGCGGAATATGTGATATTTCGGATTTACGATGTCTAAAGTGATTGTGGATTCCAAATATTGTAGTTTTACACTTTCTTTTCTGTGACCGTAAGTGTAATATGTGATATCGCCGGTTTCGTTGCTATATGTCAACGACAATTGGGATGCGCATATTTACTTACGTTGATGATATGAGATATTATGTGTTGCTGTGATATGTTATATTGGATCGTCGCGATCAGAATAGCCGGGGGTTTTATGTGAGATGAGGGTTTTTATTTTCATTCATGTAAAATTCATTTGTAATGTAATATTCTTTTATTTGGGGCACTTCCAGGTTGCGGTTGATGTCACCAGTGTATGTTATTTACTTTTCCGCATTAGGTAGACCCAAGGAGGGGAGCACAAGTAACCGGGTTCTGGGGTCCAGTGGGAGGCTATCTCGAGGAGTCGAGACCGGGTCTCCTAACCCTAGAATTGGCAGTGTTACTTGCCGCTCTCGTAGGGGTCTTGGGATATGGGTTTGGCTATTCGTCGCGACCGTGGAATCCGTGTTTTATACAGGCTCGTATTAAAAACACGGACGTCCTAGTATATCCAATATTTCATATATGTTCTTCTGCTGCAATGTTCTGTGATGAGATCATATTACTGCCTGAGACGAATGCTTATACTATATATATATATGCTGATATACAAATATTACTGCTTTCGTTTCTTCTGTGATGCTTAGGAAGCATAAGCTGATGGGATATTTATTAATGAGATTAATAAAAGAAAAGAAACCTAAAGATGTTGTAGAATCAAAACTTTATAAAAAAGGGTAGCTACAGTTTTGCTTTGCACAGTGACATATATGATATGTCCCGCACTTTATTCGATGAGGAAAGGACCGAGATCCCTTCACCGGGAGTGACTCCTTTAGCGAAACTGGCAGATGCTACAAAACGCGGTTTGTCTTTTGATTGCTTTTAGTGTTTTGCTTTGCACAGCGGTATATATGATATATCCTGCACCTTATTCGATGAGGAAAGGGCCGACGATCCCTTCACCGGGAGTGACCCCTTTAGCGAAACTAAGAAAAGCCTCAAAAACACTCCTTTTCAAAAACACTCGATTCTACGACGATATCAAGTTCGTTACGCTCAGGGTTTTCTGAAAAACCTGCGTAGCCCTCCGTCATTTCAGATAAAGACTGTTTAGTATTCGTGCTGCGTTTGTTGGCCTTTGTCAAGGCGTAGTGTGCGGTAGCTAACTGGTACTTGTCTGCTTCAACATATGATGTGATTGGATTAGGGTATTCGTACGACCTTGTTGGCCTTTGTCAAGGGTCGTGCGGGTGGGTTTGATTTCAATCAAGAAATGACGGGTTGAACTTGACTAGCTTCCTATGGTTTGTTGGCCTTTGTCAAGGTCATAGGGGTTAGGGGCAAAAGTATTATCGGGAATTTCAAGTGTTGAAATTTGCAATGAGATTGCATACCTCCTATGAGATAGTTGGATCCCGATACCCACTGCGAGTAAGAGTTACTCCTGGGAGAGTTTTACACAGGACAATTAGTCATTCAAGTAGGTGTCTAGAAAAGTGTTAACGGGGTTACGCCTCTAGGAAAACGAGGTTTACTTTAATTAGGTCCGTGCGAAAGCACGGGGAACCTTCCTCAAAGTACCGACACTGATCTGGCTGAAAGATTGACGAAGTTGTAGGGTGTAATTAATCCCGGCTAATCTTACCTTTTAGGGTTTTAAGGTAGATTTGATAAAAACAGTGGGAGACATCCTGATTAGATAAGATAATAACCAATCTAATCTTGCAAGAGCATACGCTAAAGTGTTTTCTTCTCTCTCTCTCCATATAGCGACCATGTCAGGCCATAATCAAGATAATAACATTGATGTATTGACTGAACCCGATTATTGTACTGAGCAAGGGAACGTTGGACCCGTTCTTTCTTATAAGAGTTATAAGACTGAACAGGAAACAGGAGAATATCTAGATTCTCACGCCGCCCAAAAGAACATGCATGTTGATGCATCTTCTTCAGGTGTGTTAGTTATTGAGAACTGTTTCTCAGTTCACCCTACGTCCTGGGTATTAGATACCGGATCAGGATCCCACATATATAAACAGTTACATAGGCTACGTAAAGGTAGAGAACTGGGAAAAGGTGATCATTCCTTTCAAGTAGGGAACGGTGCAAGTATTGTAGCCAAAGTAGTTGGCGAATATCACCTTGTATTGCCGAGTCGTAATACACTGATTCTAAATGAGTGCTATTATATACCGAACATGATGTGCAACATTATATCAGTTTCTTTATTGAGTAAAGAGGGATATAATTTTGTAGTACAGGATAATGTTATGAACATATTCCTAGATCAAAAGTTGATTGCATCAGGCTCGTTATATAATGGCATATTCATTCTAAATCAGAATACAGTCCTGAATATACAAAACACACACAAGAGTGAACGAATCCTTCTTGTGGCATTGTAGACTTGGTCATATCAATGCGACACGACTGGCTAAGTTACATAAAGATGGTTATTTGAATCCGTTCGAATTATCATCTTATGATACTTGCCACTCATGTCTCAAAGGAAAAATGACCAAAGCTCCGTTTAGTGGACACGGAGAAAGAGTTGCTGAACTCTTAGGACTGGTACATAGCGATGTATGCGGTCCCATGTCTACGCATGCCAGGAACGGTTCTTCCTACTTTATTACATTCACTGACGATCTCTCAAGATTCGGATATGTGTTCCTGATGAAACACAAGTCTGAAGCTTTTGAGAAATTCAGAGAATATAAGCACGAAGTAGAGAACCAAACGGGCAAAAGTATTAAGATTCTTCGATCTGATCGAGGAGGTGAATACTTAAGTGGTGAGTTCCTAGATTATCTAAAAGAGAATGGGATTCTCTCTCAGCTTACTCCTCCTTATACACCACAGCACAACGGTGTATCCGAGCGGAGGAATCGCACCCTATTAGATATGGTGCGCTCTATGATGAGCGAGGCTGAGTTACCTATTTCCTTCTGGGGGTATGCACTGGAGACAGCAGCATACCTATTGAATCAAGTTCCAACTAAATCTGTACCTACCACACCATATGAGATATGGAGTGGGAAGAGACCATGTCTTAAACGAGTTAAGATATGGGGTTGTCTGGCCTATGTCAAAAGGCAAAATCCAGACAAACTCGAGGCACGGTCAGTTCTATGCAAGTTTGTGGGATATCCCAAACATTCACATGGATATCTTTTCTAGCATCGCGAGGAACAAAAGGTGTTTGTTTCTCGACATGCCACCTTTTTAGAAAAGGAATTTCTTACAAAAGAAATTAGTGGCGAAGAGGTAGAACTGGAAGAAGTTCCAGTAACACAAACTGCAACTGAAGATTTAGTGGAACCAGAGGATTCAGTAGTACCCAACGAACCCCAGCCTCTCCGCCAATCTAGTAGGGTTTCTCGTCCACCTGAGAGATACTACGGTTTTCTCATTGATGGTGGAAGCGAGGATTGCATCATGGATGATGATGAACCGACTAGTTTCGAGCAGGCCATCACGAGTGGTGACTGTAAAATGGCTGGATGCAATGCGATCTGAGATGGAATCCATGTACACCAATAAAGTATGGATTTTAGAAAATGCTCCTGAAGGGGTAAAACTCATTGGGAGCAAGTGGATTTTTAAAAAGAAATTTGGTGTAGATGGAAAAGTTGAGACTTTCAAAGCTAGACTTGTAGCAAAGGGTTTTCGTCAACGTCCAGGTGTAGATTATGACGAAACCTTTTCTCCAGTGGCTATGCTTAAGTCCATCCGGATCTTACTTGCCATTGCTGCATACCATGACTACGAAATCTGGCAAATGGATGTTAAGACCGCCTTTCTAAACGGTGATTTAGAAGAGAGCGTGTACATGACTCAGCCAGAGGGCTTCGTAGATAGTGGGAGCAGCGGAAAGGTGTGCAAGCTGCTTAAATCCATTTATGGGTTAAAGCAAGCATCGCGGAGTTGGAACATCTGTTTTGATGTTGTAGTCAAAGAGTTTGACTTCATCAAAAATATAGATGAACCTTGTATCTATAAGAAGGTAGCAGAGGGTAAGGTTGTCTTCCTCGTATTGTACGTGGATGACATACTCTTGATAGGAAATGATATTCCTATGCTGCAATCAGTCAAGCTCTTCTTATCACAGAGATTCTCAATGAAAGATCTAGGTGATGCCTCCTGCATATTGGGAATCATGATCTATAGAGATAGATCTAAAAGGATATTGGGATTGTCCCAATCCAGGTACATTGACACCATACTAAAGAGGTTTAGTATGGAAGAATCCAAGCGTGGGAACCAACCCACGATCTCTGGACTCACTCTCTCCAAAGAGATGTCTCCCAAGACTGATTTGGAGAGAGCTCGCATGCAAGGGATACCCTATGCTTCGGCAGTAGGCTCTATCATGTATGCGATGCTATGTACCAGACCCGATGTAGCATACTCGCTAAGTGTAGTGAGTCGGTATCAAGCAGATCCTGGAGAGAGTCATTGGACAGCAGTGAAGAACATTCTCAAGTACTTGCGAAGGACTAAGGAGATGTTCTTAGTGTATGGTAACGGAGAACTCCAGGTGGAGTCCTTTACCGATTCCAGCTTCCAAAGTGATAAGGACGACTCTAAGTCGCATTCGGGTTTTGTCTTTACCCTCAATGGAGGGACGGTATGTTGAAAGAGTTCCAAACAGGATACCGTTGCAGACTCAACGATGGAGGCTGAATACATCGCTGCCAACGATGCTGCCAAAGAGGCTGTCTGGATCAAGAAGTTCATTAGTGAACTTGGTGTAGTTCCATCCATTGAGCATCCAATACCTCTGTATTGCGATAATAATGGAGCTGTGGCGTTAGCCAAGGAACCCAGGTCCCATCAGAAGTCCAGACATTTTCTGAGGCGGTATCACCTGATCAGGGAGATAGTTGATCGCCGGGAGATCGAGGTCAGGAGAGTAGATACGAAGGACAACACTGCGGATCCATTCACGAAGGCTATACCCCAGATACAGTTTGAGAGATTATTCGGGATGCTAGGTATGAGATACTACAGCAGCTGGCCTTAGTGCAAGTGGGAGATTGTTAGTTATGTATATGCCCTAGAGGCCATTGTTGTACATATGATGTATATTATAATGGATGCTTCGATATATATAGAGATGACTTTCTTGCTCGTCATGATAGTATGCTATTTGGTTTCACTTTATCTTAACATGTTGACTTGTATTGGTTTACTGTTTTACTCTCACATGTTGATAAAGCCCTTAGGATCTGTACTCGGCTACTGGGACTATGATGAGATCATACTAGTGGGGCCACGGTAGTCGATGAGTACATCCTATAACTGTTCCTAGTCGAGGGTATATCGAGACAGGGCATCGATATACCAGAGTAGACTAGCGTATACGCATCTTGACCCATATGATGGGCGATGGATGATCCCATATCCATCGGTGTTTGACATCAGAGATGGTGTACGGGTGCTCAGTGGAGACTGGGTACACTGGACGGACTCGCTGAGAACTCCCAGATGGTGATATACCACACGTCAGATGGCAGTTCTCCGGTGACACAGGTACAGGGTAGCCTGTAGACCCGAGATCGTCATGGAGTCTTGTGTGATTCCCACTGTGCTTTGATTTCCACCTTACCACGTCGAAGAGGGCGTGCAAAACGGTGGCTTTTGGGTACAGTCCCGAATCACATGGAGGCA
Organism: Agapanthus africanus; assembly: GCA_030015575.1. Classification (NCBI taxonomy): domain Eukaryota; kingdom Viridiplantae; phylum Streptophyta; class Magnoliopsida; order Asparagales; family Amaryllidaceae; genus Agapanthus; species Agapanthus africanus. The sequence continues at coordinate 582,678,902 of JASDDO010000016.1, read as the reverse complement.
ATGAGCGATAGGAGGGGATTCGTCTCTCCCGGTATAGGGAGTTGATGTTGTGCTGTGTTCGATTGGCTATAACTGGAAGTCCCTGGCCAGGGCTGATATAGAGATTTACCGGTAAGTGTTACTAGTAGTTTCTCGACCCGTTATGAGCCACACATCGACACGAATTATCGGTTACTGGGGTCTGACGTATACCACCCCTAGACTTGATATGCGACATATCAGACGAACAGACCGGACTGTACGGGAGTGTTACTGGTTGGATTCACAGGAGAACGCACAGGCTAGCTTGTTGATCTTCTGATCGCTCAATACCTGGGTGGCTGTTACGTTTAGCTGACCGCTTGCAGCTTGTGGGTGTTTGATATGATCATCACCTGCTACCGGCGTATTGACGATTCTTTAAAGTCCTACACAGAGGTTTCTTGGCTCAGGCGAAACGGAGTAGAGGCACATATGTGATATGTGCAGGACCGAGAATAATACGATATGGGATACCGTATTATATTCTCGCAATATTTAGATATGAACCGGGACATCGGATCAAGTGTTGATTCGATAAATCGGTACATGATATATTAGTCGGTTATATTCGATATAGCCGGATCGTCGGATCAAGTGTTGATTCGATAATTTAATATATAATAATATATATGATATATTATTATATTAACTAATATTGGCTTGCTTTATTATTTCATTTTCTCACTGGATGATACATTGATATATATGCGATATATGTTAATTGTATTATTTTCTTTTGTTGCAAATATATAATATATATGTGATATATATTATTGTGACATGATATGATTAATTATTAAACATGTTTAAGGATGATTAATTGAGGTTAGGGTTTGATTAGGGTTAGATGCTTCAAGTTCCTTCTAGAAGCATTTTTCTTTTGTCATTTGTAAAGATATTTTGGATGACACATTTTTAACTTAACCAAACCCTAACTCTAGTTGTTTCTCTACACATTCTCATCCATTCATCCTTGACCATGGTTATATATCAATCATATGTTTTATTTCTATTCATCACAAAAGAAAAAGGATTATCATTATTTTTCCATCATCTTCTTCTTCTCTCTTCAAGAATGCTTGCTAGTTTTTTCTTAAGTCATGAAATAAAATGAGAAAATGATATTAAAAGAAAGCAATATTACTACTCTCTCATCCTCATCTCATCTAGCCCATGGGATTAGTGTGTTCTTCTCTTTTGAGTGAGAAAGCTTGAGTCGAAGCAACTTCAAGGTAGATCATCGGAGATTTGGATTACGACAAGCTAGAATGGATCGTTCGAGTCGTGGAGCCTCTCATGAGTCCGGGAGATCGTGGATCGCGGCAAAGGGACTTCTACTCGGAGCTTGTGAAGTGAAGGAGCGGACTACAAAGGTTGTAATCCCTCACACTTAGATAAAAGTTATCTTATTGCATGTTAAACCCTAATAATCTAGCAAAGATCCCGGCTTTGGGTTGTTCGGCACGTCTAAAATTTAATCCGGGCATGTTTGATGCCTTATGAACCTTCACAAGAGTACCTAGGAACCCTACACTTTCTCTCCTCTCGAGCCGTCAAGACGGAGCTTTCCAAGGCTTCCCTCATTGAGACGTCCTCGTCCGTAAACAGGGATGCCTCCAAATCCTTCAAGGCATCCCTCGTCGACTTGTCAAGTCGAGGCTCTCGCGGCGGCTCCGAAGAGACTGGGATTTCAGTTTCAGGCCCGGGGAGAGTCCCCGCATCAGCTGGCGCAGCCCCTGTAAAGAAACAAAAGAAGAAGGTTAGGTTGGCCATCAGAAAGGAGGATAAAAACACAATAAGACGAAACGTACCAACGCCCGTTAAAGCGCGCTTATTTTCCTCCTCCTGGAAGGTTTTCAAAGAGGCAGCAATGGCCTCTTCGGTAGTGACACCTGTTAAAAAAGGGGGAAACGCATTAGTCGAGGATAATGATAAAAATGCTATAAAATGATGAAGAGTACAGCTAATGATTACCTGCTCGAGCGAGTTTATCCTACCACGCTTCAAGTCTGGCTGATCGCTTAGAAGCCGCAATGGCGGCCGCCAGATCGGTGTCTGCCGGGTCTACCGAGAAACCCTTATTGCTGCCATATTCGCTTATACCTTCGGTAAGAGGGGCCTGAGGCTCCTCTAAACCAAGGATAGCATCGAAAGAGAGGAGTGACTTCTTCTTCCTCTTCTGCCCACCAGCCTTGGGTGCACCCGAGATTGACTTGCGCTTGGCAGGCACCCTAGGGCGGCGGGTCCCGATATCCGTGCCCACGCCGGACTCCGGCGAAACCACATCTACCGTCTTCACTGGAGCACGGCTCCGGCATCTCTCAGCGGAGGAATAACCGGGGTCCTTGGTTTCAAGGGAGCCTTGCGATCGCCGCCGGGAGGTGCACCCTTGCGGTCAACCAGCATGCGCTTCTCCATAAGGATAACGGGACCCATTGCATGCGCGTACCAAACCACGTACGCGTTGAGGACTTTAGGGACGCAGCTCGGCTCGCTGATGAAGAAATAGGAACCCGTGTTAAGCCGCATAAAATGGTGCATTGCATTCCTTATCCCCCCTCGGCTGACCACGGGCTTTTCCAAGAAAGCTTCCATCGGGATCCCTTGGTGGTAGCTCGATTGCTGAGCAAACCGGTGAGGGTTATACCTCATGAAGAGTGCCGTCTCATTCTGCCTAAACACCAGGTAGCCCGGCCGAATGGAGTAGAGGTGGAGGATCTCCCGAACCTTCAATATGGAAGCCCCGTCTTTAAAATCATCGCGCAGCGGCACTACTGACTTGGTGGTCTCTGAGCCTATGGTTATAACTTTATCCAGAAAGGAAACCTTCACTCCGACCAGGTGCGGACGAAGGAGCAGCCCCCTAGAATCCCGCGGAGATGCAACCACGATTGAAGCCCCGACCAACCGCATGACTCTTGGGAGTCTGCATTTCTCAAAAAACGGAGGAATCTTATGGGCGCCGAACACCCCGTGCACGTGCATTTCCATCCAGGAGGTGAAGTAGTGCATCGGGAAGTTAGCGGGCTGCACCCCAGGCTCACTAGCGTCTGCCGCTATGCTAAGTACATTATAAAGATAAGCCAGCCCGGCAATTCCTACTGACAACTGCAAACCAGCCACTATCCGATGCGCTGGGTAGAAAACAGATGGCCGCATGTGGCGCGGATGCATGGGGAGCGCAAAGCTGCACAGCCACAAGCCCAGGAACCCTACAAAAAAGGTTTCTTCATCCATACCCTAGACGGCGATCTCCGATAACGGCGTGACGGCGACGCTGGGGAGATAAAAATCCTTTTGATCGCCCTCCGATGTTGGTCGACGGTCCAGGCCGAAGCCGAAAGGGTCGTCAGGCTTGGCGAACTTCTCGTACTGTTCCGATAGAAACTCCGGTCGGATGAAGCGGGCAATGAAGTCTGCGAAACTGACTCCCCGGGTGCCCGATTCCAGATAGAGCCCTTCATAGAGCTCCAGCACCTTCACCAGGCCCGGAAACTGGTACTGAATAGCGTTTTCCGGCGTCAGGTTGAACACCAACGGCTTGGTGGCAAAGACATATTCGTCAGGAGGAAGCAGCTCCTCATAATGCTCCCCCCTCATCGCGGCAAACCTGAGACTTCAGCAAACTTGTCCAAGGAGATAGAGACTTCCATGTCCGTCATCAGGAAGGTGTGGGTAGGGATGTTTCATTGTTCAATAAAAGCCTTAACCCACCACGTTGGAGGAGAGGGATACTCGAAGAGCGAGACATAGATGGCCGAATACAAACCAATCTTCATCAGATGAGTCCTCTTCGCTGACAAAATATACCGGGCCCACTGCAAATATCCGGCGGGCGGTCGCGGTATCAATCCAATATTATAGGCCTGTCCCCAAGGGCGTTTTTCACCCTGACAGATTCGCCTCCCTAAAATATCTATTGCCGGCGGCGGCTGCACGGGAATAGCACCAATCGCGGGTTGGAGGAGGTCATCCGAGTTCCAATTTTTAACCTCCACGGCATACTTCACCGGGGGTTCATCCGTGTAAGGGAGTGAAGATATGGGCTCAGACGGCGTGGCGGAACCGAAACTTCGGCGACCCTGGATGATCTCATTGTACCACCTACCCCACAGGTGAAGGCTCTTATGCTCGGGGTCATGATCCTTGATGAGAGCGAGCACTACTCGGTCCACTGGTGCTTGGGAAAATCCTCCCTCTGAGCGAACAAATGGGAAAGACAGATCAGCAAATATGATTGCCTGCAAAGAAAAACGAAATTCAGCCGTCGGTGTCATAATTTAATTTTAAAAGCCTGACACTTGATACTACACTGCAATGCAGTGTAGGGGGGACCAAAGAGGGACCCACAAAATCCAGGTGACAATGTGTCAGTTAATAAGACAGCCCCATCATTGGATGGGACTGTCAATTAATAAGGAGATCCCCAAAAGAATACTCTCATTAAATGAGAAATCCCTAGAGACAAGGAGAGAATCTCCCTTTTCAGAGCAAAGCTCTGTCACAGAGTGACACTTGTCAAACTCTGGTCTCAAGGGAGTAAAATTCCTTGAAAGAGCCTAGCTCTATAATAATGATGAGAGAATCCATTAAATAAAAAAAATTAGAAGTTAAAAAAAATTGGGATCTTAGAGATCCATGAAAACTCTTAAGAGTTCTTCATTTTTAGATCAAAAAGATCTATATTTTGTCCATGAGCAAAGCTCTGTTCATGGGTAAAAACCCTGAAACAAGATCTCTTTAGATCTATGGATTCTTGAGAGCAAGGCTCTGTTGGTGAAACACCAAAGGGGTTTTCTTTAGATCAAAGATCTATGAGAGCAAGGCTCTGTTGATTAAAATTAATTTAATTAAATTTAAGTTAAATTTTACCTAAGATGTTCTAAAAGTTTGAACTTTGAAGTTCTTGAAAAAAAAGAGCAAGGCTCTGAAGTTCTTAAAAGAGCAGGGCTCTGGAAAATAAAATCTTGAAAATGGTAAAAATTTTCTAAGGACCAAGGGTCCTATTTATAGGCGCCTGCGCCCTTTCACCTCACCGGTTGATCCAATGGCTGGGATCTTGCCACCGCTGCACTCACGTGCGCGCCACGTGAGCGCAACGGTGGGGGGCATTTGTTTCCCCAAATCAGAGCAAGGCTCTGTTTGAATTTCAAAAATTCAAAAATTGAAGCAACGCTTCAAATCCCGTGCGTTGCGTGCAACGTGCCACGTGTCAGAAGTTGATACGTCAGGCGCAGCGCCCAAGGCAGCGCGTCCAATCAGAGCAAGGCTCAATTTAAAACAAAATTAAAGGAAGTAACGCTTCAAATGATCTGCACTCTGCGCTGCGCGACACGTGGCAGCGCAGTTGCGCTAGTGCAGTTGCGCTGCGCTCTGCGCTGCACGACACGTGTCAGGCGCAGGTGCGTTTGCGCCAAACAGAATTAAAATTCAATAAGATCCTTCTGTTCTTGTTAAAACAAGAAGATTGATGTAATATCCAGCCCCTTTTTATACCAATATCCGTATTTTGTTACTCTTAAAAGTTATTTATTCTATTTTATAATTATTTTGGCATTATAACTTTCCCTAACCCTAATTTATCTAAAACCCGATTACCTACCTCTTTTATATTTTTCATTTCCTTTAAACCCAAACCTTATTACCTATCTATTCTATATTTTCCGTATTCTTTTATTTTATAACCCTAAAACCCAAACCCTATTAATCTTATTTTTTCAACTAATTCCCTCGGCCCATCTTCTTTTATAAACTTAATTCCTTTTCCTAAAAAAACCCCAGCCCATTTTCCCCCCATTCTATTCCTTTAAGCCCCGGCCCTCTTCCTTTCTCTTATTTATCCTTTGATTTTTATTTCACAAGCCCAGCCCGTCCCTTCCTCAGCCCAATATAAAATTTAATGGAATTAAACAAGTAAATCTTCTGGCCCAAGCCCGCCAGCCCAACTTCCTTCAACCCACAACCGCCTCATGACCCGACCCGCTCCTACACCCCCTCTTCCCCAACGGCTCTCTCCCATTTTCCCGCTCCCTGCCTCTCGCGATCCGCCTCCTCCGCCCACGCTCACGCCCGCGTCGTTACCCCTTTCTCTCTCCACGTTACATTCACTCTCTTTCTCTCTCTTCTCTCTCTCTCACACACACGTTCTCTTCCTCTCTCTTCCATTTTCTTTTCCCGCTCCTCCCTCGATCCCGCGCCCACACCAGCGTGTCGCGCTCACCGCCATCGCCTCACCGTTGCTCGCCTCCCCCCTCGCCTGCCTCACCGGCGACACCATATCCACCGCCACCGCCGCCATAACCCTGCCTTCTTCCCTCTTCTTCCCCTCCAAGTACCTCTACAACACCCTCATCATCCGCTCCCATCCCCAAGCTCACCGCCTAATCGTCGACTACCATTCCCGACCTTCGACGAACCCCATCCCCCACTACATCCATTCCTTCTTGGCACCTTCACACCTCTTGTCGCCGTCGCGGACTTTTTCCTTCACCGCGGCAACCACCAGTCCCAAACTCCCTGAGCTCCCCCGCGACCCAGAACCTTTGCCGCCGCACCACCTCCTTGCTCTCGACGCCGCCATCATCGTCGTCATCCCCACCAACCTCGCCTGCACCCTCGCTGTCCTGCGCCACCAGAACCCTGACCCTCCACCTCCGAGCTTCGAGCTTTTCCTGACGACCCAACGTCGAGCCACCTCCGGTCACCCCACCTCCTCTCCCTCCGCCCTCTCTCAATCTCTCTATCTCTCTCTGTTCCCTCCCTCTCTCTCTTTCTCACTCTCTCTCTCTCTGTTCTCATTGTCTCTCTCTCTCTCTAATCCCTTCTCTCTCTCTCTAAATCTCACTCTCCCTCTCTCTGCAACGCCTCTTCCCTACTCCGGCCAACCAACGCCGCTCTTCGCTGCCCCAGAACAGACCCGAGCTCACCCTGAGCCGCTGCCGTCGACTTTGTTGTGCCACGCGTGTGTCGTTGCCATGCCGCGCGTGTGTCGTTGCCGCTGCCATGTGCCCCAAAATGTCTCCAGGCAAGTTCCCTACTTGCTACATGCTACTTTATGTTATTTACAAATTACAATCGTATAGACTCCATATTTTACTTTTCCGTTAAACTATATGGCGCAACTGTTCGATGCTTGATCTCAATGGAAATCCTTAGTTAAATTGACGGAACATGAGGGCAATTGTTGGCCCATGTGATTTTGAATACTATGCATAAATTTCACTGGATAATACTACTGTTAGTGACTAAAATGTATACCCCCAGGTATACCTGTAAAACTGGAAATTTCTTATACCTGAAAACCGTTAAAATCACCATAAATTATATACATACTGAAATGGTGCATTCGAGGGATTAAATCGAAGCCGACTCGACGAACTATAACCCTATTCAAGGTTCTCATGGTTTCTGTACTTAAACTATGACAATATTTAGATCGGAGTGCGACTCTGGACTGCAGTCCAGAGCGACTCCAGTTGTTGTTTACTGTCCCGTAAAGGGGTACCACCCTGTTTCCTTAACTCGTAGACTGCGGAACTCCATAGTTTATTGAATTCAAATCTGTTAGCTAGATAACACAAGTGGTTTCATTCTGTTTCGTCATCGGTTGCTATTTAATCTGTAATTTAAAAGATCGGGACGTATAACAGTCCCAACAGAATCAGAATTGACATACTAGTATTGAACAGTGTATATCTCCTAACGTACAGACACGATTGAGAATCCCTCTATTGCGTTGAAAACCTTACTAAAAACCCTAGATTTCATTCAACTGTAGCGTCGCTAAATTCTGATCCCAACTGGGATTAAAATGCGTTGCAAAACGGACTTCCGATTCTGAAACCGGATTTCCAGCCGTGAACGCTTAAAATGAAATGGCCATAACTAGTGATCCTGAAACCCGATTGGCGTGAAACTAAATTCTCTGGATAAATAATTGAACATACTATTTATTCCCCGTTCATCATTTCGCTAAACTGTACACGTAAGATTTAGGATAAATTGTGCAAGTTGTAGAATACTGTTCTATGACATCTTAATCATGCTCTACATACTGTCTCTTCATCATATCATACATATGTGACTGCATTGATAACCTAGTGATCATGTGTATTACCCAGTGTTAGGTATTAGTGATGATTGTGGCAAATACGTTAGTGTCGTGCATGAGTGGATAAGTGAAAGTGACCCGTACTTGTACACAATCAGTGAACCTTATTATTCTATTGCATTGTCGACGTCTGTGGGACGCGTGTACGTGTGACTATAAGTGGTATGGGACACTTACGGAAGCTCTTGCATGGGTGCCACAGATAAGGCACCAGACACGGCCATTTATCTTAGGTATTAGTCAGGACGTGCTTGATGGAGGTCCTGCCTCCAGTTCTCACGCAGACTTGTCACAGACCGATTGGTATTTGAGGTTATGGTTAGCGTTTGATGTAGACCACGGGGTGTAGGGTAGTTCGAGTGTGAGTTCAACAGAATCTCGGGAGTCCCATGCCGGCTTATATATATGGAGATATATGGAGATTTACAGGGTACATGATTATTACCGTGAGTTACATGTTGGGCCCGTGGTCCCTTGCCCTTGGGTTCTACCCTTGGGTGGAGGACACTCGCGAGTGGTTGACTCTCACACTTGGACTGACGATAGGCTTAGTGACTTGTACAGTGAGACTTAGAGACTGATAGGGATAATGGCATTGATATAAATTACTTACTGTGTTGACATACCTGGCATATTATTTGACTGCTTTACTGTTCACCTGCTCTATTAGACACTTCTGTGGTTACTGCATGTTCATACCTATACCGTCATTGATTTGCTGTTATATATATTTATTATCACTGTTCGAGTTGTCACTTAGATTTATATATTATATTGCTATTTTGTCGCTCTGACGACCTGAGTATGCATGCTCAGTGTGAGGAGAGGATTTAGCCTGGACCAGGACTAGACGTACGTCACGGACATCTTGATTTGCTATCCAGAGTTATACCCTTTTGTTTCCTATCAGGTCAGTTCTTTATATTGTTTTGTTTCAGTTACTGCATTTCTCATTACCTGCGCATTATTTACTGTTTACCACGTAAAGCTAGAAGCCGAAGTGTGACTACGGCAGGACATTTCCTTGACCGTAGGAGCATGGCTGGCCTTGTCAACCCCTCGTATTCCGTATTTTGGGAAGCGGGGCGTGACATGGTTTAGTTGGTATCAGAGACAGGTTTTGCTTCGATTGGGATTGCAGTTTTCCGTGTATAGCTTGACAATCTAAGACATCCCTCGGTCTAGATTGTAAACTTGTTATTCTTGATCCACATTCACATTGTGTGTTCTGCTATCCATACGTTAGGGTTTCGGGTAACTTGGCAAGGTTACGTGGTTGTAATTGCGAACTACATCATAATTACACTACCGTACTCTGTTTAAGTGACTTAGAGTCATACAGTTGATTTCCACTTGTAATGAATTTCATCACATCTGATATTCTTGAATCTTTGTCCAATCCGTATTACATTTTGATTCTTATAGCTTGTGCCTTATATCATCCTCAAAATTATTGTTTCAGGATCATGTCTTCCAATGACTCTTCATCTATCTCCACTCCCCAGAATCAGACCATTGAGATTCTGAGTGTACTGCAAGGTCTGAAGGAAGCCCAGGAGCGAACGAACGACTTGTTAGCTGAAGGACTGAGAAGGCAGACGAATCAGACACCAGCGGGAGTTTCCAATCGTAAAGGGATCCCTGTTAGACAAGGAAAAGAGAAGAAGATGAAGCGCTCATTTGTTTCCCCGCGACAGAAGCAGCATAAGACCCAATGTTGTGGGTACTGTAGAAGGCCAGGACATCTTCAGAAGGATTGTCGCCGCGCCCAAGGGAAATGTCTGATTTGCGGATCCAGCGAACACATTATCAACGGCTGCCCAAAAAGGAAAGAGGTATAAGGAGGAGGCTCGACCACACTCTCCACTTCTGCCAAGTGATGATTATTGCGTAGTTCGAACTTCGAGGATAAGGCGGACCCAGCGCAGGATCCAACTCGCGTGACGAGAATGCAGCGGCCTAGTAATCGAAGAAGAATTATTATGTTTTCTGCTTCCAATAATAATGATGTTACCCCTTTTGTACAATTTCCTTTGGAATCTTATATCCGTCGAACTTTTAGTTGAATGCAATAAAAACTTTGAATCGTAATATATGTATCATTCTCTTGCTTTCCCCTTATTTATACTATTCATTACCACAGCATTTTAATTCTGATTTTTCAGTTCCTGCCCACCACATATTTTCCTATACTTCGTACCCTTAGCTATTCTCTTGATGTATTCCACTGTCTAATCATGACTCTTTCCTTTCAGGCCATGGCCCACCGTAGAGCAGCGCCACATTTGGATGAGGATGCACAGTCATGCGTTTCCTTAGACCGCACGATGATGAGTTCTGACGATGAGATCAACGGTCCCCAGGTCATTTTCGGAAACAGCGATTCAGAGGACGAAGGAGCGGCCTCCCCAGAGTTTGACATGATAGGCGATTCCGACGAAGAGGAAGGAGACCCTGAAGAGAACCCGATAGAGGAAGATCCCGAGGAAGACCCGATAGAAGAAAATCCAGTGGAGGAAAATCCCATGGAAGAGAATCCAGAAGAAGAGAATCACATGGAATTAGACCTCGATGAAGAAGCTCCAGCCGAGGAAGAAGGACCAGAAGAACAGGACCCTGCTGTGGAAGAACTCCCAATGGCGATCCCTGCGAGGCGATATGGGAATGTACGCCCCTACCTGAGCGCGCGAGCCTACCGCAACCTGCTGAATCTCCACAACCGCGACTGATGGGATTTTTAAATGTTGTCTTCTCTGGCCAAATAAATTTGTGTATAGTTTAGGGCCACCTTTCGTTTTTGTGAATGCTTTGTTTAGAATTTTCTGGAATGAAATAAATTGCTGAGTTAGCTAATCTTTCGATCTTCTTAGTTCACTTGATGCTTGATTATTTCTCATATACATTTATTTTTTCTTTCTTGCTGAAATCCCTGACTGTCCACCCCTACTCTCTACATTGTTTTAACCCTCACTGAGACTAACGAGTACTGCACCCGATCTTTTAGAGGTCCACCCTTCATCCTTCGTCTGTGCCTCGTTTGAGATCCTTCTGGGAGGAGAAATTTATAGTGAAATTTCCGAGTTCGCTAACCCTTCAAATTTTGATTCATATGATGTACCGACCGTTATCCTCCCCATATTTTTCTCTTGTAGTCCTTTGTTGCTCACCCTTACTTCCTATGCTGACCCGATCCCAATCTCCTTGACCTTCAGCCTAAAGCCGCCACACTCCGACCTTCTGAATGAGCCACACTCCCTTGTAATCCTTACCCTAGCTAGCCCTATACATTTTTGTGTTTTTCCTATTCCCTAAATATATTTAGGGACATTATTATTCGAAAATTTGGTTTTCATTATTTGTATTTATCGAAGAGTGCGTGTTATTGATTACCCCGTTTTATGTATTTTAAGTACACTACTATTATTCTCATTTTCGGTAGCGCAGCCATATCTCACGCATATCTTCTTTCCATGCTTCTTATTTTCACCAAGTGGTTTTCTAAGTTATGTTAAAATGGTTTGATTGATACGTTATTCTAAAAATGTTTTAAACCACCGACAAGTCCTTCACTGTTTCATTATGACTATGACTTATATTCATTCTTATTTCTGCTGTACTACTTTTGCTATACTTATATGTGCACATAATTGGGATTTCTGTTATCGAGCACGCCTTGAATATTATTGTTCGTTATTGTTGTTTTTATTCTCGTATACATGTAGTTTGCACTTATAGCTGTTCATGCCTTATACTTATTTAGACTTATTCTTTTGTATGTTGTTTTTACATGTACATACCTTCAAAAATTTTATCCACCCGTTTTAAGTAAATCACTATGTAGTAGCGTTCGATGTGGTAACTTTTCGCTTATTATTTTATAACTTGTCGTTCTTTTAAATTTCGAGGACGAAATTTTTGTAAGGGTGGTATGATGTAATACCCAGCCCTTTTTCTACCAATATCCGTATTTTGTTACTCTTAAAAGTTATTTATTCTATTTTATAATTATTTTGGCATTATAACTTTCCCTAACCCTAATTTATCTAAAACCCGATTACCTACCTCTTTTATATTTTTCATTTCCTTTAAACTCAAACCCTATTACCTATCTATTCTATATTTTCCGTATTCTTTTATTTTATAACCCTAAAACCCAAACCCTATTAATCTTATTTTTTCAACTAATTCCCTCGGCCCATCTTCTTTTATAAACTTAATTCCTTTTCCTAAAAAAAACCCAGCCCATTTTCCCCTCATTCTATTCCTTTAAGCCTCGGCCCCCTTCCTTTCTCTTATTTATCCTTTGATTTTTATTTCACAAGCCCGGCCCGTCCCCTCCTCAGCCCAATATAAAATTTAATGGAATTAAACAATTAAATCTTCTGGCCCAAGCCCGCCAGCCCAACTTCCTTCAACCCACAACCGCCTCATGACCCGACCCGACCCGCTGCTACACCCCCTCTTCCCCAACGGCTCTCTCCTATTTTCCCGCTCCCTTCCTCTCGCGATCCGCCTCCTCCGCCCATGCTCACGCCCGCGCCGTTACCCCTCTCTCTCTCTCCACGTTACATTCACTCTCTTTCTCTCTCCTCTCTCTCTCACACACACACGTTCTCTTCCTCTCTCTTCCATTTTCTTTTCCCGCTCCTCCCTCGAACCCGCGCCCACGCCAGCGTGTCGCGCTTACCGCCGTCGCCTCACCGTCGCTCGCCTCCACCCTCGCCTGCCTCACCGGCGACACCATATCCACCGCCGCCGCCGCCATAACCCTGCCTTCTTCCCTCTTCCTCCCCTCCAAGTACCTCTACAACACCCTCATCATCCTCTCCCATCCCCGAGCTCACCGCCCAATCGTCGACTACCATTCCCGACCTTCGACGAACCCCATCCCCCACTACATCCATTCCTTCTTGGCACCTTCACACCCCTTGTCGCCGTCGCCGACTTTTTCCTTCATCGCGGCAACCACCAGTCCCAAACTCCCTGAGCTCCCCCGCGACCCAGAACCTTCGCCGCCGCACCACCTCCTTGCTCTCGACGCCGCCATCATCGTCGTCATCCCCACCAACCTCGCCTGCACCCTCGCTGTCCTGCGTTACCAGAACCCCGACCCTCCTCCTCCGAGCTTCGAACTTTTTCCGACGACCCAACGTCGAGCCACCTCCGGTCACCCCACCTCCTCTCCCTCTGCCCTCTCTCAATCTCTCTATCTCTCTCTGTTCCCTCCCTCTCTCTCTTTCTCACACTCTCTCTCTCTGTTCTCTCTGTCTCTCTCTCTCTGTGTGTGTGTCTCTCTCTCTAATCCCTTCTCTCTCTCTCTAAATCTCACTCTCCCTCTCTCTGCAACACCTCTCCCCTACTCCGGCCAACCAACGCCGCTCTTCGCTGCCTCCAGAACAGACCCGAGCTCACCCTGAGCCGCTGCCGTCGACTTTGCTGTGCCACGCGTGTGTCGTTGCCGTGCCGCGCGTGTGTCGTTGCCGCTGCCGTGTGCCCCAAAACGTCTCCAGGCAAGTTCCCTACTTGCTACATGCTACTTTATGTTATTTACAAATTACAATCGTATAGACTCCATATTTTACTTTTCCGTTAAACTATATGGCGCAACTGTTCGATGCTTGATCTCAATGGAAATCCTTAGTTAAATTGACGGAACATGAGGGCAATTGCTGGCCCATGTGATTCTGAATACTATGCATAAATTTCACTGGATAATACTACTGTTAGTGACTAAAATGTATACCCCCAGGTATACCTGTAAAACTGGAAATTTCTTATACCTGAAAACCGTTAAAATCACCATAAATTATATACATACTGAAATGGTGCATTCAAGGGCTTAAATCGAAGCCGACTCGACGAACTATAACCCTATGCAAGGTTCTCATGGTTTCTGTACTTAAACTATGACAATATTTAGATCGGAGTGCGACTCTGGACTGCAGTCCAGAGCGACTCCAGTTGTTGTTTACTGTCCCGTAAAGGGGTACCACCCTGTTTCCTTAACTCGTAGACTGCGGAACTCCGCGGTTTATTGAATTTAAATCTGTTAGCTAGATAACACAAGTGGTTTCATTCTGTTTCGTCATCGGTTGCTATTTAATCTGTAATTTAAAAGATCGGGACGTATAACAGTCCCAACAGAATCAGAATTGACATACTAGTATTGAACAGTGTATATCTCCTGACGTACAGACACGATTGAGAATCCGTCTGTTTAGTTGAAAACCTTACTAAAAACCCTAGATTTCATTCAACTGTAGCATCGCTAAATTCTGATCCCAACTAGGATTAAAATGCGTTGTGAAACGGACTTTCGATTCTGAAACCGGATTTCCAGCCGTGAACGCTTAAAATGAAATGGCCATAACTAGTGATCCTGAAACCCGATTGGCGTGAAACTAAATTCTCTGGATAAATAATTGAACATACTATTTATTCCCCGTTCATCATTTCGCTAAACTATACCCGTATGTTTTAGGATAAATTGTGCAAGTGGTAGAATGCTGTTCTATGACATCTTAATCATGCTCTATATACTGTCTCCTCATCATATCATACATATGTGACTGTATTGATAACCTAGTGATCATGTGCATTACCCAGTGTTAGGTATTAGTGATGATTGTGGCAAGTACGTTAGTGTTCGTGCATGAGTGGATAAGTGAAAGTGACACGTACTTGTACACAATCAGTGAACCTTATTATTCTATTGCATTGTCGACGTCTGTGGGACACGTGTACGTGTGACTATAAGTGGTATGGGACACTTACGGAAGCTCTTGCATGGGTGTCACAGATAAGGCACCAGACACTGCCATTTATCTTAGGTATTAGTCGGGACGTGCTTGATGGAGGTCCTGCCTCCAGTTCTCGCGCAGACTTGTCACAGACCGATTGGTATTTGAGGTTATGGTTAGCGTTTGATGTAGACCACGGGGTATGGGGTAGTTCGAGTGTGAGTTCAACAGAATCTCGGGAGTCCCATGCCGGATTATATATATGGAGATTTACAGGGTACATGATTATTACCGTGAGTTACATGTTGGGCCCGTGGTCCCTTGCCCTTGGGTTCTACCCTTGGGTGGAGGACACTCGCGAGTGGTTGACTCTCACACTTGGACTGACGATAGGCTTAGTGACTTGTACAGTGAGACTTAGAGACTGATAGGGATAATGGCATTGATATACATTACTTACTGTGTTGACATACCTGGCATATTATTTTACTGCTTTACTGTTCACCTGCTCTATTAGACACTTCTGTGGTTACTGCATGTTCATACCTATACCGTCATTGATTTGCTGTTATATATATTTATTATCACTGTTAGAGTTGTCACTTAGATTTATATATTATATTGCTATTGTGTCGCTCTGACGACCTGAGTATGCATGTTCAGTGTGAGGAGAGGATTTAGCCTGGACCAGGACTAGACGTACGTCACGGACATCTTGATTTGCTATCCAGAGTTATACCCTTTTGTTTTCCATCAGGTCAGTTCTTTATATTGTTTTGTTTCAGTTACTGCATTTCTCATTACATGCGCATTATTTACTGTTTACCACGTAAAGCTAGAAGCCGAAGTGTGACTACGGCAGGACATTTCCTTGACCGTAGGAGCATGGCTGGCCTTGTCAACCCCTCGTATTCCGTATTTTGGGAAGCGGGGCGTGACAATTGCCTTCTGTAAAACAGAAGTTCTTTGATCAAAGATCCAACGGTGGGGAAAAATCCCCAAAGCACTCAGAGAAAGATCTCTATAACCAATTCAACAAATCATTGGCACTATAAAAAGGCCCCTAGACCCCAACTCAAAAGGACATCAACACAGAGAGAAAAGGAGAGAACTCCTTTAAAATGAAAATTTTGAGAAGAGCTCAAAGAAAGGAAAGGTAAAAACCTTGAATAAAAGAAGAATTTCTTCTAAAAAGATCATTGATCTAAGAACAAGATCAAAGATCTTCAATAAAAATATAATAATAATAAAGGCATTGCCTTTTGATGAACCACTGGTTCTTTAAAAAACAAGAAAATTTGTTTTCTTTGATCTAAAATTGATCAAAATAATAAAACAGTGCCCTGCACTTGCAAAGTCTACACTGTTGCGCTCTCGGGTTGGCGCAAGCTACCAGAGAGCGCCACGTGTCAGTCCCATAATGATCTGCGCTATACGCTTCTAAAAACAGAGCATTGCTCTCATGAATTGGCGCTACTCACCAGAGCGCGCCACGTGTCAGCAGCGCAATAGCGCAGCTCACTGGCACAGCGCACTGCGCTTGCGCTCTCCTGAGCGTGACACGTGTCACCTCCTTATGGACTTGAACCTTGCGCTCTTCAATTGGCACAAAGCGCCTGACAAGCCACGTGGCACTCTGTCAGACTCATTAATGCAGCGCATTATTAAAGGGCAGAGCCCAATTAAAAAGGCCTAACAGGCCTAATAAAAAAAGCAGTGCATTATGAAAAGGGGGTAGGGCCCAAATAAAGGTCTATCAGACCAAAATAAAATGCTCTGGGCCTAAAAGGCCAGAGAAAATGCACTGCATTATCAAACAGGGGCAGAGCCCTAGTAAAGGCCTAACAGGCCAAATGCAAATAAAACGTTGAATATTCTCAACTGGACTTAGCCCAATCATGGCCGTAAGTCCTCTTTTTAAATTGACTGAACACGGCTGCTCTCTTAAACCAATTTACACTTGGTCCAAGGGCACATCTCTGAACTCCTCTGACACCTATCGTTGTAATCCTTCAACGACGTCAGAGAGGTGACGGGTCTCGACGGCCATATATGCAATGGACCACCATGTCCCTAAACTGGAAATGGATCTAGACGATCCCGTTAAGTAGATCTTAGTCTGGAAATTAGACTAACGTATCCTTAACAAATGTTTAAGTTGATCTTAGCCTCAAATATGGCTAACGTATCCTTAAACCAATACCCAAATCTAAGAAAATACGGATTTGGACTAATCCACGTCCTACGGGCGACGAAATAAATAGTCTCCGTATACAATCCACGGGCAACCACAAACAAAATAAACACACACGACATGAAGTGAAATTCTGGAGAAGGAGAAAGTTGTTACCGCGATGCGGTAGCGTAATTAACTGCAGGGGCTTACGCCTGCAGGGAAGAGCGTCCCCACAATCAAAAACCCCTCTAACGAGGGGGAATCTGACGAAGTCTGCTACATCGGCTGCATCCGTCTAAACCTCCGATACACGGTGCCATAAATCAACTTGGCATCTTCGGAGAGGTGGACGAATAAAACCAAATAGCATCTGCCCCGAATCTCAGGCAAGACGTCTTCACGTTGTCTTGGTCGCCGTTCGGAGGGGGATACCTTCCCGGCCACCCTCATCCGCGCAGGTCGGGACCGGTTCCGGGGGCTCGAGCCCCGCTCGATTTCGACCTTCGACGAACTGGCTACTCAGTTCCTCGTCCATTTCGTGGGGAACCGTCGACAGAAGCGTACAGTCGACTACCTCTTCACGGTTAAGAGTGGGGACAAGGAAACGTTTAAGGCATACATTACCCGTTTCTACAACGCCCTTCTCGATGTACCCGAGCACCGAGACGAAATCGTCATAACGGCACTCAGATCCGGTCTGAGGCACAAGGAATGGTTGCGCTCCTTTGCGCTGGCGCAACCTAAGACTATGACCGAGGTTAAGGCGTGGACCGAGCGCGAGGTCCAGCTAGAATCCGAGGTGAACGCTAACCTTCCCCGGGCAGAACGGCCCGACCAGAAGAAGAGGCTCGGGAGGAGAGGCCGGAGCGTCAGCATCCCTACCACCCGAAGTTCCAGGAGTATACCCCCTCAACAACTCCCTCACGGTGTTGCTGGAGGAGGCCCAGAACGAGGGGTTCTTCAAGTTCCCTCCAGTCCCGCGTCAGGCCGCAAAGCGAACCCGGGGCCCCTACTGCGCTTTCCACCGGGTACTGGGCCACGCCACGGAGGACTGCAAACAACTGAGGGACTACATCGAAGAGCTCGTCCGGTCTGGGCACCTTGCCTCCTACCTGAGGGACAAACGGCAGACCGACCGCGAGCAAGAACAGCATCACACACCCCCCCCCCGCCGACCTGACCATCGGTCAGATCATGCTTGCTTCAGTGGACGGCCAACCCGGAGCTCAGGGAGCCCCATGCCCTATACCAAGCCCGGGGGAAGATGACCCTTCAGGGAGCTCGGCCCCAGCCAATAAAGTCATCTTCTAGCCTGTACCTTTCTTTTAAAGCAATGTAAATTCTTCCTAGGATCTATTGTTAATTTAATAAAGATCAATGGAGCGTTGCGAAAAAGAAAGAAAAGCTTTGTTTATTCAAAGGGTATTATGGGCTCCTCAGCCGTACATGCAAAAAGAAAAGAAAATTACAATAGTGGGGGAAGGGGGTGCAGCGAGCACTGCTCGTGGTACTCGGTAAAAATCTCCGCCAACCGGGGCATCGCCAGTTCCAGCCTCTATCCCCGGTTCACCCCGCGGGCATCGACCCCGAGCCTCAGCTCGTAGCATTCGCGGACGAGCGCCTCTGAGCGGGCCAGCCGGTTCACGAAGATTAAGCCGAAGCGCCTCAAAGACCGCAGCTTGCCCACGGCCTCGTCAAAGAGCAGCTCAAACAGGGGGTTGTAAAGCCCTGGCGATGCCCTCCGGATGGAGTACATCAGCAGCTGCAGAAGGGAGGAGCGTCGGGGGAGCAGCCGGCCAAATGGTCCTCGATGCTCCCGTAGACCAGTTGCACCGTGTCCTCGGTGCAGTATGGGTCGTAGAGGTACATGTCTTTGAAGCGGACGATATCGGGGATGGTGAACGGGAAGTCCTGCATTCTCGGCGACCTGTTTATGGAGGATGAAAAGACCAGTACTCTTTCAGCATTATATAGCCCACTGCGCAGCCCAACCGTCG
Source organism: Agapanthus africanus (assembly GCA_030015575.1). Classification (NCBI taxonomy): domain Eukaryota; kingdom Viridiplantae; phylum Streptophyta; class Magnoliopsida; order Asparagales; family Amaryllidaceae; genus Agapanthus; species Agapanthus africanus. The sequence continues at coordinate 582,659,858 of JASDDO010000016.1, read as the reverse complement.
CACCCTTTCGCCCAGGGAATCGCTACCACGCGGCAACTATCAAGCCTCCTCCGGTGGAATTGAAGCGACGCGCCCCTAGCGCTTCGCCTTCCCCTAATGCTTTGCCTTCCCCCGCATTCGATAGGCTAGCTACGCGCGTCGTTGCCCCGACCGTTCCCATTCCCCATACCTGCGGCTGAACGGTCGGGATTCACCACAACAAAATTCAGCCCGGCAGCTTCCCTGCTCGGTCGTCCCCAACGGGCGGCTTCCCTGCCGCGACGCTGGGGATCAAAAAGCCCTCCCAGAGACAGTTGAGCCCGAGGTTCACCCGCTCGGCTATCCCCAGCGGGCAGCTTCTCTGCCCCAACGCCGGGGATCAAAAAGCCCTCCCAGAGGCAGTCGAGCCCGAGGTCCCCTCGCTCGGCTATCCCTAGCGGGCAGCTTCCCTGCCACAATGCCGGGGATCATAAAGCCCTCTCAAAGGCAGTCGAGCCCGAGGTTCCCTCGCTCGGCTATCCCCAGCGGGCAGGTTCCCTGCCACAATGCCGGGGATCAAAAAGCCCTCTCAGAGGCAGTCGAGACCGAGGTTCCCTCGCCCGGCTATCTTTCAGGACAAAAGCCCTCGCCAAGAAGCACCGGGCGGTAACCCTGCCCGGCCAAGGGTCCTTGGTAGGCTTCTTACAGCCTTATAGCTCTTCCCGCGCCAAGGACCAAAGTCCTCCCAGAGGCAGTCGGGCCCTCGCTCGGCTATCCCCGGCTGGTAGCTTCCTACCACAACCGACAGGGATCAAAGTCCTCGCCAAGAGGCACTGGGCAGTAACCCTGCTCGGTTCCCGTCCTGAAAGATCAAAGCCCTCACAAGAGGCAACCGAGAAGTTACCCTGCTCGGTAAAAACTCCGGCTGGTATCCCCCCACCCGTGACGCCGGGACAGAAGCGGCTGCCCCGCCCATTCGTCCCACGCCAGTGGTTGCCTACCTACGACTCCAGAGGCTAAAGCCCTCGCCAAGAGGCAGCCGTGCGGCTTCGCTTCCCGAACATCCCTAGTGGGCTTCTTACAGCCCCTCAAACGCTAAAGGCCCAAGCCCTCGCAAGAGGCAACCGAGCAGCTACCCTGCTCGGCCATCCCTAGCGGGAGACTCCCCTGCCACCATTCAGGAAACTTAAAGCCTTTGCAGGGGGTGAGGGGGCAGCTGCCCTGCCCAGTCACCCTCAGATGGTGGACAATGCTCTAAATCAGAGATGCTCTGTGGCCCGCGGAGAAACCGAGACCCCAGCGAGGGACGTCCAGTCTGTCCAGGTCCAAACGATCTCCCCTCGACTCCGGGGTCCAAGGAGATACCTCCTCGGAAACGTTCGTCGGTCGGCAAGTGATTGCAGTCAACTCGACGGGCGATCGTTAGACAGATGGCCGACCTGACGTAAAAGCACAACGGTACAAAAAATATCTCACGAACATTCTTCAACAGATGGCAGAGCGCAATTCTATGGAGCTGAAGAAAAACTTTATTACTACTGCCAAAGACAAAAGTTTTTTTTTACAAAGGGGATTTTTTGGGCTCCCCGGCCTTACAAAATTCAAAAGAAAAACAAATTGAAGAGGGGAGAAAGGGGGCTCTACACCTCGGGGCCGGGCATGACCCCGAGGTCCTCGACCTCCACCACTTGGGCCCCCACCACTTGGGGCGCTGGGTCCTCGGCCGCCTCCTCGCCGGGAACTTCTTCCCCTTGCTCGTCGGCACATACGAGGGGGAACTCAGCCCGGAGATCCGCGTCGTCGAACCCGGGCATCCGGGACTTAACGGTGTCGAGGGCATCGTGCCAAATGCGGGTCGTAGCTACGGCCGGGTCGTTATAAAAATCCTTCGACCCCTTATAGTTCGCCACGGCCCTCGATTCAGCCGACTTAAACGCCTCTGCCGTCGCCCCCAGCTCCTTTCGGAGGGCCTTCACCGTCCTCTTCAGGTTGCCGGCAAGCACCTGGGAGTCCTCGAGCTTGCCCTCGGCGATCACGGCGGCCTCGCGATGATGGGCGACCGCCTTTTTCCCGGCGACCACCTCGCCCTCCAGGGCGGCGATCTTCGCCGACATCGCCTCCTGCTCTCGCCTGGAGCTCTCTTGCAGTGAGGCGAACTGACCCGCGGCCTCCAACGTCGGGGCTACCACCTCGGTCTCCACGCGAAGGGCGAGGGCCACGTGCTGGAGAAGCTGGGAAAATACAAAAAGGTCAGAAAACAGAAAAGGGCACCAAACCTCACGGTGAACTGGGGGCTTACCTGCACGGACTCCTGGGCGATCAACGCCAGCTGGGCCGTGAGGGTCCCTCCAGGAACTCGACCCCCGGCCGAGGTCTCTATTTCATGCAGAAGGTTGTCCGCGACCGACAGCCCCGACGGCACCGCGAACCGGAGCCCCCCTTCCTCCACTACGGTCGGCGAGGACCGGCCCCGGGATGGTCTCCGGGAACTCTTCTTAAGCGGCTCCGAGGGAGAGCCGATCTCCTCTTCCGAAGCCGTGTCCTCCAGAATTAGGGCCCGCTTCCGACTCGATGCTCTGCTGGGGCCCGGGGCGGGATCCGCCACCGAGCGTCCTCGAGGCGCCGCCTCCGGGGAAGTAGGAGCCGGAGCGAGCTGCGCCTGAGAAGAGCTGGTGCCCCCGGTCCTAGCAGGCTGCCTCAGCTGGCGCATAGCATCTCGGAGAGAGCCGAAGTCCATAGATCCTGCATGAAACGAACACCCAACAGATCAGCAACACGAGTGAAATGTAAACCCAAAAAGCAAGCCTAACTTACCGACGAACTCGACGGGGCTAAGCCCGACCCAGCTCAAAACCCTCTCGGACAGCAACACGTCATGTCGAGGGATAGGCTCCCATGACGCCACCCTCACCACGGCGGGGTCATCGGACAGGTTCCCCGGCAGACACTTCTCCCTCGACCACTTGGTGGGCACCGGCCAGTCCTCACCCTCGGGAGGGGAGACGAAGAAAAATTTCTTTTTCCAATCATGGATGGAGGAGGGCAAGGCCACAACCCCGGTCCCGGAAGCGACCCTGGGCCGCTTCCTAAAAGTAAAGTAAACCCATCTCGGGTCGCCGGCTCGACCGCCAGGGTGACTCTTGAAAACGAGGGAGGAATCAAGAAGGGAAAGACTGAAAGGAACCGCCTGCAGCCTCAGGCGGATCAAGAACCCAAGGAGAATCCTCCATGCGTTCGGCACTAACTGGCCGGGGGCTAAACCGAAGAAATTCAGGGTGGCGATGACCTCAGGAGAGAAGGGCAGGCGCATTCCGCCCCAAAAAGCTTCCAAATACAGGGCAATCTCCCTGCCCCGTACCTGGTCTGCCCTCTCTCCCTCCTCGGCCAGACAAAGCGTGTAGCGCGGGGGAATGTGGAAGCGAGCCCGGGCGTCAGCGAGCTCACCCTCATGCCTCACCCAGCACGAGGTGCTGGGGGCTGCATCTGCCGCCTCCTCCCTGGAGGCGGCCCCCGCCCCACGGCCTCGGGGAGAGGGCCCGCCCCACGGCCCCTGCTCCCCGAGGAGACTCAGACACATCTAAAGGAACCCTAGTATTTACTCCTACAACATCTACTGATTCTACAGAGGAAGACATCTAACCTGGGAAAAGAAACTCTTCAAAGGTTGGAAACGAAAGAGGGGAGACGAGCGCCGAGCAGCTGAGGCTTGAGAGAGGAAAATATGAAAGAGTAAGGGCCCTAGGGCGGACCCCACCCGTATTTATTGCCGCATCCAACGGCGCCAATCGTCTCCCACCGAAAGGGCTCCTCGTGCCCAGCGGCTCCGATCGATCCACGTGGCGGCCCAGCGCTAGACCGAGTCCCATCAGACGCCACAGACCTGCGCATGTCGCATCGGCTAATCGACACTCGACACGTGGGCCGTCGCTTCGACTGCAGAGTGCACGAACCGGTGCACCTTCTTTAAATGCAAAGATCTCACCCTGATTCGCTGGCAGAAAAGACAGCCGACAGCCCGAGGACTCGTCCCGACGAAACCATAGAAGGGATCTCACCTCGGGAGGCCCAACAGTCCACTCCTGACCCGACCACTAGCTGGTCGGGATAAGAGTAGGGGGCTAATGATAGTGCTCGATATTGGCGATCCTCATGATGATGACGCGTGGCAGATAACATGTCCCGGAACCCGGAAGAAAGGGCCCGCAAGGGCCGACCAGGCCACCCCGTGCCCGACCTGCAAACACAGGCTGGCCCCCCTCGGGGCCCCTGCAAATTGGCTTCCTTGGCCCCGTAGCTCGCGCCGAGCTGCCACAAGACCTGGACTCCTCGGCCTCCTCGCTCTTCCGGAGCTCCCCAGCCGAGGCCGTCTTCCTCAGTCCCTCCAACCGACCAACTCCACCACTCACAGGCATAACCGCCGCTCCGCAAATCTCGCCACGTGCAGATTCTCCGCCAGCAACGTCCCACGTTCCACGCCATCACGATCCCCATTAATGGGCGATCCGCTCTTTACGCGGGCGTGACGTCGGGAGTGTAACTGCCGGCGAGATTCTCGCGCCTGCTACTGCGTGCCGCCGCCGCTATATAAACCCCCGTCACAGAGAGGTCAAGTAAGCCATTTTTTACACTTTGATGCCGTTACTCTGCTCGGATCTCCCCTCTAACTTGAGCGTCGGGGGGTCCTCGGTGGTACCAAACCACCCCGGGACTTCTTTGCAGGTACTCGGCAACAACTTCCTCACCTCACCTCTTCCTCCAAAAACCCATTGAGACCCACACGCAACGAAGGATAATCAGCTAAGTTCACCGCGAGATCAACGGAAGACAACATCTGACGGAGACCCGAAAAGGAGCTCCATCAGTAATTTTCAACATCTTTCTTATAAATACCATATAGTTTGTTCATCACAAACAAATACAAATATCAGTAATTTTCAACATTTTCAAATAAATACCATGGATTTTGTCTATTACAAACAAATACAAAAAACCTTCAACTTTTTTTCAAATAAATACCATGGACCATTGCATTGCAAATAAATACCAGTAACTTTCATTGTTTTTCCAGATAAATACCATGGACCATTGTATTGCAAATAAATACCATGATCATTCATCGTTTTCAGATAAATACCATGAACTTTGTTCATTGTAAATAAATAACATGATCTTTCACCATTTTTAGATAAATACCATGGATTTTATTTATTCTAAATAAATAACATGATCTTCCACCGTTCTTCGGATAATTACCACATACTTTGTTTATTCCAAATAAATAATATAAAACTTCAACGGTTTTAGATAAATACCATGAACTGGACTTTCTTTATTACAAATAAACAAGATAAACTTCCAAAGTTTTCCAGATAAATACCATGGAGTTTATTTATTGTAAATAAATACCATAATCTTTCACTGTTTCTTAGATAGATAAATACCATGGAATTATAAATAAATAACATGATTTTTCATTTGTTTTAGGCTAATACCATTGACTTTGTCTATTATAAATACTAGGTATTTCAACGTTTTTGTTTATCACAAATAATTACCACAGAATCTTGATGATATTCAGATAAATGCATGGAATCTTATACATTTCATGGAATCTTATACATTTCATAGCTTCCGTGCATTGTACGGACTTTAGCGGAAGTATATATTATATTGCATCGAGAATGAAACAAGTTTTGTTTCAAATTAACATCATTTTATCATGTTCAACACGTTATGTTACCAAAGATTTAACACTTGGACTTGAATAGATTGTATCAAAGCAATAATGAATACTAAGATAGATTGTTTCAATTACTTGGGTTAATTTTATTTTTCACTTTTGTGAATTTACATATAAACAAAAACCATTAAAAAATCAGTTTGTTAATTATCGATTCTTTTTTAAGCCTGTGCTGTGAATAACAGGCCGCCAAGGACAGCAAAAAATTTTCAAGGATGCTTTTCACAATCAACAAGAGAAAATGGAGACAGCGCCAAATATTGGGGTAGATCGATCCTGGACGGACGGACTGCTAATCATCAGCAACATTGAACTAGATCCACCGTCGATCCGCAGTAAACTAGAGGCTTCTTAGCCTCGAAAAATTTGAGCACATTTCTTTCTTTCTCCTCGCTCCATTATTCACCATCCTCTGCAGGTTTTTTTGCTTGTTTTAGATTTTTGGTGTTTTGCATCATAACATTACGGAATTAAAAGCTTAAAAGACCGTTATAAGACAAACTGGGGAATTAATTACCCTTCCTTATCCCCACACATCTCATTGGCCTCATTATCAGCCTTTAGCCCAACTAACCTCTTACACTCATGAATTTAAAACTATTGATTTGCTCCAATATCTCATTTGATTCAATGAAATGTTGTTTAGTTTAATATATACAATGCTTTCTGAACACCGATCATAAATAGAAAAGTACTTAAACTAACCAAGAAATATGACATGGTCGTGAAAAATCTTTGATATTTGGTCATGGAAAAGTAATTCTTTGTCACACCATCTGTATTTACAACGTGATTAGCATGTTTCAATGTTCTATACTACTTGTTTTATTTTGGGCCTCAAGTTGTATATTGGGCCAGATTCGCCAATCTACTTTTACAAGTCATAACGGGTTTGGATCTATTGCCACTTTGACCCAATAATTTTTGGGGTTAATATCAAAATTGCCATGCCAATGGAAACGCCATTGATAAAGGAGCTAGTGCACAGGCGACTCTTTTGAGCTCTTCATCACGTTTGAGTAGCAGCTTAGTGCTTGAAGAAGATGGTCTCTTACAAATGGGCTTACATGAGGATAATGGCGGGCACGATCCTCGGTGGAGCCCTCGGATTCTACGTCATGCACCGACTCGAGAAGAGCTACAAGGCAACCTAACTTTTACCAAATTCACATCTTTTGTTGTATTTTTTCCCCTTCGATTTTGTGCTAATTGATGTAACGAGTTTGATTTGTAGGAGAAGATGAAGGAGAGGCTGATCAAGTACGAGGAGGAGATGAGGATTAGGGCACAGCAGCAGCAGGAGCAATCTGAGCTTTTGCCTGACTCGTGATCTTGTAAGATTTGTAATTTTCTGATCTTTAAATGAAGACCCTTTCGCTTTTAGTTGAGTAAGTGTGTGATTTTGATGTTTTGCTTGTTAGGCATTGTGTCGAATGAGTGGTGGGTGTTAGTGGTAAAACTAGAAGTTAGCAACTAAATTTGTACGTATTTAGTATTGTGATGATGAAAAATCTAATGCCTGATGGTTTAAGAGGGCATGGTAAAAAAGATGTAGGAGCCAAGGATTATATAAATGGAAGTCGTGGAAAAAGAAATGAGCATCGAAGAGGTGACAATATATTTTGAGTTTGATAGATAGAATTATAAAAGTTTTCGAATTCCTGCTTGCTTGTTAGATCGAATTATGAAAAGATGTTACCCTGTTGTTTTGATTAATCTTTCATTGTAATATGGTGACTTTATTTAATCATATAAAAAGTTTACTTTTCTTTCGCTTTATAGTATTTCAACCCCATCCTCTTCCCCGCACTCTCTCTGGGTGGGTGGACGGGTAGTCCGTTGACTTTTAGTTACTCGTTAGCGAATTTTACAAGTGACAAGAGAATGATTGAGGAATCCATTTCTATACATTGTGAACTGACTTAAGTTTATTACTATCAACATCTAGATTCTCTAAATTGATTATTATTGGCATCTTTGGGCAGATAATGCACACCGTTGGAATTTCCATTAACATGCATACTTGGCAGAAAGCATTGAAGGTTGAATTTCATTGCATATTCTTAATATCGTACTGGGGTATGATAGTAAAAATTCAATATACTGTTATTGACCTCTTTTCTAAATCTCTTCACATTTCTACATGTAACAATAAGGATCCATCCAGGGTTGGACGAGTTTTAAGAGATTCAATCTCTCATTTGTAGAAGTCTACTATTGCCTAAGAGAGTAAGGTCCTTGCGACAAATTAATGTTATATTTTTAGGAGTTGAATTCAACAATGGCGTCGACATAACCAATATCTTGCTAATAAAATTTGTAGGGTTCGCACACAAGAGTTTGAAGCAATTTGTTAAGGCCGACAATCAACTGTAATCGGAATATCAGATGAATTTGGATAAATCTATATTGTTTTAAAATATATAGGCAAAATTCCTTCTCAGTGACTATATTAACTGTAACTTGTTCAGATTGGAAACGAGTTTATTTTTTTCTATTTTGGGAGAGCTTGTCCTTATTGCAAAGCTTTGGGGGTACTATGGTTAATTTTTTGAGAAAGTTGTCATGGAGGAAACAATGGTCACGAAAAAACATTTATAACCAAGCATTCCACACTGATAAAAAAAAATCTTGGGTCATGCTTAAACCTGACTGGCTCAAAGAGCCTGGTGAAAAATTAATGTACCCAGGGGAGTGTAAACAGCATAAACAAATTTCAAAGTTGAGTTGGCCTGGCTATATGCTACATTTCTCAGCTTAAAACAAAATATTCTAACTAACAGACCATTTTTTTCCAACAAGAAGTTGAATTTGTGATTGGAAACTTTATCTTTTTTATGATTGAATAAAAAGAAATACTTATATTAGCCTACGTAGCTGAAGTACAGACAAACACATACCTGGAAATAAGTGAACAACGGATGATAATGTATGTCTGTATATGGATACACATAATAGAATTTGCAAACCTAGTTTTTCTGGGAGCTTAATGTAAGTATTGCGAATGAGAATGTAGGTAATGTTGTCTCTAATAGTGACACTGCTGTTAAAGAAGGAGATCTTCTCCAAAACATATGGCCTATCCTGGGCAGTGGATATTAATGAGGGAAGAGTCATATTGAGCTGTGAACTTGACATGTTCGTTGTTTTATTTGGCGGAAGCACGCGCCAACGGAAAGTGTCCTAGTGCTCTCTCCCTTGATCATTGAGCATTAAGTGTGTGTATAAATAATGGAAATACGATGATTATAATCAAGAACTTAATTACTGAGGATTTTAATTTAGACTCAGTGAAAGTGAAACAGAATAAGTAACTGGGTTTTCTGCGAGCATTGGATTTTTTGCGCGTGCTTGATTTACCAGTTAAGACGTTTTAGAATAAAAGCTTGATTATATACAAATATTTACTGAATAATTAGCTTAAATTATTTATTATCAACAATGTGAATGACACCGATTATTCTTTTGTGTAGAACACCTACATATTCTATTCGGAAAATTCATTGTTGTCTTCTCCAATACAATATTATTTGTTTGAATCACAAAATAGGAAAGAAGAAACCATTAGTAATTTTGAAGCATCAGAAGTCCATAATACCGAACCCTTGAGTAAAAAACAAAATGTGTTAAAGGGGGCATGTTTCATGTTGGTATATATATTTTTGTGTTTGTGTCTGCTCATTAGGTTCCTTTGAGACTGTGACAACCTGTCAAAGCTCCCAGAAAAAATCGGACATCGGAATCTTCCAGGAGCGGTGCACTGTGGCACATCTATATTATATATATTATTGCAAAAAATGTTAAGCAGTCAAAGTCGTTAGTTTTTTTTAGGGAAAAGTGGCCCTAAGGAGTCAGCCTAAAAGTTCATGGTGGGTCATGCAAATGGATGATCTACACTGTTCGCCCTGATGTACATGTCCTAAATTGCTTGTGTATAAAATTTCATATGATTTGGACACTTATTAACCACCCATCATGCAATCTCAAATGTATTATCATCGACAAACCGTTCATTTTGCAACTACTTGATGCATGCATAAAAGGATTTAAAATGACATGATTATCTGTACAAAACCTTTCTAAATTATGTAGATGAGTGGATTATCCATTTGCTTCACCCAGCATGAACTTTTAGGCCAACTCCTTATGTGGCCACTTTTTGCACGTGTGCGCATACACACACAAATAAATACTCCTTTTATTATACAATTTTGTGTTTTATTTGAAAACCTGTTGCATCGACAGGTAATAATGAAGTGTGTTGCACCTCTTTCACAAAACATAAACACCTCTCAGTGTATATATTGGAAACCAAATAAGCTATAATAGCTGTTGATTCAGTTCTGTAATTTGTTAAATCTGAAACCATTTGGTCTTTTTATTTCACTAAGTTTAAAATTGAAGCAGCTAGATGACATTTAAGAATGTAGTGTATCCTTGTCATAAGTATTATGTTTGTAATATGGCATTTGTGTTAAGACTTGGACACTACATGTCAAATCAAGTATCTGTTTTACATGGCTTTACTTTTTATCGAGGATTAGAAACTGTTGTGCAGATCAAAATCACAGAGAATTGAAACTAATGTAGTAACTATAAGGCTAGTGGCTATCGTTCCATGAATTGAGATCAGTAGTCAATTGGGAAGGGAGAACATAGTATGTGTTATTCTTTTAGTTATCATATCTGATAGTATGAATGGATCACAGAGCACTGTTCTATACAATTCCATGCGTTAGTAATTGTTTTGAAGTATAACTATTCTTCTTCTTTTTTATTTGAATATTTTGATATACGGCCATTTAACATACATTTAAGTTGATTAAAGCAGGTTCTTGAGTTAAATATAGGCAAGTGACTGAATGAAGGGCTGTGTAGTTGCAAGCTTAGACCAGTAACGTCTACAGATCTTGGGAATAACCCTCAAATTTTCTTAAAAGTTGCTGACATGAAATAAACGTGAACACAAATTGCTTCTAAATATAGGATTGGTTTGTTTAGAAATATTAAGTTTTCATGGGCATGATTTGGTCAACATTCATTTCCTCTAACCCATTTAATGTTTCTGAAATGAGCATCAAAGCATCGAATAAACTTCTATATGAAACAACATTTTTTGTACAGCTATATACATTAACATTTAGTTCAAGACATCTCCTAGTCATAAGTTCTTATCGTTTGGTGGATGCAAATGTCCGATTGTCAAGGTGCTATGGGAATGTGATATTCCATGTAAGTTTAAGATTCACATGTAGCTTATTTTGGATGTAATGAAAAAAAGGGTTAACAAAGGAAGTTTATGTGTTATGGGCGAACAAAAGACATTTAGGGGGGGGGACACGGTTCATTGCTCTCAGTATGGACAAAAGGGAGAATTAACGGGTTGACGAAAGGATTAGAGATGGGATATGTTTGTCATGAAGTTATATTGGTTCATTTGGATTGAAAGAAATGCTTGAGTTTTCAAAGGAGAAAATCTTCTTCTTTGGCTTGCCTTCATATAATTAATATGTTCATGGAGTTTTGGAAGAGTGCTTCTAAAAGAAAACAAATCCTTCTATGTAACATTATTTGGCCTGACAGTTTATGATAATACATTAGCTTCAGGCAGCCTCTTGTTATTTACTTTTCAGATATTCTTTAGTTGTATCGTGTAATTCTTATCATTTCAGAATTGTCATGAAATGTTTTATTTGGCTTGACCCTATCCATTTTTATATTTTGAAAATGGACGTCTCCTAGGCATAGCAAATTACGAGTCCCGTTTCTGTAGGTGAGTCGTTTGTCAATTATTGTAAAATTAAGATTAGTTTTGAAATGCCACTTTAGCTAATTCCTTTGCTGTTTTGAGCTGAACCTTTTGTTAGCATCAAAAGTCAATCCACATATATAATGTATGCTAGATATGTTGTCCAAACTTAATATATATTGCTTTTATTACATTTTAGAACCAACATACTGGATTCCTGAGAAGGTTCCTTAACTTGTATGTGTCAAGTATGAATTCTTCAACTAAAAATTATACTACTAAAATCTACTTGGCCTTTAGGTGCATAACTCATTTCTTAATTATTACTCTAAATAATGTTATGCTTTGCTATAGTTGATTTCAATTCATAGAAATTCTGTCAACTTACCTCGTTCTTGCTTGGCAGTGTCCGATATATTTTAAGTATTGCGTGCTCCTGTCAACTATATCATTTGTATATTAGCAATTTAATCCCATGGCTTCTAACTTCATCTAACTGAAAATTTTGATTTTTTTTTCTGGCATTTTTCTTCTAATATAAATTATATAGATTATTTGGCTTTTGCTTCTTATATACATGTCGCCCGTTTTTTTTTTTATAAATCTAATTGGTGTGTTAATCTTCTTTTTTTTTGCCTCTAGAATGGCCGAGGAATTCATCGGATATTCAGCAAGGGAGCCTTTTTTACCTGTGATAAGACTGGATTTGTATCCAATATGGAGTTAATAACGCCAGTTCCTCCTTCGGAGTTATGTAACTTCAAGCAACTTAACTTCCCCTCGAGTTAACCTCTTACTCTACTGTTAAACAATGCGGGAGTTTAAGGTGTTTGCTTGTTTGATATACATTGTTATATTTAGAAAGTGTGAAATTGTTTGATGTAAATCGGGTCCGATCGAAAGTTATGTCTGAAGAGATGGGCTTCCACTAATTCTGATGTCTATCAAAAGTTCAATTGAAAGTTTAAAATTCAAATAACATGTAATTGATCTTTTATTTATTTTGTAGCCATCTCTCATAAATTAATCCATCAAGTTGTTATATAGATTAAAAAGCATTGGGCATCACGTTAGCCTCCTCTGACTGATGAAATATGAAGTCAATGGAATGTTTCTGGATTGTTATATAATTCTTTATGGCTTAAATGGTCGTGAAAGAGTTATTTTTCCGAGAATTTTCTGAGAATATTTTAATTAATCGATATTATCAATCATTTTTTTTGGATAATCGAAACCGTTCATCTTGATCTCCATTACTAATGGATTGGGACACCAATTTTTATGCGTTTGCGATACTTTTTGCTTTTGAATGATTGCAAAATTAATGGGTTTTCGACCATACAACATTTTCTATTTTTAGATCAACAATCAAAAAGTATTCAAACCACATTAAAAGTTGGCGTATCAATGCATTAGGCCTTGAAGATCAAGATAAACGCTGTCGGTTATCCAGAAAAATAGCCACGGTTGATTTATTAAGCTGTTCTTAGAAAGAAAATTTCCCTGGACCATATAACCTACTTTTTTTATGCTTATATTTTGTGTCAGAACTTTAATAGAAATTCCTTCGGAAACTGATTATTACTGATAAAGAAGTTGAAAACCGCAGAAGTGATCAAAATTTCAACTCAACAATGAGCAGTGTATTTATTTTTAAACTGGTGCATATAATTGTGTAAATTTTGGAACATTTTTAACATCAATTCACAAGCTAGTTGTGTCAATCTTTTTGCCCCCTTTTTTTTTTGGAATGCATCGATAATTCAAAATCCAGTTGGATGTGTGTGTGTGTGTGTGTGTTAGCATTTGAAATGATCGAAACTGATGCAGTTATAATCCAATATGTACAAACATAAGCTACCAAAAACTAGTGATATCCCCTAGGATTTAAGGATGGCAACAGAGCTTTTTTTTCTTTTCTTTCTTTCTTTCTTTCTTTTTCTTTTATTTTAAAGAAAAGGATAGCAAAATGTTTGTTTCAAACCTAGAAAATAATTACCTTCGAAAAGAAAAACAATGCTGAAGGAGCGGTGCAGAAAGTACGTGTAAAAAACAACCATCTAATTTGTCGTACTAAAAGAGGGGTGTAGCCACGTAGGAAGTATGTGTAAAACCAACTCACAAATTTTCCATCACCTAAGCAGCAGCCATGGTGCGTCGGCTTATTATGGCATGTGCAACGCACATGTTAAATTAGTAAGATTAAAAAAAAATAAGGAGATGTGTTGGTTTTTTAATTTAAATAAAAATATGTTTTATCACTTTAATTTGTTGTAAATTTATTGAATGCACCGTGTATAAAAACAATTGCAATGCAACTTCTACCTCTATCTTTTTCATCAATTTAGAATTTAAATACATATCATTATCTTGTTATAGAACTATAATCCTGATTCATTTCAGATTATAATAATTTAGATAGAATTTGGACTTTATCAAACAACTGTATTTTTTAAATATTGGGCTAATCTTTTCTTGCTTCTTATATGATTTTTTTCCCCGGGTACCCCAAGGTCTTGTGTCTCCTTTAAATCATTGGGTTCTCCATTGATCAATTTCGGAGGAGAGGGGGGTTTTGCTTCTCAACAAATATAACAATGCTGCTGGCGTTTCACGACGCTGTTAAACTCAAGGCCAAGAAGGTATAATTGATGATAATGGTGTTGGTTTGATGTTAGTTTTATGAAATTTTTTGATCCTTTCTTCTTATATTTCAATCTGTTCAAATTGTTGGAACCTAATCAGATGTTCTGTTGCCTAAGAAAAACTTTTAATCTCTTTTATCTTCGAAATAGAATGCATAACATGGCGAGGTGCATATATAAGGTTTTTTTCATTCCCCTTTTTTGGGGTTTTGATGAAAAGGTGGCCTGATTAATCCTGTTAACATTAAAATAAATTTAGTGTTACAAATTTTTTTCCCCGCGGTTTGAAGCCACAACAATCCAAATATTTACAGTCTGAGTTTCTAGTTTAAGCTTTTAATATTTTCACAAAAATAATCAATTTGTTCAAGCATGCATAAGCTTAAGATGTCGTTTGAACAGATAATATACGAAGAAGGATGCATTGGCAATTCTGCTACTCATGAGCTACTGAAAGAGTTAACTTCTAGGCGGAAGCCAGTCCATGAATCGATCAACAATAGAAGCGCCATCACACAGCCCACTTTGAGCGAATGTGCTCACGGATTAACTTCTCATAATCAAAAGGTACTCTTCTGAATGGATAAATTACACTAAACTACCATTAACTAGCATTGTTTTTCACTAACCATCTTAAATTTTTTATTACATTAAACCCCTTAAACTGTATATTTAAGGGATTTTTTTTCGATTTTTTTTCACCATGACTGACGTCGTTTACACACAATGTTCCAGGATTTGCAAAAGTTGGAGCAATACTTGCCTCTCTTGGCGCACTTGCATTCATATGTTGAATGTCTACCACAATCTCCAGCGATAAGAAGTTATATTTCAAGCTTGAAAATACAGTGGTCTAGTGCTTTGAATTCTTCTCACATGAAAATCGGGGGTCCAAAGTTCTATCGTGTCGACAACTTAAGGTTCGAACTTGGGATGAGTCTTTTTCTTTACGGCGCGGTTTTAAGAGAGAGGGCTTTTGAAACTTTGTCGACAGGTGAATAAGCATGTATCTGTTTTTGTGCATGTTTCGTTTGTTTCAGAATATATATAAGGTTCGGGCTAATGAAAATTTGAATTTATAACACAGGAGAATTAATGGAAAGTGCCAATTTATTTAGGAAAGCTGCAGGAGTTTATAATTATTTAGCCGAGAAGATACTTCCTCCTTTAAAATACTCATTGCCGAAGGAACGTCCAGCTGAAGCAACCTCGTCTTTGTCATCAATTATGAGCATCATATGCTTGGCTGATGCCCAGGTTAATTTTCTTCGTTTATCGAATTTATTTATTTATTTTTTTTTTAGATTTCTCAAAATATAGGTTCATATATAAAATGTAGCAGATATAATAATTTCAGAGTTGATAGCTTGTAGTTACTAGTAAACAAAATTTAAAAATTTGTAAATTGAAATATCCCCGACACCTTAGAGTTATTATCTACCAAATTTTTTATAAAAAATCTGTATGCAAGAAATACAATTATAGCATCTCCATATTCATTGAAATGACATTATTTTTAAATTCATGTATGTTTTCCTCAAAAAATATTTACTTCTCAATTCTCATTATTAGCAGGAAAAAAATTTAAAAAACAAAATATTGCACTGAATGCCTTTTGCAATTCATGTTATGTCTATACTTCTATATATGGCTTGGAGGCGAAAGTTTTTAATGTATATAACCTTATTGATACAACTCTCTTTTGAAATATTTCAAATTGATATCTACTTGTTTTCAGGATAATTGCTAGTTACTAATGCTGTTAAAAGTTTTTGAGCAGGCTCTGGTTATAAAGAAATCTGAAGAAAGGGGAAATAGAGTACCGATGCTTTTGTCAAAGCTGCATTATGGTATCACTCAGATGCTCGATGAGGTAGCTTCGATTCTGAACACGAAACCAGGAGAGCTTAAGGATTTATCAGGCAGGATTAAGGTATGAATGAGCCGTTTGATTGCTTTTTCTTTTTGCTTAGAAAATTTCACCAATATACCCTTAGATATCGATCATCTTTTCACTAAAATTCATATAATTAATGTAGCACTTTAAGTGAGCTTACTGTAGTTACTCATTTCATAATATCAATGAAATGTTTTACAAGGCTAGGGTCTTATCAACCCTATCCATTTTCTCAAAATAATAAGGAAAAAAAAGGAGAGCTTACTATAGTTTAAAAAAAGAAGATTAAGATGGTTCTGTGAGAAACAGTGATATTTAAGGATATTTAAGTGAAATGCATACCCCCTCCCGCCACCCCCACCACTCCCCACCCGAAAGAAAAACCGATAGAAAAATGTTTTTGAAAATTACTTTTAAGTGGCAAACACTCATAATTGAGGTGTTGAAAAGATTGATTCAATTCCTAACATTACACTAATATTTCATTAAACTACCATTAGCTATCAATGTTTTCCATTTAACTGCCATAAGTTTTATTTATTTCATATCCCTTAATGCGCTACATTAAAGGGTATTTTTGTGAAATGCAACTCCCTTAAAACCAAAGTTTAAGGGAGACCGCTGTAATAAAAAAGTTTAAGGTTGTATTTTCAAACACGGGTAGTTAAAGGTAGTTTGCTGTAATTAGCTTGTAACATTCTATATTTTTTTTTGTAAGAATGCCCATAACAATATCAATAACTAAATAGTATGAATAATTTTCTTTCATCAGGAAATTATATATAATTGTAAAGTGCTACATGAATTAAGAAGCCATAGATATCTTGCCGAGGACCTAGAAAAAGGCGAGAAAATCGGAGTTGGTATCGCTGTTCTTCAACATGCAATAGCAAGAGCGAACAAGGCAACAAAACCCAATAACGAATCATACAGATTGGTGTTCGCTAGAGAAGTGAATGATGCAGCTAAGATGCTCAAAAAGTTCGAGTATGACAACGATCTTGTGTATCATGAGAAGATTCCCAGTGTAAATATGTTGCCTGCTCTTCAAGGGACAAGCATTGTGAAACCGATGCATTATGAAGTTGAGAAATGGGAGGGTGGTAGATTTTCCTTCTAGTGAGAGATACCAATAACTGTACCGTGAATTAAGTGTTTTTGGAGGCCATTTCAACTGAAGGGATAATTGGAACTGTAAAAAGCGTGCTATTATCCAAAAAAAAAATTTATAAAACAAGTGAGAATCTTATTTGGGTGTTGTTTGTAGTACCCATATCCATAAACTAAATTCTAAAGTTCTCTTTTGATTCGTGCCAAAATAATTATTATGGTTGAGCGCAAAAAAGAGCGTAAAAACCTGCCATCAAAATGGAACATGCCGTGAAGCTAAGGCTACCAATTGTCAACCTAAAATCAACCGTAACTTAATTAGTGCCGGGGTTTTCTATCAAGAAAACTGGGGCCGAAGAAAGGCCTGTGATAATCCTCAATAATCACTTTGGAATCATTCAAATTCTTCTCACTTCGAAAATAGTTTAGAAGAAGGGGCAAAGGTATATATTTGTAAATAGGAAATTATGTTCACAATCTAACAACATGATCAAGAGCGGAACAGAACACATCCCCACCATCATAGAGAGCACAAACTGTGTAAAGTTATGCAAAAACTATAAATTCAAACCGGTCTTAAGAGCAACCAGCACAGAACAAATTGCAAAACATAAACTTCATAAAGAATATCCGAGGCCGTCGGAGAGAAAGAGAACAGTCATGCCATTTTAATAGAACATACACTGTTCCAGGACATATTCTTTGGCAATTCATGAACGCGTTAATCGGATCCAACATTTTCAAAACTTTAGAAGCTTATACTGCATTTCTACCACCTTTTGTTAATATTCACCGTATTAGGAAGAAGAGTTGCGTGAGAATATTCCTTCAAACCGTCTCATGGTCATTAGATACTCCGGCCACAACACATTAAAATTAGTTATCGCCTTCTTCCTCTGAATCAGATCCGTCTTCATTTTCCTGAGAGATGTTATTCATCATAAATCTCAAACTATCACCCTCTTCTAGTTCCCATTGCTGCTTCAATTCATCAATGGCTTTGGATGCAGCAGCTGCTATGGCTGGGTTGCTGTCCTGAGCTAATCTCTGTATTTATGAAGGACCCAAATGAAAAACAAAACAAAACAGAGGGAAAAAAACGAAGGCAAAGAAAACGTTAGAAATTTTATTCATCCCCCCCCCCCCCCCCTCGCGAGCCTGTAATGAAGTTATATAGAAGAAAATCTGAATAATTACTTGTAGCGCCCCCATGCCAGCATTGCCAAGAATCCACATAGATGGAGCTGCTGCCAATGCATTTGCTAGAGCTTGCCTAAGGATCCAGAAAAATAAAAAATACAAGTCAATCGTGGATTTTATTTTCTCTATATTTTTCAAAGCGATGTTCTTATAGAGTATTCCATTGAGTTTGATAATTGAGTTATTTCAAGATAGTATGTAGGTCAGATTGGAAGGAGTTGTTTGCAAATTGAAATACTAAGGCAACGTAACATTTCCTGTATGTCATTCTTTATGCATTCAATTTTTTTTTAATCATCATCTCCTCATTTAGTTATTTTCCTATGATAACTTCATGAAATTTATGGTTGATAAAAAATGTGAAAGTTAATGGTCTGTGCACAATGATCGGTATTGGAATGCAGTCTATATTCAAATGAGAAAGCACAAGCTCGATTACGCTTCACTGATAACTGTACATATTGATAACTGAAAGATAATTTTTCATTCATGCATGCATGCATTCATTCTCCATTCATTATTTATTTATTCTTTAGTTTATATGTGAAAGAGGTGCATCAAACAACGTAATCCGACTCTTTATAACCACTATACCAAGATCCTCATGGTTCATGCAAAGCAAACTTCGCCTTCATAATTCTTACAATTACCCATAAAAACAGAAAACCATAATACACAAAGTTGTCTCATTATTGTTGAGCTATGTATTAGTTTTTTTTTCCTCCAAGAATAACAATATGGGCTGTGGATTAGTTTTCTCACACTGTGAAGTAGAAATTTAGAAATGGTAGTACCTTGTGCTAACATCAGGCGAACTTGAGCATTCAGCCAAAAGCAAGACACTACCTTTACCATCCATCGCATCAAGATCAATAAGAGCTGCTACTAACAATTCAAGCTTCATGCACAAAAACAAAATCAAAAACAAAAAGAATTACAAAGATAAAATAATTTTGAATCAAACGCCATTAGAAACTGAGTTTGACATAATACCTCCTCAGGGTCTGTGTAATCAATTCCATCAGCCTCGGATAAGGCAGATGCCATACTCCAATAAGCTTCCTGAATATTGTTAATTAGAGTTTCACAAATTATTCAGAAATTCTAAATTAGAAACACAACAAAAATAAGATTAAATTAGAAAGTGGGAATGACAATCGAAGTAACTAGGAACCTGAATTGCAGTAATGCGATCTGTAGAGACTTCCCGAGCCAAAAGATCAAGAGATTTTCCATTCTTTTCAAGTGTGATAAATCCCATCGTATCATTTACTATGAAAAAACCTTCCTTCCGAGGCCTACAAAGGGGTTCACATTTATATTATACATAAAAGGAAAATATTTTTTGAATATCACAATAGTTTACGATATATAATAACTTCATAATTGTAAAAGAAATCAATATCATGGTTTATGTCTTCGCAAAATATACTTACTGCTGGTACAACTTGCTAGCCATCATGTCATGAATGTTCCTCACAAACTGTAAAACCAACAAAAATGAAGAAAGAAAAAATTTCATTATTGACATGTAGTTCACATACAAGAGTGTTGTAATTATATTAGCAGAAAACTTTTTAAACTTGAAATTTATGATACGCTACTCAAAAATTCAACTGGTGGTTAATTATAATCTTAAAGCTTCACCCAATCTTCTTGTTATAAAGACACACGAGGATCAAATGCATGAATTCAGAGCTTGCATGTTATACATAATAGGCCAAAAAATTCTCAACCAAATAAAATATTTGGTCACCACAGTACATCACAGCCACATTGGGAAATTGTGTGCAAAGACAAGTAATCTATGTCTTTGTTTAAAAAAAGACAGACTCTTTGTAAAACAGATGTTAAAGATTTATACCTTCAAAGCCATGAATGCATCTTCCATAGCCCGGCGTCTAACAACAAAGTCTGCCCGTCTCAGGTCAGCCTGACAGCATAACAAAAGTTGTCATAATGAGAAAAACTGAAACATGGTATACCACAATTTTACGGGTAGAAACATAAATCATTTGCATTAAAATCTACTACAAAAAATCGATAACAGTCTGCTATCAATTATTTTTATGATCTGAAACATACATTCACAAGGGAAACCAAATTCACTGCAAGTGAAAATTTCATTTTAAGCATCTTTAACTGATACGTCGATATTTGGGCTGTCCCTTAAAACTGACCTAAATGCTTTTGATGAGAAAATCTTTTACGAATGGCATTCCACAATTGGATGAGAAAATCAGTTTCAATGAGAAATCTATTTCAAGTTAGCCAGAGAAGTCAAAAACATATTGGTATAACATTGGAAGGGCAAGAGATATCACCGAGCGACCAGTTTAGATATCTAGGTTCCATCATCCAAAAGAATGGGGAAATCGATAGTGATGTTAATCAAAGGATCCAAGCTGGTTGATTGAAATGGAGGAGTGCAACAGGGATTCTGTGTGATCGTAACTTTCCGTTAAAATTGAAAGGGAAGTTTTATCGGAGCGCTATTCGGCCTGCCTTATTATATGGCACCGAATGCTGGGCTCCTAAGAAGCATCATACACAGAAGATGCACGTAGCGGAAATGCGCATGCTTCGTTGGATGTGCGGTAACACTAGAAAAGATAAGGTGCGAAATGAGGATATTCGTGCAAAAGTTGGTGTAGCACCTGTGGAGGAGAAGATGCGGGAAAACCGGCTAAGGTGGTTTGGTCATGTGCGACGCAAACCTATGGAAGCACCGGTTCGACGAATAGATACTCTCGATATGGGCAATGGCAAAAGGGCAAACGAAGAAGACATGGATGGAGGTGATACGAAACGATATGGTTGCCAAAGGACTCAATGAAAGTATATTGTTCGATAGAAGTGAGTGGAGACAGAGGATTCATGTGCTGGACCCGGCGTGATTCTCATGTTGGTTCATGTAGCCTACCCCATATGCTTGGGATAAAAGGCTCAGTTGTTGTTGTTGTTGTTGTATCCCCCAATTAGAAGGTAAGAAAGCAGGGAAGAAAGAAAAATTTTGAAGGTAGAACAAGAATTTTTTTGGGGATGGTAGTAGTAAACCTCCAAGTTTCTATATATTTGCTTTCTTTTATTATTTCCTTATTGTATGGTGTATCATTAATATCTATTTAATGGAACATGGCAGGAATTTTCCAACCATTTTCAAATTAAAAAAAAAAAGTAGCATACCTCCAAGGCCCCATCACTCCAGTGCTGATCTGCTACTCTCTTCAGTTTAGATCGAGCTTTGTCCTTTAAGATCTGGCACGTAATATAATCACATATTCATTAAATGTAATCCATGGAATTAATGTTAAACCCCTGATAGAGATATAATTAAAAGAAGAAGAAGAAGAAGAAGTAAATACTGTAGTCATATGGTGCAAACGAGCTGCTTTTTTCTTCATTCCATGGTCAATCTTCTCAGTGTCCTCCCTCGCACGAGCTTAGAAAAACAAACCTTAAAACTTAAGTGAAAGAGCGCAATGTCACAAAAGAACTTGAAAGGAAGATTCTGGAAAATTACCCATTTGAAAATAACTATAGCAACATACCATCAAGCTTCAGTATTCCCAAGCCTAGAACAGCAACATCTTGGCGTGCACGATTGTTCAGCTGTGTTATGCCACTGAGGCATGAAGCAGTCAAGACAAAAAAAATCAAATAACATGAAACAAACCAATTAAAAAACTGAAGCAGCCCTTGGCTTCTTATTAATAAAACTCTTTATCTATATCATATCAGAAAACTCAATACTCTTCTTAAAAGTATAAATATATGTGCACACTTTTCTTTGCGGTAACCTATGATAGCCCATGTTACCAAGCACAGAATTATAAAACATTCGATGATGGGAATTAACTACTGCATTATGGAGATAAAAACATGAATCTTATATTGATGTTGGGTAATTTTGTTCAGTAATTTTACGTGAGGCACTGAAATGAACTCAAAGCAATAATCTTTAATTTGACTGCTGACTAAAGGACGTCTATGTTAAAGATGAAAATTAGTTGGCGTCTTCCAAGAAACACAAGGAGAACTACTATAAAGTCAATAGGAATGGACAAACTAGACGATATCATAGTGGAAGTATTCATACCTAGAAGAAGCGAGCTTACCGTGAAAGCAAGACAATGTCGTTGCGTGCTCTTTCATTTACATATTTTGCATCATTGTAAACAATAGAACAAGTAGAAGCACTTTCATTAATGATCTGATCACAGAATTGACCGCCGCTTCCTCCAACTTGCTCATTTTCAAGCTGACCACTGAAACAAGAAAAGATAGATTTCAATACAGCGGATATGATGTATAAAAAAATGCGCTGATAAATCAATCTAGAATAATTTGGCAAACAGCAGAACTGATATTTGACTGATGAACTAGACCAGATATGTGCGTCTGTGTAAAGTACAGGGCTATATTAGCAGAAGCTGCAGACCTTGTGAATATCAGATATTAATCATAATTATGATTTTAATTATGAGGTAATTAATTCCAGTTGATTGATTCTCTTGACTCTAATGAATTCAATCATTTCTATAAGTAAAATCACTATCCTGTCAGATATGAAGTAAGTTCAATATGGCGACTAGAATACACTCATCTGCAGTCAGTCGTTACTACATCATTTATCATCTGACAAAAACTCAACTACTTTTGAATTTTAAAAAAGTACAATAGACAATAATTAAAAAAATCTTCAATAGACAATAATTAAAAAAACATTCAATTGAAATCTTTACTATTTCTCCAGTAAATTCATTGCAAAAAAGGAATTTCTCTTTTTAAGTTCATTTGATCTCTTAAGTTTGTATCACAATGGCCTCCAACAAGCTTGAACTTTAACTGCGCATAAAGCAAAAAATTGTAACTCCATATGTAACACTTTCAAAACTGGATCACACCGTTTAATGGTTCCACATTCATCCTTTTAAATCTTACAGTAAGATAAGTTATGCACATAACAAGAAATCAAAAGTTTAACAGTCTGATAGATACCTAGATAAATTTGTACAATCCTCAGAGGTCCTTGTCCGCTCTTTAGCTTCACTATTCCGAGTACCCATAGAATAACATAAAACTGAATGCTTCATTGAGTGCATGTAAGAATAAGGTTGTCTACTGATAAGCCTTGCTTTGAAAAGATGTGCAATGCTTTTATTTATCTCTGTCTTTTGGATTATAGAATTTGAGCCAATGCATTGCAAGGATTTAGAGGATGGAACAAGCAATCTACATGGCTCAGTAAAACTACCAGAAACCTTGCTTGCCATAAGTACGAATAAAGCGTGTCAAGCTAAAACACAAACAATTAGATTTGGTATCGGGTGCAATTTTCAGAAGAAACAACTGCCAATGTAGGCTTAAATAGTTGCCGACATTTTTGCATGCGGTGTTAAATACCAATCCCCTGAGTTAACCTGTAAAGGAGAAAGTCACATAAGTTGGTTTTACATCAAAAGCGAAACTGCTATATTTTTATACTTTGATAAGCCTGTGAGTCAAACTTCAAGGTAGCAGAACGATAACCGAAGTGAATAGCCAAGGTTAAATGCTCAAACATGCAAAAATGAAGGGTGTGCACAAACACATCTAGTTAATTTTCTAAGAAACTGAAAATATTATTTTCAAGTAATTATCTGGATTAAAAAAAAAGTACATAAGCCCTGTGGTAAGAATTCTAACACACTGTGAGTATACATATGCATAAATGTAAAATGCATTGCATTTATGAAGCTGTAAAATTGAAAAGATCATCTACTTGCATTGGCCGTCTCTGTGCAGCAAGGCATAAAGAGCAAATGCGAAGAAAAAAGGATTAATATAAGATTTCATATCATGAGATAAAGTTAGTAAGAGTTAGATGTACTAATAAGTTTAGAACCAAGATTTCAATTAGGGTCTGTCCTTTGAATCTTCTCACAAATATTTTCTTCACTAGAATAAAACCCTACAAATTTCAACTAACAATATCTAAGCAGTCTAGCCCAAATAAAATAAAAGACCCAAATAAAGCAAGCCCCAATACCTAGTTTGGTTCCACCAATCTTTAATCAGATGACAACTTTTATTTTCTACAATCAATATAACCTCAACAAAACAACAATCAAAGTATATGTACTCCAATCACAACATCCATAGATAAAAAGCAATCTCCAATGATTTGCATACCAATAAATAAATAAATAAAATACAAACAATGGATACTTACAAAACAGTTGAGAGAAAGGCGAGTCTAGAAACCGAGAGAGAGAAGAGAGAGAGAGAGAGGAGAAATTGAAGGAGTGGGTAAAATACAAAAAGAAGGGGCCAGTGAGAACAAAGAGGGAATAGAGACCACACGTTCAGTAAGCGGACCCACGAGTGCCAACAAAGTGGGCACTTGAGAGCCTTCCACTTCCAATCCATTTACTTTGCAATACACTTTTCACACTTCCCTCTAGCTCTCTCATTAATCAAATTGTTCTGGCTATTATAAAAATCTATCAATTTTACCCTTGATATTATAAATAGTTGGCTCTTTTGAGTTCTAGATAAATAGAGAAAAAGAGTAAATTGAACACACACAAAAATACCCTATAGTTTATCTCATAGGGCACTTCTACCCCCATAAGTCATTAATTGCGACGCCCCTTCTGTTCATGGATCGACACCTATTAAACAATCAAATTCTACTCTAAACAACAAATGCAAGTTGTAGAGAGAGTTGATTTAGTTGTTTAGAGTAATAGTGTTACACAGGGTAAACTAAAGGGGGTTTTGCGCAAATAACCAAACAAATCGTATCATCTTCAAAACGGAAGTGGGGAAGCAAAAATAAAAACTAAAAGAGCCTAATGAATAAAACTTAAAGGTTGGTAACAAACCGGAATAACTCTAAACCTTGCAATTACTTCAATTTTCAATTCAATTACATCAAATCTAATACAACAGCACATCACCTGCATCTCTCTAAAATACAATGTAATCTGCAAAGAAATCATACAGTATACTCGAATTACCGCAACCCTAGGAATTCTGGAATAAAGCAGGGTACATCACTTTGCTCGAAAAAGCCTCAATGTTAGAGTCAACATTGCTAACTGAACAAAACCTCCCTATAGTTCATCTCATACAGCACTTCTACCCCGTAAAGTCATTTATTACCCCAGATACCCCTTCTGTTCATCGATCGAAAACCAATTAAACAATCAAATTCTACTCTAAACAATAAATACAAGTTCTAGAGAGAGAGAGAGTTGAATTTGACAGTCATTTGAGCTGTTTAGAGTAATAGTGTTGCATGGGGGAAACTACAAGGGGGTTCTGTGCAATTAACCCAATAAAAACGTATCATCTTCAAAATGAAGGCGGGGAAGCAAAAAAAAATAAAAAGCCTAATGAATAAAACTCAGAGCTTGGGAACCAACCGGAGAAACTCTTAACCAAATTTCACAATTACTTCAATTTTCAATTCAATAATGCATTTACAATTGTTCAACATCAAATCTAATACAACAGCATATCGCCTATCGCCTGCATCTCTCTAACATCTATTGTACAATGTAATTTGCAGAGAAATCATACAGTATACTTGAATTACCGCAACCCCACGAACTCTGAAATAGAGCAGGGTACATCACTTCGCTCGAACAAGTCTCAATGGTAAAGTCAACATTGCTAACTGAACAAACAAACAAACAAAAAATCAAAGTTCAAAGACAAAAGGTATGATGCCTTTCTGGATAACAAGTGTGTAGTCACTCACCCATGGCCTTGGAGTTCTCAGATCAGATTTTGGGTATAATTTCGACAGTTCAGACTGGAAACTAATAACAATGGAAACCTGGAACTCAACTGAGAATGACCTGCATAGATATTAAATTAAATAGAGGCCTCATTGAATTAAAAAAAAAAGGATAGACAAGATATATAACGGACAATGTTGTGGAAAGCGGAAAGAGCAGCGAGGCGGGCTTTAGCTTTAGTGGGGATTTGGCGGCAAAAAACGCCAAGACGTTTTTTTATATAGTAAATAAAATAATGATGGAAAATTAGATTATAAGAAACTCTTGGAAATAGATAATATAAACATATAACAAATATATTTTATTGTCATAAAGTTTGTATGCAATAATAAAAATATATCGAACAATTT
Source organism: Agapanthus africanus (assembly GCA_030015575.1). Classification (NCBI taxonomy): domain Eukaryota; kingdom Viridiplantae; phylum Streptophyta; class Magnoliopsida; order Asparagales; family Amaryllidaceae; genus Agapanthus; species Agapanthus africanus. Next base: position 582,633,419 of record JASDDO010000016.1, on the reverse strand, counting down.
TAAGAAATTGTCATAGGTATGAAAGAGATAATGCTGTTCAAACAATAATGAGATTTAACTATTCGATCATTTCAAATGATAATATACAATTTTTTAGAAAATAATGACCATATTCCATTTGAATGCTTAAAAGCGGATTTAAGCGGAATTTTCAAGCACATAAGTGAGCCAAAGAGGCAGCCTCAAACCATTAATGCAGCACAAAGACGTTTTATGCAAAAGTGAAGCGCTTCATGGCCGCTTTCCGCTATAGCAGAGCTTTATAAGGCTTTCTACAACAATGATATCGGATACAGTAAAGTTCAATTGTAAAGAAGATTTCTTAATAGTGATAACAATCAATCCAGAAAGAAAAGAGAACCAGCCACTAAATCTGCCGAAATGCACATCCATTAGGAAAAAAGTTAATTTCGCAATGCAATCCTCCAATAAAAGGCTTTACATTGGCCAAGGACATATTATAATATTGTCAAAAGTATCAAAGGACTGTCGGAATCTTCGTTCAAACATAGTTAATAACGCTCGCCAGTTATTGATTGGTGATGGTAATGTCTGCTATGGATATATGACCACTTCTATTATGGCAGCATTGGTCATATTTCCATAACGACTGAAATTACCAGATTTACCTAAGAATCACAGCACTACAATTGAAACAAAATTACTGAATTGTTAATAAAAGATCCGAAGTAAAATTGAAATGCAAAGAGACACTTACCCAGCTAGCACAGTGGGGCACACCAAAAGACGAGGAAGTACAACAAAGATAGGCAGAGTCATGGATCGACATACATCTCCATCAGCTATCTGACACGACAGTTGCATAACAAGCAGTGATTATTAAGTATTCTATAAGAGAAAGACGTACAAAGGAAGCATTGTACCTGTGTTCTCTGGACAACTGATGTATCAGAAACAATCCTTTCCCCAGCAAGAATCGACTCAACACGAAGTAACAGTATGTCAATAGATTGTATGGGAACTGCAGATGCTTCAACAGTGAGTTCTCCACTGAGTGCTTCAGTCAAAGAACATTGAGTTGAAATTTTCCCTGTAATACGGAAACGGCCTGCTAAAGGAAAAATTAACGCATGAATATGTGATCAGTCTAGAAGAGAAAATAGAATGTAATGTTGTTGTTCTTTTTCCCCTTATTTATTAGATTCACAGCTACGAAGCACAGGCACTTTTATTGTGGAACCATGTCTTGTCGAATGCATGCATCAGACATGAAACTTATTAAAATCCCAAATGCATTCCATCTGTGTAGTTTTTATTTACAAATTATCTCTTTCAGCTCTTCCTATAAGTTTGAGGTGTTGGGTACTGGCAGGGTTTTAAGATGGCATAGGCACAGCGCTTCAAAACGCAAAAGGTTTTCAGCATGCGGAGGGTGGATTGGGAACCTAGCGCTCGACGACTTCAGGGCAAAGCTGAATGCATCTTCATTTTGTTGCTATATTTAAGCCACGGAGATGTCATGACCTTTTGGGATGCTTTATGTTTATAAGTGTTGAACTTGTCTTTGGTAGCCATGTATGTGTAGCTATTGTACTAGGACTTTGTAGGGTCTCTATATGGGGTTTATTTTGTTATTGTTAAAACCTGTTTAATGATATTGGGTGGCTTAATTATCCACCTGTTCTTCTCCTCCAAAAAAACACAAAAGGACTTTGGATCAGAGCTATTCAGCGGCCGTTTAAAATATGTTTATTTACCCCAAAAGGGAGACCGAAGAAAACATGGATGGAGGTGATACGAAACGATATGGTTGCCAAAGGACTCAATGAAAGTATATTGTTCGATAGAAGTGAGTGGAGACAGAGGATTCATGTGCTGGACCCGGCATGATTCTCATGTTGGTTCATGTAGCCTACCCCATATGCTTGGGATAAAAGGCTCAGTTGTTGTTGTTGTTGTTGTTGTCACTCTATCTTTCCACAAGTCATTTTTTATGTTGGAGGCATTTTAATGTGGCCAAAAAGCCCAAAGGAGAGTATGTTAAGAAATCTTTATGTTAAGCAATATTCTTTGATACATATTGCTAGCCCACAACCACCAGCTTAAGTTTTCTCAGTAAAGTGGGTATATTACATAAAGGAAATAGAGTCTTCTGATCTTCAAATAGAAATGGATGAACATGTCTAACCTATGTTCATTCTAACAAAAGTACAGAAATAAAAAGGACAAGACACTATACAACATGACCAAGTAACTGATATACGGAAAGACAAAAATCCAAAGATTAGTTTCCAGATAGGTGGTAAGTATAGAATAATTTAAGGTCAGAACGGAGTATGATCAGTTTATGGGCAATGAACTACTAACTACTCACTAAAGTTAACTGAATCAGCACTGGACAACTGTAGCTGTCAGGTTCTTTGCATACTTAAAGGTATAAGAGTATGCATCAAATAATCAACAAACCTTTAGCTGTATAACAGATCATACCATCAGGGAACTTGCCAGTAATTTTCCAGCTGTTTAGATATAAAGCCAATACAACATTCTGACACTATTTTTAAGAGATGGAACATAAGAAGAGAGTTGAGAAGGAAACCTATTAGAAGTTCAGGAAGTAATTGATGTTTTTGGGTATCCTGAGTAATATAAATGGTGACAAGTTCAGGTGGAGCTGACGAAACCAGAAGACTCGCTGCAAGCAATGTGCAGCATTGATATGAGAAACGGAGATTATGAAACTGAGCAAACTTAAATTTCTCAACCAAACCAGAAACATGTCTTTACCTTTATCAGTTTCAACTATTAACTCAACAGTGGCAGAAAAAGATTTGTGTAAGTAGCCTCTTGTTACATCTGCAGTGATCAAATACTATAGTTGAAGAATCAGACACCAATCATCAGAGTATTGCACACCAGAGTATAATTAATGTCATGACGCAAAACTAAGCAAAAGAAAAACATGCCCATATAGTGAAAATATACTACCTGGATGCTAATGTTTCCCCCATGGAACGTCTCATACAGTCTTCCTCGATTGTCAACATCTTCTGAGCTCAAAACGAAGGAAAATGAAACCTTGCATAGAAAAAAAAGGGTCAGCCGCTTGAAAGAAAGGGCTGATTGTAATTAAGTAGAAAAGGTAAATCCAAGAAAAAAACACATTAAATTGATCGATAAAAAGCAAAGAGGAGAGGAAAGGAACACCAGATTCTAACAGGGAGTCAATTAATCAATTTATCATATGCTATAAGTATACGCAGGTGTGGATCGCTGGTAGCTTGAAAAGTTATATCGAATAGATTCTTCGAGCTGTTAGCTATTAAGAATATGCCAAACACATATGAACAGTCAAATAGAGAATTATACAAATATATTTGGATGTCAACCTCTTTGTCATAAATGAATATCTTTTAAACAAAAAATAAATAAATTACTACAACAACACAGGTGATAATTACTTAGAAAGTGAAATAAGAATTAAACATTGAATCTAACAATATATGAAGACAGCATAGCATTGTATGGCACCTCCTGACAGTCACTTTTTCCCTTTGAATGACGCATCCTGACTTTCACTTGACTGGCCATAAGAGTACAGCTGACAACAACTTGAAGTTATGTTTACTGAGCAGACTGTAAACTGAAGTTACTGTTACTTCTTGCTGCCTTTCTGTAATTCATAGTCTTTTCTTTCTATCTTTTGTTTAGTTTTACAAATGAATTGGAGTCTTTCTTACGCAAGAGCGGATTTTGATAAGCAACAGTACATATTTCCAAAACAAGGTTTACCTATCTGTTGTACTCATATAATACCAATGTGACACTAGCATTCCCACAATTAAAGGACAAAAACGATTAATCACTCAACAGAATTAAAAACATAAACACATTGAAGGTATAGAATTTGATGATTGATGATAACTATATCCCACTAACAGATAACGTAGATGGCATAGCAAATGAATTGAGAGAAATAACTAAAGGGCAAGAAAGTTCCGATGCTGAATGAAAATCATCTTTTTACATCTGAGGTAAGAATGATTTCTGTAACAAAGGACTACCTCTGTTCTTCCAGGGCCTAATCTTCCAGCTGTGGCCGAAACCTCCATGCTCTTTTTCCTTGATGATTAGCAATGCAAATTAGTGAGAAACAGTTAAAGAAATTTGACCTCAAGGTTAATGTAGTTTCGGTTTAAAAACTTGTAGCAAAGGAATTTTTACTCTCTTGGCATCTAACCCCAACAAGCAATGTGCACCATTCAGCAAATTCCAATTCACTTTATAAGATACTTCGATTAGGTTTCACTTATAATTCGGTGAATGCACCCAGATCACTGATGCAGCTATTCGCATTGCATGCATTGCATTACATTCATAATGTTTAATATTTTACTACAATTCCAGCAAATACCTAAAAGAAGAACCTATTGCTGACAACTGATAAGGAAAGCTTGCTAGTACCAATTATTTGTTCGCTCGTTTTAGGGTTTTTTTCCCCTTCTCTTTTCCCTTATTGAGAAATGCTCAACTCTTCTTGATTTCATGTTTTCAAATAATGAAAGAAAGGTAATAAAAACTTACAAGATGCAGATAGGCTTCACGCCGCTATACAACGATTCAATCACGCCGGTAACGCCGCCTCTAACCTTTTTCAATCAAACCCGAAATTTTTATTTTAAAAATCACTTTGTTTCATCAAAATAATCATACACAAGGGGTTAATTACAGATTTTTACCTGCAAATTGACTATTCCAGTGGCGGTGATGATGATTTTGTTGTAAGAGACGGGGGAGGAGGTGGTTGCTATGATCTTGCCTTCGATTGATTCCTGAATCAAATTTGAGTAAATTTAGGTTAATTTTTTTAGGAAGATTGAAGAATGAAAAGATTGATGAAGGAATTACGCCAGGGCGATAGATACGATTGGAGCGAGAAAGCCTCACTTCGATCGACATGAGTAAGCGCGGAGAGAGGGCAAAAATGGAATCCTGAAATCCCCAAATCTTTGAAGAGGAATTTGGGAAGTTTCGGTAAACCCTTCGTAAATTTCGATATGTTACCTATTAGATCTTTGATCGATTACACGCCGATTCATCATGAATTATGTTAATTCTCTCAAAACAGCTATCTGAATTTTAACTTGCTATCATGAACTCGGGGTATTTTTCATGTATGGCATCATGAGTTTTTAAAATGATGACTGATACCGTTAAGTTTGAGTATTACAAAACTGTCGTAATGATGTTAACGGATTTTTTAAAAATATTAATAACAAAAAAAGAATTAACTTTTTTCTTGAATTTAATTTCTTTCTTTTCGTTCAAATACGATTTTATATAAATTAACAAAAGAATTCCAAATTAAAAGTTAAATCTTTAGTTTAAAAAAATTTATATAAAAGGGTAGTGTAGTCTTTTTCTAATTTTCCGTTAATGCCGTTATAGTTGTTTTATGATACTCTGAAAATTTATGGTAGCAATCCATCATTTTTAAAACTCAGGATGTCATTTATGGAAATGCCCAAAGTTGATGGTAGCAATTTGAAATTTAATCATATATCTATTTTTATCTGTTTTGACTTTAAAAAGGTTGTTATCTTCTTTTTCTTAATGCTTTTCAAATAAAAATTAAAAAGGTTCAAAACTTTCTTCCTCTTTTTCTTAATTCTACTCTGCTAAAAACCAATTTGGGTTGTTATCTTCTTTTTATTTCATTTACCATTGATTTAACTGCTTAATAATACAGCAATATTTCATCCTTTCTGCATAATAATACCATAATATTTTTCCCCCAGCATTTAAATATCATAATGTTTTGCTTCGTTAGATATCTTCCGTTAATTAACCGTTAGAAAAATTACCCGCGTGTCTTACATGTGGGCATTTTTTTAACAATTTTGCCCTTTGTCTCTTTTAATTGAGAAAAGGTCAAAACAAAAAAAACCTTATCCTAATCTTAACCCATCTTCTTCCGCTCTCTAGCTCGTTGAGATTTTGAAATGGGGAGATGGGGGCGTTGATGGTGAAGAAGGGAGCATAGCGGTGGCGGCGATTGGGTCGGAGGCGGAGGTGGAGATGGCGGCCATGAGAGTGACAGGGAGGAAGCGATGGTGAATGGGGCAGAGGTGTAGAAAGCGGTGGCCATGAGAGTGATGGGGAGTGTTCCCGGAAAAGTTTTGGCTCAAAACCTGCTCCCTTATAAAATAATAACAATAAAATAAAAATAAAAATAAAGGGAAAGCTCCACATGCAAAGCATGTAGGTACTGCCTCGGATAGAATTAAATCATATGATGGCGTCTCACGTGCTCCTCATACGGGCGCCAATGTGCAAAGCACAAAAAGAAATCTATTAAATGGGAGTTAAAAACTCTGAGGCGGCGCCTCACGTGCTTTGCACGAGAGCGACAGCGCCAGGAGTTAAAAACTCTGAGGCAACGCCTCACATGCCTTGCATGAGGGCGCCAGCGTCAGGAGTTAAAAACTCTGAGGAAGCGCCTCACATTCCTTGCATGAGGACGCCGGCGCCAGGAGTTAAAAACACTGAGGCAGTGCCTCACGTGTCTTGCACGAGAGCGCCGGCGCCAGAACTAAAAGTTCTCTGCCATTGGATCAAAGATCCAACAGAATTAAATTCTGTTGAGAAAATATTCCTTAAATCTTTCTAAACGAGAAAGATTATTCTCTATAAAATAGAGTACCGTTGGATTAAAAATCGAATGGTGATTAAAAATCACCAAGCTACAGAATAAGCTCTGTATAGGAAAATATTTCCCCAATCTTTTTAAAAACAAGATAAATATTTTCTGTAAAACAGAAATCCTTGAATCAAAAATCCAACGGTGGATAAAATCTCCAAATCAATTAAGGATCTCTAAATGAGAGATTTCTTTAACTAAATCAACAAACTTGCCTCCATTATAGAAAGGCCCCAAGACTTCAAGTCTTGTACAGAGCGGACCCCCCCTAAACATCAAGTTCAAAAAGAAAAGCAAGCAACAAAAAAGAAAGGTTTAAGAGAGAAGAAAGAAGAAGAACTTTCTTCAAGGTAAATAAAAGTAATAGAGATCAGAGTATCTCATTTGCATATATAAGGGTTTAACCCTCATAAAAGAATATAGTTCTTTCCTCCGATTCTGAGATCCATGAGACAAGTCTCCCACAAATGAGAATTTAATTCTCGTGGGGACGAATTTGTTCTTGGGGATCGAAAATCTAGGGGAGAACAGAGAATTGAACTCTTTAGAAAAATGCACAAAGAAAGAAACAGCGCCAAGCGCCTCACGTGGGCGCTGCTTAGACTCGTGTGGGCGCTGCTTAACATAAAGTACTCGGCACTTATCAAACAGCGCCCGGCGCCTAGCGCCAAGCGCCTCACGTGCTCCACACATGGGCGCCATAAAGAGTGTTTAACACTCCATAAAAAATAAAAGAACAAAGAAAAAAAAGGGAAAATAAAGCAAAGCATTATTTGCACAGAAAAGGGGCTGAGCCCAAGCAAGTGTTTAACACTTTATTCAAAGATTAAGTGGGCTGAGTCCAAGTTGACTAAATCCCCAACTCAGATCAACCGAGCCCATGTGCTCATCATGTTCCAAATTGGACTTAGTCCCAAACACAACTACAGATCTCCCAACTGACATTGGTTTAAAGGTATATCTCCTCACACCTCTGATACATGTCGTTGTAATTTTTCGGCGTCTTCAGAGAGGTGGCAGATCCCGACAATCAACAACTCCTTGGACATCAACGTCCTTAAGCTAGCTATGGACCGCAACGTCCTTAAACTAAGACAATAGAGCCCAAATGCTCTTTTGTTGGGTCTGAACGATCCTAAAAATCCTGTTGAGTAGATCTTAGTCTAAAATTAGACTAACGTATCCTCAACAAACATTTAAGTTGATCTTAATCCCAAACGAGATTAACGATCCTTAAATTAAACCAAACTCAAATCTAAGAAAATACGGATTTGGACTAATTCACGCCCTACGGGCGACAACATAAATTAGTCTCCGTATACAATCCACGAGCAACCAAAAATAAAACAAACACATATGACACGAAGTGACCTTCTGGAGCAGGAGAAAGTGGTTATCGCTACGCCGTAACATAATTAACTGCAGGGGCTTGCGCCTGCAGGGAAGAGCGTCCCCACAATCAAAACCCCCTCACAACGAGGGGGAATCTGACGAAGTCTGCTTCAACGGCCGCATCCATCCAAACCTCCGATACACGGTGTCATAAGTCAACTTGGCATCTTCGGAGAAGTGGACGGATAAATCCAAATAGCATCTGCCCCCAAATTCAGGCAAGACGTCTGTCTTCCTGGTTTTCGGTGGTAAACAGATTCTGGCACGCCCGGTGGGACCTTTTCCTCTTTCCACTCCATACTTCGTGTGTCGTGTTCATGAACGAATTGCGGTTTAATATGGTTGCCCCTAGATTCGAGATACTAAGATTTGGTGTCTTGCTCCATGCGGAAAAGAAGATAACATCGATGGCCTCCAGCTGCACTAACTACAACAACAACTCCCAGTTTGTCCCCGCCGGAGGAGTGACCTATGGGCCCCAAGCGGCCTCCATCTTTGTAATGCCGGTAGAACAGGTGACTCAGGCCACCACTGGATTGTTCTTCGGGACCATGCTCCCGCCAATGAGCTTCAATGCTTCAGTGACATCACATGAGGCTCCGAAGAAGTCGGTCTTCGATCGGCTTGCAACCACCACGGCCCCTCTCAACGGGTCGTCCAATTCCAACGCCTCATTCTTTAACAGGCTGAGCCTAAGCTCAAGTGGGCCCGCAAAGAGGCTCGCCATACCTGAAGGGGTTATTCCGAAGCGGATAGACATTCCTGTTCCAACAGACGAAGCTGTCAAAGGGGCTTCTCCTGCTAGAGGATCGGTTTTCGCAAGACTGGTCGTTCCAACTCCTACTGCGGGTGAGGTCGTTACAAGTTCTTCCTCGAAAGTCAGTCTTTGACAGGTTAGACGTTCCATCTCAACGGACGTTAGTCTTCGACAGGCTGACACCAACAACAACCTTTCACCAAACCAAGGGGCATAACGAGGTCGCTTCTACAACTGAGGTGATCCCATCCGCAAGACATGCTCGATGTCGCCACTGGCACCGAGTGAGGAAAGCTGGGGGCAGTTCCCCATCTGGACTTACCCCACCGGCTCCAATGGTGGAAATTGACGCTGCTATTCCAACTGGGAACAACTTCGAGCTGCTCAGGAGAGTGCGCAAAAACTCTCCAACCGCCATATTGAAGAAGTCCCCCTCGCCTGCTGAAAGCATGACACGGGTGAATTCGGAACAGCCTCCTTAGTGGTTGTCCTCCAAGATCCACAAAGTTTGGCGGAAAGTGCAAGACTCTGTAATTCACAAAGATTACTCTCGCCGGCTGAAGAAGACGAAGGCTCGGCAAGAGGAGGACCATCCCTCTGTTATACTACGGAAGGTATCATCTGCATGGGTGCCTGTTGCAACGGCCCCCTCACCTTCGAACTCCCATAAGAGGAGAAGGACGGAGAAGATCCCCATGCCTGCGGCAAATTTCAAAGGTAGTGGACCCAAACGCCCCAAGTCTGTGGGCATAGTGGTACACACGGTGTACATGGATTCCGGGAAAGAGGAAAGCCGTACTTCCACGGGTCATTGACCACTTACATGGTCTGTGACAAAGGCTCAGGAACAACAACAAAAGCTCCAGAAGATGTTGACAAGGATGGCCGCACTAACTGGGCAGAAAGAAAGCCCGGAAGCATCGTCGGAACAACGCCAGGAGCAGGAGACCGACATCGAATTCCTACGAAGGGTGCTTGAAAAGAAAGATAAAGAGGCCACGGAACAAGCGGCTAATATATAACAAATGGCGCTTCTGTTCCAAGACATGGTAGGGATGATCCAACTGAATCCTCCAGCCGAAGACCTTCCAATAATTGAAGATGACAGAGGGGAGCATCAAATCCTCCTCCGGCTTTCTCAGCAGCCAAGGAAGAAACGATCTCCAAGGCTGCCCTTGATGACCACATAGCTCAACAAATACGAGCTCATCAGGCAAGTGAAGCGGCTGGTCAAGTCTTCAGAACTGGGCGACCTTATCCAGACTGGTACGATCAAATTAAGTACCCGACGGGATATATGATCCATGTTCTCCGCCGAAAGACGCGACCGGGACGTTGGGACGTCCGGCCTGAATTTTGGGGGGAAGATGCTATTTGGATTTATCCATACACCTTTCCGATGATGCCAAGTTGATTTATGGCACCGTATATCGGAGTTTTAGACAGATGCGGCCGTTGTAGTAGATTTCGTCAGATTCCCCCTCGTGTACGAGGGGTTTTTGATTGTGGGGACGCTCTTCCTTGCAGGCGCAAGCCCCTGCAGTTAATTACGTTATCGCATCGCGGTAACCACTTTCTCCTGCTCCAGAAGGTCACTTCGTGTCGTGTGTGTTTGTTTTGTTTTTGGATGCCCGTGGATTGTATACGGAGACTAATTTATGTTGTTGCCCGTAGGGCGTGGATTAGTCCAAATCTGTATCTTCTTAGATTTGGGTTTGGGTTGGGTTTAAGGATCGTTAATCTCATTGAGATTAACGATCAACTTAAACGTCTGTTAAGGATACGTTAGTCTAATTTTAGACTAAGATCTACTTGACAATTTGTTAAGGATACGTTAGTCTAATTTCAAACTAAGATCTACTTAACAGGATCATTTAGATCCAACAAAAAAGCGTTTGAGCTCTATTGTTTTAGTTTAGGGACTTTGCGGTCAAAGGTTAAGGACATCATAGTCCGTGGGTTTAAGGACCCCACAGTCTGAGGTTAAGGACATCATAGTCCATGGGTTTAAAAGGCCCCCACAGTCCAAGGTTAAGGACATCATAGTCCATGGGTTTAAGGACCCCACAGTCCAAGGTTAAGGACATCATAGTCCATGGGTTTAAGGACCCCACAGTCCATAAGATGTCTGGTTGTCGGGACCCGTCACTTCTCTGAAGACGTTGAAGGATTACAACGACAAATATCAGTGGAGTGCAGAGATGTACCCTTGAACCAATTTTGGTTGGGAGATCTGTAATCCAATTGGGACTAAGATCAAAAGATTAATGAGCTTATGGGCTCAATTAATCTGAATTAAGGACTTATAGCCAATTTTGGGCTAAATCCACTTAGGTTTAAAATGTTGAACATTTGTTTTAGACTGTTGAACATTTATTTGGGTTCGGCCCCTTTAACAATGCTGAGCATTGGTTTGGGTTCTAACAGCATTTTGTCTTTTATTGAATGTTGAGCATTCATCATAGCTCTGGGGCTTATTTAAGGAACAATTTATGTTCTTTAAGCGCACATGTGAGGAGCACGTGGCGTGCTTGGCGCTTTGTGCCAGTCAAAGAGCGCAGAGCGCTTCTGCTGTGTAGCGCACACGTGAAGAGCATGTAGCGCGCTTGGAGCTTTGCGCCAGTCAAAGAGCGCAGAGCGCTTCTGCTGTGTAGTGCACACATGATGAGCACATGGCGCTGAGCGCCAGTCTATAAGCACAAAGCGCTGGTTTATGAGCGCAAAGCGCTATTTGTTCAATGGCACACACGTGAGGAGCATGTGATGCGCTTGGCGCGAAGCGCCAGTCCATGAGCGCAAAGCGCTATTTGTTAAGTGGCGCACATGTGAGGAGCACGTGGTGCGCTTGGCGCTGTGTGCCAGTTAAAGAGCGCAAAAGTGCATCTGATCAGTTTTAAGATCTAAGAAATAAATTCTCGTTTATAAAAAACTTTTTCTCAAGGTTCTAAGAACAAAGTTCTTATTTTATAGGAGATGTTTCAATCTCTTATTTTGATGAAAGGCTTTGCCTTTATAGATCTATGATCCTCAGAGAATTGAAATATTCTCCCCCTTTTTATAATGAGATGTTCATGATCTCTTTTTTTGAAAAACAGTTTTTTCTTATAGATTTATGATCTAGCATAAGAACTAACTTCTTTTTCTGATGAGATGCATTGATCTCTTCGCCTCCAAAATGGCGACAGTGGACCGAAACGTCCTTAAACTAAAACAATAGAGCCCAAATGCTCTTTTATTAGATCTGAAATAAAAATGATCCTAAAAATCGTTAAGTGGATCTTAGCCTCAAATTGGTTTAATGTAAACAAATTGAGCCGAAATGCTCATATATATTTAAGTTGATCCTAATCTCAAACCAAATTAACGGTCCTTAAATAAGCCAAACCCAAATCTAAAAATATATGGATTTGGAATAATCCACGCCCTACGGGCGACGACATAAATTAGTCTCCGTATACAATCCACGGGCAACCCAAAATTAAAAAAATCCACACGACACGAAGTGAACTTCCGGAGCAGGAGAAAGTGGTTATGGCGATGCGATAACGTAGTTAACTGCAAGGGCTCGCGCCTGCAGGGAAGAGAATCCCCACAATCAACAAAGCCCTCGCAAATGAGGGAGAATCTGACGAAGTCTGCTACAATGGTCGCATCTGTCCAAACCTCCGATATACGGTACCATAAATCAACTGGTATCTTTGAAGAGGTGGACGGATAAACCCAAATAGCATCTGCCCCCAAATTCAGGCAAGAGGATTTATCCCAGTTCGTATCTATTTTCATCGGTGAATAGATTCTGGCACGCCCGGCGGTGAACAGATTCTGACTTCTAATCAGGCGATTGTCCGTAAACAATCCACGGGCAACCCAAAATAAAACAAACCACACGACACGAAGTGAACTTCCGGAACAGGAGAAAGTGGTTATCGCGATGCGATAACGTAATTAACTACAGGGGGTTGCGCCTGCAGGGAAGAGCGTCCCCACAATAAAAAAAACCTTCGCATATGAGGAGTAATCTGACGAAATCTGCTACAATGACCGCATCCGTCCAAACCTCCGATATACGGTGCCATAAATCAACTTGGCATCTTCGGAGAGGTGGACGGATAAACCCAAATAACATCTGCCCCCAAATTCAGGCAAGACGATCCATTCCAGTTCGTCTCTATTTTCGGCGGTGAACAGATTCTGACACACCCGGTGGGATCTTTTCCTCTTTCCACTCCACACTTCGTGTGTCGTGTTTCGCGAACAAAATCGCGGTTTGCTATGGTTGCCCTTGGGTTTGAGGTACTAAGATTTGGTGCCTTGCTCCTATGCTGGAAGAAGAAGAAAAAAAGATCAATGGCTTCAAGCTGCACAAACTGTAACAGCAACTCCCGCTCCGCCCCAACTGGAGGAGTGACGTACGGGCCGAATGTGGCCTCCATCTTTTCAATGCCGGTGGAGCAGATGACTCAAGCCACCACTGGATTGTTCTTCGGAACCTTGCTCCCGCCAGCAAGCTTTAGCGCGCTAGTGCCACCACAGAAAACTCCCAAGAAGTCGATCTTCGATCGACTTGCAACCACCATGGCCTCTCTCAACAGGCCGTCCAAGTCTACCAACTCAATCTTCAACAGGCTGAGCCGAAGCTCAAGAGGGCCCGCAAATAGGCTCGCGATACTCGAGGGGGCTATCCCAAAACGGATAGTCCTCCCAACTCCTCCGGCAGGTGAAGTCGTCAAAAGTGCTTCCCTTATCAGAAAGTCGACCTTCGAAAGATTGGTTGTTCCCTCTCAACGGATATCAGTCTTCGACAAGCTGGCACCAGCAGTAGTCCCTCATCAAAGCCGAGGGCATGACGGAGCCGCTTCTACAACTGAGCCGGTCCCGTCTGCAAGACACGCTCGACGTCGCCACTGGCACCGAGTGAGAAGAGCTGGGGGCAACATCCCTTCTGGACTTACTCCACCAGCTCCAATGGTGGAAGTTGATGCTGCTGTTCCAACCGGGAACAACTTTGATCTACTTAGGAGAGTGCGAAAGAACTCTCCAACCGCGGTGCTGAGGAAATCTTCCCTGCCTACTGAAAACATGATGCAAGCAAAGCCAGAGCAGCCTCCTCAGCGGTTGTCCTCCCAAATCCACAGGGTCTGGCAGGAAGTCCAAGATTCTGTGATCAACAAATACTACTCTCGCCGACTAAAGAAAATAAAGGCTCGGCAAGAGGAGGACCATCCCTCCGTCATACAGAGAGGGATATCTTCAACACGACGCCTGATAAAACGGCTCTTTCAACTTCGACCTCCCACAAAAGGAGAAGGCCGGAGAAATTCCCACTGCCCGCGGCAAATTCCAAAGACGACGAACCCAAACGTCCCAAGTCTAAGGGCATGATAGTGCACACGTTCTACATGGCTTCCGGGAAAGAGGAAAGTCGTGCTTCCATGGGTCATCAGCCGCAAACTCGGTCGTTGACAAAAGCTCAGGAACAACAACAAAAGCTCTAGGAAATGCTGATCAAAATGTCAGCGCTCACCGGGCAGAAAGAAAACCCGGAATCGACATCTGAACAGCGCCAGGAGCAGGAGACCGATACAGAGTTCCTAAGAAGGGTGCTAGAAAGAAAATACAAGGAGGATGCGGAACAAGTTGCTAATATAAAGTAGATTGCGCTTTTGTTCCAAGATATGGTTGAAATGATGATCCAGGCAGAACCTCCAGCTGAAGATCCGCCGATAATCATCGAAGATGACAGAAGGGAAGCATCAAACCCTCTTCCGGTTCTATCAACAACTAAGGAGGAAACAATCTTCAAGGCTGCTCTCGATGACTATATAGCTCAACAAATAAGAGCTCATCAAGATAGTGAATCGGCTGGCCAAACTGTCAAAACTGGACGACCGTATCCAGGCTGGTATGACCAAATCAAGTACCCGCCGGGATATACGATCCCCATGTTTCATGTGTACAAAGGGACAGGTAATCCGCATCAGTATGTCGCTCAATTCAGAGCTCTATGCAGCAATACTGGAGGAGACGACAAACTGTTGCTTCGCCAGTTTGTCGGTAGCCTGTCGGAGACGGCATTCGAATGGTACTCGGAGCTCCCAAATGACTCCGTCAAAACATTCACCGAGATGGAACTGTTGTTCACACAGCGGTTCTTCAGCGCAAGCGAGCGCACCCTGATCACGGCATTAATCAATGCCAGGGTGAGGTCAGGAGAAACCTGGGTCCAATATGCAATCTGGTGGAGGAACCTATGGTCGAAGTGCGAACAACGCATCGAAGAATCCCCTGCTATGGGTATGGTCATCGGGAAACTAGATTCTCAAATAACGGTGTTCCAGTTCATGACGTTCTTCAAGACGACCACCTTCCAGGCTCTGATCGACAAACTAGCCCAAATGGACCAGATGGGCCACGGGCCTTCCTCCTCAAAAATGGCCCCTCGAAATGCCAAAGGTAAAGGGAAAGCGGCCTTCGTTGCCAACACTCAATAGCAACCAAGTGACCCTAAACCGGTTGCTTGCCAAAACAACATGCATCCGTGCCTATCCCTGGAAGAAAGGCTAGGACGCACTTACTCGTTTCCCCATGACAAGATGAGGAGACTATTCGAGCTAGCAGTGCGCAACAAAATTATCACATTGCCGGACCCACGATGTCCACCGCAACCCGGCGATGTCAACAACCCCAACCACAACTCTTATCAAAAAATGGTGAGCCACCCAATTGAAGACTGATACGTCTTCAAAAATTGGGTCGAGGATCAGTATCAATAGGGGAAATTCGCGGTTTCTTATAACTGGAGGGTGAACCTGCCACAGAAGAACGCTCCTAAAAAGGTGGATACGCCGGGGCATCATGCTCGCTCGTGGAAGAAGCTCCATGGGAAGTCGTCCTTTCAGCTAAAACTAAAAGAATGCTGAAGGATCTCCAGGCATGTCCGGCAATCAGGTGGAAGAGCCCACTTGAACCGGAAATCATCGAAAGGATGCTGAAACCTCGTCCCGTACCGAAAACTGTCGACAAAAGGAAAAATCCCCATGTCGAACCTTCAAAGTCTTCGAAGAAAAAGAAGAAGGCCAAGAAGCCTGTGCAACATGCCAAGTATGACGACAAACGCACAGACTTACAAAGGTACATTGATGCACTTGAGGAATACATCCAGAAGGCACGGACAACGGTCACCCTCAAAGAGTTCCTCAAGCATATTCTTGAGAACGAAGAGAGTGACAACGATGGGGAAAATGACTCACCAAAAACTGAAGACTATGTAGCAAGTTGTCACATGGTCTCCCATTCATCGTTAAATAGCGAAGAAGCTCCTTCTTCGTCAGAAAATAACGCAGAGAAGCTGGAGGCAGGATCGGTGTCAAAATCCCTGGAACTGTTAGAATATCTGATCGATAGGCTGTTAAATGAAGCCTTTCGAAAAATCAAAGCGGACCGAGAACGCGAAATATCTATATACGAAAAGGCTAAGCGTCGGCGTCAGGATGAAGAAGCTGTGGTAAGGATGAGTCATAAGGTACTCCAACCAAGCCAGAGCACGCCTGCCACAAACAAGAGCAGGATCAAATAAGAGAAGCGGTTCACCAAAGCCCTGTCAATGGGAATGAACATGCCCCCTCTCGTGGAAAACACTTCCGGGGTCATATGCCTCGACGGAGCGGATATACATCCAAACTACTGCCTATATCATCGGAGGGTTACCTACCCCACCAAGGAATGCAGTGCCTTCAAGAAGTGGTGGTAAAGATACGTTGCCCATCATCAACACTTCAAGAGTATGAAACGCGAAGCTCATCGACAGCAAAGAAGTTCAACAAGTGCACGTGAGAAAACGACCACCGAGTAATGCAGTGCCTTCAAGAAGTGGTGGAAAGGATACGTTGCCCATCAACAGCACTTCAAAAGGATGAAACGCGAAGCTCGTCGACAGCAAAGAAGTTCGACAAGTGCGCATGAGAAAACGACCGGCAACTGTCATATGGTTGATACCGGTCGGGAAAGCAAAAAACTCCAAGTCCTTACCTTCGGGAGCGATTCTGAAAAAGAAATGACCCTCGGCCCTCTCTTCAAGAACTCCACCTCCGAAAAAGAAGAGGAGGAGAAGAACTGCGATAAAATTACGCCGCGTAACTGCACGCTACCTGAGAAGAACTTTGGACTTACAAATAAAGGTTTGAGTAAAAGAGACAAGGGGATAGAAAAAGACCCTGGGGAAATCACCCTTAATGATGGAATCGTTAAAGAGCTCGCAGCCAAGGACCCACCTAGGAAAAACAAGGTGGATTACAATGTCCTAGAACATCTAAGGAAGATACCCTCACAACTGAGCATACTGGATGCTCTTCTCCTGTCCAAAGAAGCACGAGATTCTCTGATCAAGGCGTTACAAGAGCCCGATCAGTTTCAAGCTTTCTTTGCAGAAGAAAGGATGAAGGACGAGTTAGCAGAGGTTCACACGGCTGACATCACATTCAGCGATGAAGATCTCCTCCTCGGAACATGCGACCATAACCTCCCGTTATACGTCACTGGGTACTGCCACAACATCAAGATAGGCAAAATCCTTGTCGACAATGGGTCTTTTGTCAACCTCCTCAATGTGAAGGTGCTGAAGGAGATTTGCATGAACGTTCAGCACCTAGCCCAAGATAAAATTACCATCTCCGGTTTCGATTCACAGTCATCACGGACGCTCGGGTCCGTAATACTGATGTTATGCTTCGGACCGCTCGTCACTGACATCAAATTTCATGTCATTGACGCCAAGAATTGCTACAATGCTCTACTCGGCAGGCCTTGGTTACATGAGTACAACATCATCCCGTCTACACAACACCAGTGTATGAAGTATTTCAAAGACGGCCTCGAGTACACCGTTACGGAGGAGTTAAATCCATTTTCCGTAAACGAAGTCCGAAAATATGAAGATGCAAAGTACTTCCTACCAGACTTCAAAGACACGGAAAGATGTCATAAGACATAGAATAAACAAAAAGCCATCGCCACTATCCCAATCTTTGGGAGCGATACCGAGAAAGATGAGGAAATAGTCTACTCGGGGCAACCCCAATGCAACAGGACCGGACCATCTACTCCTATTTTGGTCTTTGGCAGTGACTCTGAGGACAAGGCCAACGCCGTATTCTCCACTCGCCTGTCAGCACAAACTATTACTGGAGATGATCAGAGTTTACAAATCACCAAGGTTCCGCCATGGCATTACAAAGAACTTGATGCGCTGGATACATATAGCATACAAGAGCTGCAGACTTTTTACGTCCCTCCCAGGTGAAGAGGTGAAAATGCGATCATCTTCTATCAATCTACGGAGACCAAAATGGAGAAAGAAGTCTGGCATGGTGCCGAGCTTGCGCTTGACAGGCTTCAACTAATCCGTCTGCCCAGATATTATGCAGAGGGATTGAAAAGGCTATTAAGATGCCAAGGTGTATCCTTCAATCAAACCATTCGACAAGCCCAGTTCTACAACAAGATCTAGGACGTTCCCGGGGCTCGGGAAAGATGCCCAATAGGAAGATGGAGACAACCGGGCTCGGATACGTTCGGTCCAAGAAATGGGAGCGATTCCGCAGCTGCCGCGTCATAAACAACTCCGGTGAAGAAATGAATGCTCTTCCAAATAGTTGTGACGTTGAAATAGAGCAAAATCCCGCTCTAAGAATGTCAAATTCATCGTTCGAAGAACAAGTTGATAAGCTAATACAAGAAGCTTGTCAAAAGATCCAAGATGACCGCAGCCATGAAATGGCTATCTATGAAAAGGCCAGGACGCGGCAGTGTCTCAATCAGCAGTCTGCGGAAAGAGAAGATTACGATGCCCTTCACCCTTAGCCCGCTATACGTTCTCGCAACAAGAGAAAAGCCCGAAATAGGGGCAAAAATTGTAAGTGCACGGCGGCGCCCCGGCCGTCAATCCGACGGCCAAACGCGGAAACGGTGGTAAACTTAAATTTTTGCGGACTTTGCAAACCGGCACCACCGCGCACAAAACCCCGGATCGTAACCATTAAACTAGTCTAGCTAACTAACAAGAAAGGGAAGAGATATACCGACAGATCCGAGTCCTCCGGTCTTCATCTCCACTCCGATCTCCTCGCGGGATCTCCGTCCGTCTCCTCCTCGTCGGAAAGGGCACCACAGAGCCGAGTACTTTTACGGGCTCCCACCTCAATACCGAGGCAACTCGTGCATGAAGCCGGCTACTCGACATGCTCAAGATATGCTGTAGGGAGTGTAATGTAGAATGTATGTCTCACTTTGGGGTTGGTTGCCATTTGAAGATGATGGAGGAAACAAAGATAAGAAAAATGGTGCTTGCATTTTTCTTAGCATGAAAAGAGATCAAGAATGAAACACTCTCAAAGATGAAGCTCTCTCTTCTTCTCTTTTCTTCTTCTCTTTCTTTTTCTCAACCATGAACCAAAAAAAACTCTCATCAAGTGAGTATGAAAATGGTGGAGCAAGCATATGAAGCATGAAGGGAGGTTATTGTAGTAAAAGCAAGAGGTGACCTTAAACAAAACATAATGATCACTAAACTTACATCAACACTCATCTCATTTCAAATCAATCTTTTTGCAAGAAATGATTAAGGAAAAGAATGGAATAAAAAGATGCTCTCATCTTACAAATAAACCCTCCACAAAATGTAATTTGCAAAACTGCAAATTACCCCCTCCATCAGAAAAGTCCGGCCGGGAAAGAACAAAGGAAAACCGGCCGGAACGGAATGCAAACTGGCAACTCCAGAAAACTGGTCCCGTAATAAATTACAGGAAAACCCCGATACTGTGCATACACACCCGCATCTGTATTCCGTCCGGATACAAATGCAAAGAGACAAAATCTACACTGTACTAAACTAGGACCGGCTTAAACCAAAGCCGGCTAGTAATATCCGTCCGATCCTGATCCGTGCAATACCGCACGTATCTGATCGAACGCTGCCATATAACTATACGGCCACTAGTACAAAACCGTCCGATCCTGATCCGTGCAATACCGCACGTATCTGATCGGACCCTGCCATATCTCCATACGGCCTCTACAGCGTTTCACCCGAAACTTGAGTAACTGAAAGTGTGGTGGACTCTAAAAACTCGTCAATACTATGGCTGTGGATTTAACCACTAGCACGTCAGAGGTATAAGCCAATACATGACGGGCCACCAGCTATTGACCAAAAGGGACGTCGATGAGGAAGCTCACCCCGACACCCAACTGAGCCTGTCAGTGACAATATCCGTACAGTCCGGTCCGTTCGTCTATGAGCATCGCATGGCGGGCCTAGGGGGTTGGTAAAAGTCAGACCCCCAAAAGCGGTACAAGTCGTGTCGGAGTGTAGCCCAGAACACCCTGAGATACTACTGGAATACCTACCAGTAAATCTCCTGCCTTGGCCAAGGTCTTTGTGTAATGGCTCTCCTAGACACAGCGCGACCTCACCCCCAATACCGGGAGAGACGAACCCCTGAAGATTCGCTCACTGCCTCCATGTGGCTCGGGACTGTACCCAACTAAAACCTGTTTGCACGACTCCTTTGAGCCGTGGTAGGGTAGTAATCAAAGTACAGTGGGAACTCACACGAGACAAATGACGATCCCCAGGTCGATGAACTAACCTGTACACATGTCACCAGGGAACTGCTATCTGACGTCAAGTATAATCCCAACTAGCAGGTTCCCGGCGAGTCCTGTCCGGTGTACTCATAACCCAATGAGCACCTGTATACATCTTAGGTGATCCAACTGACACCAGTGGCTTGTGAGACCGGCCACCGCCCCTCGTCGGGGTCTCGACTGTATACACTAGTCTACTCTGGAGAATCGATGCCCTGTCTCGAAACTCCCACGACTAGGGACCTATTAAGGATGTGCTTATAGACTACCAGCTCCCACGTATATGATCGCCCTCATACTGCCGGTAGTCAAGCAAGAATCCTAGGGGCTCTATCAACGTGCAATAGCGACCATGCCAGGTCACCTAAAGCAGTGCACGATGATAAAGGTAAACCAGATAGCATGCTATCATCTCGAGTAAGACTGTCCTACCGGGATAGGTCCTCCCTCAATCATTACAATCACGTGCCTGTGATCCAATAATTGACTCTGAGGGCACTATCTCCAACAATCTCCCACTTGCACTCAAGGCTAATTATTGCGATGTCGCATACTCACAGCCCGTGTGATACCGAACACCCAACTCCTCTACTAGTCGGTCTCATAAAACTCGTTTGTGAAACTATTGCGTTCGAGGAATAGCCTTAGTGAGTAGATCCGCTCTGATGTTTCTTTCTATGTCTCTCTATATCTCAAGTTCGCGGAGAAAGCCATCTCCCGAAATGAGCAATACCTGTCTTAGAATGTCTGGATGTCTGATGGGACCGAGCTCATAAATGAACTCCAAATCCAAACTTCTTAGACTGTATCGTCAACTGAACTTAATCAGTATCCTGCGCCATGCCACCCTCAGTATTGCCTTAGATCACCTGTCCAAAATACTGCCCCTCGTCAGAAGGAAAACTACAACTCTGACAACCTCCTTGTCGTCCATGTCACCTTGGAAGCCTGGAATGATAACTGTCTCCCGAATGAGGCTGTCGCTATCATATCCCTAGAACATCCACTTATGTTCTAAAACTGCTTCCGACTGTTTCTCCAGGATTGGATCAATGTCAACTTATTGCATCTACTGCAAGAACAACATCTGGTGTGGTACTTGACATCTCATGATTGACTCAATTGCCGAAGCAAATGATCTGCCAATCATGTACATCCCTCTCTACTTTAGTCTATAAGACACCTTTATAGAGGGTGACTCCATTACCTGCAGGTATACTACCGTGCCATGAGTCGTCCATTCTAAATACTCTCAGAATGCTGTCTAAGTACCCAGATTGGGAAACCACCCAAATCTAGATCTAAAACCATAGATCTAGTAACCAGTATGTCTGATATAATGTCCAAGTCCTTTGTGGAGAAACCACTGTGTGACGACCAAAGTATAACCGATCGTAGTAAAGGAATATCACTTCCTACTACCTTCTCAACAGATCCATCCCCTATTCTGATGACGTCAAACCTATGACTGTCACATCAGAAATAGATGATCTATCCCCGCTACATCTGCTTTAGTCTATAAATAGACATAAACCTGATGTCTACCAATGCTTCCGCTGCTCCCACTGACTACGACAACCCTCTGCCAGAGTCATATAGACGTGCACTTCTAAAACAAGTTTAGAACGACGCTATACTCATCCTCCTGCCGGGTCTCGCAGCCTGGAACAACAACAATGGCAAGTGTGGGTAAACAAGAACTTCCCTGTCACCGTCCTTGAGGCTACCGGAGTACCTCTCGGGTGCCTGAAGTTACCCACCTTATCTGCGGAGTGGCCAATGGAATGTCAAAACAGATTGAATCTTCAGGTTCCTTATCAAATCTTCAGTAATCGTTTGCGGTTCTGGAATCACTTCCAGTTCTACCATACTCCCACTGCTGTTTTTGAAAAAATCCATTTTTAATAAAACTGTGGCGAGTCTTGAACAATATTTCTATTGATCTCCCAGATGGTAGAAAGTCAACCCTCGTCATAGCCTGGGTCAACCCACAAACAGCCATTACAGAAATGTGCCTATGAGTTATCCAGAGTCTGGTTTTAAGCATAAACCGGACAACTCCCCGTACCTTAACAATGTTAAGATATGAACTGTACTATATCCAATATAGAACCAGAGGCACTGATTTAATTGAGCCAGATTCAAATCATGCAGCTGTCTCCAGTGCATGTCAACTAAATGGAAGGAGGCCGATCAGCGTTACTCAACTTAGGAATGCCTCCAATTATGAGTAACCTGAAAGAGAAGCAAGATCTCTTTATTATTACTATTAACTGAATACCATACACAAGTATCTACATCTTCGATCTTTTTGAAGAATCCCGATACTTGCTACACCTGGTTCTCTACTTCATTCAAATACCTACAACTTCTCAAAATTCAGACCCTGTGTTTCGAAGAAACACCTGTCTAAAAACTAGAGAAGTCATAAGTAAACCGAATATAGTACGAGGACCAACCCCTCAGTCCTGATGGACCCTGGACAACATACAATACTCTGTATAAGTCCGCTAAGTCTAACAACTCTTTCACTGTGTGTTGTAGGTTGAAAACTGTACTTATGGTTAAGAAGAATTACACCGCTGTTTAATGCTCCTTACCTAACCATCCACTGATATAGGTAAATGTCAACGACATAATATCAAAAGGTATATCTCACTCTATGAAAATAGACGTACAGATATATCAATTTGAAATTGGTGCACAACAGCGGATATTCAAAACCAAATATTTGCCGACCGGCAAACAACCCAGGTGGCATCCTCAAATATCACCAATAACAACGAATCCCGATATAATGAGGATGATCACCCAATTCCCAATAACTCACTCCCACTCATCATCTGTAAATCATACAGATGTGAGAATCTTACCTGGTAAATACATACCCTGGAGTAAGTGTCTAATCGGGAAATCAGTTCTCTTATAACATTACACAGTGAAACTGAAACATTGAAATGTTTCGTTGGGGTATCCTGGTATTCTTAGTAATGCCTCATCCATTATCCAGATTCACAACTGTAACCGTATAATTCTTTGCCACCTCTCCAAATCCCTTCATATGTCTTTAGTCATTACCTTCTGTACACCCCTTTAGGCCAAATGGTTTTCTTCCTTCCCTACCGTTCGGCACCAGCCTATGGTTTGGAAGAAGACTATCCAAAAAGCATAAAGGGTGTACTGTCCTAATCGTAGGAGCACTCGCAAAGCGAGAGAAGGTGAAGATAAAAGACACCTGAATGTACTTTATTCCTATTTCTCCTGAACCAGGATCCATCCCCGAACTGGAACAAGTTCCTTTCGAGTTCGTAAATAACCATACGATGGATTATCCAATAAAATGGGATCTTCGTAGTGATACGGAGTGTCCTGGAGAAATACAAAGGTGGTTTAGGATTGGCGAAGAAATACTTGGTTTGGTCGTGAATATCAGTTGCAATTTACTTTGCCCTCTTGCTAATCCCTTGCTTTGTCTTAATCTTAATACCTTATGCACACCATCGTTATGCTAATTGGTTTTCTTCATTCCCTACCGGTCGGCACCAGCCTAAGGTTTGGAAGAAGACAATCCAATTTGCGTAATAGGTGTACTACCCCTAAACCAAGGAGTACTCGTAACCTGAGAGAGGGTAAAAGAAAAAGACAACTGAATAATCCTATCCGTTTTCTCCAGAACCTGAAACCATCCTCGAATAAATCCCTTCGAGTTCGTATCTAACCATACGATGGTTTTGTCCAATGGAAGTGGACGTTCGTAGTAGTACGGGGTGTCCTGGAGAAAAAAGGGTAAAAGTAGGAGTGGCAATGAGGTTTGCAACTCTGACAATCCAAAAGCCGGTGTTTAAGAAGGTTCGGTCAACTTGGTCACTGAGTCATAGTCTAGGGTCGGGTCAATGGTCGCTGCCAGAGAGAGAGAGAAAAGAAACACTCAGCGTGCACTCTATCCTAGATCAGAATGGTTATCACTTTTTCTAATCAGGAAACCTCCCACTGTACCTCAAATTCTTCTCCAAACCTGAAAGAAGAATTAGTCGGGGTCACCCGAGGAGTAAACCAACTCATCAGTGGGAATCGGGATCCAACTCTCATCGCATGATAACGTGACGGAATCCGCTCACGGTATCACACTCCAGAAGGTATGCGCATATCTGGCAAGTTTCAGTTCTTTTGAAACTCCCGATGTGATTTCTGCCCCATGCTCTTATGACCTTGGCGTGAGGTCAAAATATCATAAGTCACATGTCAAGTTCTACCCGTCATTATCCAGGTTAATTTGAATCCACCCGTACATACCCTTGACGTAGGCCAAAATAGTAGTACGACTGTCCCAAACCAACGCATCTATCTATGCAACAGATAAATACCCGGCAGCTACCAATCACTATGCCTTGGCGTGAGGTCAAAATACATAGCTTGAATACTACCGAATATTTAACTGAAATGACGGAGGGCTACGAATGGTTTCTGGCGAAAACCTTTAACGTAATGAACTTGATATCGTTGAAGGAATGGATAGCTTTTTATAAAATATAGTGACGAAAACCTTTACTAAAGAGGTCACTCCCGGTGAAGGGATCTCGGCTCTTTCCCCGTAGAATGGGGTGCAGGATATTCCAAATGAATACCACGATGCAAAGCAAAAGTAATCGGCTATAGTGAAGTTAATGCCCTGATGTAAACTTCTGTCCAAGGGGTCACTCCCGGTGAAGGGATCTCGGCCCTTGCCTCGTCGACTGAGGAGCAGGATATTCCAAATGAATACCACGATGCAAAACAGAAGTGAACGTCCTTGCAATAACAGCTTTTAGAAAAGTGTTCCAACAACATCAGATTAGGTTTGTTTAACTTGCATTGATCCGAATCAACGCAGTCCCATCAATTGATCACACCAATAAAGAACGAAAATATACTGACGTACGTATATGCCATCCGCATTCGCCACTGGGTCCCGTCATCACCCGTTAGGTTAGCTTACTAACGACAGAGCGGGGACTGGACTAGCGCGGATGAAAAACATATACAACATCTACTAATATATATACCAATATATTATAATTCGCTCAAGGCGTGAAAGAAATGCAACATCACAGATAATGAACAGCATCACAGAACAATACAGATATCTGGGATCCCCGGGTTTCATAGAGCCACTACTGAAACCCGACGTTCCCCTGGTCGTGTGGATAGCCTGTGCAATGAAATCCTAGACCCCTACGGGCACGGCAAGTCACCCGCCAAAACCTGAAGCGAGGCAGCCCCCTTCAGCGCCGTGAATGGACCACCCAGCACTTCACGGAATCCGGTAACTTGGGCACCCCTCCTGGGTCAACCTGTACCCCCTACGAGTGCGGCGAATAGCCCGCCAATCCTAGAGTGAAGCCCCCTCCGTCTCAATGCCATGAGATGCGGGCTTGTTGCCCTCCAGAACCCGGCTATCCGTGCACCCCACCGCGGGGTAATCCTAGTACAGAAAGTAAAATATACATACACCGGGTACATCGACCGCAACCAGGTCGTGCCCCAAAAGAATAATACAAACAGGCAGTGACGGCAGTCCACATGTCGGACGCTCGCCCCGCAATATCAAATGTACATAATACCACCACAACTGTACTAGCATTGCATCCAGGCTATCCCCCACGACCGATCCGCAACATCACAGCATAAACATAGAACATCAACGTGAAAGTCACGTTCGCAAATCCGTCTAACCGGGCTATAGCAGTTAGACCGGATTTACCGATCGAGTGACATTCACGGTCGCAGATATAATGTAAATACTGTGAAAAATGTGTTTAAAATATCCGATCGATCAAAAATTAACAAGTGGGCCCTTAATCAAAACTGTAGCACTCACAGAAATCCTGGGCCCAATTTTAATATTCCAAAACCCATATTTTAAGCCCAGAAGGCCTCTGAAAAAATTTGGTGAAGTGATGTGAATAGTGCGCGGCGGAAGGGCCGCGGGAATGGGGTTTTCGCGGCGCTTCCGCGCTCCCACTGTGGAGTTACTTCGTCAAATTTTTACAGAACTCTTAGATTTTCCAGTACATCAATATTTTACAACCTGAAAAATTTTTCGAGACCAAAAATTTTCAACAGAAACTGATTCGAACTAAAATGCAGTTTTGGAACATTCGATCGATCGAAACAGAAAAACACATTACACCAAGCTAGACTATGTTAATGGCGAGGCTCTGATACCACTGTAAGTGCACGGCGGCGCCCCGGCCGTCAATCCGACGGCCAAACGCGGAAACGGTGGTAAACTTAAATTTTTGCGGACTTTGCAAACCGGCACCACCGCGCACAAAACCCCGGATCGTAACCATTAAACTAGTCTAGCTAACTAACAAGAAAGGGAAGAGATATACCGACAGATCCGAGTCCTCCGGTCTTCATCTCCACTCCGATCTCCTCGCGGGATCTCCGTCCGTCTCCTCCTCGTCGGAAAGGGCACTACAGAGCCGAGTACTTTTACGGGCTCCCACCTCAATACCGAGGCAACTCGCGCATGAAGCCGGCTACTCGACATGCTCAAGATATGCTGTAGGGAGTGTAATGTAGAATGCATGTCTCACTTTGGGGTTGGTTGCCATTTGAAGATGATGGAGGAAACAAAGATAAGAAAAATGGTGCTTGCATTTTTCTTAGCATGAAAAGAGATCAAGAATGAAACACTCTCAAAGATGAAGCTCTCTCTTCTTCTCTTTTCTTCTTCTCTTTCTTTTTCTCAACCATGAACCAAAAAAAACTCTCATCAAGTGAGTATGAAAATGGTGGAGCAAGCATATGAAGCATGAAGGGAGGTTATTGTAGTAAAAGCAAGAGGTGACCTTAAACAAAACATAATGATCACTAAACTTACATCAACACTCATCTCATTTCAAATCAATCTTTTTGCAAGAAATGATTAAGGAAAAGAATGGAATAAAAAGATGCTCTCATCTTACAAATAAACCCTCCACAAAATGTAATTTGCAAAACTGCAAATTACCCCCTCCATCAGAAAAGTCCGGCCGGGAAAGAACAAAGGAAAACCGGCCGGAACGGAATGCAAACTGGCAACTCCAGAAAACTGGTCCCGTAATAAATTACAGGAAAACCCCGATACTGTGCATACACACCCGCATCTGTATTCCGTCCGGATACAAATGCAAAGAGACAAAATCTACACTGTACTAAACTAGGACCGGCTTAAACCAAAGCCGGCTAGTAATATCCGTCCGATCCTGATCCGTGCAATACCGCACGTATCTGATCGAACGCTGCCATATAACTATACGGCCACTAGTACAAAACCGTCCGATCCTGATCCGTGCAATACCGCACGTATCTGATCGGATCCTGCCATATCTCCATACGGCCTCTACAGCGTTTCACCCGAAACTTGAGTAACTGAAAGTGTGGTGGACTCTAAAAACTCGTCAATACTATGGCTGTGGATTTAACCACTAGCACGTCAGAGGTATAAGCCAATACATGACGGGCCACCAGCTATTGACCAAAAGGGACGTCGATGAGGAAGCTCACCCCGACACCCAACTGAGCCTGTCAATGACAATATCCGTACAGTCCGGTCCGTTCGTCTATGAGTATCGCATGGCGGGCCTAGGGGGTTGGTAAAAGTCAGACCCCCAAAAGCGGTACAAGTCGTGTCGGAGTGTAGCCCAGAACACCCTGAGATACTACTGGAATACCTACCAGTAAATCTCCTGCCTTGGCCAAGGTCTTTGTGTAATGGCTCTCCTAGACACAGCGCGACCTCACCCCCAATACCGGGAGAGACGAACCCCTGAAGATCCGCTCACTGCCTCCATGTGGCTCGGGACTGTACCCAACTAAAACCTGTTTGCACGACTCCTTTGAGCCGTGGTAGGGTAGTAATCAAAGTACAGTGGGAACTCACACGAGACAAATGACGATCCCCAGGTCGATGAACTAACCTGTACACATGTCACCAGGGAACTGCTATCTGACGTCAAGTATAATCCCAACTAGCAGGTTCCCCGCGAGTCCTGTCCGGTGTACTCATAACCCAATGAGCACCTGTATACATCTTAGGTGATCCAACTGACACCAGTGGCTTGTGAGACCGGCCACCGCCCCTCGTCGGGGTCTCGACTGTATACACTAGTCTACTCTGGAGAATCGATGCCCTGTCTCGAAACTCCCACGACTAGGGACCTATTAAGGATGTGCTTATAGACTACCAGCTCCCACGTATATGATCGCCCTCATACTGCCGGTAGTCAAGCAAGAAT
Organism: Agapanthus africanus; assembly: GCA_030015575.1. Taxonomy (NCBI): domain Eukaryota; kingdom Viridiplantae; phylum Streptophyta; class Magnoliopsida; order Asparagales; family Amaryllidaceae; genus Agapanthus; species Agapanthus africanus. The sequence continues at coordinate 582,604,699 of JASDDO010000016.1, read as the reverse complement.
CCTAGGGGCTCTATCAACGTGCAATAGCGACCATGCCAGGTCACCTAAAGCAGTGCACGATGATAAAGGTAAACCAGATAGCATGCTATCATCTCGAGTAAGACTGTCCTACCGGGATATGTCCTACCGGGATCATTGCAATCACGTGCCTGTGATCCAATAATTGACTCTGAGGGCACTATCTCCAACAAAAATGAAGTGAAGAACGAGAATGACGTTCGGAAACGACGAAGCGGATCCAAGAAGCCATGTAATCAAGAAAAATTCAGCTGGAATCCGTCTTTTATGAAGAAGATAGGACATGAATACTCTTTCCCTCAAGATAAGACAAGAAAAATATTCAACCTTGTCATGAAGTATCAAATGATGACACTCCCGGAGCCTCGGTACCCCGAACAGATAAATGAGGTCTATCACCCAGATTATTGCTCCTATCATCGAGCAATATGACATCCTTTTGAAGACTGCTTCACCTTGAAAGACCGGGTCGAAGACAAATATCAACAAGGCAGGTTCACTTTATCCGACAGCTGGAGGGTGACCCCACCGCAAAAGCATGAGTTAAAGAGAACCTATATCGCGAAGGTAGGACCAGCTCAGCACCAAGAATGGAAGCGAACTCGTACTTGCCACATGATAACACTCTCAAAGGAGGGAGGGCATGAGAATATGGATGACTTCTTCAAGTGCTTCGCAAATGAGGACGAGGAGGAGGTGATCTCGAAGTTTCCACCAGCACCAAAAGAGCTGGAAGATGGGATACACACTATGGTGGACAAGCTGAGAAAAATCGACTTGGGGACGGAAAACGAGCCGAGGCCTACGTTCGTCAGTGAGCTGTTGTATAAAAAACATATGGCCATACTGAAGGACGTGCTTATGCAATATAAAAACTGCTTTGCATGGAACTATTCCAAGATGCTGGGACTGGATCCAAAAATAGCGGTGCATAGACTGGCTATATCGCCGGACGTCAAGCCAGTTAAACAGGCGCCAAGAAGAACGCGGCTCGAACTCGAGATGAATATCAATGCCGAAGTCGAGAAACTAATTGACTCCGGCTCCAAGAAGTTCAATATCCCGAATGGATCGCCAATATTGTTCCAATAATGAAAAAAATGGGACGGTGCGCATCTGCGTAGACTTTCGGGACCTCAACAAAGCTTGCCCAAAGGAGGACTTCCCAGTACCAGTTACCAAGATGATGATAGATAACACGTCTACCCATCTCCCTCATGGATGGATCTTCTGGGTATAACCAAATAAAAATGCATCCTGAAGACCGAAAGCACACCGCCTTCCGGAATCCGCTGGACATATTCTGTTACAAGGTGATGCCTTTCGGACTGAAGAACGCTGGCGCTACCTATCAGAGGGCCATGAAGAAGATCTTTGATGACCTCATTCACGAGATTGTCGAATGCTATATTGACAACCTTGTGGTAAAGAGCAAATCTCATGAGGAGCATTAGGAACATCTAGACACAATGTTCCAACGTCTTCAGAAGTATAATCTGAAGATGAATCCTCTAAAATGCGCATTTGGAGTCTCTTCGGGCAAATTCCTAGGATTCATCATACGACACCGAGACATTGAAATAGCCCAAGAAAAGATCAAGGCGATTACGGAAATGCACATTCTAAGAACTCTCAAACAACTGTGGTCTCTTCATGGAAAGCTCGCGTATATCTGGCGGTTCATAGCCAACCTCTCCGAAAATGCCGTTTCTTATAGTCATATAATGAAGAAGTGGACCCCGTTCGTCTGGGATCATAGATCCAAAAAGCACTGGATGAGATCAAGCAATACCTACAAAATCTGCCAGTGTTGACCGCTCCGGTTAAGGGAAAGTCTCTCATCTTGTACACAACGGCCCTTGAGGGTTCTCTAGGTGCGTTATAGGCACAAGAGAATGATCAGGGAAAGGAGAGAGCTCTGTACTATTTGATTCGAGTTCTCCTAGGGGTAGAAAATGACTATTCCCCCATCGAAAAGCATTGTCTGGCACTGATCTTCGCGATAACGAAGCTCATACACTACGCCCTGGTGCATGAGGTCCATATGATATCAAAGGTAGATCCTCTCAAATATTTGATGTCAAGGGCTATACTAACAGGAAGGCTTGCCAAATGGGCCCTCCTCCAGATAGAATTCTCGATAACGTATCGACCTCTCAAAGCAGTGAAGGGCCAGATCATCGCCGACTTTCTCGCTGAGCATCCGATACCCGCCGACTCCCCCTTAAATTGTGAGTTACCGGATGAACATGCATTCGACGCAAAGGAAGAAGAGAATGATGCCCGATGGGAACTCTACTTTGATGGAGCATCTTCCATGAAAAGGCGGAAGCATAACACCCCCATAATCAAAGCTGGGGTGGGTCTCATCTTCGTGAATCCTCAAGGATGGATACTGTGTTACGCCTTCTCCCTGACAGAGCTGAGAACTAACAACGAAGCTGAACATGACATGAGAACTAACATGTCTCGAGATCGCTGTTGACATGGGAATTCAAGACCTCCTCGTATATGGAGACTCCAAGCTTAATGTCAGCCAAGTAAATGGCGACTATCAGACATGCAAGCCAGAACTGGTCAGATATAGTGAAAGAGTACAGCAACTGCTGACACAAATCCCCTCCTACATCTTGGAGAGTATACCGCGTGCGGAGAACAGCAAAGCGGATGCATTGGCTAGATTGGCTAAAGAATTGGCCGACGAAGACCTCAATGACGTAAAGATCATCATGCAAAGCCGTCGGGTTCTCACGCCAGCAAAGATACCTTCGGAGGATTTAACAAAGTCATCTGAAGAAAAGGAAATGACCAAACAAGCAGTCTTCCAGATAGAAGACGAAGAAAAGATCAAGGATTGGAGGGAAGTCTTCATAGACTACTTCAAATCCCATCGAACGCCCGAAAACGTGTCGTCTAGACATCAGCTCATGAAATGGGCTCTGTCTTTTGCTTTCATTAATGATACTCTATACAAGAGACCGCTTGACGGTTTGTGGCTATGGTGCTTGGGGTCAGGAGAAGCAAAGAGCGTCGTTCAAGAAACTCACGACGGACTCTACGGTTCTCATCAAGCCGGGCCAAAAATGAAACTGAAGATCAAAAGAATGGGTTATTATTGGCCCACAATGATTCAGGACTTCCTCAAATATGCAAAGCAGTATCACTCGTGTCAGATTCATAGGGACTTCATCCACCAACATCCAAATCCGCTACATCCAACGGTAGCTAGCTGGACGTTCAAAATGTGGGGAACCGACATAATTAGCCCCATTGAACCAGTATCATCCAAAGGACATCGGTTCATACTAGAAACAACCGATTACTTTTCAAAGTGGGCAGAAGCAATATCACTAATGGAAGTGAAGATGGAGAATATTCTCCATTTCTTCAAGACACATGTCATCTACCGATTCGGCACTCCGCGATGGATAATCTCGAATAATGAGCCAGCCCACAGAAGTCATAAAATCAGTCACTCACACAGCAACATAAAATATACTGGAGATATTCTTCCGTTATAATCCCCGAGCTAACGGTCTAACTGAAGCTTTCAACAAGACCTTGACGAAGATTATAAAGAAAATGGTGTCCAGAAACAAAAAAGAATAGCACGAAAGGCTGCACGAAGCACTCTGGGTGTACCGGAAGACATTCAAAATGGCCACGAATACGACCCATACATGTTATTATTTGGCACGGAAGTAGTACTTCCCCTAGAAATAGAACTCCCTTCTCTTCGAGTAGCGGCTTGATACGGTTCGATACGAGCTAACAGATGAAGAAAATGCTCATCTCCGGCTTGAGGAACTCAACGCCCTCGATGAAACTCGCCTCATAGCGCAGCAAAACCTGGAAGCTTATAAGGCAAGGATGACGCGGTCATATAAGAAACTGACTAGGCCGAGAACATTCCGCCAAGGTGAACTCGTGCTTGTCGTCAAAAGACCTATGATCCCTAATCGTGCCAAACGGGGGAAATTCGAGCCGAACTATGAGGGCCCGTACGTCATGGACAAGTTCTACCAAGGTGGGGCCTACCTGCTTATGGATATGCATGGCGAAAGACCCTTCCGGCCAATAAACGGCCGATTCCTCAAAAAATACTACGCCTAACAGGTTACGACCTGGGTCAATGATAGATGACGACGCTCATGTCCGCTCGCTATCTTCCTGAGTCAAAAACTATGAGAGTAGTATGCAAAGAATCTCCGTCACTTTAAACATGGCGATAACGGATCGAGATGTCCTTAAACTAAAAGGCGCCTCAAGCATGGCAATAACAAACCAAGATGTCCCTAAACTAGCACATCGCCTCCAAAACGGTGATATGCTCTCTTAAGATCTATATTGCAATCAAAGCTCCAACAGCGAAGACTGAAACTCAAGTCCCACTGGCTACACAACTACTCTAGCGGTGAAGTCACCCCTAAATCTCATTGGCAAACAGATGGATCGTTAAAAAACAGGATGTCTACAAGCAAAAAAGGCATGGATGAAAACCCAAAAAGGCGCCGTGAGTAAAAACAGCAGGGCTACCGGCGAGCTTATTGTTAGTTATATATATGCCCTAGAGGCTATTGTTGTACATATGATGTATATTATAATGGATGCTTGGATATATATAGAGAGGACTTTCTTGCTCATCATGATAGTATGCTATTTGGTTTCACTTTGTCTTAACATGTTGACTGGTATTAGTTTACTGTCTTGCTCTCACATGTTGATAAAGCCTTTAGGATATGTACTCGACTACTGGGACTGTGATGAGATCACACCAGTGGGGCCAGGGTAGTCAAAGAGTACATCCTATAACTGTTCCTAGTCGAGGGTGTGTCGAGACAGGGCATCGATACACCAGAATAAACTAGCGTATACGCATCTTGACCCATATGATGGGCGATGGATGATCCCATATCCATTGGTGTTTGACATCAAAGATGGTGTACGGGTGCTTAGTGGAGACTGGGTACACTGAACGGACTCGCCGAGAACTCCCAGATGGTGATATACCACATGTCAGATGGCAATTCTCCGGTGACACTGGTACAGGGTAGTCTGTAGACCCGAGATCGTCATAGAGTCTTGTGTGATTCCCACTGTGCTTTGATTTCCACCTTACCACGTCCAAGAGGGCGTGCAAAATGGTGGCTTAGTCCCGAATCACATGGAGGCAATGAGCAATAGGAGGGGTTCCGTCTCTCCCGGTATAGGGAGTTGATGTTGTGCTGTGTTCGATTGGCTATAACTGGAAGTCCCTGGCCATGGCTGATATTGAGTGCTGCTGGTAAGAGTTATCAGTAGTTTCTCGACCCGTTATGAGCCTTATATCGACACGACTTATCGGTTACTGGGGTATGACGTATACCACCCTTAGACTAGATATGCAACATATCAGACGAAAAGACCGGACTGTACGGGAGTGTTACTGATTGGATTCACAGGAGAATGCACAGGCTTGCTTGTTGATCTTCTGATCGCTCAATACCTGGGTGGATGTTACGTTTAGCTGACCGCTTGCAGCTTGTGGGTGTTTGATATGATCATCACCTACTACCGGCGTATTGACGATTCTTTAGAGTCCTACATAGAGGTTTCTTGGCTCAGGCAAAACGGAGTAGAGACACATATGTGATATGCGCAGGACCGAGGATAATGCGATATGAGATACCGTATTATATTCTCGCGATATTTAGATATGAACCGGGTCTTCGGATCAAGTGTTGATTCGATGAATCGGTACATGATATATTAGTCGGTTATATTCGATATAGCTAAATTGTCGGATCCGATGATTTAATGTATAATAATATATATGATATATTGTATTACATTATCTAATATTGGCTCGCTTTATTATTTCATTTTCTCACCGGATAATACATTGATATATATGCGATATATGTTAATTGTATTATTTTCTTTTGTTGCAAATATATATAATATATATGTGATATATATTATTGTGACATGATATGATTAATAATGGAACATGTTTAGTGGAGATTAAGCAAGGTTAGGGTTTGATTAGGGTTAGTTCTTTCTTGCACATTCTAGAAGGAATTCCTTTTGTCATGAGAAGATATTATGTTGATATTTATCCATGACTCACTCTTTAACCTAACCAAACCCTAGCCCTAGTTTATTCTCTACAAAGGTTATCCTAGTCATCCTTGACCATGGTTCCATGATTAATCATATATTCATTTCTATTATTCATCACAAAAGGATTATCTCATTATTCATCATCTTCTTCTCTCTAGAGCTTTGAGAAAGTTTGCTAGATTTTTCTTTTGTGATGATTTCTTGTGAGAATATGATATAAAAAGATAGCATAAATACTACTCCATCATCCTCATCTAATCTAGCCCATTAGATTAGGGTGTTCACCTCATTAGAGTGAGAGAGCTTGAGTTATTGCAACTTCGACGTAGATCATCGCAGAAACGGAACACTACAAGCTAGCATGGATCGTTCAAGTTGTGGAGCCTCTCATGAGTCCGGGAGATCGTGGATCGCGGCAAAGGGACTTCTACTTGGAGCTTATGAAGTGAAGGAGCGGACTACAAAGGTTGTAATCCCTCACTTTTAGTTGTAAAGATGTTTACTTGCATGTGGAACCCTAATAATCTAGCAAAGATCCCGGCTTTGGGTTGTTCGGCACGTCTAATTTTTTATTCGGGCATGGTTGATGCCTTATGAACCCTCATAAGAGTGCCTAGGAACCCTACAGTGGTATCAGAGCCTAGCTAAAACATTAGGCGACGTGTATACGAAGTTAAAACTCCGAACGAACCCCGAAACGACATTTTAAACCCCTCTCTGGATATTTTTTAAAAACTGTGATTTTTCTGTATTAAAAATACCTAAAAAATTCAGCAGGGACATTCAAGCATTACTGTGAAAAACGAGGTTCTAATCCGTATAGTCCACCGCGGAACCACGGCCGTACCACGCTTGGGCCGCGGATCCGCGGCAGTATAGAAGGATTAGACACTCGTTTTTGAACAGTAATATATATGTTTGTCATTTATATTTTCTGGGTATTTTTAATCTGACTCAAGTATTGAGTATACTGGGGTTTATTTTGTAATCGTTGATTCGATCGGAAAATTTAAATTCGTTATTGTTTTCCGGATATTTAGAAACTGTTAAAATGTTCGAACGGATATCATTAACTCATTTTTTCCCGGCATCAAAAACTTTCAAGTGTTGAATTTTTTATCGGGTTTAAATCTTTCGGAAAAATGTGCAAGTAATGCGGTGGACCCTCTAGAAGAACACAAACCTTAACTCGATTATGTGACCGTCTTGAACTGCCTCTAAACCTTAGGGTTTGGGGCAGTACGGCGTGCCACATGTGAGGCGTTGGCTTGACCCTTCTACAGCTGGACCATTGCTACTGTGACATATTCTGAGATTATTTGAACTCCGCTCAAGTGTTGAGTTATTTAGGAAATTTTGGGTATTTGATTATCTGTTCAGAAAGTTTAATACTGTCTATTTATCTGGAATGTGATACAATATGTGGAATTCATATAGTTAGGCATGAAATGCGAAGTATGTGATATTTCGGATTTACGATGTCTAAAGTGATTGTGGATTCCAAATGTTGTAGTTTTACAATTTCTTTTCTGTGACCGTAAGTGTAGTATGTAGTTGTATTGCCGGTCTTCGTTGCTATACATCGATGACGATCGGTGTATGCATACTTACTTACGTTGATGATATGTGATATTATGTGTTGCTCTGATATGTTATATTGGATCGTCGCGTTCTGAATAGCCGGGGGTTTTATGTGAGATGAGGGTTTTTATTTTCATTCATGTAAAATTCAATCTGTATGTAATATTCTTTTATTAGGGCACTTCAGGGATGAGGTTGATGTCACCATTGTATATTATTTACTTTTCCGCATTAGGTAGACCCAAGGAGGGGAGCACAAGTAACCGGGTTCTGGGGTCCAGTGGGAGGCCATCTCGAGGAGTCGAGACCGGGTCTCCTAACCCTAAAATTGGCAGTGTTACTTTCCGCTCTCATAGGGGTCTAGGGATGTGGGTTTGGCTATTCATCGTGACCGTGGAATCCGTGTTTTATACAGGCTCGTATTAAAAACACAGACATCCTAGTATATCCAATATTTCATATATGTTCTTCTGTTGCAATGTTCTGTGATGAGATCATATTACTGCTTGAGACGAATGCTTATACTATATATATATATGCTGATATATAAATATTACTGCTTTCGTTTCTTCTGTGATGCTTAGGAAGCATAAGCTGATGGGATTTATTAATGAGATTAATAAAAAGAAAAGAAACCTAAAAGATGTTGTAGAATCAAAACTTTATAAAAAAGTAGCTACAGTTTTGCTTTGCGCCGTGGTATATGCGATATACCCTGCACCTTATTCGATGAGGAAAGAGCCGAGATCCCTTCACCGGGAGTGACCTCTTTGGCAAAACTGGCAGATGCTACAAACTCACGGTTTAGTTTTTGACAGCTTATATAAATTTTGCTTTGCACAGCGGTATATATGATATACCCTGCACCTTATTCGATAGGGAAAGAGCCGAGATCCCTTCACCGGGAGTGGCCTCTTTAGCAAAACTAGAAAAGCCTCAAAAACACTCCTTTTCAAAAATCACTTGTTTCTACAACGATATCAAGTTCATTACGCTCATGGTTTTCTGAAAAACCTGCGTAGCCCTCCGTCATTTCAGATAAATCCTACTTAGTATTCGTGCTGCGTTTGTTGACCTTGTCAAGGCACAGTGTACGGTAGCTAATTAGTGTTTATCTGCAAAAACATGAGATGTGATTGGATTATGGTATTCGTACGTCCTTGTTGACCTTGTCAAGGGTCATGCGGGTAGGTTTAATTCAATCGGGAAATGACGGGTTGAACTTGACTTGTGATTTATGGTTTGTTGACCTTGTCAAGGTCATAGATCGCTAGGGGCAAAATATTATCGGGAATTTCAAGTGTTGAAATTTGCAATGAGATTGCATACCTCCTATGAGATAGTTGGATCTCGATACCCAATGCGAGTAAGAGTTACTCCTGGGAAAGTTTTACACAAGACAATTAGCCGATCAAGTAGGTGTCTAGAAAAGTGTTAACGGGGTCACGCCTCTGGGAAAATGAGGTTTACTTTAATTAGGTCCGTGCGAAAGCACAGGGAACCTCCCTCAAGTACCGACACTGGCCTAGCTGAAAGATTTGCGAACTTGTAAAGTGTAATTAATCCCGGCTAATCTTACCTTTTAGGGTTTGAAGGAAGATTTGATAAAAACAGTGGGAGACATCCTGATTAGATAAGATAATAACCAATCTAATCTTGCAAGAGCATACGCTAAAGTGTTTTCTTCTCCCTCTCTCCAGATAGCGACCCTGTCAGGCCTTAATCAAGATAATAATCTGGATGTATTGACTGAACCTGCTTATTATACTGAGCAGGGGAACGTTGGTCCCGTTCTTTCTTATAAGAGTTATAAGACTAAACAGGGAATAGGAGAATATCTGGATTCTCACACCACCCAATCGAAGAATAAGCAAGTTGATGCATCTTCTTCAGGTGTGTTAGTTATCGAGAACTGTTTCTCAGTTCACTCTACGTCCTGGGTATTAGATACCGGATCGGGATCCCATATATGTAATATGTTACATGGGCTACGTAAAGGTAGGGAACTGGGAGAGGGTGATCATTCCATAAGAGTAGGGAATGGTGCAAATGTTGCAGCCAAAGCAGTTGGCGAATATCACCTTGTATTACCAAATGGTAATACGTTGGTTCTGAACGAATGCTTTTACATTCCGACCCTGATATGCAATCTTATATCAGTTTCTTTATTGAGCAAAGAAGGATATAATTTTGTAGTACAGGATGATGTTATGAACATATTCCTGAATCAAAAGTTGATTGGATCAGGTTCGTTATTCAATGGCATATACGTTCTCAATCAAACTACAGTCCTTAATGTACAAAACACACACAAGAGGAAGAGTTCAGAAATGAACGAATCCTTCTTGTGGTACTGTAGACTTGGTCATATCAAGAGACACGGCTAGCTAAGTTACATAAGGATGGATATTTGAATTCGTTTGAATTATCATCTTATGATACTTTCCATTCATGTCTCAAAGGAAAAATGACCAAGACTCCGTTTAGTGGACACGGAGAAAGAGTTACGGAACTCTTGGGACTGATACATAGTGATGTATGCGGTCCCATGTCTACACAGGCCAGGAACGGTTCTTCCTACTTCATTACATTCACTGACGATCTCTCTAGATACGGACATGTGTTCCTGATGAAACACAAGTCTGAAGCTTTTGAGAAATTCAGGGAATACCAACACGAAGTAGAGAACCAAACGGGCAAAAGTATTAAGATCCTTCGATCTGATCGAGGAGGTGAATACTTGAGCAATGGGTTCCTAGATTATCTAAAAGAGAATGGGATTCTCTCTCAGCTTACTCCTCCTTATACACCACAGCACAACGGTGTATCCGAGCGGAGGAATCGCACCCTTTTAGATATGGTGCACTCTATGATGAGTAATGCAGAGTTTCCTATTTCCTTCTGGGGTTATGCACTTGAGACAGCAGCTTACCTATTGAATCAAGTTCCGTCTAAATCTAGACAGCAGCATACCTATTGAATCGAGTTCCTTCTAAATCTGTACCTACCACACCATATGAGATATAGAGTGGGAAGAGACCGTATCTTAAACTGTTGGATATAGTGCCCTCAAAGTCAATTATTGGATCGCAGGTACATGATTACAATGATTGAGGCAGGACCTATACCGATATGACAGTCTTGCTCGAGATGATAGTATGCTATCTGGTTTGTCTTTATCATTGTTTACATGCTTTAGTTCACTATTGTATGTTGATAGAGCCCATAGGATTCTTTCTTGACCACCAGCAGTATGATGGCGATCATATACGTGGGAGCTGGGGTCTGTAAGCACATCCTTAAAGTGTCCCTAGTCGTGGGAGTTTCGAGACAGGGCATCGATACTCCAAAGTAGACTAGTGTATACAGTCGAGACCCCGACGAAGGGCGGTGGCCGGTCTCACAAGCCATTGGTGTCAGTTGGTTCACCTAAGATGTATACAGGTGCCCATTGGGTTATGAGTACACCGGACAGGACTCACCGGGAACATGCTAGTTGGTATTATATATATCGTCAGATAGCAGTTCCCTGGTAACATATGTACAGGTTAGTTTGTCGACGTGAGATTGTCATTTGTCTCGTGTGAGTTCCCACTGTGCTTTGATTTCTACCCTACCACGCTCAAAGGAGACGTGCAAACAGGTATTTTTTGGGTACAGTCCCGAGCTACATGGAGGCAGTGAGCGGATCGTCGGAGATTCGTCTTTCCCGGTATTGGGGGTTGATGTCGTACAGTGCATGGGTGGCCATCATTAGAAATCCTCGGCCGAGGCAGTGGAGAATTACTGATTTGAATCAGTAGTTTCTCAGGTGGTGATGGGCTTCATGCCGACACGATTTATCGCGTTATTAGGGGTCTGACTTTATCCAACCCCCTAGACTCGATATGCGATACTCTTTAGACGAACGGACCGGACTGTATGTATATTGTCATTGTTAGGCTCAGTAGGGTTTATGGATGAGTTCGCTCGTCAGCTTCCCTTCCAATCAACACATAGGCAATCGTTACGTACAGCTTGTACCTCTGACGTGCTAGAGGTTATACCCAGTGCCAGTGTGTTGATGAGTCATTAGAGTCCCCCACAGAAAGTTTCCCAAGTTCGGGTGAAACGTTGTAGAGGCCGTATGGTTGTATGGAAGGGTTCGGAAAATACACGTGCGTTTACGCACGTGTCATTTTTCGGGCAGATAATACTGGTTGGCTTTGGTTTAAGCCGGATCCGAGTATTATACTGTGTAGATATAATATCTTTGTCTCAGTTGCATTTGTATTCGGTCGTAATACAAATGCGGGTATGTTTATACTGATACGGGGTTATCCTGAAATTCGTTTCAGGATCACTTTTGGAAGTTGCCAGTTTCCAGTTTTCTATCGCCCGTCTTTTAACATTCGGTTAAAGACAGATTTATCTTTTCTTGAGATGAGTGTGGAAGCTTCTAGATGATGACTAGGATGGTGAGGTGGCTAATGAGTCATTTGTGCATTAAATGAGAGTTAATGGTTTTTGATGACTAAGGTTATGATTCATTGTTTCCATTAATGAATGTGATCAAGTGTTATTGTGACTCACTCATTCATTTATGCTAATGGTCACTCTCTTCCACTCTTACACTCACCCACCCCCCCACTATATCTTGGCCGGCCCCCCTCTTAAGAAATGGATGGTTGTTCATTTGGAAAAAAGATTATGAATTTGGTGTATGGAAATTAGATAGCTACAATTCTCATTTCACCCGATTCATGGCAACTTCATTAACAGTTCGTCCATGGCTTTGGACGAAGTGAGACAAAGTGTTCTACTCATTCTCTACATCATCTTGGTCGTCTCTTTTAGCAAACTTGACGATCGAGTTGCCTCGGTTCAGAGGCGGGAGCCCGTTTAAAGATCCGTCGACGTGGTGCCACCTGGACGAGAAGACTGGAGATTCAGGAGATTGGAGCAGCCGCAACAAAGCGTGGGATGATGGTTGAAGACCGAAGGACTTGGATCGTTCGGTATAACATTTCTACCCACTTTGTAGTTTGTTAGTTTAGCTTTAATGGCAGATTCGGGTTACGGTACACGATAGTGCCAGTTTGTAATAAGTTTTTGTTCCGCATTTGGCGTCTGTTAGATGGCCGGGACGCTACCGTGGACTTACAGTGGTGTCAGAGCCTCACCATTAAGCTTTATTAACTTGTGCTAACACGTTTAAAACATCGATCGAACGGATTTTCGAAAACTACATTTTTTCTGTTCACAGTTTCTGTCGATTTTAAATCAGGTCCAAAAATTATTTTGCATATCACAGAAAGTTGTGCAGGGTTTTTTAAGCACACTGTGAAAATTTGGTCACGTGATCCTACAGTACCACCGCGGATCCGCGGTCAAACCTAGGGTTTGACCGCGCATCTGCGGCCAGTATGTGGGACCAGTGGTCCAAATTTGTACAGTGGGTTTTACACATTAAATTGTAGTTTCTTGGATATTTCTTTTGGGCCCAGATTTTGTTACTGTACACCAGATGTACGTGGGGCCCACTTCGGGAAGTTTAGTCGATCGAACTTTTAAACTTGTTAGTATGCAGTATTTACATTATATCTCCGAACGGGAATGTCATTTGAGCGGTAAACCGCGTCTAATTGCTATAGTTCTTTTAGACGGGTTTGCGAAAGTGACATTCGCGTTGATGTTCTGTATTGTGCTGTGATGTTGCGGTTTTGTCGTGGTGGATAGCAGGGTGCAATGATAGTGCAGTTTGGATTTATTTGTACATTTGATATTGCGGGGCGAGCGTCCAACATGTGGACTGCCGTCACTGCCTGTTTGTATAATATTCTTTTTGGGACACGACCGGGCTGAGGTCGATGTACCCGTTGTATATATTTTCTATTCTATACTAGGATTACCCCACGACGGAGTGCACGGATAGCCGGGTTCTGGAGGGCAACGGGTCTGTATCTCATGGCTTTGAGAGGCAGAGGGGCCTCACTCTAGAATTGGCAGACTATTCGCCGCACTCGTAGGGGTACAAGTTGACCCAAGGAGGGGTGCTCAAATTACCGGATTCCGTGAAGTGCCGGGTGTTCCATTCACTATGCTGTGGGGGACTAACCCGCTTCAGGTTTTGGCGGGTAACTTGCCGCACCCGTAGGGGTCTAGGTTTCATTGCACAGGCTATCCACACGACCATGGGAACGTCGGGTTTCAGTAGCGGCTCTGTGAAACCCGGGGATCCCAGATTATCTGTATTGTTCTGTGATGCTTATTACTTTTCTGTAATGTTGCATTTTATCACGCCTGGAGCGATTACTATATATTGGTATACATACTATTAGATGTTGTATATGTTTTACACCCGCGCTAATCCAGTCCCCGCTCTGTCGTTAGTTAAGTAACCTAACGGGCGATGATGGGATCCAGTGACGAATGCGGATGGCATATAGGTACATTTTATTTTTCGTTCTTTTCTGGTGTGATTGATTGATGGTGTTAGTGTATATGCCCTAGAGGCCATTACTGTATCATACTAGTTTGTATATTACTTAATGGATGCTTGGGATATTCACCTTGTATATACAATCTTGCTCAAAATAGTGGTATGCTACTTGGTTTGTTTCTACTTCAATGTGTACATGTGTTTATTTCAGTATATCACTTATACGCATTAGTGGAGCCCTTAGGATCTTTGCTTGATTACCAGCGTTGTGATGGCAGTCACACTAGTGGGGGGTGGGTAATCTATAAGCACATCCTTATACAGGTCCCTAGTCGCAGGACTATCGAGACAGGGCATCGATACTCCGGAGTAGACTAGCGTATGCGCTTCTCATCCCAGTGTGGGAGATGGTCTGTCCCACAGCCATCAGTACGTCGTACTGGAGATAGTATACGGGTGCTCGTTGGGTTACGAGTACACTGGACAGGACTCGTCGGGAACTGACAGGTTGGTATTATACCTATCGTCAGTCATCAGTTCCCAGGTGACATGAGTACAGCTTAGTCCGCTGACTTGACACTGGCACTTCGCCTCGAGTGTGTTCCCACTGCACTTTGATCACTACCCTACCACGGCTCAAAGGAGTCGTGCAAACAGGTGGTGGTTGGGTGCAGTCCCGAAGCACTTGGAGGCAGTGACGGTTAGACAGGATTCGTCTCTCCCGGTATTGGGGGTTGACATCGCGCTGTGTCTAGGAGAGCCATTACACGAGTAGTCCCTGGCCAGGGCAAACGAGATATACTGGTAGGTTTCCAGTGTTATCTCAGGGTGTTTTGGGCTTCGCTCCGGCACGACTTGTACCGCTATTGGGGGACTGACGTTTACCGCCCCCTAGGCCCGCCATGCGATGTATCAGACGAACAGACCGGACTGTACGGAGACTGTCACATTCAGACTCAGTAGGAGTTCAGATGGGGTTTCACCTCGTCAGCCTTCTTGTCGACATCTACCTGGGGACCGTTACGCACAGCTAGTGCCGCTTGCGGTCTGTGGTTAAACCCACTGCCAGCGTAGTGTCGAGTCTTTAGAGTCCCACACAGAGGGTATTCGCCTCTGGGCAAAACAGAGTAGAGGTCGCATGGTTTTGCGACAGGGTTCGTTCTCATCCGCGCACTTGTGCACGTTTGGAGTCCGGACAGACATTACCAGCGGGCTCTGGTTTGAGCCGGATACTGGTATAGTATTTGGGGTTGCTTTTATCTCTCAGTATTCATGTTCCTCGGAACAAGGATGCAGGTGTGTATGCACAGTTATTTGAGGAAGAGGAAGAGGACTTTCATTAGGGTTTCGGAACGGGTGCGTATGCACAGTTGACAGTCGTATTTTTCCAAACCCTAATGGATTTGTATTATATCATTTAATAATATATAATAAAATGAAATTGTGTCATGGTTAGTTTTTGTTGACTTGTTGACCATGGTTGACTTGTTGACCATGGTTGAACTTTTGACCATTATCATTACAAAAGAAAGATGCTCTTGATTCTTGCATTTTCATTTAATGTTTGTAATGATATTGGTCATTCTAAAACTTTCTATCAACCTTTTCATTTTGATTATTATTATTTGATAATTCATTTTCTTTTTGGCATTATGATTGCAAGAAAGGAAATGAGAGCTCATTATCTCATTTAGCTTCTCTCTCTTCATCTTCATCTTCTTCTTCCTCTAGCAAAGAGAAACCTTCTCATGTGTTGAGAATCCTTCTCTTTAAAAACAAAAGCAACCCTTAGACACTCTCTACTCACTCTAGGATCAAGGGTTGAGCAAGCCGGCGATTCTAGTTCACTCCAAGTTCGAGAAAGAGCCCAAAGGTCGAGCCTTCGAGGTGGATCCATCTTCGACGGAAGAAGGCGACAAAGGAGAACCATCAACCTCTACAACAAAGTTTGAAGAAGAAGGAGTTCAAGTTTAGGTATAATCATCTTCATCCGAGTAGCTAAATCTCTTTAGCTAGTTTGCTAGTTTTAGTTTAGACAACGATCCCGACCTCGGTTAGTCCATGTTGCCTCTTGCGATAAAAGTTTGTTTTTATACCGTTTCCGCCTCCCCGTAAGGACCGGGGGTCGCAACGTGGACTTACAATGGTATCAGAGCCTAACTAAACTTAAACTAGCTTGGTAGTGAAGTGTAACGAAGTTCGGAAACGAAAAATCACAAAACCGGAGAAATTACAAAACCTGAGTTTCTGTTGAAATTTTTTTGGCTCAAAATGAAAAACTTTATACTTGTAAATTCGGCTCAGGGTTTTGTGTGAACACCCAAGAAAAACGATACAGTGATTCGTCCAAACCGCCGCCCTTCCGCCGCATGAGCTAGGCATCCGCCGCGGAAGCGCCGCGCTTTGTCGTCTTCTGTGCATCGTTTTTCGTGCAGTGTGTTTGTGTGTTGGTTTTGGGATTTTTAAAATATATTATATGTGCCCAGATTTTCCAGAACTGAAATTCACTTTTGGGGTCCTATAATTCCGTATTTTTCCGAACTTCACTGCACTTTGACTATGATGGTTATATCTGTGATGCTTGCATGTATTGAACGTCGGCTAATCGCTATAAGTCGATTAGTCGGGGTTATACATGATCTGTGTTTGATGCTGGAATGTGTATATAAATATGTTGGATTGTCGCGGGTGAATAGCCGGGGGGTTGTGAGACGAGAGTTTTCTTTTCTTGCAATTCATTGTAAATGTAAATTGATGTAATAATTATTATTTGTTTGGCCGCACAACCGGGTCGGGGTTGTAGCCGTCATTGTATAATTCTTTTTACTGTTTTTGCTCCTAGGATAGACCCATGGAGGGGTGCACAAACTACCGGGTATGCCGAAGTGTCGAGTGGCCTACTCATGGAGATGAGGGAGGTTGCTACGCTTCGGGTACTTGGCGGGTAGTTTGCCGCACCCGTAGGGGTCTTGGGTGGGGTATTGGCTATTCACCGCGACCGTGTTATCTGTTTTTGTTACAGGCTCGTACAAATTACAGATTACTAGTATATCCAATGTATTTATCTGTGATCTGAAATGTTTATCATTGCAGTATATCTATATATGATATTATTTAGGCGTTGCTTATGTTTTACAGACGCGCTAGCCCAGCCCCCGCTCTGTCGTTAGTTAAGTAACCTAACGGGTAATGACGGGGCCCAGTGACGAATGCGAATGGCATAAGCGTACGTCATATTTTGGTTGTTTTCTGCAATGGTAGGATTAAATGATGGGACGCATTAAAAGTACTAATGCAAGAATATCACGCATTAAAAGAACTAATGCAAGATAATAAACCAAGTTAAAGTCGTTGGAACAATTTCGAAAAACCACTCGGTTCTTTTCAAAACCAACTTTTAAATGCGGAGTTTGAGCCACTCCTTTTAAAAGCTATCTCGTTCCATCGACCAAATCAAGTTCACTACGTTCACGGTTTCGCCAAAACCATTCGTAGCCCTCCGTCGTTTCACATGAATAGTCAATAGTATTCAAGCTGTGTTTGTTGGCCAAAGTCAAGGCATAGTGATTGGTAGCTATTGGGTATTCATGTGCAGCATAGATAGATGCGTTGGTTTGGAACAGTCGTACTGCCTTGTTGGCCAAAGCCAAGGGTAGGTACGGGTGGATTCAAATTAACCTGGAGAACGACGGGTAGAACTTGACATGTGACTTATGATTTGTTGGCCAAAGTCAAGGTCATAAGAGCATGGGGCAAAAATCCACATCGGGAGTTTCATAAGTACTGAAACTTGCTAGATTTGCATACCATTTGGAGTGTGATGATTCTGGTAGGATTCCTTCAGTTTCGTCACGCGATGATATTTGGATCCCGATCCTACTGTGAGTATATGCTACTCCTCGGGAAATTTCTCACTTAACGATCAATGCTATAAACCTAGTAGGTGCCTAGAAAGGTGTTAGCGGGGCCACGCCCCCAGGGAAAAGAGGTTATATAATTAAGGAACTTCGCGAAAGCGTTGGAAAACCTCCCTCGAAGTACCGACACCGGCCTGGCTGAATGGTTAAGCAAGTATTGTACGGTGGGATTGATCCTGACTAATTCTTCCTTTATGGTTTGAGGAGGGATTCGAGAAACAGTGGGAGCCATCCTGTTTAGACAAACTAAAAACCACTCTAAACTTGCAAGAGCATCATGCTGAGTGTTTCTTCTTCTCTCTCCTAATTGCAGCGACCAATCAACATGACTGGACTTAAGTTACTCCTAGATAAAAACAAACTGACAGGGCCAAACTACAAAGATTGGCTCAGGAATGTCAAGATAGCAATCACTTATGACAAGCTGGGGTATCTTCTTACCACCAAAGCTCCCCCTGTCCCTGGTCCAACTTCCAGTGTCGCGGATAAGGAAATCCGCAAGACTTGGGAGATTGATAGCGCGAAGGCCAAATGCCTCCTGCTTGCCTCAATGGACAACGAACATCAGAGGAGGCATGAGAATATGGACATGGAATCCATATTGCTCCATACAAAAGAACTGTATGGAGAGCAATCTCGTATCGCAAGATACGAAGCGTTGAAAAAGTTATTCTCGACAAGAATGGCCGTCGGATCATCAGTAGCCGAGCACGTGCTAAAGATGATCGGCTACATTGAGGAGCTCGCTGACCTAGGGATCACATTGGAGAGTGAGCTATATACGGATATAGTTCTCCAGTCCCTTCCTTCCACTTACGCCCAGTTTATAATGAACTTCAACCTACAAGAAAAGGAGGTTGAACTTTCAGAGCTCCTCAACCTGCTGAGGAGCGCAGAGGGCACCCTACAGAAAGGTAGGGAAACATCCACTTTGTTTGTAGGAGGATCATCTTCTTCTAGGTCCAAGGCGAAAGCCAAGGGAAAGAAAAAGAAGGCCCCCGCCAAACCAAGGGGCGGTGTTAGTAAAGTGGATACGAAGGGAAAAGGTAAAGCAGCAAAGATAGCGGGGAAGCTTGTGGATAAGGAAGAGTGCTTCTATTGTCATAAGAAAGGACACTGGAAGAATGATTGCAGGGCCTGGAAGGCCAGAACACAGGAATTGAAGCAGGTTGCAGCTTCAGCTTCAGGTGTGTATGTTATTGAAAACTGTCTTTCAATAAACTCTACTTCCTGGGTATTGGATACCGGATCAGGATCTCATATCTGTAATTCTTTGCAGGCGTTGAGAAACCGTAGGGTTTTGAAGGAAGGTGACATGACCCTCAGAGTTGCGAACGGAGCTAGCATGGATGCTAAAGCCGTGGGGGACTATCACCTGGGAATGTCAGATGGACATCTTTTGGTTTTGCGTAATTGCTTTTTTGTACCCAACGCAACTTGTAATATCATTTCTGTATCTTTAGTTTCTAAAGAAGGTTATGAATTTGCGTTTGTAAGTAATGTTGTAAACATTCACCTTAATCAAGTTTTGATTGGGTCAGGTACTTTGAGTAATGGTATATACGTGTTAAACCAACCACAGATTTTTAATGTCCAGAATACACACAAAAGAAAGTCTCCAGAAATAAATCAGACTTTCTTATGGCATTGTAGATTGGGTCATATCAATGAGAGAAGGTTGACTAAGTTACATACAGAAGGGTATTTGAATGCGTTCGAATATCAGTCGTATGCCACTTGTCAATCCTGTCTCAAAGGAAAGATGACAAAGACTCCGTTTACTGGACATGGAATAAGAGCGAGCGAGCTCTTGAGACTAGTACACAGTGACGTGTGCGGTCCAATGTCTACACATGCCCGAAGCGGATATTCTTACTTCATTACTTTTACGGATGACTTTTCAAGGTACGGTTATGTCTTCTTAATGAAACATAAGTTCGAGGCCTTTGGAAAATTCCAGGAGTATAAGAATGAAGTAGAGAAACAGACCGGCAAAA
Source organism: Agapanthus africanus (assembly GCA_030015575.1). Taxonomy (NCBI): domain Eukaryota; kingdom Viridiplantae; phylum Streptophyta; class Magnoliopsida; order Asparagales; family Amaryllidaceae; genus Agapanthus; species Agapanthus africanus. The sequence continues at coordinate 582,584,663 of JASDDO010000016.1, read as the reverse complement.
GTATTAAGATTCTAAGATCGGATCGAGGTGGAGAATACTTAAGTGCCGAGTTCCTGGACTATTTAAAAGAGAACGGAATTCTCTCTCAACTTACTCCTCCTTACACCCCGCAACATAACGGTGTATCGGAGAGACGGAACCGCACCCTATTGGATATGGTGCGGTCCATGATGAGTAACGCTGAGTTGCCGCGATCATTTTGGGGATATGCGCTAGAATCAGCCGCATACCTTTTGAACCGAGTTCCGACTAAGACTGTGCCTTCCACACCATATGAAATGTGGTGTGGGAAGAGACCCTATCTTAAGCACATTAAGACATGGGGATGTCCGGCTTTTGTCAAAAAGCAGCATGCGGACAAGCTCGAGGCACGCTCAGTACAGTGCAAGTTTGTGGGGTATCCAAAGAACTCAAAAGGATTTTTCTTCTACTGTGAAGAGGAACAAAAAGTTCTTGTTTCTCGTCATGCCTACTTCTTGGAAACTGAGTTTTTGGAAAACCAGATAAGTGGGAGCACAGTAGAACTGGAAGAAGTTCCAGAACCACAGACTGTTACTGAAAGTTTGGTGGAACCAGAGGGTTCAACAGAACAGGACATTCCTACGCCGCTCCGCAGAAGTAGTAGGCAGTCTCATCCGCCAGAGAGATACTACGGTTTTCTCATAGACGGGGATAGAGAGGATTGCATCATAGATTATGATGAGCCTACTAGCTTCCAGCAGGCCGTTCAGAGCGTTGACTCAGTAAAATGGCTGGATGCAATGCGGACCGAAATGGAGTCCATGTACACCAACAAGGTATGGACGTTGGACATTGCTCCAGACGGGGTAAAACCCGTAGGATGCAAGTGGATCTTCAAAAGGAAGATTGGTGTAGATGGACAGGTTGAGACCTATAAAGCTAGGCTGGTAGCAAAGGGTTTTCGTCAAAGACCTGGCTTGGACTATGACGAAACCTTTTCTCCAGTAGCCATGCTGAAATCCATTCGGATCCTTCTTGCCATTGCTGCCTTCCACGATTATGAGATTTGGCAAATGGACGTAAAGACAGCTTTTCTAAATGGAAATTTGGAGGAGTGTGTCTATATGGACCAGCCAGAGGGTTTCATTCAGAGTGGGAGCAGCGGAAAGGTGTGCAAGTTGCTTAAGTCCATCTATGGACTAAAGCAGGCATCGCGGAGTTGGAACATCTGCTTTGATGAGACAGTCAAAGAATTTGGCTTTATCAAAAATCCAGATGAACCATGCATCTATAGTAGATTTGTAGCGAGAACTGCAGTATTCCTCGTTTTATACGTGGATGACATTCTCTTAATAGGAAATGACATTCTTATGCTACAATCTGTCAAGGGGTTCTTGTCACACAGGTTCTCCATGAAAGACCTGGGTGATGCCTCATACATCCTGGGGATCCGGATCCATCGTGATAGATCCAAGAGGATATTGGGACTTTCTCAGTCCAGGTACATCGACACCATAGTGAAGAGATTCAGTATGGAAGATTCCAAGCGCGGTAACCTACCGGCTTGTCACGGGATCACCCTCTCTAAAGAGATGTCTCCCAAGACTGATTTGGAGAGGGATCGCATGTCTATTATACCCTACGCTTCTGCGGTAGGCTCTATAATGTATGCGATGTTGTGTACCAGACCGGATGTAGCTTATGCACTGAGTGTGGTAAGCCGGTATCAGTCTAACCCTGGGGAGAAACACTGGATAGCAGTAAAGAACATTCTCAAGTACCTGAGAAGGACTAAGGAGATGTTCTTGGTGTATGGCGGAAAAGACCTCCAGATCGAGGCCTTTGCTGACTCCAGCTTCCAGAGTGACAAGGATGATTCCAAGTCCATGTCGGGCTTTGTCTTTACCCTCAATGGAGGGGCGGTGTGTTGGAAGAGTTCCAAACAGGAAACCGTTGCAGACTCGACGATGGAAGCGGAATACATCGCTGCATCTGATGCCGCAAAAGAAGCTGTCTGGATGAGGAAGTTCTTGAAAGAACTTCAGGTGGTTCCGTCCATTGTTGATCCAATACCTCTGTATTGCGACAACAATGGGGCTATAGCTTTAGCGAAGGAACCCAGGTCCCATCAGAGATCCAGGCACATCTTGAGGCGGTATCACCTGATCAGGGAGATCGTGGATCGCAAGGAGATCGAGGTTCGGAGAGTTGCTTTAGAAGACAACACTGCAGATCCATTCACCAAGGCCCTGCCCCAGACTCAGTTCGAGCGGCTGATCGAGATGATAGGTCTTCGATACGCCAGTACATGGCCTTAGTGCAAGTGGGAGATTGTTAGTGTATATGCCCTAGAGGCCATTACCGTATCATACTAGTTTGTATATTACTTAATGGATGCTTGGGATATTCACCTTGTATATACAATCTTGCTCAAAATAGTGGTATGCTACTTGGTTTGTTTCTACTTCAATGTGTACATGTGTTTATTTCAGTATATCACTTATACGCATTAGTGGAGCCCTTAGGATCTTTGCTTGATTACCAGCGTTGTGATGGCAGTCACACTAGTGGGGGCTGGGTAATCTATAAGCACATCCTTATACAGGTCCCTAGTCGCAGGACTATCGAGACAGGGCATCGATACTCCGGAGTAGACTAGCGTATGCGCTTCTCATCCCAGTGTGGGAGATGGTCTGTCCCACAGCCATCAGTACGTCGTACTGGAGATAGTATACGGGTGCTCGTTGGGTTACGAGTACACTGGACAGGACTCGTCGGGAACTGACAGGTTGGTATTATACCTATCGTCAGTCATCAGTTCCCAGGTGACATGAGTACAGCTTAGTCCGCTGACTTGACACTGGCACTTCGCCTCGAGTGTGTTCCCACTGCACTTTGATCACTACCCTACCACGGCTCAAAGGAGTCGTGCAAACAGGTGGTGGTTGGGTGCAGTCCCGAAGCACTTGGAGGCAGTGACGGTTAGACAGGATTCGTCTCTCCCGGTATTGGGGGTTGACATCGCGCTGTGTCTAGGAGAGCCATTACACGAGTAGTCCCTGGCCAGGGCAAACGAGATATACTGGTAGGTTTCCAGTGTTATCTCAGGGTGTTTTGGGCTTCGCTCCGGCACGACTTGTACCGCTATTGGGGGACTGACGTTTACCGCCCCCTAGGCCCGCCATACGATGTATCAGACGAACAGACCGGACTGTACGAAGACTGTCACATTCAGACTCAGTAGGAGTTCAGATGGGGTTTCACCTCGTCAGCCTTCTTGTCGACATCTACCTGGGGACCGTTACGCACAGCTAGTGCCGCTTGCGGTCTGTGGTTAAACCCACTGCCAGCGTAGTGTCGAGTCTTTAGAGTCCCACACAGAGGGTATTCGCCTCTGGGCAAAACAGAGTAGAGGTCGCATGGTTTTGCGACAGGGTTCGTTCTCATCCGCGCACTTGTGCACGTTTGGAGTCCGGACAGACATTACCAGCGGGCTCTGGTTTGAGCCGGATACTGGTATAGTATTTGGGGTTGCTTTTATCTCTCAGTATTCAAGTTCCTCGGAACAAGGATGCAGGTGTGTATGCACAGTTATTTGAGGAAGAGGAAGAGGACTTTCATTAGGGTTTCGGAACGGGTGCGTATGCACAGTTGACAGTCGTATTTTTCCAAACCCTAATGGATTTGTATTATATCATTTAATAATATATAATAAAATGAAATTGTGTCATGGTTAGTTTTTGTTGACTTGTTGACCATGGTTGACTTGTTGACCATGGTTGAACTTTTGACCATTATCATTACAAAAGAAAGATGCTCTTGATTCTTGCATTTTCATTTAATGTTTGTAATGATATTGGTCATTCTAAAACTTTCCATCAACCTTTTCATTTTGATTATTATTATTTGATAATTCATTTTCTTTTTGGCATTATGGTTGCAAGAAAGGAAATGAGAGCTCATTATCTCATTTAGCTTCTCTCTCTTCATCTTCATCTTCTTCTTCTTCTAGCAAAGAGAAACCTTCTCATGTGTTGAGAATCCTTCTCTTTAAAAACAAAAGCAACCCTTAGACACTCTCTACTCACTCTAGGATCAAGGGTTTAGCAAGCCGGCGATTCTAGTTCACTCCAAGTTCGAGAAAGAGCCCAAAGGTCGAGCCTTCGAGGTGGATCCATCTTCGACGGAAGAAGGCGACAAAGGAGAACCATCAACCTCTACAACAAAGTTTGAAGAAGAAGGAGTTCAAGTTTAGGTATAATCATCTTCATCCGAGTAGCTAAATCTCTTTAGCTAGTTTGCTAGTTTTAGTTTAGACAACGATCCCGACCTCGGTTAGTCCATGTTGCCTCTTGCGATAAAAGTTTGTTTTTATACCGTTTCCGCCTCCCCGTAAGGACCGGGGGTCGCAACGTGGACTTACAGATGGGACTGCATTGATTCTTATCAATGCAAGGATAAAACAAACCTATATTTGATGTTGTTGGAAAAAATTTTAAAAGTGTTATTACAAAGACGTTTCCTTTTGTTTTGCATAGTGATATTCAGTTTAGAATATCCCGCACCTCATTCGACGAGGCAAGGGCCGAGATCCTTTCACCGGGAGTGACCCCTTGGGCAGAAGTTTGCGTCAGGGTAATAACTTTACTATAGTCGATTACAAGTTGCTTTGCATCGCGGTATTCAGTTGGAATATCCTGCACCTCATTCCACGAGGAAAGAGCTGAGATCCCTTCACCGGGAGTGACCTCTTTAGCAAAAGGTTTTCGTCACTATATCTTTATAAAAAGCTATCAGGTTCCTTCAACGAGATCAAGTTCATTACGTTAAAGGTTTTTTCGCCAAAAACCAGCCGTAGCCCTCCGTCATTTCTTATGGATAGTCAGTAGTATTCAAGCTATGTTTGTTGGCCAAAGTCAAGGCATAGTGCTTGGTAGCTGCTGAATATTCATCTGTTGCATAGATAGATGCGTTGGTTTGGGACAGTCGTTCTGCCTTGTTGGCCAAAGTCAAGGGCATGTGCGGGTGGGTTCAAATTAACATGGATAATGACGCGTAGAACTTGACATGTGACTTATGATTTGTTGGCCAAAGTCAAGGTCATAAGAGCATGAGGCAAAAATCACATCGGGAGTTTCTAAAGAAACTCAAACTTGCCAGGCATGCGCATACTTTCTGGAGTGTGGTAACTTGAGTGGCTTCCATCAAGTTATCATGTGATGCTAGTTGGATCCCGATTCTCACTGATGAGTTGGTTTACTCTTCGGGTGATCCCGACCAATTCTTCTTTCAGGTTTGGAGGAGAATTTGAGATTACAGTGGGAGGTTTCCTGATTAGATAAAGTGATAACCATTCTGATATAGGTTAAAGTGCACGCAGAGTGTTTCTTTTCTCTCTCTCTCTTTGGCAGCGACCTTTGACCGACCCTAGACTATGACTCAGTGACCAAGTTGACCGAACCTTCTTAAAATACTGGCTTTTGGATTGTCTTAGTTGCATAAGTCATTGCCACTCCTTCTTTTACCCTTTGCATTTCTCAGAACACCCCGTATTACTACGGATATCCACTTCCATTGGATAGATCCATCGTATGGTTATATACGAACTCGAAGGGACTTCTTCGAGGATGGATCCAAGTTCAGGAGAAATAGAATTTGTTTATTCAGTTGTCTTTTATTATCACATTCTCTTAGGTTGCGAGGGCTCCTTAGTTTAGGAGAGTACACCTATTACGCTTATTGGATAGTCTTATTCCAAACCATAGGCAGGTGTCGAAGGGTAGGGAATGAAGAAAACCAATTAGCCTAAGTAGGGTGTGCAGAAAGTAATATGTAAAGACAAATAAAGGGATTAGAAAGAGGGCAAAGTAAATTGCGACTGTTATCATTCACGACCAAACCGCGTACTTCATCGCCACTCCTATTTCATCTTTAATAGAATAAGGTATTATTCAGTTGTCTTTTATCATCACCTTCTCTCAAGTTATGAGTACTCCTAGGTTTAGGAGGGTACACCTATTATGCTTACTGGATAGTCTTCTTCCAAACCATAGGCTGGTGCCAAACGGTTAGGAAGGAAGAAAACCATTTAGCTTAACGATGGTGTACAGAAGGTAACGACTAAAGATAAATAAAGGGATTTGGAAGATGGCAAAGAGATATACGGTTAAAGTCATGAATTGGATTATGGAAGAGGCATTACTAGGAATACCAGGATATCCCTACGAAACATTTTCATGTTTCAGTTTATACTGTGCATTGTTAATTGTAAATTGATTTCCCAATTAGATCCTTGCTCCATGGTATGTATTTACCAGATTTCATTCTCATATCTGTATGGTTTTACAGATGATGAGTGGGAGTAAGTTATTAGGAATCAGGAGATCATCCTCATTATATTGGAATTCGTTGTAATTGGTGATATTTGAAGAAATCGCCTAGGTACAGTTTTCAACCTACGATGCACAGGTTTTTGAGTTATTCAACTCAGCGGACTTATACATAGTATTGTGTGTTGTCCAGTGTCCATCAGGACAAAGGGGTAGGTCCTCATACTATATTCTGTTTACTTATGATTTCTCTAGTTTTTAGACAAGTGTTTCGTAGAAATACAATGTTTAAATTTTGAGAAGTTGTGGGTATAGGAATAAAGTAGTGAACCAGGTGTCGCAAGTATCGGGATTCTTCAAAGAGATTGAAGATGTAGATTCTTATGACTGGTATTCAGTTGATAGTAATGGTTTTGAGAAACTTGTTTCTCTTTCAGGTTATTCATAATTGGATGATTCCTAAGTTGAGTAATACTGATCAGCCTCTCTCCAATAAGTTGATATGCACTGGAGACAGTTGCATGGTTTGAATCTGGTTCCAGTTAAATTAGTGCCTCTATTTCTATATTGTATATAGAATGGTTCATATCTTAACGATGTTAAGATACGGGGAGTTGTCCGGCTTATGCTTAAAACCAGACACTGGATAACCCAAGGCACGTTTCTGTAATGGCAGTTTTGTGGGTTGACCCTGGCTTTGACGAGGGTTGACATTTCTACCATCTGGAAGATCAATAGTGATATTGTTCTTGACTCGCCACAGTTTTAGTAAAATAGATTTTTTTCAGAAAACAGTAGTGGGAGTATGGTAGAACTGGAAGTGATTCCAGAACCGCAAACGATTATGGAAAATTTAATAGGACCTATATATTCAATCAGGTTTGACATTCCAATAGCCACTCCGCAGATATGGTAGGTAACCTCGGACACCCGAGAGGTACTCCGGTACCCTCAAGGACAGTGATAGGGAGGTTCTTGTTTACTCAGACTTGACACTACTGTTGTTCCAGACAATGAGACCCGGCAGGAGGATAAGTATTGCGTCGTTCTAAACTAGCTTTAGAAGTGTACGTATATATTATTCTGCCAGAGGGTTGTCGTAGTTAGTGGGAGCAGCGGAAGCATAGTGGGCAAGAAGCTTATGTCTATTTATAGGCTTGAGCAGATATAGCGGAAATAAGATCATCTAATTTTGATGTGACAGTCATGGTTTTGACTTCATCAGAATAGGGGATGGATCTGTTGAGAAGATAGTAGGATGTGATGTCCTGGTATTTGGATGACATACACAGAGTAGGAAGTAAAATTCATATATTATGATCGGTTGTACTTTGGTCGTCACACAGTTGTTTCTCCACAAAGAATATGGATATAATATCGGACATTTTGGTTACTAGATCTATGGTTTTAGATCTAGAATTAAGTAGTTTCCCGATTTGGGTACTTTGACAATATTCTAATAGCATTTTAGAATAAATGACTCCTGGCATGGTGGTGTACCTGCAGGTGATGGAGTCACCTTATCTAAAGGTGTCTTACAGACTAAAGGAGAGAGGGATGTACATGATTGGCAGATCACTTGCTTAGGCAATTGAGTCAATCATGAGATGTCAAGTACCACACCAGATCTTGTTCTTGCACTAGGTGCGATAAGTTTATATTAATCCAATTCTGGAGAAACATTAGGAAGCAGTTTTAGAACATGAATGGATGTTCTATGGATTTAATAATGGCAGCCTCCTTGAGGAGACGGTTATCATTCCAGGCTTCCAAGGTGACATGGATGACAGAGTGATTGTCAGAGTTATAGTTTTCCCTCTGACGAGGGACAGTATTATGGACAGGTGGTCTAAGAGTATACTGTGGGTGGCATGGTGCTCGATACTGATTAGGTTCAGTTATCAATACAGTCTTGGAAGTTTGGATTTAGAGTTCATTTATGAACTAGGTCCCATCAGATATCCAGACATATTCTAAGACACCTATTACTCGATTCGGGAGATGGTTTTCTCCGCGAACTTGAGATTATGAGAGACATAGAAAGAAACATCAGGGCGGATCCACTCACTGAGGCTATTTCTCGAACACAAGAGTTTTACAAACTAGTTTTGTGAAACTAATTAGTAGAGGAGTCGGGTGTTCGGTATCACACGGGATGTGAGTATGCGACATCGCAATAATAGCCTTAAGTGCAAGTGGGAGATTGTTGGATATAGTGCCCTCAAAGTCAATTATTTGATCGCAGGTACGTGATTACAATGATTGAGGCAGGACCTATACCGATATGACAGTCTTGCTCGAGATGATAGTATGCTATCTGATTTTTCTTTATCATTGTTTACATGCTTTAGTTCACTATTGCATGTTGATAGAGCCCATAGGATTCTTGCTTGACCACCAGCAGTATGATGGCGATCATATACGTGGGAGCTGGGGTCTGTAAGCACATCCTTAAAGTGTCCCTAGTCGTGGGAGTTTCGAGACAGGGCATCGATACTCCAGAGTAGAGTAGCGTATACAGTCGAGACCCCGATGAGGGGCGGTGGCCGGTCTCACAAGCCATTGGTGTCAGTTGGTTCACCTAAGATGTATACAGGTGCTCATTGGGTTATGAGTATACCGGACAGGACTCGCCGGGAACATGCTAGTTGGTATTATACATATCGTCAGATAGCAATTCCCTGGTGACATGTGTACAGGTTAGTTTGTCGACCTGAGATCGTCATTTGTCTCGTGTGAGTTCCCACTGTGCTTTGATTTCTACCCTACCACGCTCAAAAGAGACGTGCAAACAGGTATTTTTTGGGTACAGTCCCGAGCCACATGGAGGCAGTGAGCGGATCGTCGGGGATTCGTCTCTCCCGGTATTGGGGGTTGATGTCGCACAGTGCACGGGTGGCCATCACTAGAAATCCTCGGCCGAGATAGTGGAGAATTACTGATTTGGATCAGTAGTTTCTCAGGTGGTGATGGGCTTCATGCCAACACGATTTATCGCGTTATTAGGGGTCTGACTTTATCCACCCCCCTAGACTCGATATGCGATACTCTTTAGACGAAAGGACCGGACTGTATGTATATTTTCATTGTTAGGCTCAGTAGGGTTTATGGATGAGTTCGCTCGTCAGCTTCCCTTCCAATCAACACATAGGCAACCGTTACGTACAGCTTGTACCTCTGACGTGCTAGGGGTTATACCCAGTGCCAGTGTGTTGATGGGTCATTAGAGTCCCCTACAGACAGTTTCCCAAGTTTGGGCGAAACGTTGTAGAGGCCGTATGGTTTTATGGCAGGGTTCGGAAAATACACGTGCGTTTACGCACATGTCATTTTTCGGGCAGATAATATTGGTCGGCTTTGGTTTAAGCCGGATCCGAGTATTATACTGTGTAGATATAATATCTTTGTCTCAGTTGCATTTGTATTCGGTCGTAATACAAATGCGGGTATGTTTATACTGATACGGGGTTATCCTGAAATTCGTTTCAGGATCAATTTTGGAAGTTGTCAGTTTCCAGTTTTCTATCCCCCGTCTTTTAACATTCGGTTAAAGACGGATTTATCTTTTCTTGAGATGAGTGTGGAAGCTTCTAGATGATGACTAGGATGGTGAGGTGGCTAATAAGTCATTTGTGCATTAAATGAGAGTAAATGGTTTTTGATGACTAAGGTTATGATTCATTGTTTCCATTAATGAATGCGATGAAGTGTTATTGTGACTCACTCATTCATTTATGCTAATGGTCATTCTCTTCCACTCCTACACTCACTCCCCCACTATATCTTGGTCGGCCCCCCTCTTGAGAAATGGATGGTTGTTCATTTGGAAAAATGATTAGGAATTTGGTGTATGGAAATTAGATAGCTACAATTCTCATTTCACCCGATTCAAATGGCAACTTCATTAACCGTTCGTCCGTGGCTTTGGACGAAATGAGACAAAGTGTTCTACTCATTCTCTACATCATCTTGGTCGTCTCTTTTAGCAAACTTGACGATCGAGTTGCCTCGGTGCAGATGCGGGAGCCCGTTTAAAGATCCGTCGACGTGGTGCCACCTGGACGAGAAGATTGGAGATTCAGGGGATCGGAGCAGCCGCAACAAAGCGTGGGATGATGGTTGAAGACTGAAGGACTCGGATCGTTCGGTATAACATTTCTACCCACTTTGTAGTTTGTTAGTTTAGCTTTAATGGCAGATCCGGGTTACGGTACACGATAGTGCCAGTTTGTAAAAAGTTTTTGTTCCGCATTTGGCGTCTGTTAGACGGTCGGGGCGCTACCGTGGACTTACATAAAAGAGTTAAGATATGGGGTTGTCCGGCCTATGTCAAAAGGCAAAATCCGGACAAACTCGAGGCACGATCAGTTCTTTGCAAGTTTGTAGGATATCCGAAGAATTCTTATGGATATTTTTTCTACCACAGTGAGGAACAAAAAGTGTTTGTTGCTCAACATGCCACCTTTTTAGAAAAGGAATTTCTTGCAAAAGAAATTAATGGCAAAGAGATAGAGCTGGAAGAGGTTCCAGCACCACAAACTACAACTGATGATTTATTGGAACCAGAGGATTCAGTGGTACCCGACGAACCCCAGCCTCTCCGCCGATCTAGTAGGGTTTCTCGTCCACCTGAGAGATACTACGGTTTTCTCATTGATGGTGAAAGCGAGGATTGCATCATGGAAGATGATGACCCGACTAGTTTCGAGCAGGCCATCACGAGTGGGGACTCTGTGAAATGGCTGGATGCAATGCGATCTGAGATGAAATCCATGTACACCAACAAAGTATGGACTTTGGAAGTTGCTCCTGAAGGGGTAAAACCCATTTGGAGCAAGTGGATCTTTAAGAAGAAATTTGCTGTAGATGGAAAAGTGGAGACTGTCAAAGCTAGACTTGTAGCAAAGGGTTTTCGTCAACGACCAGGTGTGGATTATGACGAAACTTTTTCTCCTGTGGCTATACTTCAGTCCATCCGAATCTTACTTGCCATTGCTGCATACCATAACTACGAAATCTGGCAAATGGATGTTAAGACCGCCCTTCTAAATGGTGATTTAGAAGAGTGCATGTACATGACTCAGCCAGAGGGCTTCATAGATAGTGGGAGCAGCGGAAAGGTGTGCAAGCTGCTTAAATCCATTTACGGGTTAAAGCAGCCATCGCGGAGTTGGAACATCTGTTTTGATGTAGTAGTCAAAGAGTTTGACTTCATCAAGAACATAGATGAACCTTGTATTTACAAGAAGGTTGCAGAGAGTAAGGTTGTCTTCCTCGTATTGTACGTGGATGACATACTCTTGATAGGAAATGATGTTCCTATGCTGCACTCAGTCAAGCTCTTCTTATCACATAGATTCTCAATGAAAGATCTAGGTGATGCCTCCTGCATATTGGGGATAAGGATCTATAGAGATAGATCCAAAAGGATACTGGGATTGTCCCAATCCAGGTACATTGACACCATACTAAAGAGGTTTAGTATGGAAGAATCCAAGCGTGGGAACCAACCCACGATCTTTGGACTCACTCTCTCCAAAGAGATGTCTCCCAAGACTGATTTGGAGAGAGCTCGTATGCAAGGGATACCCTATGCTTAGGCAGTAGGCTCTATCATGTATGCGATGCTATGTACCAGATCCGATGTAGCATACTCACTAAGTGTAGTGAGTCGGTATCAAGCAGATCCTGGAGAGAGTCACTGGACAGCTATGAAGAACATTCTCAAGTACTTGAGAAGAACTAAGGAGATGTTCTTGGTGTATGGTAACGGAGAACTCCAGGTGGAGTCCTTTACCGATTCAAGCTTCCAGAGTGATAAGGACGACTCTAAGTCGCAGTCGGGATTCATCTTTACCCTAAATAGAGGGGCGGTTTGTTGGAAGAGTTCCAAGCAAGATACCGTGGCAGACTCGACGATGGAGGCTGAATACATCGCTGCCAACGATGCTGCCAAAGAGCCTGTCTGGATGAAGAAGTTCATCACTGAACTTGGTGTGGTTCCTTCCATTGAGCATCCAATACCTTTGTATTGTGATAATAATGGAGCTGTGGCTTTGGCCAAGGAACCCAGGTCCCATCAGAAATCCAGACATATTCTGAGGCGGTATCACTTGATCCGGGAGATAGTTGATCGCTGCGAGATCGAGGTCAGGAGAGTTGACACGAAGGACAACACTGCGGATCCACTCACGAAGGCCATTCCCCAGATACAGTTTGAGAGATTATTCGGGATGTTGGGTATGAGATACTACAACACCTGGCCCTAGTGCAAGTGGGAGATTGTTAGTTATATATATGCCCTAGAGGCCATTGTTGTACATATGATGTATATTATAATAGATGCTTGGATATATATAGAGAGGACTTTCTTGCTCGTCATGATAGTATGCTATTTGGTTTCACTTTGTCTTAACATGTTGACTAGTATTAGTTTACTGTCTTACTCTCACATGTTGATAAAGCCCTTAGGATATGTACTCGACTACTGGGACTGTGATGAGATCACACTAGTGGGGCTAGGGTAGTCAAAGAGTACATCCTATAACTGTTCCTAGTCGAGGGTGTGTCGAGACAGGGCATCGATACACCAGAGTAGACTAGCGTATACGCATCTTGACCCATATGATGGGCGATAGATGATCCCATATCCATTGGTGTTTGACATCAAAGATGGGTGTACGGGTGCTCAGTGGAGACTGGGTACACTGAACGGACTCGCCGAGAACTCCCAGACGGTGATATACCACACGTCAGATGGCAATTCTCCGGTGACACTGGTACAGGATAGTCTGTAGACCCGAGATCGTCATAGAGACTTGTGTGATTCCCACTGTACTTTGATTTCCACCTTACCACGTCCAAGAGGGCGTGCAAAACGGTGGCTTTTGGGTACAGTCCCGAATCACATGGAGGCAATGAACGATAGGAGGGGTTTCGTCTCTCCCGGTATAGGGAGTTGATGTTGTGCTGTGTTCGATTGGTTATAACTGGAAGTCCCTGGCCAGGGCTGATATGGAGTGCTGCTGGTAAGAGTTATCAGTAGTTTCTCGACCCGTTATGAGCCTTATATCGACACGACTTATCGGTTACTGGGGTCTGACGTATACCACCCCTAGACTAGATATGCAACACATCAGATGAAAAGACCGGACTGTACGGGAGTGTTACTGATTGGATTCACAGGAGAATGTACAGACTTGCTTGTTGATCTTCTGATCGCTCAATACCTGGGTGGCTGTTACGTTTAGCTGACCGCTTACAGCTTGTGGGTGTTTGATATGATCATCACCTACTACCGGCGTATTGACGATTCTTTAGAGTCCTACACAGAGGTTTCTTGGCTCAGGCAAAACGGAGTAGAGGAACATATGTGATATGCGCAGGACCGAGGATAATGTGATCTGAGATACCGTATTATATTCTCGCGATATTTAGATATGAACTGGGTCATCGGATTAAGTGTTGATTCGATGAATTGGTACATAATATATTAGTCGGTTATATTCGATATAGCCGGATTGTCGGATCAAGTGTTGATTCGATGATTTAATGTATAATAATATATATGATATATTGTATTACATTATCTAATATTGGCTCGCTTTATTATTTCATTTTCTCACCGGATAATACATTGATATATATGCGATATATGTTAATTGTATTATTTTCTTTTGTTGCAAATATATATAATATATATGTGATATATATTATTGTGACATAATATGATTAATAATGGAACATGTTTAGTGGAGATTAAGCAAGGTTAGGGTTTGATTAGGGTTAGTTCTTTCTTGCACATTCTAGAAGGAATTCCTTTTGTCATGAGAAAGATATTATGTTGATATTTATCCATGACTCACTCTTTAACCTAACCAAACCCTAGCCCAAGTTTATTCTCTACAAAGGTTATCCTAGTCATCCTTGACCATGTGTCACGTCCCGCTTTCCAGAGTACGCTAAAGTGGACACGTGACATAGCCAACCATGCTACCTGTGGGTAGGAAGTATCCATCCACAGTCACATTACGGCTGTAGAGATATCAAGAACAAAATAAAACTATCTAAAACATGTCCATAATCCAAGATAACATGAGTCAAGAATAATAAAATGAGGAAGCGAAAGATCCAATACAAAATAACTGGAATGTATGTCCCATAATGCGGGCTCACATCAGGAAATAAATGCAGGAAGGAAAACTAACTACTGCTGACACTCACAGCTCAGCCTGTTGGCTGACATACTCCTGCTCGGACTGCAACAGCGGTACCGAATCTGGGCCATGCAAAACCCAGACGTCAGCGCGTCAAGTCATCAAGTAATAACATATAAACAGGGTAACAGGCAATGCGAATATAAACATGAATAAAGCAAGGGTAACAATAATATAAATCAGAGCAGTGCAGTGGGTAAACTAAACTGTTCTATCAGGTTTTCTGTTCTAAAGTCCTTAAAATCAAATTGACGAATCATCAATATAACTCAATAGTATCTCGTACATACCCGGGACTACGGCCCAGATTCTCGGGCTGAAACCGAGACATGCCGCTAGGCACTAAACAGGAATGTGTACAGATGAATGATGTCAGCAGCATCATTCCAAGGCTGGCCTAGCCTCTAAACTGATCAGAACAAGTAGCGAACTGTTGAGTTACAAGTCAGGTTTCACCTTTGATTTCCCCATACCCCCAAGTTATATGTGTATGTCAAGTCAGGTATTCAGTAATCAAGAACTAATGCCAACACAGGATCGGGTAAGCAGGTTTGTCTGGATAGACAACAGGAACGGTCCGTGAGGACTACATGTCAGGTTTGTTGGCATTAGACACAAGATCAGGTAACGAGTCAAGTTATGGTACAACAGATCAAGTCAAGCAGTATACGGTACCATGTCGGGTCAATCAATATGTATGTAGCAAGTCAGGTCAAGATGTAAACGATATCAGAGGTGTGCTCATACTCAGTTACACAATCAAGCGTGGTCATCAACAACATAGATTTAAGCAACGAATTAAACAATAAAGAAGCATCGATTAATTAGCCGCACAGTTATCAATTGTGTGTCCGAGGTGTTATCAACATTATAAGAATACAATATGACAGTTAGGGCCGTTAAATCATGTTAACCAGTTTAAGAATTTTATGGATGCAATGATATATATATATATAGGTTCCAAGGATGAAATCACAGTTTATGCAGGTTAAATGTACACGAGTGTCCGAATGAAGTAAAACAACAGAGAAAGTGCCATAGGCTACGTCATTAGTGAAAGTGAAATTAAAAACATGTAAATGTGGTTATTAGGTTCAATACAGTAATTGCAACAGGTAGGTTCCAAGTTTGAAAGATAAAATGATATATAACAATATTGAACACGAAAATGGGAAATGATCGTACTAAAGTTAAAACTACAGGTTTAGGGTGTCATCAATGTGTATGTAAATATTATTTAGCATGTAGCAAGGTGTACTTGCCTCGACGGGCCGCAAAGCGGGAAAACGGAACGTAGAACGTCGGCGGGGAAATCTCGCAACGCGTGCACGGTTCACGGAATGAACCCAAACGACGGACAATGAAGCCACACGGGTCGGGGTACCATGCTGGAACGTCGGGACACGTCGTCGGCACGGCCGGATTCCGGCGAGACACAAAACAGTAAGCAACTAAAGAATTACATGAAATGAAGAAGAAGGGAAGAGGGGAAGGAGGATGGAGAGGAGGGAAGGATACTCACTGTGGATTGCACGAGGCCGGGGGACGGATCGAGAGCGCCGACGGCGATCCCACGAGGTGTAGGCGGTGTGCAGGTGGCCGCGGTTGCCGGTGCAGGGTGCACGGGGAGTTGATGAAGGAGGGAGAAGAAGTCGATGTGGATGTGACGAGGGTGAGGAGACGACGAGTCCGGTAGTGATGGCGTCGGCGTTGGGCTACTGCGGCGAAGGGTGAGACGGCTACGGTTTCTCGTGACGTGGGTTTGATAAAGGAAAAAGAAATTGAGGGGGGAGAAGATTTATATATAGAGGAGAGAGAGATATATAGGGGGAGAGAGAGAGGGAGACGGGGTGTGAGAGAGAGATTGCGAGAGGAGAGAGAGAGGAGAGAGAGAGAGATTGCGAAACGAGAGAGAGGAGAGAGATAGAGAGAGGAGATAGATCGAAAGGAGAGAGAAACGGGGAGAGGAGAGAGAATCTTGGAGTGTATCGTTAAAGAAGAGAGAGAGAGAGAAGGAGAAAGGGAGAGAGAGAAAACAAAATGGAGGGCCCGTGGGTTAAAAATGAACCTGATTGGCAGCGAGAAATTTTTGTGAAAGATTTAGGGAAATGAGAAAATATTATAGGGTTATAAAAATATATTCGACAGTTTAAAAATATATTAGAAATTGGGATTTGGCGCAAAGTAAAATATTTCCAAATTGCGCCCGGGTCGGGTCCAAAAATTTGAAATTGAAATAAGAAAATTTTAGGCAGGATCCAAAATTTAAAATGAAGTATTTTACAATCAAAAAGTATACCCCCAAAACAGACACACGTACGTGCGCGTAGCCGTCCAAACTCGCCCGTTTCACTGAACGAGACGAGAACACGATGCAAGGACGCTACAACATGGTTAGGGGTGCCAAGCAGGCTATGACCAGTATTTTAATTTTATTTTAGATGCCTTAAATTGTTATATGCAGAAATGAATTGCCGGGTAAAATTTATAACTCACAACAGTCAAGTAGGATCAACGAAATAAATACCATACGCCAACATACGACAACAGAAACCAGTAGCATTGGGCTCGGTTGTTACATTATACCCAACTACAAAAGAATTTCGTCCTCGAAATTCCAAGAATACAAAGGTAGATGACAAAATAACTACAAGAAAAGATGAGGAAACTTCTGCCGGATTTCATCTTCTCGTTCCCAAGTGGACTCTCCATGCGAGCGATTATCCCAAGAAACAAGCACAAGAGGGATAACCTTGTTCTTAAGAACCTTTTCTCCCCGATCCACAATTTCAACCGGTCGCTCCTCGAAAGTCAAGTCTTCTCGTACCGTCAGCTCCGAATGATCCAATACATGCGTTTCTTCACGAACATACTTACGGAGTTGAGATACGTGAAACACATCGTACACATTCGCCAAGGACCGCGGTAACGCCAAATGATACGCTACCTCACCAACACGCTCCAAGATCTTAAAGGGTCCAACGAATCGAGGACTGAGCTTTCCTCGACTTCCAAAACGAATCACCGCTCTAGTCGGTGATATATTCAAGAATACTAAATCACCCACGGCGAACTTTAGAGGTCTTCTCGACGTATCCGCCCAACTCTTCTATCTGTCTTGAGCTGCCTTCATATGATTTCTGATAGTGTTAACTTTCTCAACTGTCTGCACAACTAACTCTGATCCCAACAATCTTCGTTCACCGATATCGTCCCCGCAAACAGGTGAACGACATTTACGACCATACAAAGCTTCAAACGGAGCCATCTGGATAGTTGCCTGAAAGCTGTTGTTGTAAGAAAACTCCACCAAATGTAGATGATCCTCCCAAGACCCCTTGAAGTCCAACATGCATGCTCTCAACATATCCTCGAGAGTTTGGATCGTTCTCTCCGACTGACCATCAGTTTGAGGATGATAAGCTGTGCTAAACTTCAATCGAGTCCCCAAACTTTCCTGTAAACTCCGCCAAAAGTGTGATAAGAACCGAGTGTCCCGATCGGACACGATGCTCACCGGTACTCCATGCAAGCTTACAATCTCCTGCATGTACCGCTCTGCCAAAATCTCTGTTGATTGACCAACCCGAAAAGGAATAAAGTGAGCTGCCTTGGTCAATCGATCAACAATCACCCATACAGCGTTGTTGCTTTTTGGACTCCGCGGTAAAGCCGTCACGAAATCCATGGTTATATGTTCCCACTTCCACTGAGGAATCAGAAGTGGTTGCAATAAACCAGCAACCCTTTGATGTTCAGCCTTAACTTGCTGACACACCAAGCACTTTGCCATAAAGTGAGCAATCTCCCGTTTCATGCCTTCCCACCAGAAATGTTGTCGAATATCTCGGTACATCTTTGTGCCCCTGGATGTACAGAATAAGCTGAACTGTATGCCTCCTTCATAAGCTCTTCACGAATATCTCCCTTTGGCACACACAAACGGCTACTATACCTCAACGAACCATCTTCGTGGATCAATAAATCTATTCGTAGTCCGGCTTCAATCTGTTCTCGAAACTTTTGCAGTCTAGGATCCTGCGATTGTGCTGCTTTAATATTCTCGATCAACGATGAATGTACTTGCAGCTGCATCAACTGTCCCGTAGAATGCGGTAGCACAACCTCCAAGTTAAATCTTCGAAAATCTTCAACGATCTCCTTCTGTGTAGTTAACACCTGAATTGCTGGTAACCGACTAAGCGCATCCGGCACGACATTAACCTTTCCCGGATGGTACTTAAGATGAAGATCGTAGTCAGCCATCAGCTCCAACTATCTACGCTGCCTCATATTAAGCTCCTTCTGCGTGAACACATACTTCAAGCTCTTATGATCAGTAAACACTTCGACTCTTTCGCCCAAAAGGTAGTATCTCCAAATCTTCAAAGCGAAAATCACAGCCGCAAGTTCCAAGTCATGAGTTGGGTAATTCTTCTCATGGGTCTTCAACTATCTCGATGCGTACGCTACAACCTTCCCATGCTGCATCAAAACACATCCCAATCCTTTCCCAGATGCGTCGCTGTGAATCACCAATCCTCCGGAATTGTCTGGCACGGTCAGAATAGGGGCGATTATCAACTTCTGCTTCAACGTCTCAAAAACTAACGTACACTTATCCGTCCATACAAAAGATACCTCCTTGCACGTAAGCTTGGTCAACGGCTCCGCCAGACGAGCAAAGTTCTCCACAAATCTTCTGTAATATCCGGCGAGTCCAAGAAAGCTTCTTATCTCCGCAACATTCTTTGGAATTGGCCAATCACGAACTGCTACAATCTTTTCGGGATCGACGGCGATTCCATCGCCAGACACAACATGCCCCAAAAACTTTACTTCCTCCAGCCAAAACGCGCACTTACTCATCTTTGCATATAACTTCTCTTGTCTCAATATTTGCAGTGCGATCTTCAAATGTTCCGCATGCTCTTTAAAACTCTTCGAGTAAACCAGAATATCATCTATGAATACCACAATAAACTGGTCCAAGAATGGTGAAAAGATTCGGTTCATCAAGTCCATGAATACTGCCGGCGCATTCGTTACTCCGAAGGGCATCACTAAGTATTCGTAATGTCCATACCGAGTTCGGAACGCCGTCTTGCAAATATTTTCTGCTTTCACTCGGACCTGATGATATCCGGATCGCAAATCCAGCTTCGAGAATACCCTCGCACCACTAAGCTGCTCAAAAAGTTCGCCAATGCGAGGGATCGGGTACTTGTTCTTAATAGTCACCCGGTTTAATTCTCGATAGTCGATGCACATCCTTCTTGTGCCATCATTCTTCTTCACTAGAAGAACTGGAGCTCCCCAAGACGAGTTACTGCTTCGAATCCAACCCTTCTCAAGCAATTCAGCAACCTGTTTCTTGACTTCTTCCAACTCTACTGGTGCCATTGGATAATACGCTTTGGATACTGGCACTGCACCAGGAATAAGATCAATTGCGAACTCCACGTCTTGCTTCGGCGGTAATCTCGATATATCTTCAAACACGTCCATAAAATCACGAACGACAGCTGGCTCCTCACTTTTATCAACTTCCATTGATGCAAGAATATTGTTTGTCGGCCTAGCCCTAAACTCGACTGGCCCGACAGAACTGCTTCCTCCAGTGAAGCTGAACTCGGGATGTCTGGGAATCTAGAAAATTACTTTCCTTGCCCTACAATCAATGTGAGCGTAGAAAGTGCCAAGAAAATCCATCCCCAAGACGACTTCGTAGCTGCCCGTATCAATCACCAAGAAATCTGCAAAAAGCTCCCGTCCGCACACAACAACTGTACAATCTTTACATTCCCTACTAGCTATGATTTTCCCATTCCCAGTGTGTATGTCCCAGAAACTAGACAGGGTCGTGCAGTCAATCGAGTGTGTAGTTATAAACTTGGATGACATAAAACAATGGGATGCACCAGAATCAAATAACGCTAATGCGGGAAAACCATGAATGAGTAGAGTACCTGAAACAACTTCTCCTGACGCCTTAGCTTCTTCAGCTGTCAAGGTAAAAGCTCGAGCCTGATTAGGTCCTTGGGTCAGCTGTTTCTGTCCCTGGAACGGTCTCTACGGAGGCTTCTGAATATCATCCCTCGTACAAAGCTTCGACGGACAAGCACTAACAGCGTGATCTGCCGTTCCACAAACCAAACAAAGTCCCAGCCTCCTTCGACAATCCTTCTGCACGTGGCCAGGTAAATTGCAGTAGTTACAAGTCATGCTCTTTCTTCGATCGATGACAACAGGCTTCTTCATGGGTGCTACACCTCGACGGTCCACTGGAATACCTCTGCGACCATGAGCTCGGTTTGGTACAAATGCTGGCTTCCTTACCGCAACTGCTGTCTGCTGCAAACTCCCCTTCATCCCAGATAAACTCTGCTGCTCTCGAGCTGCAGTAAGTACTTGTGGGTAAGTGGTCAAACCCAGGGAGACAATTTGCCTCTGGATGTCCACGTCCAAGCTGCGCATGAACCTCCGTGCCCTGTCTGCATCGTTGGCAACTAAAGGTCCAGCGAATCTACTGAGTCTTGTCCATTCTGCTGCATGCACATCCACGGGTGCTCCATTCTGCCTTAGCCCGATGAACTTCTCCTCCATTTCCTCTCGTGCAGTCCGCGGGAAGAACTTCTCTAGGAAACTCTTCGAAAAATCCGCCCACTTGATCGGCTTGGGCAAGCGGTTCTCCTCTACAAGCCACCATTCTCGGGCGTAGTCCACTAACCGAATGCGTACTACATCAACTCTTTTCTCATCTGGAATCTGTGCCACAATAAGCAAGTTTTCTGTATCAGCTAGCCACTGCTCCGCTGGCAACGGCTCCTCCAAACCAGTAAATGTAGACGGCCCCAAATGCCTGAAATCTGCTACGGTCCCTACTCGGTCAACTGGTTTAGCTCCAACATTGTTCACAGACTGCTGAACGATCTGCAAACCTTCCTGAAACGATTCCGCTTGCTGTTGGATCAGCTCGGTCTGTTTCTTTTGATTCTCCAGCATTCCTCTTATCACTCCAAGCATGGCGGCTTCGTCCACACGCCTTTGGTACGTCTTCAAATTCTTACCGGCCATATTCTTGAAATCAAAACACCCAACATTAGCATGATGATAGATTCAAAATATAGATCAAGGCTAGAACTCCAAGTTACTTAAATAGAGTGCCGCATTGTAACTATGCCGCGGTATCATAGCCATAATTACATAACTCCACCCAAGTCACCTAAGTCCTAGAGATAACAAAAAATCAGGTTTTCGAGTTGATATGCAAAGGAAGTTTGCACATCGTAAAAGATATAATCAGGAAGAGTGTGATTCAAGAATGGTAAACGGCAAGGTGGCAGGACTTGTTTCCTAAACACGGGTATTCTGATTCGTGTATTGGGTATAATACCCAACTACAAAAGAATCAACCCAACTAACCTATGGCTCTGATACCAAAAGAACCATGTCATGCCCCGCTTCCCAGAGTACGCTAAAGTGGGCACGTGACATATCCAACCATGCTACCTGTGGGTAGGAAGTATCCATCCACAGTCACATTACGGCTGTAGAGATATCAAGAACAAAATAAAACTATCTAAAACATGTCCATAATCCAAGATAACATGAGTCAAGAATAATAAAATGCGGAAGCGAAAGATCCAATACAAAATAACTGGAATGTATGTCCCATAATGCAGGCTCACATCAGGAAATAAATGCAGGAAGGAAAACTAACTACTGCTGACACTCACAGCTCAGCCTGTTGGCTGACGTACTCCTGCTCGGACTGCAACAGCGGTACAGAATCTGGGCCATGCAAAACCCAGACGTCAGCGCATCAAGTCATCAAGTAATAACATATAAACAGGATAACAGGCAATGCGAATATAAACATGAATAAAGCAAGGGTAACAATAATATAAATCAGAGCAGTGCAGTGGGTAAACTAAACTGTTCTATCATGTTTTCTGTTCTAAAGTCCTTGAAATCAAATTGATGAATCATCGATGTAACTCAATAGTATCCCGTACATACCCGGGACCACGGCCCAGATTCTCGGGCTGAAACCGAGACATGCCGCTAGGCACTAAACAGGAATGTGTACAGATGAATAATGTCAGCAGCATCATTCCAAGGCTGGCCTAGCCTCTAAACTGATCAGAACAAGTAGCGAACTGTTGAGTTACAAGTCAGGTTTCACCTTTGATTTCCCTATACCCCCAAGTTATATGTGTATGTCAAGTCAGGTATTCAGTAATCAAGAACTAATGCCAATACAGGATCGGGTAAGCAGGTTTGTCTGGATAGACAACAGGAACGGTCCATGAGGACTACATGTCAGGTTTGTTGGCATTAGACACAAGATCAGGTAACGAGTCAAGTTATGGTACAATAGGTCAAGTCAAGCAGTATACGGTACCATGTTGGGTCAATCAATATGTATGTAGCAAGTCAGGTCAAGATGTAAATGATATCAGAGGTGTGCTCATACTCAGTTACACAATCGAGCGTGGTCATCAACAACATAGATTTAAGCAACGAATTAAACAATAAAGAAGCATCGATTAATTAGCCGCACAGTTATCAATTGTGTGTCCGAGGTGTTATCAACATTATAAGAATACAATATGACAGTTAGGGCCGTTAAATCATGTTAACCAGTTTAAGAATTTTATGGATGCAATGATATATATATATATATATATATATATATATATATATATATATAGGTTCCAAGGATGAAATCACAGTTTATGCAGGTTAAATGTACACGAGTGTCCGAATGAAGTAAAACGACAGAGAAAGTGCCATAGGCTACGTCATTAGTGAAAGTGAAATTAAAAATATGTAAATGTGGTTATTAGGTTCAATACAGTAATTGCAACAGGTAGGTTCCAAGTTTGAAAGATAAAATAATATATAACAATATTGAACACGAAAATGGGAAATGATCGTACTAAAGTTAAAACTACAGGTTTAGGGTGTCATCAATGTGTATGTAAATATTATTTAGCATGTAGCAAGGTGTACTTGCCTCGACGGGTCGCAAAGCGGGAAAACGGAACGTAGAACGTCGGCGGGGAAATCTCGCGACGAGCGCACGGTTCACGGAATGAACCCAAACGACGGACAATGAATCTACACGGGTCGGGGTACCACGCTGGAACGTCGGGACACGTCGCCGGCACGGCCGGATTCTGACGAGACACAAAACAGTAAGCAACTAAAGAATTACATGAAAGGAAGAAGAAGGGAAGAGGGGAAGGAGGATGGAGAGGAGGGAAGGATACCCACTGTGGATTGCACGAGGCCGGGGGACGGATCGAGATCGCCGGCGGTGATCCCACGAGGTGTAGGCGGTGTGCAGGTGGCCGCAGTTGCTGGTGCAGGGTGCACGGGGAGTTGATGAAGGAGGGAGAAGAGGTGGATGTGGATGTGACGAGGGCGAGAAGACGACGAGTCCGGTGGTGATGGCGTTGGCGTTGGGCTACTGCGGCGAAGGGTGAGGCGGCTAGGGTTCCTCGCGACGTGGGTTTGATGAAGGAAAAAGAAATTGAGGAGGGAGAAGATTTATATATAGAGGAGAGAGAGAGATATAGGGAGAGAGAGAGAGACGGGGAGAGAGAGAGAGATTGCGAGAGGAGAGAGAGATAGAGAGAGAGACGGGGAGAGAGAGAGAGATTGCGAAAGGAGAGAGAGAGGAGAGACATAGAGAGAGGAGAGAGATTGAGAGGAGAGAGAATCTTGGAGTGTAGCGTTAAAGAAGAGAGAGAGGGGGGGAGAGAGGGAGAGAGAGAAAACAAAGTGGTGGGGCCCGCGGGTTAAAAATGAACCCGATTGGCTGCAAGGAATTTTTGTGAAAGATTTAGGGAAATGAGAAAATATTATGGGGTTATAAAAATATATTCGACAGTTTAAAAATATATTAGAAATTGGGATTTGGCGCAAAGTAAAATATTTCCAAATTGCGCCCGGGTCGGGTCCAAAAATTTGAAATTGAAATAAGAAAATTTTAGGCGGGATCCAAAATTTAAAATGAAGTATTTTACAATCAAAAAGTATACCCCCAAAATGGACACACGTACGTGCGCGTAGCCATCCAAACTCGCCCGTTTCACTGAACGGGATGAGAACACGATGCAAGGACGCTACAACATGGTTAGGGGTGCCAAGCAGGCTATGACCAGTATTTTAATTTTATTTTAGATGCCTTAAATTGTTATATGCAGAAATGAATTGCCGTGTAAAATTTATAACTCACAACAGTCAAGTAGGATCAACGAAATAAATACCATACGCCAATATACGGCAACAGAAACCAGTAGCATTGGGCTCGGTTGTTACACCATGATTCCATGATTAATCATATATTCATTTCTATTATTCATCTCAAAAGGATTATCTCATTATTCATCATCTTCTTCTCTCTAGAGCTTTGAGAAAGCTTGCTAGATTTTTCTTTTGTGATGATTTCTTGTGAGAATATGATATAAAAAGATAGCATAAATACTACTCCATCATCCTCATCTAATCTAGCCCATTAGATTAGGGTGTTCACCTCATTAGAGTGAGAGAGCTTGAGTTATTGCAACTTCGACGTAGATCATCGGAGAAATGGAACACTACAAGCTAGCATGGATCGTTCGAGTTGTGGAGCCTCTCATGAGTCCGGAAGATCGTGGATCGCGACAAAGGGACTTCTACTCGGAGCTTATGAAGCGAAGGAGCGGACTACAAAGGTTGTAATCCCTCACTTTTAGTTGTAAAGATGTTTACTTGCATGTGGAACCCTAATAATCTAGCAAAAATCCCGGCTTTGGGTTGTTCGGCACGTCTAATTTTTTATTCGGTCATGGTTGATGCCTTATGAACCCTCACAAGAGTGCCTAGGAACCCTACAGTTATGAAAACCCAGAAGGCGCAATCTCGTAAAATTTTCACTTGCGAGATCCTCTCGACTCATAAGGAGAACTCCCCCTATGAGACCCTCATGGCTCATAGGATTCAAAAGTCTGAGGCGACAGGGATCCAAACCTGTTCTTAAGCCATCACATTACCCAAGATGCCCTATAGGCGGTCCAATATTGGCCCTTGTATACAATCCATGGGCATAAATAAATATAGCCCTCACCTAGTTCCACCAATGACGCGAAATGTCCCCATATGGTGATCGACACTTGTAAGTCCTCTTGACTTATAAGGAGAAAACACTCTCGCAAGATCCTTATGACTTGCAAGGGAGAACACACACTTTGGAATCCCTACGATTCCTAAGAATAAAATACACCTATGAGATCCTCACGACTCGTAGGGAGAAATAACTTTATGAGACCCTTACGGATCATAAAGTCGAAAAGTCTTAGTCGACAGGATCCTAACCCTATTTACTAAGCCATCTTTGTTCAAACCGACAAAGGCAAATGATGATTCGCTCCTGGTAACTTTCCAGTGGTAGCGATGTTGATGCCTAAACAGGTGTCAAACTCCAAGTTCTTTCACGGCAAATGATGATTCGCTCCTGGAAATATTTCAGTCGTAGCGATGTTGATGCCAAGGTTGGTATCAGATTCCAAACTCGCTATAAAAACAGCTGCGAGTGAAAAAAATAATTAAAAAATGCATATGAAATATCCGAAATGATGGAGCAACTCGCAATAAAAATCAGCGAGCGAAA
Source organism: Agapanthus africanus (assembly GCA_030015575.1). NCBI lineage: Eukaryota > Viridiplantae > Streptophyta > Magnoliopsida > Asparagales > Amaryllidaceae > Agapanthus > Agapanthus africanus. The sequence goes on along the minus strand of JASDDO010000016.1, from coordinate 582,558,495 downwards.
AATATACATAAAAACAGCCGAAATGTTTGGGCAACTCGCAATAAAAAGCAGTGAGTAAAAATATATTTAAAAATAACCGAAATGATTGGGCGCTAAGGATAAAAAGCCAAAATGGTTGGGCAATCGCGACTTTCGTGATATGAAAAGCTAAAAAGATAGAGCATCGCGGCAATAAAAAGTAAAATAAAATAAAGTTTCCTTTGCCCTGCAGGAGAGCCTACACTGACCCTTGTATACAATCCATGGGCAAAAATAAAAAAGGGAACTATGTTTCCCACCAAGCTCTGTTAAAGGGAGAGCCAGATCTCGATGGTTCATAAACAACTTAGAAACTACCCCGGCATTTATTCTTATTCCAGCAGGATGCAGGCACGACGTTAACAAAGACCCAAGCGGTCGAACAAAAAACGGAGCCGTGGAAAATTCCTTACTCTAAGTCTTGACGGTTCATATACAACCTAAAGACTCCCCCGGCGTACCTTCTCATTCTATCAGGATGCAGACACGACGTCAACAAAGACCCAAGGGTCAAATAAAAAACGGAGTGACGGTAAAATCCCAGCTCCAGCTCAACATTCTTCTCGTTACAGCAGACGTAATGTCAACAAAGGCTCCAAATAGCCAAATCAAAAAGGAGTGACGGCAAAATCCCAGCTCTAGCTCGACATTCTTCTCGTTACAGCAAACGCAATGTCAACAAAGGCTTTAAATAGCCAAATCAAAAATGAAGCAATGACATATACCCAGCTTCAGGGTCTCGACGGCAACTCATATAAAACCTAAGAGACTATCAGAGATCATCCCACACCAGCGTGGAGTGGTTATGACCCATCGGGGCTCTAAATTGAGCCTAACCTTAAGTACAAAATGACATGGCGAATTCCTAACGCTTGCTCTTCCGACGGTCATATAGCCTAAGGAGATTACTTGAAGACGTCTTATCTAGCCCCCGAACGGATCAGAGACACGGCAGTAGCGGGGCTACTCGAACAACAGCTTAAAGACTGCATATCGAGGAATACATCAGCCAATATGACGGTACCACGGATCGAAGCCCTAGTACCACAAAACCTAACGGGCCTCTGTCGCAAAGAGCAAGGGTTATCTACATATAATGTTAGGATAAGTTTGTCTGTAAACCCAATGGAGGTAAAGTAAACAAACTCCGAAATGAGTCCATAAACTAGAGACTCTGAAATGAGTCCATAAACTAAACAAACTCCAAAATGAGTCCATAAACTAGAGACTCCCAAATGAGTGAATAAACTATAAGCTCCGAAATGAGTTCATAAACTAGAGACTCCGAAATGAATGAATAAACTACAAGCTCCGAAATGAGTCCATAAACGAGAGTCACAAGTATGAAATGAAATATGTCTTTTATTCATAAATCAAAATGAATACAATGTTCTTTTATTCATGAATCAAAATGAATACAAGATGCTTTTATTCATGAATCAAAATGAATACAAGGTGTAAAAAGTTTTCTAAGCTGGTGGGCGATTCAATAAGCCAACAAGTTCGTCATTTTTCCACCGGACTCCTGCTTCGAGCTCTATCAACGCCGCGAGTCGAGTCCCTGCATGTGTCTGTTGGTTCTGGTATGAAGCAAATCGGCTCTCAAGCTCTTTCTCGGCAACCTTGTTGGCTTCAACCATCTCACGTGCAAAAATAACAGCTTATCAAGAGCCACCACCTCTGTAATGGCTTCTTGAAGCACCCGCCAAATTTCGTATGCACGAGTGGTCTTGGCAGTGAGATGGGCTTGAAGTTCCCTTAAAGCCTTTGAAGCCAACTCCTTTGCTGAAAACTTCTGGTTCTCGCACTACTGGAGATTAGCTGCACATCGTTCGATCCACCCATGCAGACTCGCCTTTACAGACAAGATGTCGGAGGGAAGGCGTATGCATTCAATCCCATGTAGGAAGGCCTCTACTCGGTAGCAGTAGTCAACCTAAGTACGCACCAATGCCTCGTCATGATAAGTGGCAAGAACAAATAGGGAAGCATTGGCTTCGGCAGAGAATTCTTCGACAGTGATAGAAGTACCAGCGCGAAGGTCTTCAATGAGAGCCGCTGGGGAATAAATGCTCTTTTTTGACATCCTTTCAGACACGCGTCGGGCATAAGGGCCTGGCGGCATGGAAATCCGGGACTCTAATGGAGTCAAGGCTAGCAAAGCTGTGAAGATATATGTGCGGTTAGTTGCCTTTCCAAATATAGAATGAGCAGAACGATGCCAAGGATGAAGTATCACTTACCCACAGTCATGCAAGGCGGGTTTGAGAGATTCCCAGGTCCATCAAGAATCACGACTTCATCGTCGGCTTCCAGAACCGTGGTTTAAAATGAAGGGCATATCAGTATCATAATAAAAATATAAAACAAAAAGGACAGAAGAATACCGACCTTAGCCAGAAGAAAAGACTATACTTTGTGGGGGTATCGCTTGTGGAGCCGCCATGTCGGAAGGTTTTCCTCGGAGAAAGATCCATGATGGAAGATGCTAACTCCCGCAATTCTGAGGGAGATAAGGGTTCAGATAATGGAGGGGTCGTTAAACAAAATGTATATGTCTATAAGAATACCTTCGATACTTCGCCCGCCCTGAACTGGAGGGATGGCAGCTTCGGCAGCCTCCTTTACACCCTCAGGTGTGTCATTGGAGATATTTGTGAAATCTACAGCCAGCGTGGCGGTCTCCAATAGGGGACAAAATCCACCGCTGAAGACTCCAAGGCAAGGATGGTGTCTTCAACAATCTCCTCTACACTCTCCGATGCATCACTAGAGATGTCCATGGGATCTACAGCCGGTGAGGCCACCTTTGCTGGAAGAACAGATGCTGAAGGAATGGAAGCCGTCACCGGGAGCTCCACGGCGGGGGTAACAGTTTTAGTAATCTCCTCTACACCCTCAGTGCGTCACAGGAGATATTTGTAGAATCTACATCCATGGCGCGATCTGGGCTCGAACTTACTCCCGTTGCAGAAGTCCCTACAAAGTTTTGCAAAGATAAGGTGATATGAAAGTAATACAAATTATTTGCAAAAAAACATGAGAAATTGGCATACCAATACGCCAGGGAGCCTGAAGTATGGCTTGTTCGAGCCGCCGTTCTTTTCTGATCAATTGCTCTCGTCGGGTTTCGATAGCAAGCAAATGCCTACCCGGCTTCAGAGCGATTTCGTCTTTAGAAACGGCCGAGATGGGCTGTTTGAGAGCCCGTTCTTCTTCCTCTGTCAAAGGACCCATGGGTACCCTAGGTATCAACGGATCGACGTCATAGGATACAATAGGTGGAAAGCCTTTTTCTCCTGGGGCGCACGTTTTCAGCCTCATCTTGTGAGCGCCTTAAAGCCTCGGCCAACTGAGCAGCCTCCTCGGCAGAGGAACCGGGGAAAAGAAGACCGTCGTCCGTCTCCCGCATAGATATAGGCTCATCCTAAATAAGGGGCTCATATTCAAGCAAGGCGTCGAGTAGGCCGGCGACTGATTTCTTTATCCTTTTTGAACCGGAGCTAACATTACTGGACGAGCGCTTCCTCCCCTTCAGTGCTTTCGCACAGCGCTGCCCAACCTTGCCTTCGGTATCATCCTTTGGGGACGCCACTGCTGGTGCTTTATCAGGAACTTCCGCCTCGGCTCTAGCACGCATCGGCATACCAGCAGTGCAAGGGACTGATTCTGCTTCTGCGGCTTTAGGGATAAACACTGAACCACTGTCCCTCAAAAGAGGGTGAACCACCAACCGCGGCCGCAATGGGGCACTGGTGATTTGAGCTGGGGCGGGAGCTTTACACTCAAAAAGCACACGTCTCTCCTCTATAATGATGGTACCGACCCGATGGCGATACCAGCCCTTGAAGGATCCCACAGGCCTCGAAAGATAGTCGGACTCCGGGATCATGAAGAGGGAGCCAGTGTTTAACCGTATGAAATGATGGATGGCATCGTGGGTAACCTCGAAGGAGAGAGTAAGCTCAACTAAAAATGCATCGAGAGGGACGCCCTGGTTGTAACCTAATTGCTAGGCAAAGCGATGCGGATTATACCGCAAGAAGAGAGCAGTGTCATTCTGGAGGAACACTAAATACCTCGGCCTGATTGAGTATAGGTGCATGATCTCCTTATGCTTTAAAGATGATGCTCCATCCTTCGACAAATCAAACAACTGCAAAACGGGCCCCGCTGGAGCAGAAAGGACTCGGTCACTGAAAACCATTCTGCCTTCATTCGAAAATGGATTGAGCAGTACGCGGAGAGCTCCAAACTAGGACGGTTCGGGAGCGGAAGCATCAACCAACCTCGTGACCCGTGGGAAGGTATATGATTCATAAAAATCCGGCCGCTGGTGTGCAGCGAATGTTCCTAACACGTGCATCTCGATCCACAACGTGAAGTAGTGAAAGGAGAAATTCACGGTATTCGCACCCGGATTCGGAGTATTAGCGGCAGTGCTTAACCCGTGATATAGATGCGACAATCCTGCAACACCAACAGCTAATCGCGCTCCTTTAGCTATGCGGTGAGCAGGATAGAGGACAGATAAAGTCGACAAAGAAAGTTTCTTCGTCCATGCTAGGGGCCACGATCGCATCAAAAGCCACGGCCGACGAGTTTGGAATATAAAACTGCGGCAGGTCTTCTTCTTTGGCCGGAAATTTCTTAAACCCGAATCCAAAAGGATCTTCAATTTTCGCAAATTTTGAATCCTTCTTGGATAAGAAATCTTCGCGGAGAAAGCCAGCAATGAAAGCATCAAAAGTGACACCTTGCCCTTCCGATGTCACGAACAGTTTTTCGAAAATACCCAGGGCCCTGATTAGACTCTGGTGCTTATGACGAACGACGTTCTCAGTCGTCAGGCCATCAAGCATAGCGAGCACTGTAGAAAATACGTACTCATCAGGAGGCAGTAATTCTTCGTAATGCTCTCTCCTAATCGGCAACCCTGAAATTTCACGAAACTTCTCCAGTGAGATCGAGACTTCGCGATCCCCTAGCAAGAACGTGTTCGTGGGAAGATTCCATTGGTTCAAGAAGGCCATAACCCACCAGACGTGAGGAGCGTGATAGTAGAATAATGACGCATATACTGCTTGGTACAACCCAACCTTTTGCAGCCGTGGGCGTTGGGTAGAGAGAATGTATCGAGCCCAAGGAAGGTTACCCACTGGGTAGCGTGGAGTAACACCTACCTTATAAACTTTCCCCCAGGGTCGAGCTTCACCCTGACATATTCGGCACCCCAAAATATCAATGGCCAGCAAGGGCTAGTTGGGTATCCTGATCGTTGACGGCTCGAGCCGGCCTGTGGGAGTCCAATTGGTCGCCTCCACCGCATAAGCAGTCCGTGGGCGCTCCATCAATGATATTGAGCGGATGGGTTCTGTTGGCACTTCACAAGTAAAGCTACGGTGGCCCATGATGATGTGACCGTACCAAACCCCCTACAAGAGAAGACTCGTATAGTCCTTATCATGTGCTCTAATCATCGCCATAACTTGCTCGTCCGATGGCGATTGCGGAAAAGCGACTTCTGAGCGAGTGGAAGGGAAGTAAGGAAATGAGGCCATTGTTCCTGAAATAAGAGGGGAAAGGAAAACCCATTAAAACAATAAAATAAAAAATAAAAAAACGTGATGGGACCACTGGCTGCAAAACCAATGGACCCCACAAAATCAATATGGCGGCTCACCAATGATGAGGCAAGATAATCATTGCGAGAATAAAAAAGGATTCTCATTAAATAGATGCAGGAGTTTAAACAACTCTTAGCACCCTAAAAAGATGAATGAGTTCTGTTAAAATACCCAACAAATTCAAATCTATGAAAATGAGGTTAAAACCGTAAAAAGAAGATATGCTCAAGAACACCAGGGAATAAATTTCCCAAAAGGCCTCTGATACTTTCAGAGCTAAGCTCTTTAATAAGGAATCAAAGTCCTTTAAACGATGGAATTAAATTCCAGAAACCCCCATGATGGGGAAACGAAGAAATGGAATTAAATTCCAAAGATCCTCAAAGATCAGAAGAGAAACTCCCAATCTTCGAAGACATCGGGGTTTACTGCATAAAAAATTATGTCTTTGCGATGGATTTAAAATCCAGAGAAAATTATAGAAAAGGGTTTCTTTTTCCTAAGAGACAAATGTTTTTCAATATCTTTACCCAAAAGAGTTCTTTTTGACAGAGTTTGACTCTGGAGTTCTGCGGACAGAGAACTAAGCTCTGAAAAAGAGAATTAAATTCTCAAAGAAAATAAGCAAGAAAGGAGATGAAAGAACAGTGGTCATCTCAAGGGCCAAGCCCCCGCATTTATAAGGCATGATGGGGAGCGGTTCATCTTCCCGTTCGCCTAGGCAAATCCAAAGGCTGTAACAGTAGACAACGTTGCACTCATATGCAAACCACGTGAAAGCAACGCTGGGGGAATTTGTTCTCTCATAAAAAACCATGAAGAGAAAGAAAGGGGGAACTCCCTACTATTCGAGCCTCACGTGTTAAACACGTGAGTGCCTATATGCAAACCGGATAGGCGCTGCAATTAAACTATTGATAGGCTAAACAAGCCTCACGTGTTAAACACGTGAGCACTTATATGCAAAGTATATAGGCACTGCAGTTAAAACTACTGATAGGCTAAACAATCCCCACGTGTTAAACACGTGAGCACCTATATGCAAAGCATATAGGCGCTGCAGTTAAAACAACTGATAGGCTAAATAAGCCTTAAGTGTTAAACACGTGAGTGCCTATATGCAAAGCATATAGGCACTACAATCAAATAATTGGCAAGCCAAACAGGCTTCACATGTTAAACACGTGAGTGCTCATATGCAAAAGCATATGAGCGCTAAAAGTAAACAAGCTTAACCCCATTAGAGATCAAGTGCCACACGTGAGTTCTTTTAAAATCTTCACAGCTGATTCTATGCAATAGAATTAAATTCTATGCAATAGAATTAAATTCTATGAGGGTAAATGTTTCCTTGAATCTTTCTAATATGGAAAGAGCCTTCTCTAACAGAGAATCTTGGATGAACTATCCGATAGAATTAAATTCCATATGGAAATATTCTCTTGATCTTTCTTAAAATTAGAAAGGTCTTCTCTGTTAAACAAAGGAACCTTGGATCAAAGATCCATCGGTGATTATAAAACCACCAATCGACCATCTGATAGAATAAAATTCTATCATAGGAAAAATATTTCCTAATCTTGTTAAACAAACAAGAAAACCTTTTTTTTGGACAGGGAACCTTTGGATTAAAATCCAATGGTGAATAAAATTCATAGATTGATCTTGTCACGACCCGAAATTTAGCTCATGACCGACACTTAAATCACGCAATATCTAAAGGCGTAACGTAATTCAAGTAAGCCAAAACCCAGCAATCTAAACCTTTTTAAGAAATAAAATAGGTGAAGTTTTGAAATAAAGGTATAATAAAAACAAACGTTTTATTAAATGCATGGACAATAGAACATGAAAAATGCAAGTGGATTTTATTAGTTGGGAAACATGTTTCGTCTTTTAAAAATTTGCGAAGCACCTCCTTTGTATATTTTGATCCAAAACCATAAATACATGATAATATAAGAGGCATCGCCAAGCGGGAGCTAGATCTTTGCCAATCGGCGGATCCACAACCACGCAATCATAAATTTAAGTATACGATGCCAAACGGCGAAGATCACCACAAAAGATAAAGGAATAAGAAAGACATAAACCCAATAAGCGAACATAAAACCCATTGCTCAAGTCTCTCAACTACAAGTCTTTCTAAGTCCAGCTACATATACAAATACTAGTTTCTGATTTGATGGAGTTGACTAGATACAACATGAAATTTAAATACAAGAGTGGGCACGATACAAATGTCCCACCTACCAAATCAAATCCAAATACTATCACCGGTAGGTAGTGCTCCCCTGCCAGGCTCACCGTCTAATAATACGAGTCTTCTTGCCCCGGGGTATCTCACCGGGTCCACCATGTACCCGCAGACGGTGCCTACTGCTCCTCGAATCGGGTTTCACATGCTACTCTCTGAACCGAGAAAACATATGGTGGACGCACTGAAATATCATATCAAGAGAAACCGGGTTTTTTTAAACAATACATACTTTCTTTTGAAATCACCATGGTTCTCAAATCCAGAAATCTTATGAAAACAGCATATCTCAATGCGTATAATCATAAAGCATGATGTATGCGACAAATAATAGAAATGTAAGTATATCCGTATATCATGCACATGGAACAGTAATATGCACGTATTAAGGGAAAACCACTCTTTTAAATGATTCTAGTTTTTAAAATATATCCTGCGGTTCCCAATTTCTCCGAAGTCAAATACAACATCGTATAAAGGTGCATAGGTAACTATAGCAAGTAAATTATGCAAAGAGTCGTATCATGATGTAGCAATCCTACTGTATAGTGACATGGCAATTATCGATGATGAAGTGTGTGAGCCGGCCAATCTGTGTAAGTGTAACATACGCATCATCGATAATGGTGTAGGTGTACTAGCACAGGCATATGTAATGCAATGAAAATGACATGAACGTAGTATAAAGTAAATCGTATGCGAAATGCTGCCAGGTATACGTATCTACAATATATCCGAGTCGGTGAATCTAACAATCGGCATCTAGCCTCACAACATCACGTACGGTATAATCCATAGTACGACATCCTCTAGTCAAGGGTATGGATCAATCATCAAGTCAAACTCATCACGTATGGTAAATCATCGTACGGCGGCATTAAACCATTAGGGATCCTATCAACCTATATGGCAATGAGGGTGCGGACCTAACGTCTCATACGGTATATCACTCATGATTCACAACATTATATATATCTATATACCTATATCCCAGGTCGTATCCATAACAATCTCATATCGGGGGACCAGAAAAGGTATCAATCCTCTCATATCGACTCGCATCCGTATACCGACATATCAATCAAGTCATCATATCCCATCATATATCCTTTTCATCGCATTAGTCATCTTACATCAGGTCAATTTTATATATACATCCTACCTTACATATCAAATGTCATACTACTCTAAAACTCAAACCTATTCTAGGGCAACTACATATCTATAAGTCGTGAGTCAACTTCACTATTCATATCCTTAAGCTTTCATCTTATATCTCAATATATATACTCGATCATTCATATCATCTCTAGCTTATTAATCTCATATCAGTCATCTTATTAGTCTAAAGTCGTATTTATCAACCTCATAACATGCCACTGTAAACTCCTATTGATTCTCTTTGCAACTACTTATCTATAAATATAGTAATTCACATCCTTAAACATCAATTCGGGACATCTTTCCTATCATACCATATCACCTAAACCATAAGCTATAACCTTAAGTCAAGGTATTTCTTATCTCTTACAAATTCTTTAACCATACTCATGGTTTTCTAACACGGTTACCTTAACCATACTCTATATAAATACGGTTTCCATCAAAAACTTGCGGGGGTGCTATACGCCATCCACCCGACTTCCCCCGTAGATATAGATCTACTCACCTTTATCCTTGCTTGCCGAAGTCGATAACGTCATGCTCCGTCGCCTCGGAATCCACGCGAAGGTACCTACAATAATACACAATCGCAATCGCTATTAGAATCGAATCCGGAAAACCGATACGGCACACAGTTCGCTCATAGGTTAAAACCTATAGCCCAAGTTCGCACACCTTCGCATGCAAAAACTACCAAGCAACTCTCTTCGTTGACGTACAAACATCCAACGACCCAATACAATATCAAATACCAAAACCCAAGTTTCAGAATCGCAAAACACAAAAACAGCAACCTAGGAAAACCACTCCCAGATTTCACCCTAGGCCAAACTAGAACATTGTGCATATTGGGTGGCTCTAGATATCGGATAAGGAAGCTATGGTCCAAAAATCACACGAAACTACCCCGACTTGGCCGCAATTTGCGGCCAAATCCCTTAAATTTGCGGCCAGAAAAGAACAATATGGGCTAGGGTTTCAGGTGTTGCTTCATGGTTGCCTGCACGTCTCACTGTCATGGGAACTTATTTTATAGGTCTCTCGGGTTATCCCAGATTCCCAGATACGCTCACAAACTGTCAAATTTACCGATGTCGGAAAGTTCTAAGTTCGTGTTTGGGTTCTATTCTCTGGCCCAGGTCAAGATCAATCTCTAAGGTCTTGTACACACTCACTACATATCACAAGCCCACAATTTTACCCAAACCCTCTCTAGGAATTTCTAATTATCATATACCCTAACCAAATCACAGTCTAACTAAACTAGAATTCAAGAAAGTTCAAAACTAACTAAATGGAAGAAGATATACCTCATTTGGGCAACTCAAGAAAAACCCTAGCTGCACAAGGTCTTCAAAATACAAATTTGAGAGGTCCATAGGATTGAGGAAGAGGTGGGGATCATTCTTTGTGATGGGAGCCATGGGTTTTGATTAGGTTTTGGAGATGATTCTCATGGATAGTGAGGTGGAGGAAGAAGGAGATGAAGAAGGATGAGGGAGGTGAAGAAATGAAATGAAATGAAATGAAATGAAGAATGAAGGATGAGGTAAGGGTGGAACCTTACTCTCTCTTTCTCTCTCCCCCTCTCTCTCCTAGCCCATGCCTCACCTGTCCACTCTTGTCATCATTTGGTCTCCCTCTCTCTCTCATATTATTTTCTTTTCTAATTACCCATTATCAACGCATACTAATGAAACAACATGCAGCATGTCGTGGTGCACTAACCATGAAAAAATGTAAAAACACGGATTTGGCTTAATCGCGATTAGCAGTGCACTAATCGGGTTTTTATTTAAACTGCATATAATAAATTTTAAAAATGACAAATCCGATAAATATATTTTTAAATGAATAAATCATTTTAATCTCCAATTATTTCATAATTATTGGTATATATTTATACCCTTTTTCGAAAACCCCAATTTCGCAAATCGGACAGTTTTCGCGAAATATATTATTTTAATATTAAATTCCAAAAATAATATTTTATATTTTCTGAAATGTTACAATCTTCCCCCTTAAATAAATTCGGTCCCCGAATTTAAATTTAAACCCCCAAATACTAAAATATTTCAATAATCAGCATAAATCAACGGGGCTCCGAAATCACGGAAGATACAGAAATACCACAGCGCATCCTGTGCGCCTGAAAATGAGTATGAAACTCAATATCGAACTCCGTCAAGCGTCACGCAAATCATCAGATTTGCACGCATATCATCGGAGTTACAATGGAGATACAGATCTCGAAATCCACCACTGAAATCCAACGTATACTAGTCAAATACTATTATACGGGTATAGTACGCATCCTTGGAAAAACCTTCAAAAACTAACTAAAACACATGCAAAATCTTTTCTGAATAGCCGCGTGATGCGTAACTCACGGCATAAGTGACAGACGCTCATTTGTAAAGTAATAAAGATATGTTCATATAGGTTTTGCTAAAATATACGTTCCGTCGTTTCAAAAACATCCCAAAAGATTTTCCGTTATAAACGTTCGTGTCTCTCACGGACACGTAGGAAATAGCGAGACTATAGCTCCTTTTTGAAAACCTATTGGTAACTTTTAATGCATGCAAAGTACTCAGGTACTGTCCTCAGATCGGTCATGTTCGGCTACTATATAATATAGTACCCATCATGAAAACAAAGTGCTCAAGAGCGAAATCAGCCTAAAAAGGCGTATCCAACAATCACGTGCGTCTGGTGCGCACGAAAATCAAATCCAACACAAGTGCCACGAATGTGCACAAAAACCAAACTAATTGCAACGGGTGTGCACGAAAGCATCTGTCTAGTGCAACGGGTGTGCACGACAATAATATCTGGTGCATCTATTGTGTACGAAAAACTCAACCCAGTGCAACTAACATGCATGAATGAAAATACCAATCGAGTGCATCCGGTGTGCACAAAATCATATCTCATATCATGCGTCCAACATGCGCGAAAATCCAAATCAAGTGCATCTGTCATGCACGAATGAAATCTAAATCAAGTGCATTCGACATACACGAATAACTTCTAAGTCAAGTGCATCCAACATGCACGAAATCCAATACCAAGCGCCAAATATGCGCAAAAATCCAAATCAAACGCGTCAGGTCTGTAAAAGCATCTAGTGCAGTAGCCTGCACGAAAACGAACGGCAAGTGCCAACGCGCGTGAAAACATAAATCTGGTAAAACAAATGCTCAAAGACAAAAATTGGCGCAACCAACGTACGGAATATAAATCTAGTGCAACCGATGCACGAAATACCGATCTGGTGGAACCAATGCACGAAATACCGATCTGGTGCAACCAATGCACAAAATACACATCCAGTGCATCCAGTGCACGAAATACAAATACAGTGCAACAATTGCTCAAAATACAAATCGGGTGCAACCAGTGCACGGAAATGCATTAATAACTCAAATGCGTATAAAAACAACACTGAGTGTATCAAGGTGTATAAAATAAAAAACGTGTGCAACTATGTGCACAAAATCCGTATCAATGCACTGCAAGCACATGTGAGCTATACCGAGTGCAAAAATCAAATCGAGTGCGTACCACACGTATAAAATAAAATCGACCGTATGAAATCCACGAAATCATAAACACGTGCAGCCAAGGCACGAAATGAATATCAAGTGCAATAGATGCACAAATCGCAAATCAACACAACGGTGTATAAAATATATATCATGTGCAATAACTATGCACAAAATGTAAATACTCAGTAGGTGCAACCATGGTGCACGAAAATGATATCATGAAACTAAATCATTGAAACGCAAATCCAAGCGATATAAACGTGATATTCGGATCATAAACGCAAATCACAACAAATGACATTGAGGTACACCTCCTACAATGTCGAAAAAATGTCGGTGCGCCCAAAACCGGCAGAGCAAGAACATCCACTTGCCTTCTGCTCACGGTCTGGCGTCCTCTGTCTCTGGGTCCTCATTTTTCTCTGTGAATTACCAATCTCGCAATCTATCGGCTCATCGGTCCGGTCTGGTGTACTAACGGAAACTATTCCGCTCTGACACTCCTCTGGTCATCTCTCGGCCAATTAGTATGACCACTCATAAAGCAGCACGTCACTGGCGTCGACCTCTGGCCCTCTGAATAGATGTGACACATCTGATCCTCGGTGCAAATCTTATTGCAGCAGTGTCCTGGAAGGAACCTGCTCAAGGTCTCTTCCGATCTCGCCTATGCCGAACCGAACAAAGGCTGGTACTCTTGCATAATCTTTTCTCGCTTTCTGGATATCTGCGTTCTCAGCACAGCATTTCCTCGGGAACTGGTCGTATCTCATGCCTCTGTATACCTATCAGATCTCCAATCTCAATGGAGAGTAACAACAGCTCGCTAACATCTCGCACGAACCTCTTTCTCCACTCGTCTTTATTATCGTCTGTTTTGACGTCACGTCGTGTTATCTGCGTACCGTAATAGTTCTCAGCTACAGTCAATCCGGAGTCTCTCACATAGACTCGAAATTACGAACTTGGTATCTTCATCACTCTGTAGAAGATCTCTAGCCGAATACGTCCTCAGTAACTCGTCCCAACCATCGGAGGAATACTCATACTCGTCTGTTCTCGATCAACTCACAACGCATCTGGGTGAGGTCCTTTATCCGAAGCTGGTCAGCTTACTGATCTTCTATCACATGATATCCGGATGATGTTAAACTTTTCAATCGATTCGTCAAATTCCCATAATTCCCCGAGAGCTCAACACTTGAGCACAGTTTAATAATATCTAGTACATGTCACAGTACTTATGGACCAACCGTAGAAGGGCAAACCCAAGCCTCATAAATGGCGCCGCAGAACCGCCACAAATCCTAAGGTTCAAAAACAGTTCCATGGTCATTTTGTTGAGTTAGGGTTTCATTCTTCTAGAGGGTCCACAGAATTACTTGCATGTTCCTCCGAATACCTTAAACTTGGAAAAATGGGTTTCTGACATTCATTCGAACTTTTAACTTCTCCTAGGTAACATGTGAATACCCTTCGTCCGCATGCTAAACAATGCCTCAATCCTCAAGGATAGACGATACATTAACGGTCATCTCTGGATCGGTTTACTCTAGATCTTAGTAAGACTCTCCACATTGGAAATCTTCAACTCAACTGGGCCTGCGTCGGCGTATCAATCTGACGATTCACCTTCGTCTCTCAACTCGGGTAGACTAGCTATCATCTGTCGCATCTCTACCTGAAGCTCCAGCGATCTCAGCTCATAAGCTCTGGAAGCGACATCCCATCAATCTCAGCAACAGCTAGGTCATCTGTCCGCACGGTAGACGACATCACAATCTCTGAGGTAGGTTGTACATCAACAGTCCTCTCACAACTGGCAGCCTCTATTAATGGTCCAATCATACGGTGCAATACCGAACACTCGTCTCAAACAAGAAGTCACAACACATACACTACATCGAGACGTTCCCATGTCACCAGAAAACACAATGCTCAGCCCTCGTACCAGACGAGCTCGCCCTGACCACATCACTTGCAGCAGCTCAATCTGCGCTCAAACCATGTTGACAGAAAACGCAAGCATGTAACGTCGAAAACAGATCAACGGAATGAAGGGAATCAACATATCCCGAAATGGATGCATGATCATAAGGAGGAACGAAATCAATAAGAGTATGATCATGGAAACAAATAGAATCAGGGGTCTCAAATGGATGTATGATCAAGAGAACGAAGAGAATCACAGATCTCAAAATATGTACATCCTAAGGTTTCTTAAGTGGAGTATCGTATCGTTAATACGCCGCGGAACATATGTACGGTACGTCACTCTACTCAAGCTACCTACTCCATCAATCATGGTCAACCTATGAAACGAAAGTTTGGGTCTAATACCCCCTGTTCAAGTCTAAGTTCCGTAAGGTCAAGCCTAGGTTCCGAAATAGATTACGCCCCAGACTCCACATAGTCAAACCTAGACTCGAACCAAGGTTAAACCTGGCGCTCTGATACCAACTTTGTCACGACCCGAAATTTAGCTCATGACCAGCACTTAAATCACGCAACGTCTAAAGGCGTAACGTAATTCAAATAAGCCGAAACCCAGCAATCGAAACCTTTTTAAGAAATAAAAGAGGTGAATTTTTGAAATAAAGGTATAATGAAAACAAACATTTTATTAAATGCATGGATAATAGAACACGAAAAATGCAAGTGGATTTTATTAGATGGAAAACATGTTTTGTCTTTTAAAAATTTGGGCAGCACCTCCTTTGTATATTTTGATCCAAAACCAAAAATACATGATAATATAAAAGGCATCCACAAGCAGGAGCTAGCTCTTCGCCAATCGGCGGATCCACAACCACGCAATCATAAATTTAAGTATACTATTTTGATCCAAAACCAAAAATACATGATAATATAAAAGGCATCCACAAGCAGGAGCTAGCTCTTCGCCAATCGGCAGATCCACAACCACGCAATCATAAATTTAAGTATACGACGCCCAACGGATAAGATCACCACAAAAGATAAAGGAATAAGAAAGACATAAACCTAATAAACGGACATAAAACCCATCGCTCAAGTCTCGCAACTACAAGTCTTTATAAGTCCAGCTACATATACAAATACTAGTTTCTGATTTGATAGAGTTGACAAGATACAACAGGAAATATAAATACAAGAGTGGGCATGATACAAATGTCCCATCTACCAAATCAAATCACTCAAAAGCAAGTTGTGTGCCAACGATGCCTCTACCGATCCATGCGGTCAACCTGCAAGAACTGTAGCACAACGGGAGTGAGTTGCCAACTCGTGAGTAGAAAACATCAACAGATAGAAATCGAATAAACAACGATTTCCTAGGTCAACTATATCATAAAGGTAATACTATGATATCTAGGGTGACCGTATCTACATCTATGCCAATAATATAATAATCAATGCATGTATGCAGGTGGATCTCGTCCACGTGTAAACCAATGACACAAAAATATCATGCATGTAAATATCATAAAAGCATATGCATGAAAATATGAGGATATAAATCAACGTGTGTCCCTCGCGACACATCAAAATCATAGAACCTGAGTGTCCAATATCGACACTCGAAACATCATGAAACTCGTGTCCAGCACCGACATGTAAATCCGCATATATCTCCGGCGCCGCATCCTCAGATCGGCCCTCAGGCGCCGTACACCCTGGTCAGCCCTCATATCCATCTCACTACTCCGGTCGGTATCCTCCGGATAACCGCCGAGTCTAAATACTATCACAGGTAGGTAGTGCTCCACTGCCAGGCTTACTATCTAATAATACGAGTCTTCTTGCCTTGGGGTACCTCACCGGGTCCACCAAGTACCCGCAGATGGTGCTTACCGCTCCTAGAATCGGGTTTCACGTGCTACTCTCAGAACCGAGAAAACACATGGTGGACGCACCGAAATATCATATCAAGAGAAACCGGTTTTTTTTAAAACAATACATACTTTCTTTTGAAATCACCACGGTTCTCAAATCCAGAAATCTCATGAAAACAGCATATCTCAATGCGTATAATCATAAAGCATGATGTATGCGACATATAATAGAAATGTAAGCATATCCATATATCATGCACATGGAACAGTAATATGCACGTATTAAGGGAAAACCGCTCTTTTAAATGATTCCAGTTTTTGAAATATATCCTGCAGTTCCCAAGTTCTCCAAAGTCAAATGCAACATCGTATAAAGGTGCATAGGTAACTATAGCAAGTAAATTATGCAAAGAGTCATATCATGATGCAGCAATCCTACAGTGTAGTGACATGGCAATTATCGATGATGAAGTGTGTAAGCCGGCCAATCTGTGTAAGTGTAACATACGCATCATCGATAATGGTGTAGGTGTACTAGCACAGACATATATAATGCAATGAGAATGACATGAACGTAGCATAAAGTAAATCGTATGCGAAATGCTGCCAGGTATACGTATCTACAATATATCCGAGTCGGTGAATCTAACAATCGGCATCTAGCCTCACAACATCACGTACGGTATAATCCATAGTACGATATCCTCTAGTCAAGGGTATGGATCAATCATCAAGTCAAACTCATCATGTACGGTAAATCATCGTACGGCGGCATTAAACCATTAGGGATCCTATCAACCTATATGGCAATGAGGGTACGGACCTAACGTCTCGTACAGCATATCACTCATGATTCACAACATTATATATATCTATATACCTATATCCCAGGTCGCATCCATAACAATCTCATATCGGGGGACCGGCAAAGGTATCAATCCTCTCATATCGACTCGCATCCGTATACCGACATATCAATCAAGTCATCATATCCCATCGTATATCCTTTTCATCGCATTAGTCATCTTACATGAAGTCAATTTTATATATACATCCTACCTTATACATCAAATGTCATACTGCTCTAAAACTCAAACCTATTCTAGGGCAACTGCATATCTATAAGTCGTGGGTCACCTTCACTATTCATATCCCTAAGGTTTCATCTTATATCTCAATATATATACTCGATCATTCATATCATCTCTAGCTTATTAATCTCATATCAGTCATCTTATTAGTCTAAAGTCGTATTTATCAACCTCATAACATGCCACTATTAACTCCTATTGATTCTCTTTGCAACTTTTTATCTATAAATATAGTAATTCGCATCCTTAAACATCAATTCGGGACATCTTTCCTATCATACCATATCACCTAAACCATAAGCTATAACCTTAAGTCAAGGTATTTCTTATCTCTTACAAATTCTTTAACCATACTCATGATTTTCTAACACGGTTATCTTAACCATACTCTATATAAATATCGGTTTCCATCAAAAACTTGCGGGGGTGCTATACGCCATCCATCCGACTTCCCCCGTAGATATAGATCTACTCACCTTTATCCTTGCTTGCCGAAGTCGATGACTCCATGCTCCGTCGCCTTGGAATCCACGTGAAGGTACCTACAATAATACACAATCGCAATCGCTATTAGAATCGAATCCGGAAAACCGATACGGCACACGGTTCGCTCATAGGTTAAAACCTATAGCCTTCGCATGCAAAAACCACCAAGCAACTCTCGTCGTTGACATAAAAACATCCAACAACCCAATACAATATCAAATACCAAAACCCAAGTTTCAGAATCGCAAAACACAAAAACAGCAACCTAGGAAAACCACTCCCAGATTTCACCCTAGGCCAAACTAGAACATTGTGCATATTGGGTTGCTCTAGATATCAGATAAGGAAGCTATGGCCCAAAAATCACACGAAACTACCCCCGACTTGGCCGCAATTTGCGGCCAAAACCCTTAAATTTGCGGCCAGAAAAGAACAATATGGGCTAGGGTTTCAGGTGTTGCTTCATGGTTGCCTGCACGTCTCACTGTCATGGGAACTTATTTTATAGGTCTCTCGGGTTATCCCAGATTCCCAGATACATCACAAACTATCAAATTTACCGATGTCGGAAAGTTCTAAGTTCTTGTTTGGATTCTATTCTTGGCCCCAGGTCAAGAATCAATCTCTAGGGTCTTGTACACACTCACAACAGATCACAAGCCCACAATTTTACCCAAACCCTCTCTAGGAATTTCTAATTATCATATACCCTAACCAAATCACATTCTAACTAATTAAACTAGAATTCAAGAAAGCTCAAAACTGACTAAATAGAAGAAGATATACCTCATTTGGGCAACTCAAGAAAAAACCCTAGCTGCACAAGGTCCTTCAAAATCCAAATTTGAGAGGTCCATAGGATTGAGGAAGAGGTGGGGATCATTCTTTGTGAAGGGAGCCATGGGTTTTTGATTAGGTTTTGGAGATGATTTCCCATGGGTAGTGAGGTGGAGGAAGAAGGAGATGAAGAAGGATGAGAGAGTTGAAGAAATGAAATGAAATGAAGAATGAAGGATGAGGTGGGGGTGGATACTTGCTCCCTCTTTCTCTCTCTCCCTCCTCTCCTAGCCCATGCCTCACTTGTCCACTCTTGTCATCATTTGGTCTCCCTCCCTCCCTCTCATATTTCTTTTCTTTTCTAATTACCCAATATCAATACATACTAATGAAACAACATGCAACATGTCATGGTGCAATAACCATGGAAAAATGTAAAAAACACGGATTAGGCTTAATCGCGATTAGCAGTGCACTATCGGGTTTTTATTTAAACTGCATATAATAAATTTTAAAAAATGACAAATCCGATAAATATATTTTTTAAATGAATAAATAATTTTAATCTCCAATTATTTCACAATTATTGGTATATATTTATACCCTTTTTTGAAAATCCCAATTTCGCAAATCGGGCAGTTTTCGTGAAATATATTATTTTAATATTATATTCCAAAAATAATATTTTATATTTTCTGAAATGTTACAGATTTAAAGATCATTTTTTGATCTCTCAATCAGAGATTTGCTCAACGAAATCGATCTTTCCCCTCTCCTATAAATAGTAGCAAGGAGAAAAACAAAGGTGGAGAAAAGAGACGAGACATAAAGAGAGACAGAAAAAAAGAGAATTTAATTCTCGGTGAAGACTTGTTCGCCATAAACACATTAGGTAAAAAGAAAAAAAAACAGAGGTTGTTCGATCTCTTCTTTGCCTCTTTAAGGGTTTAACCCTTCATATAAGAACTCAGTTCTTCTCTGGTTGAGATTTGTAGAGGCAAAATCTTCCCATAAGTTGAGAATTTAATTCTCATCGCGGAGATTCTGTCCTGCAGATTTAAAATCTAGGGGAAAGAACTGAGTTCAAAGAATTTAATTCTTACAAAATTTAATTCCTCTGAAAACTAGGGTTTAATATAATATAAATAATTTGATTCTTGCAAAAAACGAGAGGAGAACTTGATTCCTCGGTCCAGAAGATGATAATAATCTGAGACCTTCCAAACCCAAATCCTAATGACTAGAAATGTCATTAATAAGAGATCAAGATCTCCAAGAAAACATAAGGAAAGCCTGGGGATTCGTTAGTTTTTAACACTATAATGAGACCTCACGTGTTTTCCACTTGAGTGCCTCTAATGAACAACAAGAACGGCTCAGACTGCCTCACATGTTTCCTACACGAGTGCTTAAAAGAAAAACAAGAGGCACTTCATAAGACAGTCACGTGTTTTCCACAAGAGCCCCAACTAAGTGCTTAGCACTTATATAAAAAAGGGAAAAAACCCAAAAGGCAGTGCTCATATTTGGGGCGCCTCACATGTGTCACGTGAGCACCATAAAACTATAGTGTTTAACATAATCCAACGCCCACGTGAAACGCATGTGAGCACGGCATTCCTCAGTACTTAGTATTGTTGGAAACTCAATCTTAGCCAAAATTGGCTAAGTTTCCTCATGTTAGACCTCTTTGGTACTAAAACCACCGAACCCATATTGCTCATGTTTTCCCAAGCTGACCTCGGTCTCAAGAATGACTGGTGGTCTCCCATTGATGATATCCCATATGATATTCTTCTTATATCTCCTAAGATAATTTTAATCTCAAACATGACTAACATTTCTTAGGTCTACAACAGCCCTTTTTCCCCTTAAATATGGGACTTGGTTTAAAGGCACATCTCTTCACACCTTTGAAATACGTCGTTGTAATTCTTCAACATCTTCAGAAAGGTGGCGGGTCCCGACAACCAACAACTCTTGGTGCACTTACAAATTGACATGCACACCTCAAATCAGAC